>OX451741.1:1035264215-1035864215 GCA_948472305.1 Vicia faba
GCCAAAATCCCTCTAAGCACGTTTGTTTTGTTTTTGGTGAGCCTGAGTTGAAGGTGAAAAAAAAAAACAACTTGTTGGAATATCCTTATTTGGGCCTTCTGTGCCTAAGTTTACCGACCTTAGAGCCGGATTACTTCATCACCCCTGTTCGCTGGCTTGCACCCCCTAGGCTTATTCCATTTACAATTTTTTTTAAAATTTTGGTGAATTGTTTAGATTTGTTTGAACTTTTTTTCACATGATGAAAAATAATAAAATCAATAAAATTGGTTAATTTTTTATTTGTTTTTTAGGAATTAAATCTCGATTATTCGATTACTTGAGATTTGTAATTCACCTTTGCTTGTTGAGATCTGAGTCTTAGACTGGTTTATTGTGTGATATGTGGATATGCTTGAGGTTTCGCTTGTGATTTATTTTCACATCGATGATGCTTCGACACTTATTCTGAGCATTTGATTTATGATTCTTTTCTTTGATTAGTGAAGCTTTCGTGAAGATCGTTGAGTTTCTTTGTTTTGATACGCTTTGCTATGTATTGATATTCGTTTGGTATTTTCTCTTGTTTATGTCCTTTCATCATTTTATCATTTTTTAGATATCATGAGAAGTAGGAATTTTACTACTTTCTAAATATCATGAGAAGTAGGAAATAAAGAGCGTGCGCTCGAAGTCGTTGTTTAAAGTCCTGTAGCAGACACCACTTTTTGTATGTTATTTGTGTTTGTTTAAAATCCTACCTATGAAGTAGGTATTCTGCATGTGTGTTTGCATTTGTGCTCTCATCTATTCCCCCACCCCTTATTGAAGTCCTCAAAAGTAGGCGAGCATAGAGGGTTCATAATCGACCCCCGCACATTCTAGTTTATGTCATCCTTAGCTCACGTGGTACGTCGATGCTTCAGAGTCGTCAGATCATGTGTATCGAGTCGGTCAAGTGGAAAAGGGTTTCGCAATCAAACCCCCATACTTTGTTAGGAGTTCGCATTGGTCGTTGCTGATACTCCATGATTGTTCATATTGTCTTTTATCGTCTACCTCGATCTTTTAGATCTTAGTTAGGCGCTCAGTCGCTTTGGACATCACATTTTTGTTTTACATCTGTCTCCCGCTTGTTTGCGTCGGGTGATCCATTCCCCTTAGTAAAGCATTTCTCTTGTTTCCTCCATCCCTTTGAGTCAGTATGTATTACTCATGTTTGTGGGCTTTTGTTAAAGCACTTGTTTGCTTATTTGTTTGATATATTATGTTCCCTTAGGATCATTAAATTAGAGTAGCTTTCGAGTTAGACATTAGGATAGGTATCCATGCATGCTAACATAAGATAGATATTTCCCTTTCAAAACTCAACCGTAGGATCAATTATTGTATGATAACATTAGGGATAGATTTAGGCTAGTCTCCCTTAGATGTTTTTCTTTCTTTTGTATCCTTGCATTAAGACTAAAACGCTTTTTTCTTGAAAAATGCATAAAACATCTAACAACTTTCAAATCCTTCTTTAAGGTAAAAAACATCAACCAATGCAAACTCTTTTTGCCTTCGGGATTTTCTTTCAAACTTTTCAAACATGTTAATTCACTTTTGTGATGACGCGTGAGTCTCCAAAGTTCGAGTTGCGACAAAAGGAGAAATTAATATTGTTCATTAAAAAATACAAACCAACAGAAACTTTTGAGCCGAACTACGGTAACTCGGATTCCTAAAAAAGGATACGTAGGCATTGGGGTAGGGCCCGAGCAAGCACAAATTTATTTTCCCTACATTATTTTCTCTTTTCTTTTGCATGCATTCCCTCTTCGCATTTTCTTTTAGCTCTTAAGCATTAAACTTGAAACACACCCTTTGATTAGAATAACAAGAGTGGATATCATAGAGTACTACGGGTGTATGGGGTACTAACACCTTCCCTTCGCGTAACAGACTCCCTTACTCGTATATCTCGGTTGTTTGACCTTGATTTCACCCTTCTTAGGTTTACTCGATGTTTGCCTTTTCCCTTCCTGTGGGATAAAAAACGTTTGATGGCGACTTTAGTGTTTGATGATTTTCAGCCAGTTGTTTCAATAGGTTCCTCATAAGATGCTAAGTTGTCAACCTCAATCACATCCCTATCCACGACACCGGCCTTTTTCTTACTGCGTCCTCTCACGAACAAATTGCTCATAAGTAAATTCTCCAGTCCTCCCCTTAAATGTCTTATTAGTACCCAGATTTTTAAGATGTTAGATCTTCTGACTCGACATCTACACCAAAAAATTTCAAAACTTTTGTCACTTCAGATTGGCTTTCATCAACAGTAATAGGTCCAATATAATTTTTCTTCTCAGTTTCCTTTTCTATGTCAGCATCGACCCTATTTTATTAGTATTAGAGAAAGAAGACTTACCAGAGGCTCTAACATCTTTAGAATCCAATGGTCCTTGCTTCCCCTTTAGTGAAAGTTGGCTCGATTGATAAAGGAACAACATACAAAACTAGGTCAGAAATATTGATTATTCTACGTGTACCTTCGACCCTAGGGTTTGATTGATATGATCCATGGTCTTCAAAAGAGGCATGCATGAGATCTCTATGAATGATGTTGAGACATTGTTGATTTTTGTTGAGCCATATTAGTAGTTGAGACAAGAAAGTGCATGCACACCTGCCAAGTTTTTTGAATAGATGCAACATTCTTTAGAGAGCAGTAGGTTTGGTATAAGTAGTGTGTCCAAATGATTAGGCCTTGGAAGAAAGGGCTTAGGTAGATGTGGGAATTATAAAATTTTAAAATTTGATTAACCCACGTAAATTTAAGTAATTGTTGTGATTTCCCATACTTATGGACTTTTGATTTTTTTTAATGTTTGCACATTTAAAAATTAGGTCTTTCCTTTTGACTTGATTTTTCACATCTTGTGACTTAATATTTGTGACCTTAGTCCTACTTTAATTACTAGGATGTTCATTAGCTTTTGTTATTCTCAAGTTGTAACAAAATAATGTCTTGACATCTTGTGTGACTTTATAGTCAAACAACATTTGTTATGGCTTAATACTTCTTCCAACGGATTTCTTGGCCCTCAGACATGTTGTAGAGCACTTCTTTAGGAATCCATAGATAGCAGTTGTCTTTTGATTTGCTTCCCTTCATGATAACCTCATCCTTCTCATTTGTTATTATACATTTAGAATTAGTAAAGTTAACTCTGAGACTTTGATCACATAGTCGACTTATGCGTATCAGATTAGTATTTAATCCTTCTACAAATAACACATCATCAAGGTTAGGTTATCCTACATAATCCAGCTTTCTAACACCTATTACTTTACCTTTTGATCCATCTCCATATGTCACAGTTTTAGTTGAAGATGTTTTGATTCCCACTAAGAATTTCTTAACATTTGTCATGTGTCTAGAGCATCCACTATTAAAATACCATGCTTCTTCAAATGAAGCTTTGATAGAAATGTGACTAACTTCCTTAGTCATACCCTTTTTAGGAATCCACTCTTTTTATTTCTTTGCACTCTGACTTCTTCTAGATTGTGGAACAGATTTAGGATAACCATATAGTTTGTAGCAGTAGAGTTTCAGGTGGCCAACCTTTTTGCAATAGGAACATTTCCATCTATGACTCATGCCTCCCTTGTGCCTTGCTTAATGTCTATGCTGATGTTGGGGCATGAGATCAAACATCTTCTGTTCTTGGTTCTTCGTTGAGGATACAAACTTTATCTCAGGCTTTTCCTATTTATTCTTCACACCTTGAATTTCATAACCAAGACCTCTAACATTACCAGCATTACTTATAGCCTCAGGAGTAGCATCCAGAACATTTGAACCATTATTTAACATTCTTACATATTTAGTCATATTGTCTAGTTTAGAGTTTAGCAATATAACTTCCTCTTTTAGATCAGTAATAATGGCTAAATATTCTACTTCCTTAGAATGTAGTTGAGTAAAGACTCTCTTTTGCTCTTCTCCTTATTGACATACTCCTTCACTTTTGATGCATAACTCTCTGTATGATGCTGCAAGTTCTTCAAAGGCAAGTTCTTCATGATCTGATTTGTCGTCAGAATCATAAAATCCAATCAAGGCATTCACATGTTTGATAAATTCCTCTTCACAGTCACTTTCAGAGTCTTCCTCTAACCATGACACAAATAGACCTTTCTTATGTTTCTTGAGATACGTGGCACGCTCTGATTTTATGTGACCAAATCCCTCATATTCATAGCATCGAACTTATTTTCCCCAATTTGGATTTTCTTCAATTCTGGACTTTTCTCCATTGTCCTTATTCTTAATGATGTCGAAGGACATGTTCTTGACATTTGACTTGGACTTCTTCATAACTTTGTTGATCTGTCTTCCTAGTAGCACCATATCCTCATATACTCCTTCTAGATTGACCTTACAACTATCCTCTTCAATACTAGAATTAAATGTTATACTCTTCTTTTTATCAGTCCTTTCATTGAGAGCATATTCAAAGGTCTTGAGAGAACCTACCCGTTCATCCATAATCATAGTGCTTACATCGTGGGACTCTTTAATGGCAATGACCTTCAGGTCTTACTTCCTCGAAAGAGATCTGAGCATCTTCCCGGTCAATTTATCTTCTGATATTTTCTCTCCCAATTCTTTTGAATCATCTACAATGTCTAAAACAGTCATGTGAAAGTGTTGAGTGCTTTCATCCTCTTTCATATTCAGGTTCTCAAATTTTGTTGAGAAAAAAGGCTTTGCCATTTTCACTTTAGAGTTTCCTTCATGGACATTCCTTAGGGTTTCCCAAGAAACCTTGGCATGCTTACAATTCTTTATCATCTTGAATATGTTATTATCAACCCCATTGAACATGGCATTAAATGCTTTAGAGTTTCCTTGAGATGATAACTCATTAGCATCATTCCAATCTTCTTCGGGCTTCAACACATTAGTGGTCTTACCTTCTGCATCTAAAACCTTTGGTGGATCCCATCCTTTGATAACATTCCTCCAGGATTTGTCACCCAAAGATTTTATGAAGGTTTCCATATGAGGTTTCAAACTGTCATAGTTGGTACCATCCAAAATCGGTATTTTAACCACAATTCTAACATCCTTGTCCATTGCACCAGAAAGTAACTTCCCTGAATCTCACCCAGAGTCAGAGTAGGATGTCAGCTCTAATACCAATTGAAATTTTGGCTATCAGATCCCAGATGTTCTAAGAGATATCGAGACACCAGATATGACTTCACATGCAACAATAAGATTTATGGAAAAAATAAACAGTGTTGAAATTAAATAACACAGGATATGTTTACCCAGTTTGGAACAACCTTCCTACTCTAGAGGCTACCAAGTCAGGGACGAAATTAACTAGATAGTATCAATTTGTAGACCTCACAACAAACATCCTAGTGCATAGCCTATGCACTTAATCACTACCCTTTGCTTAACTTTTACCTAAGACACACCTAGGTATGAGACCCTCCTCAAATCCATCTTTAATTACATTCAGCAATTGGAGCAACTTTAAACACAATTATAGAACAAAACCGGAAGTCAATCTTCGAAAACACATAAAACTTAATCCTTAAAAGCTTATGATAATTGACACACAAATACCCAATGCTTAACAGCTTATGGGCACCTGACAAACAAATGTTCAATGCTTAAAAGCTTATGAACATCAAACACAAAACTTAAAACCCAACAATAAGGATTCTAAAACCCTAACAAAAATACACACGTAATTTCCACCTAATACTAGGTATACACCAGTCTATTTATAATATTATTCTGGACTGGGTTGGGCTTCAAAACTGCAGCAGTGAGGCTGCACAAAGTCTGCAAAATCTTCTCCAAGAAAATAGGTCATAAATCATTAGTTTCATAAAGAGTAATGATATTTAGTACGAAAGAATTTGAGCAAGAAACACAAGAATGTATATGTGTCATTAATTTAGTTGATAATTTTTAATTTATTTTAAATTAAATTTCCTTTTTAATAGGGATCATGGGGTAGTTGTGATAAGGAATGGTTGAGATTTATTCTTGCCTTTCTTGTTTTCACCTTTTCTTACAAATAAGCAATTTCCTTTCCTAAAATGTCTCCATATTTAGAAACCATGCAGATCTTCGAAAACCAACATAAAATATTATGATCTGTCAATCTTGGATGCCACATAAGCTAACTGAATATTCCCCAAATATTCAGTAACTTACAAATCAGTTGAAAAATCATTAATAACTATTGCAGACGTGATGCCCTATCTCCTGGTTAGGACATCTTTACTCGACATGTTGAAAACTGCAAGTTGGAACATCTTATTCAACATGTTGCTGCCAAGTTGGTTGTACTAAAATGTATGTCAATCATAATTTCAGAGAAATAACAATGAGGAAGTGTATGTTACACAACCTCCTGGTTTTGAAAATCATGAGTATCCCAATCATGTTTATAAGTTAAAACGTGTTTTGTCTAGTCTCAAACAAGCCCCCCAGAGCTTGTATGAGCAACATAACAAGTTCTTACTTGACCAAGGATACTCTATAGGGAAGGTAGATACAATACTCTTTATTAAACGCCAATGAAAACACATACTTCTAGTTCAAATTTATGTTGACAATATTGTTGTACCCCAAAATTTTTCCTCCCATTTTCTCAACATTTTCTCATCACCAGACATTTGAAGATCAAGATCCAGTTAGGGTTTCCTCTGCTCAAGACTTCTCCTTGCACTGTTGACCCAAATTAGGGTTTGTGTTTGCACAAAGATGTTTTGACCTAAAATGCCTAAGATGACTTTCATGCTTCATGTTGGACTCCCAAGTTTACCCATACCAAGTTTCAATTCCTGATTCCAAGTTTTACCCAGTCAATTGGACAGTTGACCTAAAAATCAGTTGTATTGGGGAAAAAGTCAACTGTGGCCAATTGAAAGTCAAATCTCATGAAAATTGACCCATATAAACATTATGAACTCACATGGACCATTTTATCAAGTTTGGATCACAAATCCACAAGAAATTTGATCAGATCATCAAAAGGGCAAAATGGTCATTTTTAGGGTTTTGACTGCACAAAGGAAATTTTTGACTGTTTGACCTAGCCAATGGCAAACCAAGCTCACATATGGACTCAAGGACCCCATGGAATTATCTTGACATGCTCAACAAGCTCAAAAGATCCAAAGTACACAAGATTGACAGTTGAATTTCCCAGTCAATTGATCAATTTTGATTGTATACTGAAAAGTCAAACTTTGACTTTTTGGTCAAAATCAAGAGTCAAGATTCATTTTTCATCAAAACATGCCAAATCATGAAACTTGTTCACCAAGAAATCACAAAATGCAAATTAGGGTTAGAAATTTGAATTTTTCATAACTTAGAATTTTTCTAAGTTATAAAAAACCCTAATTTTTTCCCAACTTTGCCCCACTTTTTCACCAAGATCCATTTGGATTCAAACAAAAGTCAAAACATGAAAGTTGTAGCTTGTTACATAATCTACAACTTTGATTCACAAAGTTTTCCCATTTGAAGCTTGTATCTCAAGTTACAAATTTTTGAATAAGGGCACTAAACCATTCTTAACTTAGTGAATTTTTGACCTATTTTGACAAAGTTTTTACCTAACTTCAAGACCATTTTCCATACACTTCCACTTAGAATTTCAATTTGCATTTCAAAGATGGATTGTAGTACACATTCCAAGATTTCCAAAATGTCCAAGAACTTCTCAAACAACCTCATGGTTAGGGAGAATCGAATTTTGCAATATGGCAAAAACTCACTTTGTTCATGACCAAGTTACATGTCCATAACCTTGCAATTTGAACTCAGCATGCCTTAAGCTTGATTACAGGTCCTAAAACCATCCAACACTCAATAATTTAATGCATATTCTTTATGCCAAGACCATGTTCTTTGAGTTCAAGCATTGTCTAAAGGTTTAATCCCAAAGTAGATAAAGCAAATGGGCCATTTTTGTAAAAGGTAGCTTTATGTCAAATTGAAAATCCAACAAGTACATTGCAAATCTGAGTGGCACAAGATTATGAGCATAACACACTGATCAAGGAGGGATTATGCAGCACATTAGGGGGTCCTCTACATGCCTAGAAACACAAGTTGGCTTTTGTTGCTTAAGAAAGAAGAAAAGTGTCATAACATCACACAACTCTCATATCAGCTTAGGCACACTTAGACAAACTTATCAAACACATTCCAAAGATCAGAACCAAGCCTTTGTACGACCCTAGCACCTCTCAAACACTCCCCTTTCCATAATCACTCTCAAACTGCAAAAACAGGGCAAGGCCTGCAGTTTGAGTGCTATCTTTCATTTCTCTCAAGCTTTCTTGCCCAAACCAGTTCACACACCTTCCATACCATCTATGCAAGCTAACCAAAAGCAAAAACACGACCTGTAATCCCTCTAACTGGTTCCACCATTTTCACATTTCTGACTTGCAGGTGAAGTTCTCTAGCTCGATTCAGAAGCTTTCAAAACAAAGTAAATATTGGAATAGCATCCCTGGACCTCAAGGAAGCTTTTCCAATCATCACCTTGCACTGAAAGTTCCTACATTTCCAGATAGAACTTCAACTGAACAGGTAAGTTTTTGAATTCGTATCTCTTTTATTAGGCATCATTAGCTTTAAGTTTATGAATAAACAATGTTCTACTCATGCCACTGAACATGTACATTCTTTTACTTTTCATTTCTTTTGCCTGAGATGTGAGAATTTAAGGTCTGAAAATGGTAGAAAATTTAGGTCAGGATTTGGGATTGTTAAAATTCTCTCTCATTTCTGAGAGATAGGAGATGTTCTTTATATATTTGGAATCGTGGTTTCATGCTTAACATTTTTTGTGTTGGAAGTTTGTGCAAAAGATCAAAGAATCAGGATGTTTGAATGTTGGAACCAAACGCGCGTTTTTTGAACATTGTTTGCTGAAGGTTGAAGAAGACAGGTCTTCTGGGCTGGGCCTGGAATACTTTTCTTATTTGCACCACATAATTGCTTCTGAACCCCCTGAGCCCATTTTGTTTATTTCTTTGACTTTTTGACTTTTTCTTTTTTTGATTGACTTGTTTATTTTTTCTCATGACATTGAAAATATAAAAATATTTTTTCTCACCATTTTTGATTTTATTAGGCATTTATTTAATTTTCTTTTAGTTTATACATAAATAGATAAGTATATATATTTTGTTTAAAATACTAAAAAATAGTACAAATGCATTTCTATACATTTTTATTTTTGTTTTACTTTCTGAAAATATTTTATAGAAAAAATTACTTTTTTTTATTAAATATTAAATATTATTATTTTTTATATATAATACATATTTAGAACTTAATACATAAATATATATATTTATTAATATACTTAGAATAAAAATACTAAAAATATACATATTTTATTTTATTAATATTAAACACTAAAAAATCATTTTTGACAAATACTTCACTTTATTTTATTTTATATAATAAATAAATACTTGTATTAAATTAAATAATAATACATTTTATTTAATAAAAATTAGGGTTTTGCCCTAAATTCAAAAATACTCAAAAAAATAATATCTTTTTATTTTCTTTTTATTTTACATAAATAATACTTTTTTCATACATATAAAAAACCTTTTTTTGCATTCTTGCATATTTGTTTTATTTCTATTTTATTTATGCAATTAAATTATCTTGTAAATAATTCAAATCTTGATGTAATAGTTTTAGGTTTAAATTCCTTGTCAAAATCCCCATTTGAAACATTGTACCCCCTCCCCATATTATTGTGTTGTAATAGCGTAGGAGTTTAAATTTTGCACTTTATCGCTTTCTAAATATACAATGCTAGAATTAGGGTTTATATGCGAATAAAATAAACAAAATAGTTATGACCTAATCTCAAGACAAACAAGCATGAAAATGGACACACAAATCACACTTGCACCCCCTAGGGTATTCCACTTTGTTGCCTTCAAATAAATGGGCCATATTGCATGTTAGGTCTCTTTGGGCAAAACAAACAAATTGAATGATCATAGTCCCTCGATAACACTTTTCAAAATATTGCCAAACAAATGATCAAGTCCCTTAAAGAAAATGCCCAAAGATACTTGGCACCATTGCAATTATGGTCCAAACGATGACCCGCGCCCGTCCCCTTCACATCCTAACATGAGATTGTCCACCAAATACAATGGTGGAACAAACTTATGAAAAGGGTTAAAACATAGCAATAGTCTTTGAGAAATTTAGGAGTAGATAAACTCTTAGTTACTTGAATCAAACTTGCAAAAACAAAACACTTGCCTATTTTCTAAAACACACCTCATAACACTTTCAAAACAACTTTCAAAAACAAATGAAAACCTTTTCAAAAGACCTACATCTTTGTATACATCCCCACATGGATCATTACAAAGGTTGCCACCACAATGGCTTCTTTTCAAAACATTTTCAAACCCACACACACAAGCACCATTTAAAACAATTGAAAACAAAAGGCAAGTGATCTAAGCAAGTAACTAAGAGCCCATGGATAACCATGGATAGAAAGGGTGCTAATACCTTCCCTTTCTATAATCTACTCCCCGAACCCAAGAAAAATCTCAAAGGTTTTTGCTGTGCTTTTTTAAACCTTTCCTTAGGATAAAATAAAAAGTCGATGGCGACTCTTGCTCAACCGAAACATTTGCAAAAACAAACGCAAAACCATAGTCAGTTCTCCCACCGCATCACAGAACTGGCGACTCTGCTGGGGAATATTAAAAGTGGAGTAACCTTAGGGCTTAGATCACCCTCTTGCATGACTAATTGTTTGAATTGTTTGCTTTATACTTTGGCTCTATTTGTTTGGGTTTGCAATCCTACACCCGGATTTTGGGAAACATTCATAGATAGCAATACGTTGTGGAAACTGTGCGGGGTATACCGACACGGTCGAAGCAATAGCTATATTAGTGCGACATATTTGTGAGTACCGGTAACCCTTGAGTTCAATCAAGGAGAGTACGGGGCCGCTGAGTGATGTCACTAAGCACTAATGACCTAGAACCTTACTTGACCATCTTGGCCTTTTATTAGGGGTAGTGAGATGACCGGCTTTGGTGCAGTCCGAAGTTGGTAGATACTCGATACTACACTCATTGAGGGTTGTGTTCTTGGAATATTTTTGTCGCTAGTTAAGTGGCTAAACCAAAACAATGAACAATGAAAACAATCTAGTGATATTGAGCTCCTTAGAACCCAATTACTATTTATAGGACAGGTTTTTAAGCCAACTACACTCAAGAGGGTACTTACCTATGAAACCCCATGCAAGCCTGAAACTAGGGTTTGGTGTGATTTGCTTGAACATATGTTTTGTGCATACATCATAAACATCATAAAGCATCATATGCATTCACTAACCATTTCAAGGGTTTGGATCTTCATCTTTGTTCCTGTTTTGTAGGTCATGGAAATGCCTCGCAGAAATACCATTCAAGTCAACCTTGTGAGAATCTCTCCTTAACTCAAGGAGATCACCTCAAGAATTCCGGAAAATTCATCCTTCAGTGAAAGACATGGTAGACTGCTCAGCCTAGTCAACACCAACATTGAAGAAGACATGATGAAAGTGCTATTCCAATTCTTTGACCCTCTTCACCACTGCTTCACTTTCCCTGATTATCAGTTGGTCCCCACTTTGGAGGAGTTTTCTCAACTTCTAAGAATCCATATCCTTAATCAACTACCATTCAACGGTACGGAAAAGGAACCAAAGCCGGAAGATGTTGCTCGAGCATTACATCTACAACCATCCGACATCAAGGGACATTGGGAAACCAGAAGCGGCGTCAAAGGATTCTTAGCAAAATTCTTGTTTGAGAAGGCACAAGAATGTTGGAACTCATTGGACCTACAAGCCTTTGAAGAGATTGTGGCACTCCTTATCTATGGGTTGGTCTTGTTCCCAAATCCTGACCAATTGGTAGATGTCAATGCTGTCAAAATCTTCTTGTCCAGAAATCCAATACCGACATTGCTTGGGGACATTCTTCACTCATTTTACACACGAACAATGAGAAAGAGGGGTGTTCTCATGTGCTGTACTCCTATCCTTGCAAGGTGGTTTATTTCGCACCTTCCACAATCTGTCTTGAAGAATGACCAAGGTACGAGGTGGTCCCAACGGTTGATGACTCTTACTCATTCTGATGTGCATTGGTGTTCTCGGTCCAGAGAAAATGTCATCATTGTCGATCGTTACGGAGAATTCCCTAATGTTCCTTTACTTGGAATTAGAGGGGGTATCACCTACAACCCTTGCCTAGCTTTGAGGCAATTTGGATATGCACGGAGGGATGGCCCTCATGATATGTTGATTCCTGACCTAGTTTTTGACTTCGACAATGATGCGCAAGGACTTCGCCAAAGGTTCATCAGAGCTTGGGGAAAACTCAACAAGGTTGATAGCAAGACTCTGGGACACAAGAACTCCATCCCTCTTGAGCCCTATCTCAAGTGGGTACGAGCCCGAGCCCAAAGTCTAATGATGCCTTATCCCCATGTACTCCCAGTGATTAAAGAGCCCGTCAATGAAGGAGAGGTTCCCTACACCATCCTACATCCAGACATGCCTACATCGTGGGAGGAAATGCAGAAAAGCTGGATTCAGCTCAAGGAGGAACGGAATACTTTTGAAGCTAGCTACTACGCCAGTGAAAAGAAGGTTCTAGAGCTTACCCGCCGACTCCACGAGCAAGAGGCCCTCAATACCTACATCGCACCCAAAAGGATGCGCAATGTCTTTTTGCCTTAAGAAGTTTATTTTGTAATATTTGGCCCATGGGGCATTTATGTACTGACAAATTTCTTCTTATTAATATGACGTGCGTTCTTCTTTGTCTAAAACAATTTTGAATGTCCTAAATCCTTGAATGCATTGCATACATAAGCATACCATTCATCATGTGCATAAGCAGGTCTCATCCCAGGTTTCCTTATCTGTCTGCTGTTTATTTCAGTAGGATGGATCTCGAGCAAACAATCAAAGACCTACAGGCTCAGAATGCACAATTCCAGCAACTCCTGATGACCTTGGCTAAGGGTCAGGAGGATATCAAGACTCAATTGGGGAACAAAGACCCGGTGAAAAAGAGACTCGGGGTGACTACTTTGGGGAGAAGATTTGACGGAGAAGCTCGAAGAGTGCTTGAATTTCCTCCTACTTCTGATGAAGGGACCAGTAAAAGAGATGGAGTTGCGGTGCCTTCCGAGTCTGATGCGGAAGAAGAAGAGGTTGAAGAGGATGAAGATTATTCTGACCAGCAATACCCTCCAGCTGATGATAAATACAAAGGGTTAGAAGACAGATTAGCCGCCATGGAATTACAAAGAGTACCGGGTTTGGATTTTGAAGACTTGGGTTTGGTTGCCGGGATTGTGATTCCCCCAAAATTCAAAGTGCCAGTGTTTGTAAGGTATGATGGGCTGTCCTGCCCCAAAATGCATCTCAGGTCCTACGTAAGAAAGATTCAACCCTATACGGCAGATAAAAACCTCTGGATTCATTTCTTTCAAGACAGCCTTTCTGGAGCTCAGTTGGAATGGTTTTATCAGCTAGAAGGAGCCAGTGTCCGGAATTGGGAAGATTTGGCCACCGCTTTCTACAAACAATACCAATACAATTCTGACCTTGCCCCTACTCGTACCCAACTTCAGGGTATGTCGATAGGAACAGGCGAAGGATTCAAAGAATACGCACAAAAATGGAGGGATTTGGCTGGCAGGGTACAGCCTCCTTTAACCGATCGTGAACTTGTTGATATGTTTCTAGGGACCCTATCTGGGCCATTTTTCAATCATCTGATTGGTAACTCTTCAGCGGGGTTTACCGATTTGATCTTAACGGGCGAAAGAATAGAAGCTGGCATCAAGTCAGGAAAGATTCAGAAGGGTGTTGCTATAAGTACTGAGAAGAGGCCTTTTAAGAAAGAAGCAAGTGCCATCTATGGTCCTAGAAGACAAGTCAAGCCCGAAAGTCGCCAAGCCGTCAATGCTTTGGTCATTTCAAAACCTGCTGCTGCTCCTCAGCAGTACAATCAACAAAGAAGTGAAAGGCCCAAGAGGCAGTATACTCGGCTGAGTATGACCTTATCTCAAATTTTACCCCAACTGCTATCAACCAATTTGGTTACCACCAAAGAAGCTCCTAAAGTCGTGAATACTGTATCTCCTAAGTATAACCCAAATGCCCGGTGTGCTTATCATTTTGATAGTCCCGGGCACACTACTGGTGATTGCTGGGCCTTGAGAAACAAAGTGCGGGATCTTATCGACGCAAAGGAAATTCAGTTTGAAGCGCCTGAAAGACCAAATGTTGTAACTGCTCCTATGCCCCAGCATAGAGTAAATGCCATTGAGGAAGAATTGTATGCTGTTTCGGTGAATGAAGTTGTTACCCCTCTTTTGACTGTTAAGAGGAACTTACTACTAGCCGGTTTATTTCCGGGTTGTAGTAAGGGTTGCCTCCTGTGTGCTGTTATCCCTACTGGTTGTCCACTGCTGAAATCAGGCATCCAAAGCCTGATGGACAGCAAAGAAATTCTGTTCAAGAAAACTGCTGCTCCGTTTGTCTCCGTTAAAGAGATATCTGTTGTCACAATTTACAATCCTGCCAAAGCTCCCGTAAAGAAACCAGTCCGAATTATGTCTGTTGCACCCATCACTATCATAGTCCCGGGGCCTCTCCCGTATGAGTCTGATAAAGCTGTTCCATGGCATTATGGAGCCGACATGTATGTGCTTGGGGTGAAGCAGGAGTTCAACACCAATACCAGTATCAGTAACATCACTGGTCCCGCCAAGATTACCCGCAGTGGTAGGCTCTTCTCGCCTGACATTGCACCGCCAGTTATCCGAAAACCTCTCACCATCACACCCGCAAGTGTGCATGTTCCAGTTCAAGTTCTTGTGTCTACTTCTGCCGCCGAATCCTCTGATACTCGGGGCAAAGAAGTTGCTACCGATTCACCTGCCAGGACGGAGGCACCAAAGAAGACTGCTGTGGAAGCCTCCCAACAAGAAATGGAGGAAATCCTTAAAATTATCAAAAAGAGTGACTTTAATGTTGTTGAACAGTTGGGGCATACGCCCTCCAAAATCTCTATGTTATCACTACTGCTATGCTCAGAGGCCCATGCAAAAGCCTTGATTTCATTTCTGAAAACGGCCCATGTGCCGCAAGAGACCTCCGCAGATCAATTCACCGACTGTGTGGCTAATTTGACGGCTGACAATGGCTTGGGGTTCTCAGATGCTGACCTTACCGCCAAAGGGAAAAATCACAATGATGCCCTGCATGTTTCCATAGAATGCAGGGGCACTACTCTCGCACACGTGTTAGTGGATACCGGCTCTTCCCTGAATGTTTTGCCCAAGAAAGCATTGGACCGCTTGGATTGTGAGGGTATGGAGTTGAAACCTAGTAACATCATTGTTAGAGCCTTCGACGGTTCTAAGAGGATGGTGCACGGTGAGGTAGACATTCCTATTCGTGTGGGTTCTCAAGTTTTCGACTCAATGTTCTATGTAATGGATATTCGTCCATCTTACTCCTGCTTGTTGGGTCGACCCTGGATTCATAGAGTTGGGGCAGTAACATCCACTCTACACCAAAAGCTCAAATACCCTGTCAAATGGAAGATTGTTACTGTGCAGGGTGAGGAGGAATACATGGTGAGTCACTTGAATTCATTCCGGTATATCGAGATGGACGGGGAGTTTATTGAAACCCCTTTTCAGCATTTTGAGGAAGTACCTCCAGTGTTGGCATCGGCTGAGGCAGTGGTTGAAAAAGACTTTCTGTTGAAGATGGCGTCCTTAAGGGATGCCCGGGCTGTAATCGAGAAAGGCAATTGTGCAAACTGGGGTCAGCTTCCTGACTTCACTCAAAAGAATGACAAGTTTGGGCTGGGCTTTACTGCAGAGGCTCAGAGGGTTGTGCGCAAGGAAAAGATCAGAAAGGCTCCAGTGTTTATCACCAGTCCAAGGGTGAATGCTATTGAGGAGGATGTAGAGGAAGCAGAGTTTGACAGTTGGATCTACCCGACTACCAGCAACGGACCAAGCAACTGGACGGCAAAGGATTTTACACCTATCAAATTTGTCACGCAGTAATTATTTCTTTTGATTTTCAATTTGTAACAAACAATGTGTTGAAACTTTTATTGGCTCGGTGTCCTACCCGGGGCATCGTAGCTCCATTTGTGAGGGCTTTTTGTATGACATTTTCATATATCATCAATCAAAACATTGGAGTTTGTTGCATTTCAAATCTTGTGCTCTTTTTCTTTCTGTATTATATATTGCAAAACAGCTATATTTACACACACTCACTTATACAGGTTTCAATCCACTCTGGATCTCAATGGTAACAGCTCTGCTACCACCAGTTATGACTTCGAGAATCCGATCAACTTGGCCGAAGACGAAGGTGAAGATGATTGTGAAGTGCCTGGTGAGCTTGCAAGACTGCTACTCCAGGAAGAGAGGGCTATTCAACCACATGAAGAGCCGGTGGAAACAATTAACCTGGGTACTGAGACAGATAAGAAAGAGGTCAAGATTGGGGCTAATCTAGAGCTCAGCGTAAAGCAACGATTGATCCAGATGCTACATGATTACATGGAGGTATTTGCTTGGTCCTATGAAGATATGCCTGGTTTGGATGCCGATATTGTAGTTCATCACCTGCCAACCAAGGAAGACTGCCCTCCGGTAAAGCAAAAGGTCCGCCGTATGCGCCCAGAGATGTCTGAAAAGATCAAGGCTGAAGTTATGAAGCAATTCGATGCTGGATTTCTAGCAGTAACTTCTTACCCTCAGTGGGTTGCCAATGTGGTGCCAGTGCCGAAGAAGGACGGTAAAGTCAGAATGTGTGTCGACTACAGGGATTTGAACAGGGCCAGCCCCAAGGATGATTTTCCTCTACCTCACATTGACGTCCTCGTTGACAATACTGCTCAACACAAGGTGTTCTCCTTCATGGATGGTTTTTCAGGGTATAATCAGATCAAGATGGCTCCGGAAGATATGGAAAAGACCACCTTTGTGACTCAGTGGGGCACCTTCTGTTACAAGGTCATGCCATTCGGGTTGAAAAACGCTGGGGCAACCTACCAACGCGCCATGGTTGCTTTATTTCATGATATGATCCATCACGAGATTGAGGTATATGTTGATGACATGATTGCAAGGTCTCAAACTGAGGAGGAGCACCTTGATCATTTGAGGAAGCTATTTGACCGACTGAAGTTATATAAGCTGAGGTTGAATCCCAACAAATTCACCTTTGGGGTAAGGTCCGGAAAATTGCTAGGATTCATTGTAAGTGATAAGGGTATTCAAGTGGACCCTGCCAAGGTTAAGGCCATTCAAGAGATGCCAGTTCCTAAGACAGAGAAAGAAGTCAGAGGCTTCCTGGGACGACTGAATTACATTGCCCGATTCATCTCACATCTGACTGCTACTTCTGAGCCAATCTTCAAATTACTGAAGAAAGATCAAGTAGTACGCTGGAACGATGAATGCCAGGCTGCCTTTGAAAGGATAAAGGAATATCTCCAACAGCCACCCATTCTTATGCCTCCAGTGGAAGGAAGACCTCTAATATTATACTTGACAATACTTGATAATTCAATGGGGTGTGTGCTGGGGCAGCATGACGAGTCTGGCCGAAAAGAGCACGCTATTTATTACTTGAGCAAAAAGTTTACCGACTGTGAGTCTCGTTACTCACTGCTTGAGAAAACTTGCTGCGCTCTAGTATGGGCTGCTCGCCGGCTGAGATAGTATATGCTGACTCACACTACTCTATTAATTTCAAAGATGGATCCCATCAAGTACATATTTGAAAAGCCTGCTCTGTCTGGAAGGATAGCGAGATGGCAAATGATCTTGACAGAATATGACATCCAGTATACAACTCAGAAAGCCATTAAGGGAAGTGTACTGGCAGATCATTTGGCACACCAACCTGTGGACGATTACCAATCATTGAACTTTGATTTTCCGGACGAAGACATCATGGTGGTAACTGACTGTGAAGTACCTGGACCGGATGAAGGACCTGAGGAAGGATCCCGATGGTCTATGCATTTTGATGGAGCCTCCAATGTTTTGGGTAACGGCGTCGGCAATGTAATCATATCTCCCAAAGGAACTCATACTCCACTCACTGCCCGATTATGTTTCAACTGCACCAACAACATGGCAGAATATGAGGCATGTATCATGGGTTTACAAGCTGCGATCGACTTAAGGATCAAGTTTCTGAGTGTCTTCGGAGATTCCGCTCTCGTGATCAATCAGATCAAAGGCGAGTGGGATACGAAACACCCAAACCTTATTCCTTACAAGGAGTATGTGTCAACCTTGCTTCCCCACTTTGAAGAAATAACTTTTGAGCACTTCCCAAGAGAGGAGAATCAGCTAGCAGACGCACTAGCTACGATGTCTTCAATGTTCAAAGTTAAATGGGACAATGAGGCTCCCCGGATCATTATCTGGAAGTTGGATGAACCGGCATACTGCTGCGAACTTGAGGCTGAAAAGGTGACTGAAAACCCTGGTATCATGAGGTGAAGAGGTACTTGGAAGCTCAGGAATACCCTGAAGGTGCATTTGTCAATGACAAGAAGTTCATGAGAAGGTTTGCGGCAAAATTCTTCCTCAGCAACGACATTCTCTACAAACGGAATCACGATTCAATTCTACTACGTTGTGTGGATAAGGTTGAAGCAGAGAAAATCATGATAGAACTGCATGAAGGTACATTCGGGACACATTCCAGCGGACACACCATGGCAAAGAAAATCCTTAGGGCAGGATATTTTTGGTCCACCATGGAAGCCGATTGTTACCAACACTCTCGAACTTGTCACAAATGCCAGATCTATGTTGACAAGGTGCATATTCCTCCAGTTCCTTTGAACATCCTGACGGCACCTTGGCCTTTCGCAATGTGGGGGATTGATATGATCGGTGAGATCCGACCGACGGCATCCAATGGGCATCGCTTCATCTTGGTGGCAATCTATTATTTCACAAAGTGGGTTGAGGCAGCTTCCTACGCAACGGTAACCAAGAGCGTCGTGGCCCGTTTCATCCGGCATAATCTGATCTGTCGGTACGGCGTCCCGGAGAGAATCATTACGGACAATGGTACCAATCTCAACAACAAGATGATCACTGAGCTCTACGAACAATTCAAGATACAGCACCACAATTCTTCTCCCTACCGGCCGAAGATGAATGGGGCTGTAGAAGCAGCTAACAAAAATATCAAGAAAATTGTGCAGAAGATGACAGTGACTTATAAAGATTGGCACGAGATGTTACCGTTCGCTCTTCATGGGTACCGTACCTCAGCAAGGACGTCAACCGGGGCAACTCCCTTCTCCTTGGTGTATGGCATGGAGGCAGTCTTGCCAATTGAAGTCCAGATACCCTCTCTCCGAATAATGAAGGATGCAGACTTGAGTGAAGATGACTGGATCCAGACTCGACTGGATCAATTAAATCTGATTGACGAAAAGAGACTCACCGCTATCTGTCATGGTCAGACGTATCAAAAACGGATGATCAGGGCATTTAACAAGAAAGTCAGACCACAGGAGTATCAAGTTGGGGACCTGGTAATCAAACGCATCATCCTTCCTCAAAGTGATCCCCGGGGCAAATGGACCCCTACTTACGAAGGGCCATTTGTGGTTAAACATGTGTTCTCAGGAGGAGCCATGATCCTAACCACCATGGATGGTGACGACCTTCCTCACCCCGCCAATGCAGACATAGTGAAAAGATACTACGCATGAATAAAAGACCCGCTAGGTTGACATACCTAGGCAAAAAATTAGGGCTTCCCGGCGAACCAAAAGGGTTCGGGCAAAAATAAGGGATGTAATGAAAAAATCTGTACACCCGGCAAGTTGAAAACCTGAAAAGGCGGCTTGGGCAAAAATGGGTATCCCGGTGGACTGAAAACCCGAAAGGGCGGTCCAGGAAAAAGTTAGGGATAAAGCGTAACACTATGTCTCATTGGATCACTTCGCATCCGGAATTCGGCATCAACTATCTGGCTCAGACTTCGGCATCGACCAATCAGCTTCATCTTCAACTAGGCAGCAAAGCGATGAGACGCTTGGAGACATAAAGGCAATAGCAGAGTTGGAACCCAGTGGGATTGTTCACATAGCTGTTTTGTCTTCTTTTCAAAATTGTAAACTCTATGTTATTTGGCGGCGTCCTCTTACTAGGATGCCAGCCTCTTGTACAAAAACGCCTATTCACAAGGCAAAATTAAAATCAGTACAAATTCACTTTTCCGTATAAATTGCCATTGTTTTTTTTTCTTTTTTCTGTTTTGTTTTACAAAGAACGTCCAATGTTCATTTTTGATATATGCATTTGACACTAAATTGCTGATTCATAAATATTTGCACATAAAACGGAAGATTAATTACAGGTGACATCAGAAATAGGGGCAATGTGGAATTGTCTGATGCAGTCTGGTTGCTTTGTCCGCCAAGGTACCAAGGTAGATTCGACTGAAGAATGTGACCAAATGATCTCAGCTCCCCGCAGAGTAAGACAAGATTCAACAATACTTCCCCCAGTGAAGTCGCCAACTTTCCCCGGCAGGTCTAAAAGCTTATCCCCAGTAGATTCTGGAAGCTTGTTCCCTGCAGAATACGGACGTCTCTCCCGAGCTTTATTCAGAGTTATTCCTCACCAAGGTTTATAACTGGGTTATCCTCAGCTATTTGCCATGGAAGATCGCCCTCGGCAAGGTTCTTTCAGTCCCCGACAGGAGTTTGTCTTTGGTATTCCCCAAGCAGAGTTTATCATCATTATCCCCAGCGGAATCCATCATTGAAGTCCTCAGCAGGCCTCTCGTCAAACTTCAGCAAAGTATCTCTTCCACAGAGCAATTCCCCGGCCGATCGTCAAGGACTCATTTTCCTAAGACAAAAATATATTCATAAACATTTCACGTTTTCATACATCCTACTTACATACATGATAAGTGCATACAACACTATCTCATGTTAAAGCATCATGCATATCATACATCATGACATTGCATACAACTTATGTTTTGCCTCTTCAGGGAAAAAGACAATCCTAAAGACAACTACCTTCAACTGTCACATTTCCAGACTCGATTCCTGTATCTAGCCAGGGCACGTCTGAAGAGTTCGAAGATTCGATTCCTGGATCCAGCCAGGGCATATCTGTTGACAACTATTTCCGGATTCGATTCCTGCATCCAGCCAGGGCACATCTATCAACTACAACATTTCCAGATTCGACTCCTTATCCAGCCAGGGCATATCTGTTGACCACATTTCCAGACTCGATTCCTGTATCTAGCCAGGACACGTCTGAAGAGTTCGAAGATTCAATTCCTGTATCCAGCCAGGGCATATCTGTTGACAACTATTTTTGGATTCGGTTCCTGTATCTAGCCAGGGCACGTCTGAAGAGTTTGAAGATTCGATTCCTGTATCCAGCCAGGGCATATCTGTTGACAACTATTACCGGATTCGGTTCCTGTATCTAGCCAGGGCACGTCTGAAGAGTTCGAAGATTCGATTCCTGTATCCAGCCAGGGCACATCTGTGAGCAACCATTTGTAGACTCGAAACCTGTATCTAGCCAGGGCATATCTGCATAAAGAGATTGAAGATCAAACACCTGTAACAAGCCAGGAAAACATCTGTCTTTCTCAAATACACAAGTTCTCGCTAAGGAATCTCTTATGCGATCAACGTTTCCAAATGGCATCTATAAGCCCATTCCCGACAAGGTTCTGTCACATCTTCAGATGGCATCTATAAGCCCATCTCCCTATCCACCATCTCTCTAAATGGCATCTGTAAGCCCATTCCCGACATCACATTTGCTGATAATCCAACATGCGAGTGCAAATTTCCGGGCACTCTAGTGTCCAATCTCCTTTTACCCTCGAGCCACGAAAGGCAAACTGGCCAATCTAACTCTTCAGGTTCAAGAAGATTGAACAGGGGCAACTGTTGTACCCCAAAATTTGCCCTCCCATTTTCTCAACATTTTCTCATCACCAGACCTTTGAAGATCAAGATCCAGTTAAGGTTTCCTCTGCTCAAGACTTCTCCTTGCACTGTTGACCCAAATTAGGGTTTGTGTTTGCACAAAGATGTTTTGACCTAAAATGCCTAAGATGACTTTCATGCTTCATGTTGGACTCCCAAGTTTACCCATACCAAGTTTCAAGTCCTGATTCCAAGTTTTACCCAGTCAATTGGACAGTTGACCTAAAAATCAGTTGTATTGGGGAAAAAGTCAACTGTGGCCAATTGACAGTCAAATCTCATGAAAATTGACCCACATCAACATTATGAACTCACATGGACCATTTGATCAAGTTTGGATCACAAATCCACAAGAAATTTGATCAGATCATCAAAAGGGCAAAATGGTCATTTTTAGGGTTTTGACTGCACAAAGGAAATTTTTGACTGTTTGACCTAGCCAATGGCAAACCAAGCTCACATATGGACTCAAGGACCCCATGGAATTATCTTGACATGCTCAACAAGCTCAAAAGATCCAAAGTACACAAGATTGACAGTTGAATTTCCCAGTCAATTGATCAATTTTGATTGTATACTGAAAAGTCAAACTTTGACTTTTTGGTCAAAATCAAGAGTCAAGATTCATTTTTCATCAAAACATGCCAAATCATGAAACTTGTTCACCAAGAAATCACAAAATGCAAATTAGGGTTAGAAATTTGAATTTTTCATAACTTAGAATTTTTCTAAGTTATAAAAAACCCTAATTTTTTCCCAACTTTGCCCCACTTTTTCACCAAGATCCATTTGGATTCAAACAAAAGTCAAAACATGAAAGTTGTAGCTTGTTGCATAATCTACAACTTTGATTCACAAAGTTTTCCCATTTGAAGCTTGTATCTCAAGTTACAAATTTTTGAATAAGGGCACTAAACCATTCTTAACTTAGTGAATTTTTGACCTATTTTGACAAAGTTTTTACCTAACTTCAAGACCATTTTCCATACACTTCCACTTAGAATTTCAATTTGCATTTCAAATATGGATTGTAGTACACATTCCAAGATTTCCAAAATGTCCAAGAACTTCTCAAACAACCTCATGGTTAGGGAGAATCGAATTTTGCAATATGGCAAAAACTCACTTTGTTCATGACCAAGTTACATGTCCATAACCTTGCAATTTGAACTCAGCATGCCTTAAGCTTGATTACAGGTCCTAAAACCATCCAACACTCAATAATTTAATGCATATTCTTTGTGCCAAGACCATGTTCTTTGAGTTCAAGCATTGTCTAAAGGTTTAATCCCAAAGTAGATAAAGCAAATTGGCCATTTTTGTAAAAGGTAGCTTTGTGTCAAATTTAAAATCCAACAAGTACATTGCAAATCTGAGTGGCACAAGATTATGAGCATAACACACTGATCAAGGAGGGATTATGCAGCACATTAGGGGGTCCTCTACATGCCTAGAAACACAAGTTGGCTTTTGTTGCTTAAGAAAGAAGAAAAGTGTCATAACATCACACAACTCTCATATCAGCTTAGGCACACTTAGACAAACTTATCAAACACATTCCAAAGATCAGAACCAAGCCTTTGCACGACCCTAGCACCTCTCAAACACTCCCCTTGCCATAATCACTCTCAAACTGCAAAAACAGGGCAAGGCCTGCAGTTTGAGTGTTATCTTTCATTTCTCTCAAGCTTTCTTGCCCAAACCAGTTCACACACCTTCCATACCATCTATGCAAGCTAACCAAAAGCAAAAACACGACCTGTAATCCCTCTAACTGGTTCCACCATTTTCACATTTCTGACTTGCAGGTGAAGTTCTCTAGCTTGATTCAGAAGCTTTCAAAACAAAGTAAACATTGGAATAGCATCCCTGGACCTCAAGGAAGCTTTTCCAATCATCACCTTGCACTGAAAGTTCGTACATTTCCAGATAGAACTTCAACTGAACAGGTAAGTTTTTGAATTCGTATCTCTCTTATTAGGCATCATTAGCTTTAAGTTTGTGAATAAACAATGTTCTACTCATGCCACTAAACATGTACATTCTTTTACTTTTCATTTCTTTTGCCTGAGCTGTGAGAATTTAAGGTCTGAAAATGGTAGAAAATTTAGGTCAGGATTTGGGATTGTTAAAATTCTCTCTCATTTCTGAGAGATAGGAGATGTTCTTTATATATTTGGAATCGTGGTTTCATGCTTAACATTTTTTGTGTTGGAAGTTTGTGCAAAAGATCAAAGAATCAGGATGTTTGAATGTTGGAACCAAACGCGCGTTTTTTGAACATTGTTTGCTGAAGGTTGAAGAAGACAGGTCTTCTGGGCTGGGCCTGGAATACTTTTCTTATTTGCACCACATAATTGCTTCT
Source organism: Vicia faba (assembly GCA_948472305.1). Lineage (NCBI taxonomy): Eukaryota > Viridiplantae > Streptophyta > Magnoliopsida > Fabales > Fabaceae > Vicia > Vicia faba. Next base: position 1,035,288,706 of record OX451741.1, read on the forward strand.
GAACCCCCTGAGCCCATTTTGTTTATTTCTTTGACTTTTTGACTTTTTCTTTTTTTGATTGACTTGTTTATTTTTTCTCATGACATTGAAAATATAAAAATATTTTTTCTCACCATTTTTGATTTTATTAGGCATTTATTTAATTTTCTTTTAGTTTATACATAAATAGATAAGTATATATATATTTTGTTTAAAATACTAAAAAATAGTACAAATGCATTTCTATACATTTTTATTTTTGTTTTACTTTCTGAAAATATTTTATAGAAAAAATTACTTTTTTTTATTAAATATTAAATATTATTATTTTTTATATATAATACATATTTAGAACTTAATACATAAATATATATATTTATTAATATACTTAGAATAAAAATACTAAAAATATACATATTTTATTTTATTAATATTAAACACTAAAAAATCATTTTTGACAAATACTTCACTTTATTTTATTTTATATAATAAATAAATACTTGTATTAAATTAAATAATAATACATTTTATTTAATAAAAATTAGGGTTTTGCCCTAAATTCAAAAATACTCAAAAAAATAATATCTTTTTATTTTCTTTTTATTTTACATAAATAATACTTTTTTCATACATATAAAAAACCTTTTTTTGCATTCTTGCATATTTGTTTTATTTCTATTTTATTTATGCAATTAAATTATCTTGTAAATAATTCAAATCTTGATGTAATAGTTTTAGGTTTAAATTCCTTGTCAAAATCCCCATTTGAAACATTGTACCCCCCTCCCCATATTATTGTGTTGTAATAGCGTAGGAGTTTAAATTTCGCACTTTATCGCTTTCTAAATATACAATGCTAGAATTAGGGTTTATATGCGAATAAAATGAACAAAATAGTTATGACCTAATCTCAAGACAAACAAGCATGAAAATGGACACACAAATCACACTTGCACCCCCTAGGGTATTCCACTTTGTTGCCTTCAAATAAATGGGCCATATTGCATGTTAGGTCTCTTTGGGCAAAACAAACAAATTGAATGATCATAGTCCCTCGATAACACTTTTCAAAATATTGCCAAACAAATGATCAAGTCCCTTAAAGAAAATGCCCAAAGATACTTGGCACCATTGCAATTATGGTCCAAACGATGACCCGCGCCCGTCCCCTTCACATCCTAACATGAGATTGTCCACCAAATACAATGGTGGAACAAACTTATGAAAAGGGTTAAAACATAGCAATAGTCTTTGAGAAATTTAGGAGTAGATAAACTCTTAGTTACTTGAATCAAACTTGCAAAAACAAAACACTTGCCTATTTTCTAAAACACACCTCACAACACTTTCAAAACAACTTTCAAAAACAAATGAAAACCTTTTCAAAAGACCTACATCTTTGTATACATCCCCACATGGATCATTACAAAGGTTGCCACCACAATGGCTTCTTTTCAAAACATTTTCAAACCCACACACACAAGCACCATTTAAAACAATTGAAAACAAAAGGCAAGTGATCTAAGCAAGTAACTAAGAGCCCATGGATAACCATGAATAGAAAGGGTGCTAATACCTTCCCTTTCTATAATCTACTCCCCGAACCCAAGAAAAATCTCAAAGGTTTTTGCTGTGCTTTTTTAAACCTTTCCTTAAGATAAAATAAAAAGTCGGTGGCGACTCTTACTCAACCGAAACATTTGCGAAAACAAACGCAAAACCATAGTCAGTTCTCCCACCGCATCACAAATATCATATTCAATTCTGCTAACATGCATTTGGTCAAGGAGTTCTCTAAGCTTATGCAAGGGGAATTTGAGATGAGTCTAATGGGGGAGTTAAATTACTTTCTCAGACTCCAAATCAAGCAAACTCAATGAAGGAACATTTATGTGTCAAACAAAGTATTGTCAGGAATTACTAAAATGATTTAATACGGATTAGGCTAAATCAATTGACACTCAAATGCCAAGAAATGGTAAGTTGGATAAAGATGTAAATGGTAAGGATGTGGATGTGAATAAATATAGAGGTATGATTGGATCTCTTTTATATCTTACTGCATCTAGGTCTAACATTATGTTTAGCATTTATATGTGCGCCCATTATAATCGGCTCCTAAGGAATCACATTTAAAAGCGGTTAAGTGCAACATTAGACACCTTCATGGTACATCTAAGTATGAGTTTTGGTATTCCAAAAGAAGCGGTTGTAGTTTGGTTGGTTGTTCTAATTCAGACTTTTCCGGTTGCAAATCGGATAGGAAAATTACTATTGGAACTTCTCACATGTTTTCCAATTACTTAGTTAGTTGGAATATCAAGAAACAAGTTTTTTTTGCTTTGTCAACGGTCGAGGCGGAATACGTCGCATCTGGTAGTTATTGTTCTCAAATTTTGTAGCTCAAACAACAATTACTTGACTTCGATATTAAAATTTCACGTATTCCTATCATGTGTGACAACACTAGTGCAATTAACCTAACCAAAAATACAGTGTTATATTCTCACACTAAGCATATTGAGATTCGTCACCACTTCCTACGTGACCATGTTGAAAAATGGGATGTTGTATTTGATCATGTTGATAGTAAAAATCAACATGTGAATATCTTTATGAAACCTCTTGTAGCTAAACCATTTTTTAACATTCTAAGAGAATTGGGGATTCTTGGTATCTCAAATATTGTCTAAATACATTTGTTGCATGCACTCTATATACATTTGCTCTAACTTTCATTTGAGAGTTTCATACTATGCGAGTGCATCACCCGTTCCATTCATCTATGAGGTTGTTTACCGTGGTTTTTGGTAAACAACCGTTGATCCTCCAAAAAGGAAAGTTCTTTTGGTTACTCACGGGATCGATCAGATTGATCCCAGAACATATGCTAATTTTTTATGTAAGACAAGCAATCAGGAAGAACGCACGTTCGACCAGAGAAAAGATACTTGAGATTTTGGAAAAGTAGACAGAAATGTAGAAATGCAGGTAAAGATGCAAGAAAGATAACTTTGCAAAATAAGATTAAAGCAATGTAAAAGACTTTCATTAATAAATAGAGGTGTTTCCAACGTACATTTCTCAGTTTTATCCTTTCTTACACAGCGGTTACTTGGACAATATTTGAGTAACTAGCACAATATGTTGAACACACTTAAAAACTACACAAGTTTCCTAATTTATACTAAAAACTAAGTAACCGTCGAGGAACGACTCTGCGCTAAGATGAAGACAAGTGTCTTCTGCATGTCCCTCGACCTCTAGCTTCCAGCCACGTTGCTTCTTCTTAGCCGCTATAGAAACTGTCTTTCCCTCCAATAATTCAAATTCAAATGTCTCTAGTATTATGTGTCAAAGCGAGGGTATTTTATCTTAGTCGAAGGTCATAAGTCCTCTTCAGTCGAAACCCTGAAAGTGAGCCCTGGTCGAAGGCTCAAATATAAGTTAGATCTTTTTCTAAGTTATTTTATACGTCGAAACATTCTTGGCTTGGTTTATTCCAGTTTTTTGGTCTAAAAGACCAAATATAGTAAGTGTCGAATTCGGGAGCCAACAAATTGCCCTAAGAATGTCTATTTCGACGCCCAAAGAAATAGCCATTCTTTGATCTTTCCATTTGACACCTGTCTTTCTAGTTGTCCTCAAAGTCCTGACGCGCGCTTTTCATCTTCCAACAGCTGCTGCTTTCGAAAAAGCCCATCATTACTCTTTCTCCAAGATGTCTTTTCTAACTGTCGTTACCACACTGCCATGATGACCATATTCCTAGAACCTAGGCAAGCATGTCAAAACGTTTCCCAACATCTGCACGGTAACTGCTTCATACTTCGCCACGTGCCCTACTATCTTCACAACATTAAATGGCCTTGATGAGACATATCCCTTCCTGAAGACTATAAATACTCCTGAGCCTTTTCATTTGGAACTTTCACCACTCCAAGCATTTCCAAATCTTCTGCTTTTAAACACCTTGTATTGTCAACTTCGTTTTCTCCAAATATGCAACAATGGCTTTCCTTTCCAATGCACCAAACAATCTCTAACCTAAAAATGCTGATGATATCCAAAGCCCACCAGAGATCTTTTCTACTAACCCTTCTCCTTCCTCGACTGATGGGCTTCGGTTAGTTGCTGAGCCCATGATGAGGGAGTGGCGAGAATCATATGATTCCCAACTCCTCATTCCCATTAGGTACTCTGAAGACATATATGCTATGTCTGGTCCTTTGTCTACGTGCATCGAGAATCCCATAAGGAATCGTGCCTTCTTCCCTACTCACCCAAGACTCAGACCTATAGGCTGCGCGAAGAAGCCTAGGGATGATCCTGAAGACGCTACTCCCGCCAATCAGCAGCATGTTCAGACTACGGAGGAAATTAACCTTCAATTTATGAATAAAGGGACCGGGATCTTTCAATCATGCCCTAACCTCTCCTCAGAGTATTCAGATTGGTTGAATAAGGTGGAGAAGGCACAAACCTCCGTCTGGAAGGAAATGGGAATTTACGATTTGGTGATGCTGTCGAAGACATGATTGTCTTATTGTCCCCTGATGTTGGTATCTTCGCTATATTTCTGGGATAGCGCATATTTTACCTTTCATCTTCCCTGTGGGATGGTGACCCCCACCCTATTCGACATAGCCGTAATTACCGGTTTTCGAGCGACTGGCGATTATTTCGATCCTGAGGATTTTTCTGAAGATGTTATTGGGTTTGCAGCTAAAAAACCCACCTACACCACTTTTATCAACCACTTCCATGATAAAGCCTCCAGTACTGTGTCAGAGGTGGAGCATATAGCCTTTTTGGCTATGTGGTTATCCCGTTTTGTTTTTTTCACTAAGTCACTTCAGGTGACTAAGAAAATGCTCACGCTCGCGACGCAGCTTCATCACGGTTATTCCCTTTGTCTGGTCGAATTGATTTTGGCCAATCTATATGAGTCCATCAGTAATGGTGTGACCCAACTCAAGGTTATAGGGGACAGGGCGAGCCTGCTACTTTCTGGCTTCTCCAACTTTGGCTTAATGCCACCTTCGAATCATTTCTTCCCCAGAAGAATAAGATTAATGAAGCGGCCCAGAAATCCTGAACAAGAGGGTCGAAGGTACCAGGCTTGCACTGCTGACTCCTACTGATGAAGGCCAACAGTTTCAGAAGGCTTTCACAAGTTCGTGATGATGTTTGCGGAGTGCAAACATTTTGTTTCGATCATGGCTCCTTTTGCCAGTCAAAAAGTTGGTCCAGAATGGTTCACCAGACCATTTCCTTCGACTGAGGAGGAAGACTTGAATGATGAATATGTGGGCATGTGGGAATCTTTTCTTCGCCATAGAATCATGCCATTGAGATTCAAGAGCTCCAAAAATCAATTAAGCTTGATCGCTTATCAACCAAACCTTGTCTCTCGACAATTTGGTATTGTCCAGTCACTTCCCTCACCCATTTATCCTCGAGAGAAGCTGCTATTATTTTACAGTGCAGACTACTCAGAAGATGCTACTACCAAGCATATTGGTAGGTACGTTGGTCGAACCGTACTAACCATGTTCGACTTTAACCTTAATTTTTTGAGTTCTGGTAATTTTGAGGGGTGGTGGAGACAGTATTATGATGAAGAGTTCTTTTATGAGAAGGACTTCGCCCACCACCTTCGTGAGGCGTTTAAGCTAGTTCTCGACAGGATCAAGAAAGGTATTACTTCTTTTCTTTATCTTCGCTTTAGATTTATCATTCGACGCTCGATTAACTTTAGTTTTTTTGTTTTTGTTTTTGTTTTTGTTTTTGTTTTTGTGTAGCTGTCAAGAGAACCACTTCAAAGAAGGCTGCTGAAAGCACAAAAGGGGGAGATTCTTCTGTCAACCCCTCTCCCAAGGTATTCACTTTCTTCCATACCCTTATTTTCTATGATTGTCTGACATGGGTACTGATCTCTTTGACTTGTCTTTCTGTGTATTCATAAGACTACCCCCAAAAAACGGAAGGTCCAGGAGATCGAAATCTCTAGTGACGAAGAAGAGGAATCTCCTCCTGTTCCTCTGAAGAGACAAAGGTTAAAGAAACCAGTTCCTGCCGTTGAGTCTCGTCCCAAAATTAGAATTAAGACTACAGTTGCGAGGCCTCCTCCTGTAGTTATCAAAGAGCCTACTGAACAGGAAGTAGCTGCCAGGCTAAACAACCCTAGCGAGAGCGATAACTCCAGTCCCGATGCTGAAATCCCAGTCCAGGTATTTGCTTCGACAGACCATCATCTACTTCTCGAACTCCCCTTTTTTCTTTATGAGAATTCTGAAAGAAACGAACTTCTTTTATTTTCCAGGACACTGATGGCACCTCCAACCAAGTCCCTACTCCTGTCGAAGGCTCTGTCACCCTATTGAATAGTGAAGGAGAGCCTACTTATAGGCCTTCTTCATCGAAAGGCTCTTTCATGAGTTCAGCTGATGAAGTGAATCAAACTTCCGAACCTCAACATGAAACCATAGAGGAAGTCAATGAAGAAGGCCCTGTAGGAAATCATGAAGAGACTAGGGCTCCGTTGGTTGACGTGCAAGAAACTGAAGAGGAAAGGACCCCTAATGTTGAGACTGTGATAGCGAGGGAGAATGAAGGGATCCCAGAAGCTGATGGCGAAGAGGGTTCTGCTGAAGGAAACCATCATCATACACACACTGAGGCAATTCCAGAGCAGGTGGCCAACGTGGTTGTTGCTGTCAACGAAAGTGTCCCTTCGACAGGATCTAGAACTAAGGAGGATTTAGCCTTGCTGAAACAGCAAAATCCTTTAGGCTATTTGACTGTAATTCTAGAAGTTCGAGAAAGTTCCTCTGATCATAGTGCCTCAACTGTGTCTTGAAGATCTACTTCGACCTCTCCTCTCGATGAGGCCCTTCAGAAAGTTAAGGCACAAATCTTCAAAAGAGATTTAATGTTAACCTTGGAGGTGGAACCCACGGCTCCCTCTTTTCTAAAGACTACTCTGAGGGCTGTCGATCTCCTCATTGCTTCTCTGGACGTGGCCAGTGTTATCTTGGATTTAATCTCCATTATTGACCAAGTATCAGCGGATTATAATCGTCAAAGGACTCTTAATCGTGAGATTGAAGAAATCAATAGTCAAGTGGCTGCTGTCTGGCACGCTGTTACTGAATCAGTCTCTAAGGTAAAGGGTCTGTCGAAGGCCCAAGAGGCTAGATGTGATACGGTGGGAGAACTGACTTGAGGTTTTTGCGTTTGTGTTCGCAAATGTTTCAGTTTAGCAAGAGTCGCCACCGACTTTTTATTTTATCCTAAGGAAAGGTCAAAAAGCACAGGAAAGACCTTTGAGATGTTTTCTTGGGTTCGGAGAGTAGATTATGAAAAGGGAAGGTGCAAGCACCCTTTTCATCCATGGTTATCCATGGGCTCTTAGTTACTTGTTTAGATCACTTGCTTTGCTTTTCCAATTGTTTGAAATGGTGCTTTGTGTGTGGTTTTGAAAGATGTTTTGAAAAGAGGCCATCGTTGTGGCAACATTTGTAATGATTCTTGTTTGAATGTATACAAAGGTGTTTTTGTCTTTTGAAAAGATTTCAATGTTTGAAAGTTTGATTTGGATAATGTTTTGAAATTGTGTTGTGAAGTGTGTTTGAAAATAGCAAGGATGTTTTTGCAAGCTTTTTGATCAAGTAACTAAGAGCTATCTACCCTATTTTACTCAAGGATCTTTCCTAATGTTTTTAACCCTTTTGACAGTGTTTTTTCACCATTGCATTTGGTGAGCAACCTTGTGTTAGGATGTTAAACGGGACAAGCGCCGGTCATCGTATAGACCATGATAGCAATTGTGTCAAGTATCTTTGGCAATTATTTTTGAGGGACTTGATCATTTTTGTTTAGGCAACCAAGATAGCATAATCGAGGGACTATGATCTTTTGTTTTGTTTTTTGTTTTGCCAAAGTACCCAACATGCATAACATGGCCCATTTTTGAAGGCAACAAGTGGATTGTAATCCTAGGGGATGCAAGTGTGCATTGTGTTTGATTTTCATGCATTTTTGTCTTTGATTAGGTCAAACTATTTGTTGATTTGGATTTTTGCATACAAACCCTAAGTCTCTAATCATGGCATAATTGAAAGCGTAAAGTGCGATAATTAAAATTCTAAGCTATTACAATATGATTATAGGGATGGGGGTACAATCTTTGAATGGGGGATATTGGACAAGAAATATAAACCCTAGTTTAATATTACATCCAAATTGAATTTAATTGCATAAATAATAAATGGATAATATTTAAATAAACAAAAAAGAAAAATATATCAAATAATATGAAATATGCAAAAAAGGGGTTTTTGTTCATTGATGTATGTAAAATATTTAATGTAAAAAATAAAGGAATAAACAAAAGATTTATTTTATTTGTTTAAGGGTAAAACCCTAATTTCTTTAAGAAAATAAATACATTATATTATTTATATACAATAAAATATATTAATATATGTAAAAATAAAATATACTTAGAAAAAAGTATTTTTTAGTATAAATAAAAATAAAAGTAAAAATGTAATATTTTGTATTTTTTATTCTAGAGTATTTAATAAAATAAAAAGTATATACTTATATATGTATATTAATCAAATTAAATATGTACAAAAATAAAATATATTTAGGAAAATATTTTTAGTATGAATAAAAATAAAGAACAAAAATAAAAGTATAAATTATATATATTTTTTAAGTCTTAATAAATAATATAAAAGTATTTAAATACTTTTTCATGTTAGAAAAATTAAAATAAAATGCCAAATAAATGTAAAAAATTTATGAAAATATTTTAGAGCATTTTTTATATTTGGAAATAAATAAACAAAATCAGAAATGAAAACAAAAATGCAAAAATATAAAAATACAAGAAATTGGTCCAGGGGGTGCAAAAAGGAAAAGATGGGGTGTTAAGAGTGAGCCAGGCCAAGCCCAGCCCACCACTTCATCTTCAACCTCCAGATTTTGAAAAAATGCGCACGCCTGTACAAACGTGGACATCCTGCATATGAGCTCTATTGCAAAAACTCACAACATCAAACTTGTAGAGAATTTCAAGATGATTCCAACCATATAAACAACTTGTCTTAATTCTCAAAGACCAGAGAGAATTTCTCTGGCCCTAAAATCTGACCTAGTTTTTTCAGCATGTTCGTGGATGAAATTCTCCTAGCACACTTAATATAAATGAAAACTGAGCATATGTACAGCTTCATGGTAATGAACACTACATTTTTTATTCACAAACCTAAGGCTAAATGTTCCTAAATAGAGAGATAGAAAGTGGAGAAAAACCTGTTTCAATTGGATTCGTGTAGGGCAATGTAGTGCTTTTCAACAAGGCTTGAGATGTCTGGTAGCTTGCTTGAACTTCACTTGACCTTCTCCAATAGCTAGCTTGCCTTGAATGTCCTTGAATCAGCCTATAGAACTCAACCTGCACAAGCTCAAAATGAAAATGGTGAACACTGTAAATGGAGTTACAGTTGGTGTTTGAGGTGTGGGATAGCTTGGGTGAGTTGAACGGAAGGTGTTTGAAGCAACTTGGGGCAAAACGCATGAGCCAAATGAGATATGGAACTCAAGTTGCAGAACCTGCCCTGTTTTGCCAAAGGAATGTGATTTCTGGCTATGGGGTGTTTAGAGGCTCAAACAATCGTGTTTCTAGCTCAAAAGGGTGTGAGAAATAAGTTCAAACTGTTTGCATAAGTTGGTATTGGCTGGTTTTCAAGTTCTCAAGTTTTTGACAAGTTTCTTGTTTTTGAAGTAAGAATGTGGAAGTGAAGTTACAGGCCTGTACAGGCTATCAAATATGCTTGCATACTTTGCTCTTGGCCCCTCCAACTTGTGGATTTGATTTTCCCTCCGAGATATGGACCAATGCTCAAGGGATAGTGGTTTGACATAAAGCACATTATGGCAAAAATGGAAATGTGCCTTTTTCTACTTAGGGCTTAATCTTGTGTATAATGTCCAAATGACCAAAACAAAAGCTTAGACTGATGGATTTGCATTTAATTATGGAGTGTGAAGTGGTTTAGAGGCCTGTAAACTAGTGTAAGGCATGCTGGTTTGAAAATGCAGTTTGTATGAACATGAATATGCCATGGATGAAAAGTGAGTTTTTGCCAACTTCAAGCCTTTGATTCTCCCTAACCACAAATGTGTTTGAGGAGTTCTTGGATAATTTGGAAAGCTTGCAACATGCTCTATAATCCATTTTTGAAATGAAACTTGAGATTCCAAGTTAAACAATGTGGAAAATGGCCAATAAGATAGGTCCAAATCCTGCCTAAACTAGGGCAAAATTTCACTAAGTTAAAAGTTTTAGGGACCCTTGTTCCAAAAATCATAACTTGAGATCCAAGCTTCTTTTGAGAAAACTTTGTGAATAAAAGTTGTAGAAGTTTTGTAGGACTACAAGTTTCATGTTGGAGGATTTGTTTGAATCCATTTGCATCATGGTGAAAATGTGGGGCAAAGTTAGGAAAAATTAAGAAAATTTCATAACTTAGAAAATTTCTAAGTTATGAAAATTTTCAACTTTAAACCCTAATTTGCAATTTTGGGTTTCTTGATGAACAAGTTTCATAATTTGACACATCTTGATGATAAATGAACCTTGGCACTTGATTTTGACCAAAAAGTCAAAGTTTGACTTTTCAGTGTACAGTCAAATTTTGATCAGTTGACTGAAAAATTCATCTGTCAATCCCATGCATTTGAGATCTTTTGAACTTGTTGAATAAGTCAAGATGATGTCATTGAGTCCTTGAGTCCATGTTTGAACCTAATTTACCATTGTCTAGGTCAAAAAGTCAGAAATTGCCTTTGTACAGTTAAAACCCTAAAAATGACCATTTTGCCCTTTTGGTGATCTGATCAAATTTCTTGTGGAGTTGTGGTCCAAACTTGATCCAATGGTTCATATGAGTTCATAATGTTGATGTGGGTCAAAATTCACGAGGTTTGACTATAAATTGGCCACAGTTGACTTTTTCCTCAATACAGTTGATTTCTATGTCAACTATCCAATTGACTGGGCAAAAATTTGATTCAAGGCTTGAAATTTGGTATGGACAAACTTATGAGTACAATATGAAGTATGAAAATAAATTTGAGCAATGAAGGACCAAAAATCCTTGTGCAAACTCAAACCCTAATTTAGGTCATCAGTGCAAGGATATGTCTTGAGCAGAGCAAACCCTAGCTTGATCTTGAGTTCCAAGAGCCTTGTGATGAGAAATGTTGATAAAATTAGAGGGGAAATTTTGGGGTACAACAGTTTCCCCTGTTCAATCTTCTTGAACCTGAAGAGTTAGATTGGCAAGTTTGCCCTTCGGGACTCGAAGGTAAAAGAGGATTGGACACTAGAGAGCCCGTAAATTTGCACTCTTCAAAATGTAGCTGAGGGAATGGGCTTAAAGATTCCATTTGGAAATGGTAGAATCTTGATGGAGATGGGCTTAGAGATGCCATCCAAAACTTGTTTGTTGAAAATTAGTAGAATGAACATCAGAATGGTATCCATATTTGGAACGTATCTGAGTTGTATCTGGAGACTGGGTTCGTATGAGCAAGGGAATGGCGTCTGTGTCTAGAGCGTATCTGAGCTATAACTGTATTTGATTCTTGAATGAATATCAGAACGACTGCCGTGTCTGGAGTGTATCTGTATTCTGAATGGGTGACATAGAAACATCTGTGTATGGAGCATCTATGTGCTGGGGATAAATTCTGAATGAGTGACAGAATGGCAACCGTGTCTGGAGCGTATCTGGAATGTATCTGAAGTTGAGATCTGTATGAGTAGCAGAATGACTTCCGTGTCTGGAGTATATCCGTACTGTAACTGGGATCCGGACAAGTGACAGAATGACTTTCGTGTCTGGAGTGTATCTGAACTTGAGTTTGATAGTTGAATCTGAATGAGAAATAAAATGGCTCCCGTGTCTGGAGCGTATCTAGTCAGTATCTGATTGCTGAAGTCTGAATGAGTAATAGAATGACTGCCACGTCTGGGGTGTATCCATACTGTATCTGAAATCTCTGAATAGTTGTTAAAGATAGCTTTTTAATCTTATCTTGAAAAGGGTAGAATGTTAGCTAAAGCACAAAGTTATGTTGCATGATATGTATGATGCAATAAAATGTGTTCCATCAATGTTTATGATATATGAATGTAATGGATGTGCATGTAAACTGATTAGCTGTCTTGCTGAGGAAAATAAATCCTTGATAGCTGGAGATAATGAAATCTCTGACTGCTGCCCGAGAAAGTAAATCCTTGACCGATGCTGGGGATTCCAAAAATCTTTGATTGTTGAAGATGAGAGAACCTTGCTGATTACTGTTGGGGATAGAAAATCCTTGGCAACCTGCGGGGATTATCAAAACTTTGAAAACTTCCGTGGGGATGTGAGAATCCTTCATGACTTTCCTGGGGAAATAAGGAAAAATCCGACGACCTCTACTGGGGAATTAAAACCTGGGAGGCTTCAAATGGAGAAACAGGAACTAGAATCTTTGTTCTGTCGGGAAATAACTCTGTGGGGAGAGTGTTTATTCTGCCGGGGAAATCATGAGCTTGGGTTATATGCCAATCTACTGAGGGATTCCTTGTTTTATGGAGAACTCTGCTGGTGAATCGGAGGAAGTTGGATAGTATTCCACCGGGGTTTAAGATTTGGAGTTTTGGACTCTGTTGGGGAAGAAAGTTTCATCTTCACTGGGGATCGGGAGTTTAGACACTTAATTCTGATGGGAATTTTGAAACTTAACTCCGCTAGGGATATATACTCCAAGGTTTTAGCTTTGTTGAGGATCTGAATGACATACTGTAGGGGATTTCTTCTGGAATAGCCTAAAGACGTTTTCCTATACTTTCGACCTATCAGTAATTATCCTTTCTCATTTCGTTTTATTTGTAAGCAGTGATTTTATTCAAATGCATATGCTCATTTAACAAATCATTGGACGTTTTCAAATAAAACATAATTGTAAAAAGAGAGAAAAGGAAAGCAAATTTTTGCACTTTGAAGTATCTTTGTATTAACTTTGTAAGTATTTTTGTACAAAGGAGACAGTCATCCTAGTAAGAGAATGTTGTCGTAAAAATTGAGAAAAATTTTATACAAAGAAAGATGGTTATGTGTAACAATTCCATGGGGTTCTTATTCTGCTATAGCCTTCACAACTCTGAGTATCTTGTCCATTCGTTGCTTCGTCCACAGATGATTGGATAGATCAGAAGCTTGGAGCTTGTCCGTGATGATATTGTTCTTGAAGTGATCCGACGAGACATAGTCATACGCTTTAATTCCCTAACTTTTGCCTGAACCGCCCTTTCGGGTTTTCAGTCCACCGAGAAACCCTTTTTTTCCCAAGTTGCCCTTTCGGGTTTTCAACTTGCCGGGTGTACAGATTTTTTTATTTATCCCTAATTTTTTCCTGAATCGTCCTTTCGGGTTTTCAGTCCACCGAGAAACCCTTTTTTGCCCAAGTCGCCCTTTCGGATTTTCAACTTGTCGGGTCATTTTATGCGTAGTATCTTTTGACTATGTCTACGTTCGCATGGTGCGGTAAGTCGTCGCCGTCCATGGTGGTCAGAATCATTGCCCCACCAGAAAAGATGTTCTTGATCACAAATGGTCCTTCGTAAGTAGGAGTCCACTTGCCCCTGGGATCACTTTACGGCAAGATGATCCGCTTGATTACAAGATCTCCGACTTGATATACTTGAGGCCTGACTTTCTTGTTGAAAGCCTTGATCATCCGTTTTTGATACGTCTGACCATGACAAACAGCAGTAAGTCGCTTCTCGTCGATCAAATTAAGTTGATCAAGCCGGGTCTGAATCCAATCATCTTCACTTAAACCAACATCCTTCATAATCCTTAAGGAAGGGATCTGAACTTCCATAGGTAAAACAACCTCCATGCCATATACCAAAGAAAATGGGGTTGCCCCGGTTGAAGTACGCATTGTGGTACAATATCCGTGCAGAGCAAACGGTAGCATCTCATGCCAGTCCTTGTAGGTGACTGTGATACGGTGGGAGAACTGACTATGGTTTTGCGTTTGTTTTCGCAAATGTTTCGGTTGAGCAAGAGTCGCCACCGACTTTTTATTTTATCCTAAGGAAAGGTTTAAAAAGCACAGCAAAAACCTTTGAGATTTTTCTTGGGTTCGAGGAGTAGATTATAGAAAGGGAAGGTATTAGCACCCTTTCTATCCATGGTTATCCATGGGCTCTTAGGTACTTGCTTAGATCAACTTGCCTTGGTTTTCAATTGTTTGAAATGGTGCTTGATGTGTGGTTTTGAAAATGTTTTGAAAAGATGCCTTGTGTAGGCTACCCTTGTAACAGTTCTTTACTCGAATGTTTTACAAAAGGTGTTTTGTCTTTTAAAAAGATGTTTCAAGGTTTTTTTTGAAAGTTGGTTTTGAAAGTGTTTGTGAAGTGGGTTTTGAAATTAGGCAAGTGTTTTCTTTGCAAATTGGCAAGTACTTAAGAGTTATCTACCCTAAAGTTTTCTCAAAGATTTTTGTTATGTTTTAAACCTTTTGACAATTTTGTTCCACCATTGCATTTGGTGGACAATCTTGTCTTAGGAGGTTGAAGGGACAGGCGTGGGTCATCGTTTAGACCATAATTGCAATAGTGTTAAATGTCTTTGGGCAATTTTTCTTTAAAAGGGACTTGATCATTCACTTAGGCAACATTTTGAGGGACTATGATCATTTGATTGTTTGTTTTTACCCAAAGAAGTTCAACATGCAATATGGCCCAATTTATTTGAAGGCAACAAAGTGGAATACCCTAGGGGTGCAAGTGTGAAATGTGTTGTCCATTTTCATGCTTATTTATCTTGTATTAGGTCCAACTATTTTTTGTTCATTTTTATTCGCATACAAACCCTAATTCTAGCATAGTATGTTTAGAAAGCATTTAAAGTGCGAAATTTAAATTCCTACGCTATTACAACACAATAATATGGGGAGGGGGGTACAATGTTCAAGTGGGGAGATATTTAGACAAGAAATTGAATCTAAGCTATTACATCATTTGCTTTGAATATTTACAACATGATTAAAAGCATAAATAAAATAGAGATAAGATAAATATGCAAGAATGCAAAAAAAGAATTTTTATATGTATGAAAAAAGTATTATTTATGTAAAATAAAAAGAAAATAAAAAGGTATTATTTTTGAGGTATTTTCAAATTTAGGGTAAAAACCCTAATTTTTAATCAAAGGGGTATTAATCAATTATTTATTATTTACATACAAAAATAAAATAAAATATGGTATATTTGTAAAAAGGGGATTTTTTAGTATTAAATATTAAAAAATAAAATATGTACATTTTTTTGGTATTTTTATCCTAAACACATTAATATATACCTATATATTCATATTATTTACAAAACATGTATTATATATGTTAATTAATAATATTTAATATTTAAATAAAAAGTATTTTTTTCTATAAAATATTTTCAGGAAGTAAAAATAAGATAAAAATGTGTATAAAAATATATTTTGTATTATCTTAATATTTTAAACAAAAAGTATATATATATGTTTATTTATTTATGTACAAACAAAAGAAACAATCAAATAAATACTCAATAAATTCAAAAAATGATGAGAAAAATATTTTTATGTTTTTAATATGCTGAGAAAAAATAAATGAGCCAATCAAAAAAAAGCAAAAGTCAAAAATATTAAAAATGAATGAAATGGGCTCAGGGGGTGCAAAACAGAAATCATGGTGTGAAAAGGAAAGTCAACATAGGCCCAGCCCATGAAGACCCTTCTTCAACCTCTGTACAACAACATTCAAAAAAACGCGCGCCCTGTACTCCATCTTCTAACTCCTGATTCCTGGCTTTTCAATGAAAACTCATAACATAAAAAATGTTCAGCATGAAGAGACGAATCCAACCATATGCAGAACTTGATCTAACTCTCTAAGATGAGGGAGAATTTCTTCTCCCCCAAATCCTAACCTAGATTTTCTGCCATTTTCAAACCTCAAATTCTCACAGCTCAAGCAAAAGAAATGAAAAGTAAAAACATGTACATGTTCAGTGGCATGAGTAGAACATTGTCTATTCACAAACTTAAAGCTAATGATGCCTAATAAGAGAGATACGAGTTCACCAAGATACCTGTTCAGCTGAAGTTCTATCTGGAAATGAGGGAGCTTTCAGTGCAAGGTGATGATTGGAAAAGCTTCCTTGAGGTCCAGGGATGCTATTCCAATGTTTACTTTGTTTTGAAAGCTTCTGAATCGTGCTAGAGCACTTCACCTACAAAACAAGAAACTGAAAATGGTGGAAGTGGTTAGAGGGATTACAGGTCGTGTTTCAAGGCATGGTTAGCTTGCATAGGTGCTAGGGAATGTATATGAACTGGTTTGGGCAAGAGAGCTTGAGAGAAATGGAAGTTGGCACTCAAACTGCAGGCCTTGCCCTGTTTTTGCAGTTTGAGAGTGATTATGGCAAGGGGAGTGTTTGAGAGGTGCTAGGGTCGTGCAAAAGCTTGGTTCTGATCTTTGGAATGTGTTTGATAAGTTTGTCTAAGTGTGACTAAGCTGATATGAGAGTTGTCCTATGTTATGGCACTTTACTTCACACTTAAGCAAGCAAAACCAACTTGGTGTTTTAGGCAAGTAGGGGACCTCTAATGAGCTGCATAACCTCTCCTTGATCAGAGTGATTTGTCCATAATCTTGTGCCAATTGGATTTGGTTTGTACTTGTGGATTTGCATCATGACATAAAGTGACACTTTTGCAAAAATAGAAAGAATGCTTTATCTAATTTGGGATTAATCCATCATACAATGCTTTAGCTCATGAAACAAGGTCTTAGCACAATGAACATGCATTAAATTATTGAGTGTTGGATGGTTTTAGGACCTGTAATCAAGGGGCATGCTGGTTTGAGAAGTTTGCACAAACTATGAACATGAAAAATAGCCAATTCAAAAGTGAGTTTTTGCCATATTGTGAAATTCGATTCTCTCAAGTTATGAGGTTGTTTGATGAGTTCTTGGACATTTTGGAAAGCTTGGAATGTTTACTACAATCCATCTTTGAAATGCAAATTGAAATTCCAAGTGGAAGTGTATGGAAAATGGCCTTGAAGTAGGGTAGAAAGCCTTGTCAAAATAGGTCAAAAATTCACTAAGTTAAGAATGGTTTAGTGCCCTTATTCAAAAATTTGTAACTTGAGATACAAGCCTCAAATGGGAAAACTTTGTGAATCAAAGTCGTAGATTATGAAACAAGCTACAACTTTCATGTTTTGACTTTTGTTTGAATCCAAATGGATCTTGGTGAAAAAGTGGGGCAAAGTTAGGAAAAAATTAGGGTTTTTTATAACTTAGAAAAATTCTAAGTTATGAAAAATTCTAATTTCTAACCCTAATTTGCATTTTGTGATTTCTTGATGAACAAGTTTCATGATTTGGCATGTTTTGATGAAAAATGAATCTTGATACTTGATTTTGACCAAAAAGTCAAAGTTTGACTTTTCAGTATACAGTCAAAATTGGTCAATTGACTGGGAAATTCAACTGTCAATCTTGTGTACTTGGGATCTTTTGAGTTTGTTGAGCATGTCAAGATAATTCCATGGGGTCCTTGAGTCCATATATGAGCTTGGTTTGCCACTGGCTAGGTCAAACAGTCAAAAATTGCCTTTGTGCAGTCAAAACCCTAAAAATGACCATTTTGCCCTTTTGGTGATCTGATCAAATTTCTTGTGGAATTGTGATCCAAACTTGATCAAATGGTCCATATGAGTTCATAATGTTGATGTGGGTCAATTTTCATGAGGTTTGACTGTCAATTGGCCATAGTTGACTTTTTTTTCCAATACAGCTGATTTCTAGGTCAACTGTCCAGTTGACTGGGCAAAACTTGGAATCAAAGCTTGAAACTTGGTATGGATAAACTTGGGGGTCCAATATGAAGCATGAAATTCATATTAGACATTTTAGGTCAAAACATCTTGGTGCAAACACAAACCCTAATTTGGGTCATCAGTGCAAGGAGAAGTCTTGAGCAGATGAAACCCTAATTGGATCTTGGGCTTCAAAGGTTTTGTGATGAGAAAATCATTGAGAAATGGGAGGGCAAATTTTGGGGTACAACAGTGACTGTCATCTTTTGAATGATCTTCTTGATATTTTTGTTCGCGGCTTCAACAACACCTTTCATTTTTGGCTGATAGGGAGATAAATTATGATGTTGAATCTTGAACTGCTCGCACAGAGCGGTGATCACAGTGTTGTTCAAATTTGTGCAGTTGTCCATGATGATCCTGTCGGGGATACCATACCGGCATATGAGATTCTGCTTGATGAAGCGGGCAACCACATTCTTTGTAACGGAGGCGAAGGAAGTTGCTTCGACCCATTTGGTAAAGTAATCAATAGCCACCAGGATGAAGCGATGTCCATTGGATGCCGTAGGCTTGATCTCTCCAATCATGTCGATACCCCACATCGCGAATGGCCAAGGAGCTGTTAAGACATTGAGAGGAACTGGAGGAATATGTACCTTGTCAGCATAGACTTGGCATTTGTGACAAGTACGGGAATATTGATGACTGTCAGCTTCCATAGTAGACCAGTAGTAGCCTGCCCTTAGAATCTTCTTAGCCATCGTATGTCCGCTTAAGTGGGTGCCAAATGTGCCACTATGTATTTCAGTCATGATCAACTCGGCTTCAACCTTATCCATGCAACGAAGTAGAACACAATCATGGTTGTGCTTATATAAGATACCATTTCTCAAGAAGAACTTGGCAGCAAATATCCTTAAGAACTTTTTGTCATTGACTGAAGCTCCTTCATGGTATTCTCGAGTCTGGAGATACCTTTTGATTTCATGAAACCAGGGTTGTTCCACTACTTCTTCGGTATTAATCTCATGACAGTGCGCAAGTTCGTCCATTCGTTCGATGGTGATTTGGGGAGCTTAATTATCCTAGTTGAGTTTAAACATGGAAGACATTGTAGCCAGAGCATCAGCTAGCTGATTTTCTTCTCGCGGGAAGTGCTCAAAGGTAATCTGCTCGAAATGAGGCAAAAATGTCAAGACATGTTATTTGTATGGGATAAGATTAGGATGTTTAGTGTCCCACTCTCCTTTGATTTGACTGATAACCAAAGCTGAGTCCCCAAATACAATCAGAGATTTGATTCCCAAGTCAATAGCAGCCCTGAGACCAAAGATATAAGCTTCATACTCAGCCATGTTGTTGGTACAGCTGAAGTAGAGTCTAGCAGTGAAAGGTGTATGGCAACCTTCTGGAGAAATAAGTACCGCGCCGATACCATTTCCAAGTGCATTTGAAGCACCATCAAAGTACAGGGTCCATCGGGATCCTTGTTTAGGTCCGTCATACGGTCCGTTACCTTCAATGTTGTCCAATGTTATAATGTCCTCGTCAGGGAAGTCGAACCTCATAGATTGGTAATCTTCAACAACCTGATGAGCTAGATGGTCGGCTAGTACACTCCCCTTTATAGCTTTTTGAGTTGTGTACTGGATATCATATTTAGTCAGGATTATCTGCCATCTAGCGATTCTTCTGGATAAAGCAGGCTTCTCGAAGATGTACTTAATCGGATCCATTTTAGAAATCAGCAAAGTGGTATGTGTCAACATATACTATCTTAGCCGGCGAGCAGGCCATACCAAAGCGCAGCAAGTTTTCTCGAGCAGTGAGTAGCGAATCTCACAGTCGGTAAACTTTTTGCTAAGGTAATAAATGACATGCTCTTTTCGGCCAAACTCGTCATGTTGGCCCAGTACGCACCCCATTGAGTTATCCAAAACAATCAGATACATGATTAAAGGCCTTCCTTCGACGGGTGGCATCAAGATAGGAGGTTCCAGCAAATACTCCTTGATCTTATCAAAAACAACTTAACAGTCATTATTCCATTCAACCACCTGATCTTTCTTCAACAGCTTGAAGATTGGTTCACAGGTAGATGTTAGGTGAGAGATGAACCTTGCAATATAATTTAAGCGTCCCAAGAAACCTCTAACCTCCTTTTCAGTGCGGGAGGCAGGCATTTCTTGTATAGCTTTGACTTTAGTAGGATCAACCTCAATGCCTTTGTTACTGACAATGAATCCCAAAAGTTTACCGGACCTGACTCCGAAAGTGCACTTGCTAGGGTTCAATCTGAGCTTATATTCCTTCAATATGACAAACAACTTTTGTAGATGGTCGAGGTGTTCTTCTTTTGTTTGTGAACGGGCTATCATGTCGTCTACGTAGACTTCAATCTCATGATATATCATGTCATGAAACAAAGCTACCATGGCTCGCTGATAGGTTTCCCCGACATTCTTCAGTCTGAATGGCATCACTTTATAGCAGAAGGTACCCCACTGCGTAACAAAAGTAGTCTTCTCCATGTCTTCGGGGACCATTTTGATCTGGTTGTATCCTGAGAATCCATCCATGAAGGAAAATACCTTATGTTGAGTTGTATTGTCAACCAAGATGTCCATGTGTTGCAGTGGAAAATCATCTTTAGGGCTACCCCTGTTTAGGTCTCTGTAGTCCACACATATTCTGACTTTGCCGTCCTTCTTAGGCACGGGCACAATGTTAGCAACCCATTGTGGATAGGAAGTAACAGCCAGAAAGCCGGCATTGAACTGCTTCATCACCTTGGCTTTGATCTTTTCGGACATGTTGGGCCTCATTCGGAGGACTTTCTATTTGATTGGTGGACAGTCTTCTCTTGTAGGGAGACGGTGAACCACAATATCCATATCCAATCCCGGCATGTCTTCATAGGACTAGGCGAAGATCTCAACATATTCATTCAACAGCTGAACTAAACGCTCTTTGACATTTGGCTCCAGGTTGGAACCCAATTTAACCTCTTTCTTGTCTTCCTCTATTCCCAAATTGATAGTCTATATCAATTCTTCATGGGGCAGAATAGCCCTTTCCTCTTGTTGCAAAAGTCTAGCTAACTCTCCAGGCACTTCACAGTCTTCATCACCTTCGTACTCTGCATGATTGACCAAATCTTCAGAGTCACCTAAGGCCAAAGCAGAATAGTCACCCATGGAATCTGGAGTGGATGGGTACCTGCATTTTGTGAGTGTGGGTGTGTGTAAGGGATAGCCATCCTTAAACAAAATAAAATGTAAAATGAAAGAAAATGAACACAACAGTTTATAGATGAAAACGTCCATGATTCATTAAAAATGGCATATGATAATGAAGAAATCAAGCCCTTACAAATGGACCTATATGCCCCGGGAAAGGCACAAGGCAAAAAGAGTGTACGAATTGTTTAATTATTACAGACCAAACAGGAAATTGTTCAAAGATAAATTACTGATTGATGAAAGTGATGGGAACGAAGTCTTTCGCCTCCCAGTTGCTTAATCCTCCTTCAATGGTTGGAAAGATCCAATCTTCAAAGTTGTCTTCTTCATCATCATCTTCTAAGGCATGAATTCCATGGTGAGTGATTTTTAAGGGTGGTCCTCCAGCCCGGGAGCCACGCACAACTTTCTGGCCAGCAGCAGTAAAACCTAGTCCGAACTTGTCCGTCTTGTGAGGAAAATCTGGCAGTTGCCCCTACATCGTACTCCTTCCTTCTTTGATTACAACCTTCGCATCTTTAAGGGATGCCATCCGAGACACAGGCTTGGAAATGATAGGCACATCAGTCATTGTCTTTGCAACTGCAACTTCAGGAGAAACCTCTTCAAAGTGTTGGAAAGGTGTTTCTATGAATTCGCCATCTAACTCCACATAGCAGAAGGAGTTAAGGTGACTTATCATATACTCCTCCTCACCATGAACCGTTATGATCTTACCCTGAACTGGATACTTTAGCATTTGGTGTAGAGAAGAAGTGACTGCCCCAGCGTTGTGGATCCATGGCCTTCCCAACAAGCATGAATATGAAGGACGGATGTCCATCACATAAAAAGTAGAGTTGAAATTTTTTGTACCCACTTTGATTAGAATGTCCACTTCTCCGTGAACCATCCCCTTAGAACCGTCGAAGGCTCTAACAATGATGTTACTGGGCTTTAGGGTCAAACCTTCACAGTCCAATCTGTCCAACACCTTTTTTGGTAGAACATTTAGAGATGAACCGGTATCCACCAGAACATGAGCAAGCATGGTCCCTCTGCACTCTACCGAGACATGCAGCGCATCGTTATGCTTTCTTCCCTTAGGGGTCAAATCAGCATCAGAAAAACCAAGACCATTATCGGCTGTAAGGCTAGCCACGCACTCTTGAAACTGGTCCGCAGAAGTTTCTTGAGGCACGTGTACCGTCTTTAGAAATTTTATCAAGGCTTTGGCATGAGCCTCGGAGCAGAGTAAGAGAGCCAACATGGATATTTTTGAAGGGGTTTGCTCTAGCTGCTCTACGACATTATAGTCGCTCTTCTTGATTATCTTTAAGATTTCTTCCATCTCTTTTTGGGTGGTCTCGGGGATAACCACAGTCTGAGCCTTCATCCTGACAGGCGCTTCTTGTATCCCCTTACCCTTATCGGTGGTAACAACAAAGGGTCTAGCTTCGGGAGCATCGATTTCTTTAATTACGGGACTTTGCACAGATGGCTTGACAGGCACAGAAGCTTTTGAGGGTCTGAAGACTGCTCGTGGAGGAGCAATCTCCGGAGAGAAGATCCTTCCGCTACGAGTTATCTTGCTCGTTCCCGTAATATTCCCTATATCAGGGGTTTCATCATCGGAATTCTCTTGGGCTGATTCGATCTGCTTGATACCATGCTAGAAGATTTCTCCTCCGTAATTCCATGGTATCGTCTTGTTATAATTATACGGGATAGGCCCCAGCATGGTAATTTTCAACGGTACAAACTTAGGATCAGGCGTAATCTTAACAGGCCTTTTGCAGGTCTTGGAAAGATCGTCGGAGATGGTTATTATAGCAATGTCATTTATTGGAGTATCAAATGTAACAGGAGTAACATGAGTGATAGTATCAACATGAGTCTTTTGAAAGAGGATCTCTTGGGTATCCATCAGGCGTTGGATGCCTGATTTCAACAGTGGGCAGTTAGTTTGCAAGTTGTAACAAAAGTAACAGTCTTTTCCACAGCCTGGGAATATCCCGGCTTTCATCAAATTCACTTTAATCACTGGTAACAGAGTCAAAAGGTCATCAACAGTGGTAACATGAAGATCTTCCACAATGGCATGGACATTATGACCATGTTTTGGCATAGGAGCGGATATCACGTTGGGTTTTTCGGAAGCATCAAACTCTACTTCCTTGGCGTCTATTAGGTCTTGGATCTTGTTTTTAAGAGCCCAACAGTTGTTGGTATCATGCCCTGCACTGTCCGAGTGGTATGCATATTTTGCATTGGAATGATAATAAGGAGAAGAGGTATTGGGGTTTTTCGGCGCTTCTTTCAAGTTGGTGAGGTTCAACTTTAACAGATGAGGGAGGCCTTGAGCGGGCGTCATATTGATTCGGGTGAATTGCCGTTGTGGCCTTTCTACCGTTTGCTGATTAGCTCTTGGTTGATTGTTGCGAGGTTGATCGGCTGAGGAGTTTTGGATCATCACATCCCCCACCGTTGGTCGGTGCTCTATTCTCCCTTGGTTTCTCTGGGTGTGAACAGCAGAAACTTCCTTCTTAGCTGGGAAGGTCTTCTTAATAGCAGTGGAAGCGGAGGCATCCTTCTGAATTTTACCACTTTTAATTCCAGCTTCGACCCTTTCACCAGTCAGAATTAATTCGGTGAACCCTGCAGATGAGCTCCCGATCAAGTGATTGAAGAATGGGCCAGACAGGGTCCCTAAAAACATGTCAACCAGCTCTCTATCCGACAATGGTGACTGCACCCTTCCAACTAGATCCCACCACTTATGGGCACACTCCTTAAATCCCTCATTAGAGGACATACCCATACTCTGTAGTTGAGTACGAGTAGGCGCTAAATCTGCGTTGTATTGGTATTGTCGGTAGAAAGCTGCAGCCAAATCTCCCCAATTATGAACATCAGATCTCTCAAGTTGATAGAACCAGTCCAATTGCGTGCCTGACAAACTATATTGAAAAAAGTGGACCCAAAGATCCTTATCAGAAGAGTGAGGTTGGATCTTTCTGACGTAGGATCTCAGATGCATCTTTGGACAGGACAAACCGTCATACTTAGCAAATGTAGGTAATTTGAACTTGGGAGGAATGACGATCCCAGCAACCAACCCTAGTTCTTCGAAGTCCAACCCAGGTACCCTTTGCAATTCCATGGCTGCTGTGATCGGTGGGAATGAGAACTGACTGTTTTGGAATGCTGGTTCGCGTTTGCGTTTGTTTTTGCAAAATGTCGTGGTAAGCAAGAGTCGCCACCGTCTTTTATTTTATCCAATAAGGAAAGGACAAAATCCCAGAAAAATTCCTTTTTGAGATATTTCTCGGGTTCGGGAGGTAGATTATAGAAAGGGAAGGTGTTAGCACCCTTTCTATCCGTGGTTATCCACGGGCTCTTAGGTATTTGCTCGTTGTGTTTTCAAAAATTTGCTTTTCTTTGTGTTTGTGGGTTTGAAAAGAGTTTTTTGTTTGAAAGGGGTGTAAGTGCGAAAAGTTTTGTTTTGTTTTAAAATGAGCAAGTACTTAAGAACCATCTACCTACTCAAAAAGGAATTAATCTGTACAAGTGTCCTTTAGACAATGCTATCCCACTATTGAGGAGCAGGTAGCACCGTCGTTGGAGTTTTCGGGTCAATTCGATTAAGGGACGTGTGGTCACTAAAGCAATGTTAGGATGCCTTAGCGGTAACCCTAATGTCTTAGATCATTTTATCTGAGGCAACCGTTTCAAGGCAACCATGATCTTTGGACTAGAGGGCGACCTCTAAAATTTTCTATACTCAATGACCACGTTCGAAGGCAACCAAGTGAGGTGTACCCTAAGAGTGCGCATGTGCGAGTGTGTTATTTCGGTTAATTTTATTTGTACATGTCATGGGTGAGCTATGTTGATTTTAAGTTCATACATTGGATCTTGTAATGCATTCCCTATTATCAAACATCTAACAGTTAATATTGTGCGGAAATTAAATTGCGGGAAATTAAATCTAAGCTATTACAAGGCGTCGGGTATTTACATCGCCAAAAACAAACCCTTTAATTTAAATTGCGGAAAGTAAAAATAAAGCGGTAGATAAATAAAGGTCCTATTGAAACTATTACATACTGGAAGCAATTACAATATTGGATAAAAATAAGACGCGCGCGAGAAAATTAGATCGGCGCATTTTTAGGGTTTTGACCCCTTTTTTATTAAAGAAAGCATATTAAATGGAAATTAAATCTAAGTTAATTAATTAATTAAATAAAAATATATTTTTTGGCTTTTTGAATATTTAAGGAAATAAAAATAAAATTGATTTAAAATTATTAAAACCTAATATTCTAAATTACTTTTAATTTATTGCTAAAAGGTTAAATTATGCCTAATTAAAACTAAGTCAATTAAATTATTATTTAATTACAAAAATAAAATAATGAAATTAATGAAAATATTTTTTGTTTTCTGATTTTATTAAGAAAAACAATTGGTTAGTGTAAGTAATAATAATAATTAATAAAACAATTAAATAATAATAAAAAAAATGAAATATGAGAAGAAATAACCAAGGGGGTGTTGGGCCTGATTTGAGTGTGAAATGAGCAATCTCCAGGCCCAAACGCATTGGCCTTTGTTGACTTCTGTTAATTCCATATGCGCTTGTTGACTTGGATGTATGGTGAATGTCCAACCTAGGCCATTGGATTTGATTTGTAGGCCACTTGGCGTTTGAGATCTGGAAGAACATGATGGTCCACGCCTATGATGCTGCATATAATTGCCTGGAGAAAAATCATAACAAATATTGGGGGACCTGGGATTTGAACCCAGGTCCCAAGGGGTAATCCACTGACATGCTTACCATCTCTTCCAGCGCGTTCTTTTGTTAAGGGAATACAAAATAAATATTATATTCAAAACTCAATTATTATGCTGGAAATAAAAAAACAAGCGCGAAATTTAAATGGACCAATGGGAGGGAGACGTCTGGTCGTCTTCTCCAACAGAATTCTGGTTTTCTTACCTGCGGATTTTTATCCGCAGGAAGATTCGTGGGATGCTTCAAAAACTCGTTCTAGGCCATAACAATACCATCCAAGAACATGGATGTGATCGCCTCTTCCTCCTGAGTTCAACTATGGCCATGATTCGTCCTAATTTCACCTGTAATTGAAACGCCTAAAAGCAAAGAACGCAAACCCTAGATTCATACGTTATGTTACAGGCCATGAAAATGAAATTGAATATTGCAAAAAGCTTAGAAATCATACAAGGAACAAGAATATGCTAATGTTTTGTCAAAAAGATGCAAGAATGAGGAGTTATGTTTTAGTGCACAGGGCCATATTCGTGGATACTCATAGCGCGTTTTAGGAGGTTTCAAGACTTGGTTTTGATTCCAATCGCTTCAGTAGACGTCCAGCAAGAGATTAGTGTCAATTTTTTTGCCTTGAATCGAGTTCTAAGATCATTTTCAGATTCCACTTTTTCCAAGCTTTTTTCAAACTTTGTCTGTCCGTTTCTGCAGTTCTTAGGTCGTGTTCTTGATGTGTACATCTTGTGTGTGTATAAGGGAATGAATTAGGTCAAGAGTTGGGCTTTCAATCCATGTGCATTCAAGGTTTGGGATTTGATATGATCACCATTGATAAACTTTCCAAAATTGTACCAAATCTGATATTTTGTGCATAACAATGCTTGATACGAATTTGATTATGTGTATCATGATATTTGAAAGCTGTAATGATCACAAAGATCTCATTCCATCAATTTTTAGATTTTATTTGAATTAATATTGATTTAAAATGAATTAAATCAATAAAAATTAAATAAAATAGAAAAATAAATGATTGGTCATGAAATTGAAGATGGGACACGTGTGTGGTGTGATAATACCAAATCAAGTGTAAAAAAGTGGGCCCTTTTGACAAAAATTGGAGTTTTGAGGATAGTTGACTTTTGACACTTTTGGAAAAATGCCCAACTTCAACAATGCATAACTTCTTCAATTTTGAACTTTTGGAAGTGTTCTTGGACTTTTTAGAAACCTTGAGATGTACGCTAACCAACCTTTTTGGTCTCATCGCATTTTGATATTCCATTCTCAAGTTATAAGCTTTGGAAAAAAAGGTGTTTTTGTTGACTTTCAAAAATGACCTATAATGTCCAAATTTGTAACTTCTTGTGAGTGCATTTATTGATCTTGGGGTGTGAAGATGGATTGTTGGAAATTGCATCCTCTTAAAAATTAGCTTTGGATGGGTCATTTCTCATAAAGTATGAGAAAGTTATGCCTGGTCAAAGTTGAGTTGACTTTTCCTACAAAACCCTAATTTAGCAACTTTTGAATCTTGATGAATCTTTAGCAATCCTTGATGAATCATGATCATACCTTGATAAAATGATGAATTATCCTTCCAAATGATAATATTGACAAAAAATCTTGAGGTTTGACTGTATTTAGGTCACAGTTGACTTTTGCCCTAGCACAGTCGATTTTTGGACTTCTTGAGCAATTGACTGACCAAACTTTCTCTACAAGGCTTGAAATTTGACATGGATGAACTTGATAACATGTTAGGACATTGGGGAGCACTTGAAGCCATTTTTATGCAAGGACCTTGATGCAACACAAAACCCTAATTTTGAATTGACTGACTTAGGAGGTGATTTGACTGTCCAACTCTTGAGCCATCTTGAACAACTTGGAGATGATTCTTGACCTATCTTGAGAAATATGGGAGGGAAAATTTTGTGGTACAACAGTTGCCCCTCTTCAATCTTCTTAAACTTGATGATATATATTGGCGTTCGGGCCTTTCGTGATCCGAAGGTGGAAGATGATTGAACACTAGAGTGCCCAGAAATTTGCACTCGCATGAAGTAGTATTTGTCTTGTGATGTCGGGAATGGGCTTACAGATGCCATTTGGAGATTGATGATGGGAGATGGGCTTAAAGATGCCATCCGAAGGAGTTTCGATCGCGTAAGAGATTCCTTAGCGAGAGCTTGTATACCTGTCGTTGGGGGGATTCTGCTGGGGAATGTTGTTCTTTGTCTTAGGAGAAATAGAACTTTAGGAGCTTCGGTCGTCCGTTATTCTACTGGGGAATCATCTCTTTTGAATTTTAGGAGCTTCGGTCGTCCGTTATTCTATTGATGAATCATCTCTATTGAAGAGGTGAGAGTGAACTACTATCTGGTCGTAACCCAGGCTTCATAGTGATAAGACCGACTGCTATCTGGTCGTAATCCAGGCTTTACAGTGACTTACTGGGGAGATGAGATTAAACTTGCTATCCGGTCGTAATCCAGGCTTTGCAATTTCTCACTTCTTATCTGGTCGAAATCCAGGCTTCAAAACAAATCAAGTGGTTATCTGGTCGCATTCGGGCTTCAACTTGAATTTAGGGCACACTAATATCCGGCAGACTCCGAGCTTCTTAGTAACTGTCCATGTAAACTGCCATTTGGTCAGAATCCAAGCTTCACAGTGTCTTGTACCACTATCTGGTCGTGATCCAGGCTTCATGATGTGTTATACCATTATCTGGTCGAATCTAGGCTTCATGGTGTCACGTACTGCTATCTGGTCGAATCCAATCTTCACAATACCTCACTTCTTATCTGGTCGAAATCCAGGCTTTAGAATAAATCAAGTGGTTATCTGGTCGCATCCGGGATTCCCTTTGACGGTTTGGTTTACTAATATCCGATCGAATCCTGGCTTCATAGTAACTGGCTGGGTAAACTGCTATTTGGCCTCAATATAAGCTTCAGTGTCCCTTAATGCTATCTGGTCATAATCCAGGCTTCACGATATCTTCTACCATTATCTGGTCGTAATCCAGGCTTCGTGGTCTTGTATTGCTTTCTGGTCGTAATCCAGGCTTCACAATAACTTGCTGAGCTGTTATCCGAGCTTCACGGCTTGTGTTTATGATATACCAATATCTGGTCGAATCCAGGCTTTATGGTGCTTACTGAGCTGCTATCCGGTCGTAATCCGGGCTTCATGACTCACTGGGGAATAAACTATTATTTGGTCGTTCTCTGGGATTCATAGCTTACTTTTGAGAGATATCACTATCTGGTCGTAATCTAGGCTTCGCGGTAGTCTGATATTGTTATCCGGTCGTAATCTGGGCTTCACAATATGCTGTAGAAATCAAGATACTATCCGGTCGTACCCGGGCTTCATAACTTGAATTTTGATTGTATCTTTCCTGAAAGGTAAAGGTTAGCTGTATGTAATGCATGATATGTATCAGGTAATGATGTTCTCAAAATAAATGAGATTGTATGGTATGATGCGTATATGCATGTAGCATGATGTATGGACATGTAATGTTTTAGCTGGGGAAAATAAATCTCGGGGCTGCTGGAGAATAAAGTTGAATGCTTCGCTTCCGCCAGGGATGGTGAACGAAGATGATTGTGAGGATAAAACTGTAGGAGAAAATAACTCCATTGGGGAATAAACTGATGAAGAGATTACTCTGAGGGGAATTACTCTGTGGGGAAGGGGTATTCTGCTGAAGATTTTAACGATAAACTCTGCTGGAGATTCCGCTGATGAACTCCACTGGGGATGGATTACTCTTGCTGGTGACACTGGATCTGTTGAGGATTGAACTCCTGCTTGGGGAACGGAAAGAACTTCGCTGGGGATGATCTTATGCTTGCTGGGGAATGTCTTTATACTCCATTGAGGAATATTAAGACCTTCTGGGAATACCAAACCTTTTTAGCGCTTGATGGTGGATTAACTCTGCTTGAGGAAAGTATTGTTGATTCGTCCATAGTTGCAAGTCTCAGCTGAGAGAGCTATCATTACTGTCTTACCCTGCGGGGAATGAAGGTATCTTAGCCATATTCTTCAGCTGGATGTACCTTGGTACCTGGTGGACAGAGCAACTTGTACAGTTCGGACAATTCTTATTGCCCCTGTTTCTGATATTACCAGTAATTCGTCCTTTGTTTCGTATGTACATATTTATGATCAGCAATTAATGTCAAATGCATATATCAAAAATGAACTTTGGACGTTCTTTGCAAAACAAAACAGATAAAGGAAAAACAGCTTGAAATTTCTGAAAATGAATTTGTATTGATTTTGAAGTTTAGCCTGCAAATAGGCATTTTTGTACAAGAGGCTGACGTCCTAGTAAGAGAACGCCGCCGAACAAATAGAATTTATACAATTTGTGAAAAGGAAACAAAGCAGCTATGTGAATAATCCCACTGGGTTCCAACTCTGCTATTGCCTTTATATTTTCAAGCATCTCATCACTTTGCTTCTTAGTTGAAGATGAATCTGATTGATTAGTGTCATCCGAGCTTGATAGTCGATACCGAAGTCTGGATGCGAGGTGATCCAATGAGACATAGTGTTACGCTTTAATCCCTAACTTTTTCCTGGACCGCCCTTTCGGGTTTTCAGTCCACCGGGATACCCATTTTTGCCCAAGCCGCCTTTTCAGGTTTTCGACTTGCCGGGTGTATAGATTTTTTCATTTCCATCCCTTATTTTTGCCCGAACCCTTTTGGTTCGCCGGGAAGCCCTTATTTTTGCCTAGGCCAGTCAACCTAGCGGGTCTTTGATTATGCATAGTATCTTTTTACTATGTCTGCATTGACAGGGTGAGGAAGGTCGTCACCATCCATGGTGGTTAGAATCATAGCTCCTCCTGAGAAAATGTTCTTAACCACAAACGGAACTTCGTAAGTAGGGGTCCATTTTCCCCTGGGATCGCCTTGAGGTAAGATAATGTGCTTGACAACCAGATCCCCAACTCGATACCCTTGTCGTCAAACTTTCTTGTTAAATGCCTTGATCATCCATTTTTGATACGTCTGACCATGACAAATGGCAGTAAGTCTCTTTTTGTCAATTAGATTCAGTTGATCAAGCCGGGTCTGAATCCAGTCATCTTCACTCAAACCTGCATCCTTCATGATCCGAAGAGAGGGTATCTGAACTTCAATAGGCAAGACTGCCTCCATGCCATAAACCAAGGAATAGGGTGTTGCCCCTGTTGACGTCCGTGCTGAGGTCGGTACCCATGAAAAGCGAATGGTAACATCTCGTGCCAGTCTTTGTATGTCATTGTCGTCTTCTGCACAATCTTCTTAATGTTCTTATTTGCAGCTTCTACAACCCCATTCATCTTCGGCCGGTAGGGAGAAGAGTTATGATGTTGTATCTTGAATTGCTCGTAGAGCTCAATGATCATCTTGTTGTTGAGATTGGTACCATAGTCTATAATGATCCTCTCTGGTACACCGTATCGACAGATCAGATTGTGCCGAATGAACCATGCCACGACGTTCTTGGTTACGGTAGCAAAGGAAGCTGCTTCAACCCACTTCGTAAAGTAATCAATCACTACCAGGATGAAACGATGCCCGTTGGATGCCGTAGGTCTGATCTCGCCGATCATATCAATGCCCCACATTGCAAAAGGCCAAGGCGCTGTCAAAACATTTAGAGTAACTGGAGGTATGTGCACCTTATCAGCATAGACCTAGCACTTGTGACATGTCCGAGAATGCTGATAACAGTCGGCTTCCATTATGGACCAGTAATATCCTGCCCGGAGGATTTTCTTTACCATGGTATGTCCACTGGAATGAGTTCCGAAAGTACCTTCATGTAGCTCTGCCATGATCCTTTCTGCTTCAATCTTATCCATACAATGCAGTAAGGTCGAATCATGGTCACGCTTGTAAAGAATGCCATTGCTGATGAAGAACTTCTCCACGAACTTCCTCAGAAACTTCTTGTCATTAACAGATGCACCCTCGGGGTATTCCTGAGCTTCAAGGTACCTCTTCACCTCATGATACCAGGGCTTTCCTGGCACCTCTTCAGTCTCAAGATCATAACAATGTGCAGGTTCGTCTAATCTTTCAATAATGATCCGAGGAGCCTCATTGTCCCAATTGACTTTGAACATAGAAGACATCGTAGCCAGCGCGTCCGCCAACTAATTCTCCTCTCTGGGGAAGTGTTCAAAGGTTATCTCCTCAAAATGGGGAAGCAACGTCAATACATACTCCTTGTAAGGAATAAGATTTGGGTGTTTCGTATCCCACTCGCCTTTGATCTGACTGATCACGAGAGCGGAATCTCCGAATACACTTAGAAACTTAATCCTTAGGTCAATTGCAACTTGAAGACCCATGATGCATGCTTCATACTCCGCCATGTTGTTGGTGCAGTTGAAACATAGTCGGGCGATGAACGGAGTATGAGAGCCTTTAGGAGATATGATCACGGCGCCAATGCCATTACCCAAAGAGTTCGAAGCTCCATCAAAGTACATAGACCATTGGGATCCTTCCTCAGGTCCTTCATCTGGTCCAGGTGTCTCACAATCAGTTATCAACATAATATTCTCGTCCGGAAATTCAAAGTTCATAGACTGGTAATCATCCACTGCCTGATGTGCCAAATTGTCTGCCAACACACTTCCCTTGATTGCCTTTTGGGTCGTATATTGGATGTCATACTCAGTCAATATCATCTGCCATCTTGCTATTCTTTCGGACAAGGCAGGCTTTTCGAAGATATACTTGATTGGGTCCATCTTTGATATCAACAAAGTAGTGTGAGTCAGCATATACTGTCTCAGCCGGCGAGCAGCCCATGCCAAAGCGCAACAAGTTTTCTCGAGCAGTGAGTATCGGGTCTCACAGTCGGTAAATTTTTTGCTAAGGTAATAAATAGCATGCTCTTTTCGGCCAGACTCGTCATGCTGCCCCAGCACACACCTCATTGAGTTGTCAAGTACTGTCAAGTATAAGATCAAAAGTCTCCCTTCAACTGGTGGCATCAGGATGGGTGGCTCTTGGAGATACTCTTTAATCCTTTCGAAAGAGGCCTGACATTCATCATTCCAACGTACTACTTGATCTTTCTTCAGTAGCTTGAAGATTGGCTCACAAGTAGCAGTTAGGTGTGAGATGAATCGGGCAATGTAGTTCAGACGTCCCAGAAAGCCTCTGACCTCTTTCTCTGTTTTGGGAGCTGGCATCTCCTGTATAGCTTTCACCTTTGTCGGATCCACTTGAATACCTTTGTCGCTTACAATGAAACCCAGTAGTTTGCCAGATCTCACCCCGAAGGTGCACTTGTTCGGGTTCAACCTCAGCTTGTACAACTTCAGCCTGTCAAACAACTTCTGTAGATGGTCAAGATGTTCTTCTTCAGTCTGGGACCTTGCAATCATATCGTCGACGTATACTTCAATCTCATGATGGATCATGTCATGAAACAAAGCAACCATGGCATGCTGATACGTTGCCCCAACATTCTTCAGTCCAAAAGGCATGACCTTGTAGCAAAAGGTACCCCACTGAGTAACAAAGGTCGTCTTCTCCATGTCCTCGGGAGCCATTTTTATCTGATTATAATCGGAGAAGCCATCCATGAAGGAGAAGACCTTGTGCTGAGCGGTGTTGTCAACCAAAACGTCGATATGAGGCAGAGGGAAGTCATCCTTGGGGCTTGCCCTGTTCAGATCCCTGTAGTCAACATACATTCGGACCTTACCATCTTTCTTCGACACTGGAACCACATTGGCAACCCACTGAGGGTAAGAAGTCACTACTAGAAAACCGGCGTCAAACTGTTTCATAACTTCAGCCTTGATTTTCTCAGACATCTCTGGGCGCATACGGCGAACCTTCTGTTTCACTGGAGGACAGTCTTCCTTGGTAGGCAGGTGATGAACCATAATATCAGTATCCAACCCCGGCATATCTTTGTAAGACCAGGCAAAGATCTCAACGTAGTCACGTAGCATTTGAATCAACCGTTGTTTCACACTAAGCTCCAAATTTGCACCGATCTTGACTTCCTTCTTATCTGTCTCGATACCCAGATTCATTGTTTCTACCGGCTCTTCATGTGGCTGAATAGCCCTCTCTTCCTAGAGTAGCAGTCTTGCAAGTTCACCAGGCACTTAGCAATCATCTTCACCTTCGTCTTCGGCTAAGTTGATCGGATTTTCGAAGTCATAACCGGCAGTAGCAGAGTTGTTACCAGTAGGATCCAGAGTGGATGTGGACCTGTATATGTGAGTGTGTGTAAAATAGCTGTTTTGCAATATATAATAAAGAAAAACAAGGAGCGCAAAATTTGAAATGCAAGAACGTCCAATGCTTTTATAAATGATATATAAAGATGACACACAAAAGCCCTCACAAATTAAGCCACAGTGCCCCGGGTAAGACACCGGGCCATAAAGTTTAAGACATTGTCTATTACAAATTCAAAACAAAAGTTTCATTACTGGGTAACAAAAGTAATAGGGATGAAGTCCTTTGCTGTCCAATTGCTTGGTCCACCGTCGGTCGTAGGATAGATCCAGCTGTCGAACTCAGACTCTTCCACGTCATCTTCAATGGCATTCACTCCCGAGTTGCTGATGAACACGCGAGGTCTACCGATTCATGCATTTCGAACAACCCTTTGAGCTTCTGCAGTGAAACCCAAACCAAACTTGTTAGTCTTCTGTGTAAAATCAGAGAGTCGGCCCCAATTTGCACACTCACCCTTCTCAATAACAGCCCGGGCATCTTTTAAGGAAGCCATCTTCATAGGAGAATCCTCAACCACAGTCTCAGCTGATGCCAGTGTCTGGGGAACCTCTTCGAAGTGCTGAAATGGGGTCTCAATGAACTCCCCATCCATCTCTACGTATCTGAACAAGTTGAGGTGGCTGACCATGTACTCTTTCTCCCCTTGTACTGTCACAATCTTCCCTTTGACCGGGTACTTCAGCTTCTGGTGAAGCGTTGAGGTTACGGCCCCAACTTTATGGATCCATGGACGACCCAGCAAACAAGAGTAGGATGGCCGAATGTCCATCACATAGAACATAGAATTGAAGTCCTGAGAACCAACTTTAATTGGAATATCAACTTCACCGTGCACCATCCTTTTAGACCCATCAAAGGCCCTGACAACGATGTTACTTGGTTTTAGCTCTAACCCTTTGCAATCCAACCGGTCTAGAGCTTTTTTGGGAAAGATGTTCAATGAGGAACCAGTATCAACCAATACATGTGCAAGAGTAGTGCCCCTGCATTCAATGGAGACATGCAAAGCATCGTTATGATTTTTCCCTTTGGTAGTCAAATCAGCATCGAAGAAACCCAAACCATTATCAGCAGTTAAATTGGCCACACAATCAGTAAATTGATCAGCTGATGTCTCTTGTGGCACGTGGGAAGTCTTCAGGAAGGTAATAAGAGCCTTAGCATGGGCCTCTGAACACAACAACAGTGACAACATAGAAATCTTGGATGGGGTTTGCCCCAGTTGCTCAACTACATTGTAATCACTCTTCTTAATAATCTTCAGAATCTCTTCCATCTCCTGTTTGGAAGCTTCAACAATAATTGTCTTTGGTGCCTCCGTCTGGGCAGGCACATCAACGGTGATCCCTTTGCCCCGAGCGTCAGATGACTCAGCGACAGGGGTAAGAATAGGGACTTGATCAGGAATGGCAGTAGGTTCACTTGCAGGTGTAATAACAACAGGTCTTAGGACAGTTGGTGGAATAATATCAGGTGAGAAAAGCCTACCGCTGCGGATGACTTTAACAGGTCCAATAATGTTGCTGACACCAGTATCAGCATCCAACTCTTGCTTAACTCCATGAAAATAAACATCAGCCCCATAGTGCTAAGGGACAACTTTATCAGAGGTGTAGGGGATGGGCCCCGGAACAGTAATGATCACAGGCGCAATTTTCGGAACATATGTAATTCTAACAGGCTTCCTCGAGGGAGCCTTGGAAGAATTGTCGAAAATGGTAATGATGGCGACTTCTTCAGTAGGAATGGAAGGAACAGAAGTCTTCTCAAACAGGATCTCCTTACTATCCATCAGGTTTTGGATACCTGACTTCAGGAATGGGCAACTGGTAGGTAAAACAGAACACATATGGTAACCTTCGTCACAACCCGAAAATAAACCGGCTAGCAACAGGTTCTTCTTGACATTCATCAGAGGGGTAACAATGTCATCCACAGAAACTACAAACAAGTCTTCCTCTACATCATTCACTCCATGTTTTGGCATGGGAGCAGTCACGACATTAGGCCTTTCGGGCGCCTCGAACTCAATCTCTTTTGCATTAATTAAGTCTTGTATCTTACTTTTCAGACTCCAACAATCGTCTGTATTATGCCCCGGGATATCGGGGTGGTAAGCACAACGGGCGTTAGGGTTATACTTTGGTGATGTTGTATTTGAATTCTTTGGGGCTTCCCTTAGAGTCACCAGATTAGTCTTTAGCAACTGTGGCAGAATCTGAGATAAGGTCATGCTGAGACGAGTGAATTTCCTCTTAGGTCTCTCGTCCTTTTGTTGATTGTTATACTGAGGAGCACCAGCCGGTTTTGAAATAACAACCGCATTGACAGCTTGGCGGTGTTCAGGTCTATTCTGTCTTCTCGCACTGTAGACAACACTGGACTCTTTCTTAAACGGCTTCTTCTCGGTGCTCGATGAGGCACCCTTCTGTATCTTCCCAGCCTTAATATCAGCCTCAATCTTCTCACCAGTCAAAATCAGATCTGTAAACCCAGATGAAGAGCTTCTAATCAAGTGGTTGAAAAATGGACCAGACAGGGTCCCCAAAAATATGTCAACAAGCTCCCGATCAGCCAAGGGTGGTTGCACCCTACCGGCGAGGTCCCTCCACTTCTGAGCATAATCTTCAAATCCTTCACTCGTTCCCGTTGACATACCCTGGAGTTGGGTACGCGTAGGAGCGAGGTCGGAGTTGTATTGATACTGCCTGTAGAATACAGTAGCCAAATCTTCCCAACTGCAGATATTGGCTTCGTCCAACTGATAAAACCACTCAAGCTGAGTCCCTGAGAGACTGTCTTGAAAGAAATGGATCCATAAGTTCTTATCAGCAGTGTAAGGTTGGATCTTCCTCACATATGACCGGAGGTGCAACTTCGGACAGGAAACTCCGTCATACTTGGAAAAGGCTGGTGCCTTGAATTTATGGGGAATCACCACCCCAGATGATAGACCTAGATCTCCGAATTCCAGACCGGGCACCTTCTGAATTTCCATAGAGTTCAAACGGTCTTCCAGTTGTTTGTACTTATCCTCAGCAGGAGGATATTGTTCTTCATCGTAGTCTGTCTCGTTATCAGAGACCACAGGGCTAGGAGCCCTCCTTTCTTGTGAACTATCTTTCCCTCCAGATGAGGTGGTCAGATCAACTTCATTCTGTAACCTGTTCCCAAACCTGTGTCCTGTGTTGAACAGGATTGTCCTCTTCTTCTTCTTCTTCTTTTTCTCCTTCAGAATCAAGGTCTTCAGGTCCTGCTGACCCTTAGCAAGGCTCATGAACAGCTCTTGAAATTGGGCATTCTGGGCCTGGAGGGCCTTGATAGCTTGCTCAGTTGAAGGTTCGGTAGACATGATGATTGCTGAAATAAACAGCGAAGAAGATAAGAGACCTGTAAAAGGGTACCTGTTTATGAAGTGCATGAGATGAAATGCGTATGATTTATGATTTCAAAGACAATCGGGATTCAAATTTGTAAACAAGAAGGGAAACACACTTTATTAGATTTAAACTTCAAAATTTAAATTGTTCAACAAATTGCCCTTAAGGCATTACAAGAATGGAAATACTGAAAAGTAAATAAAAACTGTAAAGGAAATCATCAAAGGTCCATCAATGCTCCCATGGTCTCTTCTTATCAGTGCAGACATAATATTTGAGAATCCGCTCGTTCTCCAATTGCCTAGTCAACTTCTGGATCTTTTGCTCTTGCTCGTTGAACTTATCTCGGTAAGAATCCCGTTCATCCCGCAGTTGCATCCAAGATCTCTTCAGTGCCCCAATGTCAGTGGGCATATAAGTATGGAGAATGGTTGGAAGAACCCCTTCTTCATTAGCAACTTCAAGAGTGACAGGCCGAACAACTTCATATGGCATACCTAGCTTCTGGGCACGGATGCAGACCCATCTGAGATATGGTTCCATTAGCAGATAAGTCTTTGGACCCAACTCATATGGATTAGATTGGTGAACTCTGTCCCAAGCCCTTATGAATCTACGACATTGCTCGTCGCTATCCCCTTGAAAGTCAAAGATGATATGAGGCATCAACATCTCATGAGGTCCTTCTCTTCTGGCTCTTCCAAATTGACGGAGAGCTAAGCATGGGTTGTAAGAAATTCCTCCATGGGTTCCTAGCAGGGGAACATTGGGGTACTCTCCACAACGATCAATGATAGTCACCTCATCCATACCTTTGAAAGTCCAGATAATGTCATTATGAGAAAGAGACATCACCCTATAAGACCAGCCCATTCCTTCTTTGTTCTTCAGCACTGGCTTAGGGAGGTGCGAAATAAACCACCTCGACAATAAAGGAGCATAACACATCAAGGTTCCCCGCTTTCGGGCAGTACGAGCATAGTGCTGATGAAGGATGTCACCCAAGAGAGTGGGTACAGGGTTATGAGAGATGAAGATCTTTATGGCATTAACATCAACAAAAGTGTTAGGATTCGGAAACAATACCAAGCCATATATCAAAAGAGCCAGAATATCCTCGAAGGCCTTGAAGTCCAGATTGTCCCAGAAGTAATTAGCCTTGCCAACCAAGAACTTAGTCAGAAATCCTTTTGCTCCACTCCTACTCTCCCAATTAGCCATTACCTCCTCTTTGGTCAAATGAAGGGGTGCAGTAATATCTTCGGGCTTAAGAGTCTTTTCCCAACCAGTAAATGGGGTCTGCTCCAAAACAGAGATATCGAGCAGCTCAAAGAACTCTTCTAGGGTAGGAACCAGCTGATAGTCTTGAAAAGTAAAACAATGGTACAGCGGGTCATAGAACTGGACTAGGACACTCATCATCTGCTCGTCCAATTTGGAGGTGACCAAACTGAGAAGAGAACCATGCCTCCTGATGAAGGAAGTAGTGTCAGGCATCTTGGCAACCAACTCTTTAAGCAAGGTAGGTACCTGGACAAAGTTGATCCGGATAATATTCTTACGCATGGGCATCATGATGACCTACAAAATAAAGCAAAGATGAAACCCTCTTGTCTTTGAAATAGGTTAGTCCTTATGCAAGATGTATGCAATGTTATGATGTCATGATGTCATGATAGTAAGCACACCACAAGTATCCATAAAAAGCAAACATGGTAAAGGAACACAAGTCACATTGAGAGCCCTTAGATTTCAGGCTGGCATGGAGCTTAGGTACTACCCTCTTTCAGTTCAGTTGGTTTAAACCTGTCCTAAAAATAGTAATCGGGTTCTAGAGGATCTCAATATCACTGACTACCCTCAATCGGTCATAATTCCAGTTTAGCAACCTTTTCTTGCATCCAGAATCATCGCGAGAGTTTAGTCTCAATGAGTGTAGCATACTGCTATTGTTCTATGGCCAAGTTGGTCAATTTAAGGGTTCTAAGGTCAGTTGGTGCTTAATGA
This sequence comes from Vicia faba, assembly GCA_948472305.1. Classification (NCBI taxonomy): domain Eukaryota; kingdom Viridiplantae; phylum Streptophyta; class Magnoliopsida; order Fabales; family Fabaceae; genus Vicia; species Vicia faba. The sequence continues at coordinate 1,035,328,337 of OX451741.1, forward strand.
CCCCTTAGAAGACCCATATTCTCCTCGTTCCAACACAAGGGATATCGGTACAGACTAAAGTACCACACCAATGTAGCTACTGCTTCAACCGTGTCGGTCTATGCCGGACAGTTCCCTCACAGTTTATTGCTACTTACCTAAAGGGTATCCCCAGATCCGGGTTAGGATCTATAGAACTCCGATACAAGCCCACAAAATTAAAGCATACAATTGAAAACATAATGATCTAATCCTAAGGTAAACCTCACTTATAATTATCCCCAACAGAGTCGCCAGTTCTGTGATCGGTGGGAATGAGAACTGACTGTTTTGGAATGCTGGTTTGCGTTTGTTTTTGCAAAATGTCGCGATAAGCAAGAGTCGCCACCGTCTTTTATTTTATCCAACAAGGAAAGGACAAAAGCACAGAAAAATTCCTTTTTGAGATATTTCTCGGGTTCGGGAGGTAGATTATAGAAAGGGAAGGTGTTAGCACCCTTTCTATCCGTGGTTATCCACGGGCTCTTAGGTACATGCTCGTTGTGTTTTCAAAAGTTTGCTTTTCTTTGTGTTTGTGGGTTTAGAGTTTTTTGTTTGAAAGGGGTGTAAGTGCGAAAAGTTTTGTTTTGTTTTAAAAGGAGCAAATACTTAAGAACCATCTACCTACTCAAAAAGGAATTAATATGTACAAGTGTCCTTTATACAATGCTATCCCACTATTGAGGAGCAGGTAGCACCGTCGTTGGAGTTTTCGGGTCAATTCGATTAAGGGACGTGTGGTCACTAAAGCAATGTTAGGAAGCCTTAGCGGTAACCCTGATGTCTTAGATCATTTTATCCGAGGCAACCGTTTCGAGGCAACCATGATCTTTGGACTAGAGGGCGACCTCTAAAATTTCCTATACTCAATGACCATGTTCGAAGGCAACCAAGTGAGGTGTACCCTAAGAGTGCGCATGTGCGAGTGTGTTATTTCGGCTAATTTTATCTGTACATGTCATGGGTGAGCTATGTTGATTTTAAGTTCATACATTGGATCTTGTCATGCATTCCCTATTATCAAACATCTAACAATTAATATTGTGTGGAAATTAAATTACGGGAAATTAAATCTAAGCTATTACAGGGCGTCGGGTATTTACATCGCCAAAAACAAACCCTTTAATTTAAATTGCGGAAAGTAAAAATAAAGAAGTAGATAAATAAAGGTCCTATTGAAACTATTACATACTGGAAGCAATTACAATATTGGATAAAAATAAGACGCGTGCGAGAAAATTAGATCGACGCATTTTTAGGGTTTTGACCCTTTTTTTATTAAAGAAAGCATATTAAATGGAAATTAAATCTAAGTTAATTAATTAATTAAATAAAAATATATTTTTTGGGTTTTTGAATATTTAAGGAAATAAAAATAAAATTGATTTAAAATTATTAAAACCTAATATTCTAAATTACTTTTAATTTATTGCAAAAAGGTTTAAATTATGCCTAATTAAAACTAAGTCAATTAAATTATTATTTAATTACAAAAATAAAATAATGAAATTAATGAAAATGTTTTTTGTTTTCTGATTTTATTAAGAAAAATAATTGGTTAGTGTAAGTAATAATAATAATTAATAAAACAATTAAATAATAATAAAAAAATGAAATATGAGAAGAAATAACCAAGGGGGTAGGGATGGCAAGCAGACCCAAACCCGCGGGCCCCACCCGCACCCGCACCCGAGTCAACGGGTGAAACCCGAATTGACTGGGTTTGGGTTCGGGTTCGGGTGCCACCCGATATTTCGGGTGTGGGTTTGGGATAGCTTAAACCCGCACCCGAAACCCGAAACCACACCCGCTTATATGTTAAATTACAAAACTATCCCTAAATATATATATATATTACTTTCTTGCATAAAAATATGTGAAAAATGTTTAAATTATATTTATTAAAAATATAAATCTCTATGAATTTGCACAAATATTTTCAATTTTTTATTTTAATGGGCTATGTGTTTTGTGATGAGAAAATGTTTAGTTTTTTAAAATCAAGGATATTTTGACAAGTTCAAATACTTAGGGAGTACATAGGTAAACTGGAGAGTATGAAATCAAATAAGACTATAGTGCAACCAATTACCAGAGTAGACCATATTTTATAAATTAATTCTTTGCACTAGTGTGTATTCTGATTTCCCCTAATAGTTGAAGTCGTATGTGAATACTGATAATATAGTTTGTGTTGTGCCACCATAGAGGTATACCTAGCGCCCCCAGTACTAGTTCTTTTACTATAATACCTTTTCCACCTAAAAAACAAATTCCATAATTTATTTTTTATTTTTAGAAATTTTAGAAAAGCTGTGATATTTTTTCGGATTTTTTTAATCATCTATCCGATATTTTCAAGTAAGTCCTTTTCATACTCTCCAGTTCAGCATTACCAAGAATTAAGTTACATGTTTTATATGTTTTAAGTTTCACATGTTTGTTATTACAATTTAAAATTATGATGATAATATCTATTAGTGTTTCTTAACATGTGAAATATATTTTCTTTGTAATAGGTAAAATAGATCAAGTGAACACAACTCCGGAGCCGGAAGGAACATCTAATCTTACACAAGAAAGTTGTAATATATTAGCTTGTTGTTGTTGAAAAGTTGTAATTTGATTGTAGAATTTAATTTTAATTGTAATGTTAAGATGTTGAAGACTGTTGTACCCCAAAATTTGCCTTCCCATTTTTCTCAAAAAAAACATTTCAAGAAAAATTCACAAGTCCAACCCGGCGCGTCATATTCAGGTATTCTTTCGCCAAGATATCTCTGATAACGTATTCTCAAATTCAGGCTCGGCTCAAGAGTCAATTCTTTAAAGAAGGTATCCGAATGTGTGAGTTTTCTCGAAGAAATATGGTGAAAAAGTGTGTTGAAAGTGCAGTTTTTACGCGCTAAAAAATTCATAACTTGAAGATCGTGACTCGTTTTGAACCCGTTCCGGTGGCCAAAATTTCGTCTTGACATTATCTACGTTTTCATCTCTCACGGCTGGAAGCCAATTTCGATCAGAAGGTTTTCAAAAATGTGGATTTATCAAGTATTTTCATACAGAAAATTTGTGACAGAAGTTTATTTGCGTCATGTTCAGAAAATCATAACTTGGTCGATTTTCATCGTATCGAGCAGGTTCCGGCGCCAAAATTTCACAAATTGAGTTGGCTACATTTTCACAGAAGGTATTGAGTTCAAACGGTATTCAAAAGGCCTTCGTTTTTTGCTCAGAGTGCGTGACACACCGAAAATCCTGAATGCTGAATATTATTTCATCTGGGCCGAAACTTCGAAAATTCATAACTCGGTCAGTTTTTATCGGATTGGGCTCATATTTTTACACAAGGTCACTGACTCATAGATCTACAACTTTGCTTCAAAAGTCAAGACCAAATTATGCACCGATCAATACCAGTTTTTTATTGAAGAACGTGTCAGAGTCGACACTGGAGCCCAAAATAAGTTTGTCTGAGTTGAAACTTCAAAAATTCATAACTAATTCACCGTTTATCCGATTGAGCCGATTTTCGGACATGAGTTAGTTCTCGATGCCGGATACATTTTGTTTTCACATTTCAACTTCAAAAATTGCACTTAAGTCCCTGCGATTTAGCCTGGAAAGTGACGAACTCAAGTGAACATTGGAGGCCCAATTGCACATTCAAAGCCCATTTTCTTTACCCTAATTTCCATTATATAATCACCTTCTTTTCAAACAAACCAGGGAGGATAAAAAGAGAGAGAAAACCTTGTCACAACACTGTTAGAATATCAAATTCTTTCAAGAACCCTAAAACCTTGAAATCCTTATTACAAATCCCTCTCTCACTACAAACAAGCCATCACAGTTACAAACCAACTTCTTCAGTAAGGGTAAGGCTGGCTTGATCTCCATGATCCAAAAGGCATAAAAGCATTCATGTCACTAATTTTCCAGTGAGGGATCCCATGCAGGTTCATTAAGGAACGTTGAAGCCAAATGGCCAAAAGCCAAAAGCCAAAAGCCAAAAGCCAAAAGCCAAATGGCCAAAAGAACAACTTATGCATGACGAGACAGACATCCTGAGAAGATTAAGGAACGTTGAGGCCAGAACACAAATGGCCAACAGCCAGAACACAAATGGCCATGAAACCCAATCCAATGGCCAAAGAATGCAGACCACGGTACTCAGGAGTCAATGAACACGCACGTGATGCCAGAAAGTCAAACAGGGCCTTGATTCAATGGGCCAAATTTCTCAAATCATACCTCCCTTTGGGTCTGAATACCCCATGGTTTGCACATTTTTAATTTTTATTTGATTTTCTTTTCTAATTCTTTTTTAATGTTTTAATTATTTCTTTTTACCATAAAATAATTTTCACAATAATAAATACAGAAATATCAAAAAAATGTTTATTGTTATTAACATTAATTTCACCATTATTTTTTTGTAAATAATTTTAATAATTAACTTAGTTAATTTAGGTTTCAATTTTAACCTTTGTCTTGATAAATTAAAATATGTAGAAATTAGGTTTTTTTTAATATTCTCATCCTTTTTTTTATAAATAATTTTCTCATCATTATTATTATCATTAATTACTACTTTTATAAATAAATATGTAAAATAATTAATTAGTGTAAACTAGGTTAAACTTTAATATTTTCTAAATAATTAAAAATAACTTAGAATTAGGGTTTCTTTTAATTTTTAATCTTTCCTTATTTTCATAAATACCAAAAACCTAAAAAACATTTCTTTTCTTTTAATAAAATAATTAATTAACTTTTAATTCAATTTAATTTCAAAAGGGTCCAACGCCCTCAAACGTGCAACTTTAATTCTTTTCGCGCATTTATTCTTATTTTTCTTGTAAATATTATGTAACTGTTCAAGCCTTGTAATAGTAATTAGGAATTTATTTATTTTCCGCATTTTTTATCAAACGGGTCTTTGTTAATTTGGCGATGTATAGACCCGCGCCTTGTAATAGCGTAGGATTTACCTTTTCCGTCATTTAAATTCCCGCACTTTTAAATTATAATTGCATGAAAGAATGTATGGCCTAAATTAAAAACAAGCGTAGCTCACAATGCCCTGATCAAAGATAAAATATAACATGAAAACAACACACAGATACACACACCACTCTTAGGGTACGCCTCACCTGTTGCCTTACCTTTGAAACATGGTCGTCGAGTATAGGACGTTTTAGTAAGTCTTTATGTCCATGACATGATCCAGTTACCTCGAAACGGTTGCCTCGGAATTAAAAAGGATAAATGGCATAAGGGTAGCTTCTAAGGTGTCCTACTGTTGCTCCAGTGACCACACTGTCCCTACAAACGAATTGACCCGAACACCTCCAACGGTGGTGCTACCTACCTCTCAATGGTGGGACGGCACTACCTTAAGGACATTTACACAGCCTAATTCCTTAGGGTAGGTAGATGACTCATAGATACTTGCTCTATTCAAAAACAAATCAAAAACTCTTTTCACACCGACACTTTTCAAAAAGCTTTCAAAACAATTTTTCAAACACTCTTGAGGACTGATACAAGAGTCGATCTGAAATCTTTAAACGAAACTTTTTTCAAACCCACTCACAATTGAAAATCAAACACTTTTGAAAACACGATGAGTAAGTATCTAAGAGCCCATGGATAACCATGGATAGAAAGGGTGCTAACACCTTCCCTTTCTATAAATCTACCTCCCGAACCGAGAAACTATCTCATAAGGAATTTTGCTGTGCTTTTGTCCTGTCCATGTTGGAGAAAATAAAAGACGGTGGCGACTCTTGCTTCCGCGACATTTCGCAAACCAGCGTTAAAACAGTCAGTTCCAGATCCACCGATCACAAAGACTATGTTAAGATAATTGTGATTGCATTTTCTTGAAGACAATGTAAAGAGACCTTATTTTAATTGTAATTTTTTTTTATTTTTGGTGCGGGTTTGGGTGAAAAAACCCGAACCCAACGGGTGCGGGCGCGGGTGTGATTTTGTCACCCGAATAGCCTTCGGGTTCGGGTTCGGGTGATGATTTCGGGTGCGGGTGTGGGTAGTGTGAAACCCGCACCCGACCCGTTGCCATCCCTACAAGGGGGGGGGGGGTGCTGGGCCTGATTTGAGTGTGAAATGAGCAATCTCCAGGCCCAAATGCATTGGCCTTTGTTGACTTTTGTTAATTCCATATGCGCTTGTTGACTTGGATGTATGGTGAATGTCCAACCTAGGCCATTGGATTTGATTTGTAGGCCACTTGGCGTTTGAGATTTGGAAGAACATGATGGTCCACGCCTATGATGCTGCATATAATTGCCTGGAGAAAAATCATAACAAATATTGGGGGACCTGGGATTCGAACCCAGGTCCCAAGGGGTAATCCACTAACATGCTTACCATCTCTACCAGCGCGTTCTTTTGTTAAGGGAATACAAAACAAATATTAACTTCAAAACTCAATTATTATGCTGGAAATAAAAAAAACAAGCGCGAAATTTAAAGGGACCAATGGGAGGGAGACGTCTGGTCGTCTTCTCCAACAGAACTCTGGTTTTCTTACCTGCGGATTTTTATCCGCAGGAAGATTCGTGGGATGCTTCAAAAACTCGTTCTAGGCCATAACAATACCATCCAAGAACATGGACGTGATCGCCTCTTCCTCCTGAGTTCAACTATGGCCATGATTCGTCCTAATTTCACCTATAATTTAAACGCCTAAAAGCAAAGAACGCAAAACCTAGATTTGGACGTTATGTTACAGGCCATTAAAATGAAATTGAATATTGCAAAAAGCTTAGAAATCATACAAGGAACAAGAATATGTTAATGTTTTGTCAAAAAGATGCAAGAATGAGGAGTTATGTTTTCGTGCACAGGGCCATATACGTGGATACTTACAGCGTGTTTTAGGAGGTTTCAAGACTTGGTTTTGATTCCAATCGCTTCAGTAGACGTCCAACAAGAGATTAGTGTCAAGTTTTTGCCTTGAATCGAGCTCTAAGATCGTTTTCAGATTCCACTTTTTCCAAGCTATTTTCAAACTTTGTCTGGCCGTTTATGCATTTCTTAGGTAGTGTTCTTGATGTGTACATCTTGTGTGTGTATAAGGGAATGAATTAGGTCAAGAGTTGGGCTTTCAATCCATGTGCATTCAAGGCTTGGGATTTGATATGATCACCATTGATAAACTTTCCAAAATTGTACCAAATCTGATATTTTGTGCACAACAATGCTTGATACTAATTTGATTGAGTGTATCATGATATTTGAAAGCTGTAATGATCACAAAGATCTCATTCCATCAATTTTTAGATTTTATTTGAATTAATATTGATTTAAAATGAATTAAATCAATAAAAATTAAATAAAATAGAAAAATAAATGATTGGTAATGAAATTGAAGATTGGACACGTGTGTGGTGTGATAAGACCAAATCAAGTGGAAAAAAGTGGGGCCTTTTGTCAAAAATTGGAGTTTTGAGGATAGTTGACTTTTGACACTTTTGGAAAAATGCCCAACTTCAACAATGCATAACTTCTTCAATTTTGAACTTTTTTTAGTTTTCTTGGACTTTTTAGAAACCTTGAGATGTCCTCTAACCAACCTTTTTGGTATCATCGCATTTTAATATTCCATGCTCAAGTTATAAGCTTTGGAATAAAAAGGTGTTTTTGTTGACTTTCAAAAATGACCTATAATGTCCAAATTTGTAACTTCTTGTGAGTGCATTTATTGATCTTGGGGTGTGAATATGGATTGTAGGAAATTGCATCCTATTCAAAATGAGCTTTGGATGGGTCATTTCTCATAAAGTATGAGAAAGTTATTCCTGGTCAAAGTTGAGTTGACTTTTCCTACAAAACCCTAATTTAGCAACTTTTGAATCTTGATGAATCTTGAGCAATCCTTGATGAATCATGATCAGCCCTTGATCAAATGATGAATTATCCTTCAAAATGAGAATATTGACAAAAAATCTTGAGGTTTGACTGTATTTAGGTCACAGTTGACTTTTGCCCTAGCACAGTCGATTTTTGGACTTCTTGAGCAATTGACTGACCAAACTTTCTCTGCAAGGCTTGACATTTGACATGGATGAACTTGAGAACATGTTAGAACATTGGGGAGCACTTGAGGCCATTTGAATGCAAGGACCTTGATGCAACACAAAACCATAATTTTGAATTGACTGCCTTAGGAGGTGATTTGACTGTCCAACTCTTGAGCCATCTTGAACAACTTGGAGATGATTCTTGACCTATCTTGAGAAATATGGGAGGGAAAATTTTGGGGTACAACAGCTGACAACCGATCCTCGAGATTTTTATACTTGTCATCTGCCCGGGGATATTGCTGTTCGGAGTAATCTTCATCCTCTTCCTCTTCTTCTTCTTCAGCTTCAAATTCGGAAGGCATTGCAACTCCTTTTCCCTTACCAACCCCTTCGTCAGACGTCGAGGGAAATTCCAGAACTCTCCTAGCCTGATGCTCAAATCTCCTTCCCATAGTGGCTACCCCAAACCTTTTCTTATTCTCCCTTTCTGGTTCCTTCTCTTTCTCTCACAGTGCTTTAAGATCCTCTTGACCCTTTGCTAAGGTCATGAGGAGTTGCTGGAATTGCGAATTCTGTACTTGCAAATCTTTAACCGTCTGCTCTAAATCCATCTTGCTGAAATAAATAGCATAAAGATAAGTAAACTTGGTGTGAAGACATGTTTATGCATATGATGAATGATATGTTATTCATGTAATGCATTCAAGGATTCAGAAAATTCAAATTTGTTGCAAACAAAAAGAACACACGTCATATTAAGAAGAAATTTGTTAGTACATAAATTCCCCATGGGCAAAATATTACAAAATTCTTAATGTAAAAAGACATTGTGCGTCCTCTTTGGCGCGATGTAAGTGTTAAGAGTTTCCTCCTCATGAAGTCGGCGGGTAAGCTCCAAAACCCTCTTCTCACTGGCATAGAAGCTGGCTTCAAAAGTATTTCGTTCTTCCTTGAGTTGTATCCAACTATTTTATAATTCTTCCAATGATGTTGGCATGTCGGGATGCAGGAGGGTGTATGGAACCTCTCCTTCCATAACAAGATCTTTGATCACGGGGAGAATGTGAGGGTAAGGCATCATAAGACTCTGGGCGCGGGTTCGTACCCACCTGAGGTAAGGCTCAAGAGGGATGGAATTCTTGTGCCCCAGTGTCTTACTATCCACTTTGTTAGGAATCCTCCAAGCTTTGATAAACCTTTGTTGAAGTCCTTGCGCATCATTGTCGAAGTCAAAAACTAAGTCAGGAATCAGCATATCATGAGGGCCATCTCTCCAGGCATACCTAAATTGCCTTAGAGCTAAACATGGGTTGTAGGTAATGCCTCCCTTAATGCCAAGTAGTGGTACATTAGGGAACTCCCCATAACGATCAATGATGATGACATTTTCTCTGGACCGAGAACACCAATGAACATCAGAATGTGTGAGGGTCATCACTCGTTATGACCACCTTAAACCCTGCTCATTCTTCAAAACTGTTTGGGGAAGGTGAGAAATAAACCACCTTGCTAAGAGAGGAGTACAGCACATGAGAACACCTCTTTTCCTAATTGTTCGTGTGTGAAATGAGTGTAGGATGTCCCCAAGCAATGTAGGCACAGGATTCCGAGATATGAAAATCTTGACAGCATTCACATCTATAAGTTGATCAGGGTTTGGTAACAAGACCAACCCATAGATGAGAAGTGCTACAATCTCCTCAAAAGCTTGTAGATCTAGAGAATTCCAGCAGTCTTGTGCCTTCTCAAATAGAAACTTTACCAAGAAACCCTTGACACCACTTCTGGTTTCCCAATTACCTTTGATATCAGATGGTTGCAAGTGTAAGGCTTGAGCAACGTCTTCAGGCTTTGGTTATCTTTCTGTACCGTTGTAGGGTAGTTGATAGAGAATAGGAATCCTCGGGAGTTGAGAAAATTCCTCCAAAGTAGGTACTAGTTGGTTATCAGGGAATGTGAAACAGTGGTGTAGGGGGTCAAAGAACTGGAAGAAATCTTTCACCATGTCTTCTTCGATGTTGGAGTTGACCAAGTTGAGAAGTCTACCATGTCTTTCACTGAAGAGAGAATTCTCTGGAATTTTGGAAGTAAGCTCCTTGAGTTGAGGAGGGATTCTCACAAGGTTGACTTGGATTGTTTTCCTGCGAAGAGATTCCATGACCTACAAAATAAGAACAAAGATGAAGATCCAAACCCTTGAAATGGTTAGTGGATGCATATGATGCTTTATGATGTTCATGATGTATGCACAAGCATATGTACAAACAAGTCACACAAGTTCCTAGTTTCAGGCTTGCATGGGGTTTCATAGGTAAGTACTCTCTTGAAGTTAGTTGGCTCAACCTGTCCTATGAATAGTAACCGGGTTCTATGGAGCTCAATATCACTGGATTATTTTCTGTGTTCATTGTTTCAGTTTAGCCACTTAACTGGCGACCAAAATATTCCAAGAAAATAACCCTCAATGAGTGTAGTATCGAGTATCTACCAACTTCGGACTGTACCAAAGTCGGTCATCTCACTACCCCTAAAAAGGCCAAGATGGTCAAGTAAGGTTCTAAGAGTTCATTAGTGCTTCATGACATCACTCAACGGCCCCGTATTCTCTTTGATTGACTCAAATGCTACCGGTACTCACAAATATGTCGCACTAATATAGTTATTGCTTCAACCATATCGGTATACCCCACACAGTTTCCACAACGTATTGCTATTTACCTACGAATGTTTCCAAAAAATCCAGGTGGAGGATTCAAAACCCAAACAAGAGAACCAAATGTAAAGCAATCAAAGCAATCAAGATAAGCATGCAAAGGTGATCTAAATCCTAATGTTACTCCACTTTTAAAGTATATATCCCCAGCAGAGTCGCCAGTTCTGTGATACGGTGGGAGAACTGACTTGAGGTTTTTGTGTTTGTGTTTGCAAATGTTTCGGTTTAGCAAGAGTCGCCACCGACTTTTTATTTTATCCTAAGGAAAGGTCAAAAAGCACAGGAAATACCTTTGAGATGTTTTCTTGGGTTCGGGGAGTAGATTATGAAAAGGGAAGGTGCAAGCACCCTTTTCATCCATGGTTATCCATGGGCTCTTAGTTACTTGTTTAGATCACTTGCTTTGCTTTTCCAATTGTTTGAAATGGTGCTTTGTGTGTGGTTTTGAAAGATGTTTTGAAAAGAGGCCATCGTTGTGGCAACCTTTGTAATGATTATTGTTTAAATGTATACAAAGGTGTTTTTGTCTTTTGAAAATATTTCAATGTTTGAAAGTTTGATTTGGATAATGTTTTGAAATTTTGTTGTGAAGTGTGTTTGAAAATATCAAGGATGTTTTTGCAAGCTTTTTGATCAAGTAACTAAGAGCTATCTACCCTATTTTACTCAAGGATCTTTCCTAATGTTTTTAACCCTTTTGATAGTGTTGTTTCACCATTGCATTTGGTGAGCAACCTTGTGTTAGGATGTTAAACGGGACAGGCGCGGGTCATCGTATAGACCCTGATAGCAACTGTGTCAAGTATCTTTGGCAATTTTTTTTGAGGGACTTGATCATTTTTGTTTAGGCAACCAAGATAGCGTCATCGAGGGACTATGATCTTTTGTTTTGTTTTTTGTTTTGCCAAAGTACCCAACATGCATAACATGGCCCATTTTTTAAGGCAACAAGTGGATTGTAACCCTAGGGGGTGCAAGTGTGCATTGTGTTTGATTTTCATGCATTTTTGTCTTTGATTAGGTCAAACTATTTGTTGATTTGGATTTTTGCATACAAACCCTAATTCTCTAATCATGGCATAATTGAAAGCGTAAAGTGCGAGAATTAAAATTCTAAGCTATTACAACATGATTATAGGGATGGGGGTACAATCTTTGAATGGGGGATATTTGACAAGAAATATAAACCCTAGTTTACTATTACATCCAAATTGAATTTAATTGCATAAATAATAAATGGATAATATTTAAATAAACAAAAAAGACAAATATATCAAATAATATGAAATATGCAAAAAAGGGTTTTTTGTTCATTGATGTATGTAAAATATTTAATGTAAAAAATAAAGGAATAAACAAAAGATTTATTTTATTTGTTTAAGGGTAAAACCCTAATTTCTTTAAGAAAATAAATACATTATATTATTTATATACAATAAAATATATTAATATATGTAAAAATAAAATATACTTAGAAAAAAGTATTTTTTAGTATAAATAAAAATAAAAGTAAAAATGTAATATTTTGTATTTTTTATTCTAGAGTATTTAATAAAATAAAAAGTATATACTTATATATGTATATTAATCAAATTAAATATATACAATATAAAATAAAATATGTACAAAAATAAAATATATTTAGGAAAATATTTTTAGTATGAATAAAAATAAAGAACAAAAATAAAAGTATAAATTATATATATTTTTTAAGTCTTAATAAATAATATAAAAGTATTTAAATACTTTTTCATGTTGGAAAAATTAAAATAAAATGCCAAATAAATGTAAAAAATTTATGAAAATATTTTTGAGCATTTTTTATATTTGGAAATAAATAAACAAAATCAGAAATGAAAACAAAAATGCAAAAATATAAAAATACAAGAAATTGGGCCAAGGGGTGCAAAAAGGAAAAGAGGGGGTGTCAAGAGTGAGCCAGGCCAAGCCCAACCCACCACCTCATCTTCAACCTCCAGATTTTGAAAAAACAAGCGCGCCTGTATAAACTTGGACATCCTGCATATGAGCTCTATTGCAAAAATTCACAACATCAAACTTGTAGAGAATTTCAAGACGATTCCAACCATATAAACAACTTGTCTTAACTCTCAAAGACCAGAGAGAATTTCTCTAGCCCTAAAATCTGACCTAGTTTTTTCAGCATGTTCATGGATGAAATTCTCCTAGCACACTTAATATAAATGAAAACTGAGCATATGTACAACTTCATGGCAATGAACACTACATTTTTTATTCACAAACCTAAGGCTAAATGTTCCTAAATAGAGAGATAGAAAGTGGAGAAAAACCTATTTCAGTTGGATTCGTGTAGGGCAATTTAGTGCTTTTCAACAAGGCTTGAGATGTCTGGTAGCTTCCTTGAACTTCACTTGACCTTCTCCAATAGCTAGCTTGCCTTGAATGTCCTTGAATCAGCCTATAGAACTCAACCTGCACAAGATCAAAATGAAAATGGTGAACACTGTAAATGGAGTTACAGTTGGTGTTTGAGGTGTGGGATAGCTTGGGTGAGTTGAATGGAAGGTGTTTGAAGCAACTTGGGGCAAAACGTACGAGCCAAATGAGCTATGGAACTCAAGTTGCAGAACCTGTCCTATTTTGCCAAAGGAATGTGATTTCTGGCTATGGGGTGTTTGGAGGCTCAAGCAATCTTGTTTATAGCTCAAAGGGGTGTGAGAAAGATGTTCAAACTGTTTGCATAAGTTGGTATTGGCTGGTTTGCAAGTTCTCAAGTTTTTGACAAGTTTCTTGTTTTTGAAGTAAGAATGTGGAAGTGAAGTTACAGGCCTGTACAGGCTATCAAATATGCTTGTATACTTTTCCCTTGGCCCCTCCAACTTGTGGATTTTATTTTCCCTCTGAGATATGGACTAATGCTCAAGGGATAGTGGTTTGACATAAAGCACATTATGGCAAAAATGGAAATGCGCCTTTTTCTACTTAGGGCTTAATCTTGTGTATAATGTCCAAATGAACAAAACAAAAGCTTAGACTGATGGATTTGCATTTAATTATGGAGTGTGAAGTGGTTTAGAGGCCTGTAAACTAGTGTAAGTCATGCTTGTTTGAAAATGCAATTTGTATGAACATGAATATGCCATGGATGAAAAGTGGGTTTTTGCCAACTTCAAGCCTTCGATTCTCCCTAACCACAAATGTGTTTGAGGAGTTCTTGGACAATTTGGAAAGCTTGCAACATGCTCTATAATCCATTTTTGAAATTCAACTTGAGATTCCAATTTAAACAATGTGGAAAATGGCCAAGAAGATAGGTCCAAATCCTGCCTAAACTAGGGCAAAATTTCACTAAGTTAAAAGTTTTAGGGACCCTTGTTCCAAAAATCATAACTTGAGATCCAAGCTTCTTTTGAGAAAACTTTGTGAATAAAAGTTGTAGACTTTGTGGAGGAATACAAGTTTCATGTTGGAGGTTTTGTTTTAATCCATTTGCATCATGGTGAAAATGTGGGGCAAAGTTAGGAAAAATTAAGAAAATTTCATAACTTAGAAAATTTCTAAGTTATGAGAATTTTCAACTTTAAACCCTAATTTGCAATTTTGGGTTTCTTGATGAACAAGTTTCATAATTTGACACATATTGATGAAAAATGAACCTTGGCACTTGATTTTGACCAAAAAGTCAAAGTTTGACTTTTCAGTGTACAGTCAAATTTTGATCAGTTAACTGAAAAATTCATCTGTCAATCCCATACATTTGAGATCTTTTGAACTTGTTGAATAAGTCAAGATGATGTCATTGAGTCCTTGAGTCCATGGTTGAACCTAATTTACTATTGGCTAGGTCAAAAGTCAGAAATTGCCTTTGTACAGTCAAAACCCTAAAAATGACCATTTTGCCCTTTTGGTGATCTGATCAAATTTCTTGTGGAGTTGTGGTCCAAACTTGATCCAATGGTTCATATGAGTTCATAATGTTGATGTGGGTCAAAATACATGAGGTTTGACTGTAAATTGGCCACAATTGACTTTTTCCCCAATACAACTGATTTCTAGGTCAACTGTCCAATTGACTGGGCAAAAATTTGATTCAAGGCTTAAAATTTGGTATGGACAAACTTATGAGTCCAATATGAAGTATGAAAGTCAATTTGAGCATTGAAGGCCCAAAAATCCTTGTGCAAACTCAAACCCTAATTTAGGTCATCAGTGCAAGGAGATGTCTTGAGCAGAGCAAACCCTAGCTTGATCTTGAGTTCCAAGAGCCTTGTGATGAGAAATGTTTATAAAATGAGAGGGAAAATTTTGGGGTACAACACTAGACAAAAAGAGGTCGAAGAGATAGATCGAGATACTGCTCAAATGAGGGTGCAGATTGCAGAGTTGGAAGCTAAAATTACTGCCAACGATAAAAAGAAGGAGGAACTCCTCGTTGTTAACACTGAGTTAGAGAGCCAAGAGGAACTGGATGAGGGGTTAAGACACGCTGATTGGGCCCAATCTCTTGATGCTAAGCTCGAGACCCTTCATCAATCGAAGGCTTTATGTGATCGACGCCTAGAATTACAAAGAATTAAGTATCTTCAGATCAAGGCTAATCTCCCTTTTTGAATCCTGTTTCTTTCATTTATGTAATCACTTGTTGTAATGATTTCAAAGCCATTTTGGCTATTTTAATGAAAATTTAAGTTTCCATTTTGGCATTCTCTATTCAACGGTGACTATACATTACTTATTTTTACCTCTTGAAGCGTAGGTCTATACGCTTTCAAGTATTTACCATTCACCTTAAAAAGTCTTTGATCTTCGCTTAACTCTTCAATCTCATAGGTTCCACCAGAGAAAGCCTGGATAATCCTGAAAGGTCCCTCCCACTTAGGAGACCATTTTCCCAAATTTCTATCTTTTCGATCCATCAGAAGAATTACTTTCCATACTAGATCCTCAGGAAGAAATGTCTTAGGTTTCACTCTGCGATTATAGGATTTCTCAACTCGCTTCTTCTGCAGTCTCAAAAGATCCAGAGCTTTCAACCTTTCTTCGTCTAAGTCAACTAGTTCGTCTAACATCATATTCTAATAGACCTTAGAAGGGATATCATGATGTATCTGAATCCTTGTCGCCTGCAGGTGGATTTCCGCTGGCAACACTGCATCATGACCATAGGTTAGGAGAAATGGTGTTGTTCCCGTGGCTTCTTTCGAACAAGTTCGACATGCCCATAGAACTTGATCTAGCGTCTTGTGCCAGTTTCTAGATTTCTTTCCCACGTGTTTCTTTATTAAGCTAATCACTACTTTATTCGTTGCTTCGACCTGGCCATTAGCTTGCGCATAATAAGGTGTAGATGTTAACAATTTAAACCTCATTTCCGCAACAAAGTCTTGCATCTTTCGACCAGTAAAGACTGATCCTTGGTCTGTAGTTATTGTTTCGGGAATTCCAAATCTATATATGATGTACTTTTGAATGAACTCAATGACATTCTCTTGGTCTACATTTACTAAAGGGATTGCTTCAATCCACTTATTAAAATAATCAATGCCCACCAATATACATTTCTGGTTTTTAGAAGATGCTGGTCAAATTTCTCCAATAAGATCTAAAGCCCGTCCTCTAAAAGGCCAAGGCTTCACAATCGAGTGAAGTTCGCTTGCTGACACATGCTGAATACCTGTATGTATTTGACATTCTTGGCATCCTTTTTCAAACTCAACACAATCTTTTAACATAGTGGGCTAATATAATCCTTGTCGAAACAATAACCATTTCATCTTTTGGCCTACTTGATGTGCTCCACATGCCCCGACGTGTGTGGTGGAAAGAGCTATGTATGCTTCTGTTTCACTTAGGCATTTCAGGAGCACACCTTCAGGTGTTTTCTTAAATAATTCATTTCCCATCAACACATAACTCAGTGCTCTATATTTTATTTTCCGTTCTGTCGAAGCCATTGGATTTTGTAAATAATCCACTACAGGATTTCTCCAATCTTGTTCTGTTAGACTGTCTATGAACGAAATTTCAAAATTTTTGTGATCAGTGCATCCCAATGTTGTGGTCCTTAAATCCAATGGAGATAACTTAGTGGATGTTACTTTCCCTCTAACTTCGATTGCTTGTTGTAGCTTGTCTTTCGAAACTTTATACCCGGAAGCAATTTGCGCCAAGTCGTTAGCTACTTGATTTTCCAATCTGGGTATATGTCGAATGTTAATTACCTCGAAGTTCTTCAACAACCGTCTGGCTATTACGAAATACATGATAAGATTTTATTTTATGCATTTGTATTCTTTCGTAATTTGTTTTAGGACTAACTCTGAGTCTCCCATTATTTCGATCTGAGTTGCCCCCAATTCCAATAGGATTTCAAGGCCTATGATTAACACTTCGTATTCAGCCTCATTATTAGAGCAATCCCCATCTATCTTGTACTTAAATGTTGTTGGAATTTTGCTTGGAGAAATAATGAGGACTCTGACTCCAGTTCCATCTTTATAACTAGAACCATCAAAGTACAGTTTCCAAGGTTAGATCTCCAAATAATTCAGTGATCCCTCTTGTATAGAATGGTCGACTATAAAGTCTGTTACCACCTGACCTTTCATAGCCTTGAGAGGCATACAGGTTAATGAGTACTAAGTTAATGCGAGTGCCCATTTTCCAATTCTACTGTGCAAAATGGGTTTCGAAAACATATATTTGAAAACATCAAAATGAGACGAAACATAAACATCAATCGGCTTTATATATTGCTTAAGTTTTGTACATGAAAAATAAAGACATAAACATAGTTTTTCAACCTCGTTATATCTGGTTTCTGCATCGTTTAAAACTCTACTGAGGTAGTATATGGGCCTTTCGACACCATGCTCATCCTCTTGAGCCAACATGCTCCCTAAAGTTTTATCAGACGCAGCTATGTACAGTCTCATACTTCTACTTCGACAAAGAGGTACCAAAATAGGTGGTTTGGTGAGGTACTCTTTGACTTTGTCCAAGGCTTCTTGATGTTCTTACGTCCACTCAAATCCTCCTTTGTTGAGTCGAAGTAGTGGCGAAAAGGCTTGTGTTTTCCCACTGAGGTTGGATATAAATCTCCTCAGGAAATTTATCTTCCCAAGTAAGGATTACAATTCCTTTTTGTTAGTTGGCGCTTTGGCTTGCGATATAGCTTTGGTCTTGTTTTGGTTTATCTCAATGCCTTTTTTATGGACCACAAAACCTAAGAAATCTCCCGCTTTGACACCAAAAGCACATTTTAGAGGGTTCATCTTCAGGCCGTAGCGTCTCATCCTCTCGAAGGATCGTCGAAGATGATCCATGTGAGTCTTCCCTGAAACAGATTTGACAACAATATCATCAATATAAATCTGCATGAAAGTGTCAATAAAATCATGGATGATCGAATTCATGGCTCTCTGGTACGTTGCCCCTGCATTCTTTAGGCCAAAGGGCATCACCACCCATTCATAAGTGCATAAGGCCCCAGGGAAACAGAATTCCGTTTTCGACACATCTTCTTCAGCAATAAAGATTTGATTATATCCAGAGTAGCCATCAAGCATACTCATGTACTCGAAACCAGCGGCAAAATCCACAAGCATTTACTCCACCGGCATTGGATATTCATCTTTGGGTGTTGCAGCATTCAGATCTCTGAAATCGATGCACACCCTTAAGGCACCATTTTTCTTTATAACTGGCACAATATTTGCAATCCATTCGACGTACCTGGTCGTTCGGATGAACTTGCATCTCAGCAGCCTTTCGAAATCCGTTTTGATTTTTGATAAAATCTCTGGTGCAAACTGTCTTGGAGTCTTCTTAACAGGCTTCTTTCCAAGCTTTATTGGCAATTTCAGTTCTACCAAACTTCTGTCGAGACCAGGCATCTCGTCATAATCCCATGCAAAGAAATCCTTGAACTCTTTTAGTAATTAGATCATTTCGACCCTGAGTCCTGGATCTATTTTTGTGCTTATGTACGTTGGATTTTTTACAGGACCGTCTCCTAGGTTTACCTCTTCTAGAGGGTCTTGCGCTAACATTCTAACATTGTTCGCCAACGGGTCCTTTTCGAAACCTAGAGGTTCATCGTCATAGATGGCGTCTAACCTCTGATCTCGAAGGTATTTCGTTTCTAAGTCGGGAGGCTCTGGGTCGAAATCTTTCCCAGGGCCTTTTTTAGAAAGTACTTGTTCATTGGCTTCGAAGGCCATATATTTAACTTCAGCCTCCAGGGCCGCTATCATTCTACTTTCAGCCACATACGCCGAAATCTTCTGCAGAGTTTCTGACTCAGTCATCATCACCAAACTCACTTCCCTAGCTTGTTGGTCGTATATCATCAAATCCTCCAAAGTCGATGTTGGATAAGTCTTCTCTATCCCACTGAAAGTCGTAGTTGGAGTGTAGGTATAGAGAGCAGAAGGTGTTGGGGTTAAATCAAACTCAGGTGAATTATATGGCCCTATATGAGCCAAATTTCTGTCGAAACTATTCTTTCTGACACTGTTGATTTCACCTAAGTAATAACTCTGATTTGCCTCAATGTTTTCCATGATACCATCGGGGCGCCATATCATGACCTTTTGGTGCATCGAGGATGGCACTGCACCGATGCCATGTATTCACTCTCGACCCAAGAGCAGATTGTAGTTTGGTTTCGCTGAGATCACCATGAACATGGTGGGTCATAGGATTGATCCCACTTTGAGGTCTAGTTATATGACACCCATTGTGGTGCCAATGCGTCCTTCATAATTGGACAAGACCATGTTATGGGGCTTGATGTCAGCATCTCCCTTTCCTAGCTTTTCCAGCATGAATTGTGGGATGATATTGATGGTCGCCCCACAATCAACTAGAATTTTATTTATAGTTATTTCCCCTATCTTTGCTCTAATGAACATGGGTTTTAGATGATTCTTCATTGCCTTTGTTGGTGGCTCGAAAAATGCGTTATGTTCTTCTACGCAGCCATTGTTCATTACATAGTAACATATTGGCCTGTGTCTAACCATTTCTTGTTCAACCATTAAGTCAGTTTCCTCAACTTTGACCTGACAGTTGTATTCTTTAGGTAACACTAATATGACATTCACCATGATGTCTAAACTGTCACCGGAATTGGAGTTGTCTTCATCATTCGACCCATATTCCTCCGTCCATGGCATAGGATTCCTCTCTAGAGGCTTCCTTTGTTTCCTTTTCATATTGGTGCTAACCTCTGGATGAGGTCCAGCTGCCTCTTTTTCGGCTTTTCGCCGTCTTTGGAATCTTCTCCGTTGTGAACGGGACATAGGATTTTTTCCTTTGTAATTGCTCGATATATGGGCCATCTTATTTGACGTAGAAGCATGGTACTCCTTTCTGTAATCTAAAGAGGAACCTCTTGGCACATCAAACGCCTGCCATCTCTCTTCATTTGGCCTCTTTCTTCCCATGGTGTTAAGCCAAGTATCTGTAGGTACATTAGTTGGAGGCCGAAAAGTTGGTGGCCTCCTTACCTGACTCATGGATCCTTGTTGATGCCCCCTTTTGGGGTTGAATCTGACTTCTGAACCCATTTTTTGTCGGGCATTGGTGCCCTGTTTCGCTTTCACAATTCTCATACCTTGTATGTGTTCTGCGGCTTTCTTGTAAAAAATAGAGTTGCATCTAGGGCACAACATTACTTCCGATTTTTTCTTCTGGCACCTATGTAGAAAATCTGCCAGATCTTCATTCTCCTTTGGAAATGTCATTTTATTTACTTCTTCTTGATGAATGGCTTCCTCTGAGGCCTTGGCGCCAGAGACTTCAACCATGTTGACCTGCATGTTGCTTTTGGCAACGAGATTCATTTTCTGCATTTTGGCCTCTAGATTCTCTGTCGAACCTTTTACAGCGTCCAAGTAAGAACCTTTGGTGGTTATTTTGTTGGATCTCTCAGTAACTCCTTTGCTTTTGTGTGGGTCTTCAGTAACCCATTTATTCAGTTTCAGGCCTTCAGTGGCCTTCTTGTTTGACCCTTGGGTAACTTCCTTTTTTAAATCTAGGCCTTCAGTGGCCTTTCTCACCCCTTCAATAGTTTTTTTGGAGATGTTTCCAGTAAAACTTCCAAAGATGGGTTTAGTAATGAAATCTTCAGAAACTTGCACCATGTGAATGCCAACTGGTTCAGCATAATGTGCCTCCATCTGCAGTGGGTTTGCGTCGATTTTCATTGTTGGCTTATCAACAAATTCCAGCCTTCCTTCCTTTAGCGCTTGTTGAACAAGATCCCTGAAAAGGAAACATTGTGAGGTTTTATGGCCCAAAAAATTATGGTATTTACAAAAACCTCTTTTCTTTCTCTGTTCTAAAGGAGGAAATTTTGCCCTTGGGGGCACTATCATTTGGCCATCTTTAACTAATAGATCAAATATTTCATCACATTTGGATATATCGAAACTATAAGTTTTCTTAGGAAATTTGTCGCTGTTTTTCTCAGACTCTACATGATTTTTACCATTTGATGGCACTAGCAATTTACAAGAATATGGTGGTCCTTATTTTAATTCTACTAAATCTATTTCTCCTTCTTCGACATCTATAGGATCACTAGATATCTCTGGATCATTATCATCCATTTCGACATAGGCTACCCTTTCTCGTCGATGAGTTTTGGCAGCTTTAGCTTTCTCAGCTTTAAGGCATTCTACTTGTCGAACTCTATCGGCCAGTTGGGCCATATCTCTTAGGTATTGTGTATCTAACTTTTTCCTAATCGAATAATCCAGGCCCCCCGCTGCTATTTCAACCAATTCATGCTCAGGAACTTGGGTAAAGCATCTGGCTTTGAGTAATCGAAACCTATTTAAATATTCATCGATTGGCTCTGTAAACCTTCTCTTCACACTAGCCAATTCTTTTAGACTTATTTTGGTCTGGCCCATTTAGAATTGTTCGTGGAATAATCTTTCCAATTGGTTCCAGTTGTGGATCAAATTGGCTGGGAGGGTGGTGAACCAAGTGAAAGCATTCTTTGTTAGGGAACTTGGGAAATATTTGATTCTAAGGTTTTTCGTTGTTTGCTATTTCCCCGACCTCTATCAAATATCTAGCTGCATGTTCAATAGTGGACTCTGTCGTATCCCCTAAAAATTTAGTAAACTTTGGAACCTTTCCCCTAGGTGGTAAGTCTGTTTGCAGAATATATTCTGACAATGGGGATGTGAAGTTTGGTCTGTGAAAACCAACGTTCATCTCGTTTTGAATCATAATCCTTTCGATCATGGCAGTTAGATTATTGTCTGTCCCATAATTTGGGTGTCGAACTTGCTGTATCAATTCATCAGCGTTTTGGTTTCTATTAGCCATAATAACTCCTTGATCGATTTCTCTAGGGTTTTGTGGTATCTCAACCCTTGGTTGTTCTATTTCTGCTCTAGGAATCTGAGGGTTTGGATTAACGGTCAAATCCTCTTCCATGATTGCCCCTTGATTTGCTCTTATTGGTATCCTCTGGGGTTGTCGAACAGTTTGGGGTACCCCAAAGAATTCAGCCATGCGCGTCATTTACGTTGTCATTTGTTGATTCGACTGCGTAGAATTTTGAATGAGGGGGTTTAACACAATACTTATAGTTTGTGCTAACATTTGCACCATATCATGATTACTTTCGTCCATCTGTTGCCTCAAAATTGTTGTCGAAACATTTGTGAGGCTTGGTATTGTATGAGATGGCCCTCCCAAGAATTGGTTTCGAATGGCTCCAGACCCCTGTAATGGCGATGATGCATTCACCAAAGGTTCTGAAAAAGTGGAAGCAGCGTTCATAAGGTTAGCCATTTCAGTAGTTGGCATGCCATATGGCTGCTCTCGACCCATCCAGGTTGTCGAAAATCCTGGGGGCACAAATGGTCGAGATCCTAGATTTGCCCTTAGTGGAGGCGTTCCTAATGGACCTCTTGGACCTACATACAAAAGTAAGGGTCCAGTTTGATTTGTGGTTAGCATCGGTATTGATCCAACGGAAGTTGGGATATTCCCTTCGACAGCGGTAGTAACCACTGTTCCAGTAATTGGTGAAGGTATTTCTCCATGATTTGGCTCGTTAGCCATACTACTCTCGCTATTTTTCTTCCTAACAGTATACTCGTTGGTTACTCTACCACTTCTTAATAACATGCAACGTTAGAACTATACAGAAGAAACACAATAACACAAACAAGATATTTAATAAAAATTAGCAACGTCCCACCAGGTGTGCCAATTTGTTTACCGTGGTTTTTGGTAAA
The DNA here is from genome assembly GCA_948472305.1 of Vicia faba. Classification (NCBI taxonomy): domain Eukaryota; kingdom Viridiplantae; phylum Streptophyta; class Magnoliopsida; order Fabales; family Fabaceae; genus Vicia; species Vicia faba. The sequence continues at coordinate 1,035,351,370 of OX451741.1, forward strand.
CAACCGTTGATCCTCCAAAAAGTAAAGTTCTTTTGGTTACTCACGAGATCGATCAGATTGATCCCAGAACATATGCTAATTTTTTATGTAAGACAAGCAATCAGGAAGAACGCACGTTCGACCAGAGAAAAGATACTTGAGATTTTGGAAAAGTAGACAGAAATGTAGAAATGCAGGTAAAGATGCAAGAAAGATAACTTTGCAAAGTAAGATTAAAGCAATGTAAAATACTTTCATTAATAAAAAGAGGTGTTTCCAACGTACATTTCTCAGTTTTATCCTTTCTCACATAGCGGTTACTTGGACAATATTTGAGTAACTAGCACAATAGGTTGAACACACTTAAAAACTACACAGGTTTCCTAATTTATACTAAAAACTAAGTAACCGTCGAGGAACGACTCTGCGCTAAGATGAAGACAAGTGTCTTCTGCATGTCCCTCGACCTCTAGCTTCCAGCCACGTTGCTTCTTCTTAGCCGCTAGCGAAACTGTCTTTCCCTCCAACAATTCAAATTCAAATGTCCCTCGTATTATGTGTCAAAGCGAGGGTATTTTCTCTTAGTCGAAGGTCATAAGTCCTCTTCAGTCGAAACCCTGAAAGTGAGACCTGGTCGAAGGCTCGAATACAACTTAGATCTTTTTCTAAGTTATTTCATACGTCGAAACATTCTTGGCTTGGTTTATTCCAGTTTTTTGGTCCAAAAGACCAAATATAGTAAGTGTCAAATTCGGGAGTCAATAGAGGTAACTTCGTTCTATTTTCTTCCTGAAAGTGTTCTATTTTCTTCCTGAAAGTAAGCCTTTTTCAATGCAATGTTGTTTATGTTCCAAATACTTAATATGCTTTATATATGATATTTCGTGAATGTTCACTTCCAAAAATTTCAATTGACAATCGTGGTGTGTTTTCAATTTATATGTTTATAGTTGTTGTACCCCAAAATTTGTCCTCTTTTTATACACGCATATTATTGGTTTTATGATTATGGAATAAAGGTATATTTATCAAGCTTCTTCAGGTTACAAGTGACGTTTATTTCGTCAATGGATATTCTTAGAGTATTTACCGTGCTGAAGATTGGTTCGCCATTTTTGCAACGATTCAGTGTTCAAAGATTCACAAGTCTAACCCGGCGCGTCATATTCAGGTGTTCTTTCACCAAGATATCTCTGATAACGTATTCTCAAATTCAGGTTCGGCTCAAGAGTCAATTTTTTAAAGAAGGTATCCGAATGTGTGAGTTTTCTCGAAGAAATGTGGTGAAAAAGTGTGCTGAAAGTGCAATTTTTACGCGCTAAAAAATTCATAACTTGAAGGTCGTGGCTCGTTTTGAACTTGTTCTGGTGGCCAAAATTCCGTATTGACGTCATCTACGTTTTCATCTCTCACGGCTGGAAGCCAATTTCGACCAGAAGGTCTTCAAAAATACGGGTTTATCAAGTATTTTCGTGTAAAAAATTTGTGACAGAAGTTTATTTGTGTCATGTTCAGAAAATCATAAATTGGTCAGTTTTCATCGTATCGAGATGGTTCCGGCGTCAAAATTTCAAAAATTGAGTTGATTACTGTGATACGGTGGGAGAACTGACTTGAGGTTTTGCGTTTGTATTCGCAAATGTTGCGGTTAGCAAGAGTCGCCACCGACTTTTTATTTTATCCTAAGGAAAGGTTAAAAAGCACAGCAAAAACCTTTTGAGATGTTTTCTTGGGTTCGGGGAGTAGATTATAGAAAGGGAAGGTATTAGCACCCTTTCTATCCATGTTTATCCATGGGCTCTTAGTTACTTGCTTAGATCACTTGCCTTTCGTTTTCAATTGTTTGAAATGGTGCTTGAGTGTGTGGGTTTTGAAAATGTTTTGAAAATATGCCAATGTGGTGGCAACCTTTGTAATGATCCATGTGGGGATGTATACAAAGATGTATGTCTTTTGAAAAAAAAGTTTTCATTTGTTTTTGAAAGTTGTTTTGAAAGTGTAGTGATGTGTGATTTCGAAATTAGGCAAGTGTTTTGTTTTGCAAGTTGATTCAAGTAACTAAGAGGTTATCTACTCCTAAATTTCTCAAAAGATCATTGCTATACTTTAACCCTTTTAACAAGTTTGCTCCACCATTGTATTTGGTGGGCAACCTTGTGTTAGGATGTGAAAGGGACAGGCGCGGGTCATCGTTTAGACCATAATTGCAACGGCGTTAAATGTCTTTGGGCAATTTTCTTTAAGGGACTTGATCACTTGTTTTTGTTTGTTTTGAAAAGTTTTATCGAGGGACTATGATCATTCAAACTGTTTGCTTTGACCAAAGAAGTTCAACATACAATATGGCCCATTTATTTGAAGGCAACAAGTGGAATACCCTAGGGGGTGCAAGTGTGATTTGTGTGTCCATTTTCATGCTTGTTTATCTTGTATTAGGTCAAACTATTTTTTTATCGTTTTTTCGCATACAAACCCTAATTCTAACATGTTATCATTAGAAAGCAATAAAGTGCGAAATTAAAATTACTAAGCTATTACAAAACCAAATATGGGAAGGGGGGTACAAATGTTCAAATGGGGGATATTGACAAGAATTTAAATCTAAATTATTACATCATTTTGAATATTTGCAAGGTAAATAAATTGCATAATTAAATGGAAATTAAATAAATATGTGAAATGCAAAAAGAAAGTTTTTATATGTATGAGGAAATATTATTTATGTAAAAGAGAAAAGAAAATAAAAATGTATTATTTTTTGAGTATTTTAAATTTAGGGCAAAAACCCTAATTTTAAAGAAAATGCATTATTATCTAATTTAATACGACTATTTATTTATTATTTATAAAAATAAAATAAAATGAAGCATGTTGTGAAAAAAAGTATTTTTGTATCAAATATTAATAAAAATGGAAAATTCAAGTATTTTTTATATTTTAGCTTAAATATATTAATAAACATATATATATATATATATATATATATATATATATATATATATATATATATATATATATATATATATATATATATATATATATATATATATATATATATATATATATATATATATATATATATATATATATATATATATATATATATATATATATATATATATATATATATATATATATATATATATATATATATATATATATATATATATATATATATATATATATATATATATATATATATATATATATATATATTGGACCTTAAATAGGTATTATACACAAAGATAAATATTTATTTAATATTTTAATAAAATAAATAAAAAGAGTATTTTTTGTGTGAAATATTTTCAGAATGTAAAAAAAATAAAAATTGTATTTACACTATTTTCTATTTATTCTAATAATAGTACATATATATTTTATATACAAACAAAAGAAAAAAAACAAATAAATATGCAAATAAATACAAAAATGATGGAAAAAAAATATTTTTAATTTTTAAATGTCATGAGAAAAAATAAACAAAGTTAATCAAAAAAGAAAAAGTCAAAAATGTTAAAATATGAGCAAATGGGCCCAGGGGGGTGTGAATCAAAAAAGATGGTGTGAAAAGCAAAATAACACAGGCCCAGCCTACTGATCATTGTCTTCAACCTCCAGCTCAAACATTTGAAAAACGCGTGCCCCTGTTCTTCAATGTCTAACTCCTGATTCTTGGCTTTTAAGCAAAAACTCATAACACAAGAAATGTTCAGCATGAAGAGACGGTTTCAACCATATAAATAACTTGACCTATCTCTCTAAGATGAGGGAGAATTTCTCCTCCCCCAATTTCTGACCTAACTTTTCATCAATGTTCAGACATGAAATTCTCTAAGCACACGAAACATAAATGAAATCTAATCATATGAGCATGTTCAGGGCTATGATTGTGACATGTTTTCTTCAAAAACCTAAAGCTAACAATGCCTAATAAGAGAGATAGAACTCCATGAATATACCTGTTCAATTGGAATCGAGCTTGGCAATGGAGGATGTTTCAGAGTGAAATGATGACTTGTACAGCTTCCTTGAAGTGTAAGGATGCTTTTCCAATTCCTACTTTGTCTTGAAACTCCCTGAATCGAGCTAGTGAACTCCAACTGCAAAACAGAAAATTAAAAATGGTGAAGTGGCTTGGAGATGTTACAGGTCTGATTTTAGGACATGGTTAGCTTGCATATGTTGTAGGGAAGGTAGAGGAAAAGGTTTGGATCAAAATGCTCGAAGGGATTGGGAGTTTGCACTCAAACTGCAGGGGCTCCCCTGTTTGTACAGTTTTGAGGTGATTAGAGCAATGGGAGTGTTTCAGATGGCAAGGGCTCGTGTGTTAGCTTGGATTTTGTCTATGGAATGTGTTTGATAGCTTTTGTGTTGTGTGTCTAAGCTGAGATGAGAGATGGCATAAGTTATGGACTTTTCTTCTATCTTAAGCAACAAAAGCAAGTTGGTGGTTTTAGGTTAGTAGGGGGCCTCCTAATGTGCTGCATAAACATCTCTTGATCAGTGTGTTATGCACATAATCTTGTGCCAAGCAGATCTTTCATGTACTTGTTGGATTACAAACTTGACATAAAGTTAACCTTTTCAAAAATGGAAATTTCACTTTATCTAGTTTAGGATTAATCTTGTATACAATGCTTGCACTCAAAGAACAACACCTTAACACATTGAATATGCATTAAATTATTGAGTATGAAATGGTTCAAGGACCTGTAATCAAGCATAAAGCAAACTGATTTCAAATTGGCAAGATTATGAACATGTCTTGATGAAGAACAAAAAGTGAATTTTTGCCAACTTGTGAAATTCGAATCTCTCACGTTATGAGGTTGTTTGATGAGTTCTTGGACATTTTTGAAAGCTTGGAATGTGTACTACAATCCATCTTTGAAATGCAAATCAAAATTCCAAGTGGAAGGGTATGAAAAGTGGCCTTGAAGTAGGGTAGAAAACCTTGTCAAAATAGGTCAAATTTCACTAAGTTAAAAGATGGTTTAGTGCCCTTATTCAAAAAATTATAACTTGAGATGCAAGCTTCAAATGAGAAAACTTTGTGAATCAAAGTTGTAGATTATGCAACAAGCTACAACTTTCATGTTTTGACTTTTGTTTGAATCCAAATGGATCATGGTGAAAAGATGGGGCAAAGTTGGGAAAAAATTAGGTTTTTTCGTAACTTAGAAAAATTCTAAGTTATGAAAAATTCCATTTTCAAACCCTAATTTGCATTTTGAGATTTCTTGGTGAACAAGTTTCATTATTTGGCATGTTTTGATGAAAAATGAATCTTGACTCTTGATTTTGACCAAAAAGTCAAAGTTTGACTTTTCAGTATACAGTCAAAATTGATCAATTGACTGGGAAATTTAACTGTCAATCTTGTGTACTTGGGATCTTTTGAGTTTGATGAATGTGTCAAGACCATTTCATGGGGTCCTTGAGTCCATATCTGAGCTTGGTTTGCCATTGGCTAGGTCAAACAGTCAAAAATTTCCTTTGTGCAGTCAGAACCCTAAAAATGACCATTTTGCCCTTTTTGGTGATCTGATCAAATTTCTTGTGGAATTGTGATCCAAACTTGATCAAATGGTCCATATGAGTTCATAATGTTGATGTGGATCAAATTTTATGAGATTTGACTGTCAATTGGCCACAGTTGACTTTTTCCCTAATACAGTTGATTTCTAGGTCAACTGTCCAATTGACTGGGTAAAACTTGGAATCAAGACTTGAAACTTGGCATGGGTAAACTTGGGAGTCCAACATGAAGCATGAAAGTCATCTTAGGCATTTTAGGTCAAAACATCCTTGGGCAAACACAAACCCTAATTTGAGTCCACAGTGCAAGGAGAAGTCTCGAGCAGAGGAAACCCTAACTGTATCTTGATCTTCAAAGGTCTTGTGATGAGAAAATGTTGAGGAAATGGGAGGGCAAATTTTGGGGTACAACAGTTGCCCCTGTCCAATCTTCTTGGACCTGAAGAGTTAGATTGGCAAGTTTGCCTTTCGTGACTCGAGGGTAAAAGGAGATTGGACACTAGAGTGCCCGGAAATTTGCACTCGCATGCTGGAGTCTCAACAATGTGGTGTCGGGAATGGGCTTATAGATGCCATTTGGAGAGGTGACAGAACCTTGTTGGGAATGGGCTTATAGATGCCATTTGGAAGTGTCGGTCGCATAAGAGATTCCTTTGCGAGAAACTTGTGTATTTGAGAAAGACGGATGTTTTCCTGGCTTGTTACAGGTGTTTGATCTTCAATCTCCTCTTGCAGATATGCCCTGGCTAGATACAGGTATCGAATCTACAATCGGTTTGCTCACAGATGTGCCCTGGCTGGATACAGGAGTCGAATCTGGAAATAGTCGTTAATAGATGTGCCCTGGCTGGATACAGGAATCGAATCTTTGGACTCTTCAGACGTGCCCTGGCTAGATACAGGAATCGAGTCTGGAGATGGTTGTTAACAGATATGCCCTGGCTGGATACAGGAATAGAATCTGGAGATGTTGTAGTTGACAGATGTGCCCTGGCTGGATACAGGAATCGAATCTTCGAACTCTTCAGACGTGCCCTGGCTAGATACAGGAATCGAGTCTAGAAACTGATCACTCTCAGATGTGCCCTGGCTAGATACAGGTGTCGGATCTGGAATTGTGACAGTTGAAGGTAGTTGTTTTTGGGATTGTCTTTTTCCTGAAAAGGCATAAACGTAAATTGTATGCAATGTCATGATGTATGATATGCATATTGTCACGATACTCAGCATGAGATGTTGTATGCGTTCCATCATGTATGTAAGCAAGATGTATGAAAATGTAAAATGTTTATGAATGTAATTTCGTCTTGGGGAAAATAAATCCTTGACGAACGGCCGGAGAATTGCTCTGTGGAAGAGATATTCGGCCGAAGTTTTGATGAGAGGCCTGCTGAGGACTTTAACGACGGATTCCGCTGAGGATAATGACGATAAACTCCGCTGGGGAACTCCGAAGATAAACTCTGCTTGGGAATACCAAAGATAGATTTCGCTGGGGGTTGAAGGAATTTTGCCGAGAACGGTCTTCCGTGGCTTTTAGCTGAGGATAACCCAGTTATAAGTCCTTGTGAGGAAATAACTCTGAATAAAACTCGGGAGAGACGTCCGTGCTCCGCAGGGGATAAGCTTCCAGAATCTACTGGGAATGAGCTTTAAGACCTGCCGGGGAATGTTGTGTCCTTTCAGGATCAACGGGGAATCAACTCCGCTTGGGGAAAGTACTACTGAACCTTGTTTTACTCTGCGGGGCGTTGAGATGATTTGGCCATATTCTTCAGTTGAACCTACCTTGGTGCCTTGGAGGACAAACAACCAGACTGCAATAGACAACTCCACATTGCCCCTGTCTTTGATGTCACCTGTAATTAATCTCTTGTTTCATATGCAAACATTTATGAATCAGCAATTTAATGTCAAATGCATATATCAAAAATGAACATTGGACGTTCTTCGCAAGACAAAACCAAAAAGGGGAAAGCAATGGTAATTTGTATGGACAAGTGAATTTGTATTGATTTAAACTTTGCCTGTGAATAGGCGTTTTTGTACAAGAGGCTGACATCCTAGTAAGAGGACATCGCCAAATAGTATAGAGTTTACAATTTGAAAAAGGAAACAAAACAGCTATGTGAACAATCCCACTGGGTTCCAATTCTGCTATCGCCTTTATGTCTTCGAACGTCTCATCGCTTTGCTGCCTAGTTGAAGATGAAGCTGATTGGTCGATGCCGAAACCTGAGCCAGATAGTTGATGCCGAATTCCGGATGCGAAGTGATCCAATGAGACATAGTGTTACGCTTTTATCCCTAACTTTTGCCTGGACCGCCCTTTCGGGTTTTCAGTCCACCGGGATACCCATTTTTGCCCAAGCCGCCTTTTCAGGTTTTCGACTTGCCGGGTGTACAGATTTTTTTCGTTTCATCCCTTATTTTTGCCCGAACCCTTTTGGTTCGCCGGGAAGCCCTTATTTTGCCTAGGTATGTCAACCTAGCGGGTCTTTTATTTATGCGTAGTATTTTTTCACTATGTCTACATTGGCGGGGTGAGGAAGGTCGTCACCATCCATGGTGGTTAGGATCATGGCTCCTCCTGAGAACACACGTTTAACCACAAATGGCCCTTCGTATGTAGGGGTCCATTTGCCCCTGGGATCACTTTGAGGAAGGATGATGCGTTTGATTACCAGGTCCCCAACTTGATACTCTTGCGGTCTGACTTTCTTGTTAAATGCCCTGATCATCCGTTTCTGATACGTTTGACCATGACAGATAGCAGTGAGCCTCTTTTCGTCAATCAGATTTAATTGATCAAGTCGAGTCTAGATCCAATCATCTTCATTCAAGTCTGCATCCTTCATTATCCGGAGAGAGGGTATCTGGATCTCGATTGGCAAGACTGCCTCCATGCCATAGACTAAGGAGAAGGGAGTTGCCCCGGTTGATGTCCTTGCTGAGGTGCGGTACCCATGAAGAGCGAATGGTAACATCTCATGCCAATCTTTATAGGTCACTGTCATCTTCTGCACAATTTTCTTGATATTTTTATTGGCTGCCTCTACAGCCCTATTCATCTTCGGCCGGTAGGGAGAAGAATTGTGGTGCTGTATCTTGAATTGTTCACAGAGTTCAGTGATCATTTTGTTATTGAGATTGGTACCATTGTCCGTAATGATTCTTTCTGGGACGCCGTACCGACAAATCAGATTATGTCGGATGAAACGTGCTACGACGCTCTTGGTTACTGTGGCGTAGGAAGCTGCTTCGACCCACTTCGTGAAATAATCGATCGCCACCAAGATGAAGCGATGCCCATTGGATGCCGTTGGTCGGATCTCACCGATCATATCGATGCCCCACATTGCGAAGGGCCAAGGTGCCGTTAGGACATTCAAAGGAACTGGAGGGATATGCACCTTGTCAGCATAGATCTGGCACTTATGACAAGTTCGGGAGTGCTGGTAACAATCGGCTTCCATTGTGGACCAGAAATATCCTGCCCGAAGGATTTTCTTAGCCATGGTGTGTCCACTGGAATGTGTTCCAAATGTACCTTCATGCAGTTCCATCATGATTTTCTCCGCTTCAGCCTTATCCACACAACGCAGCAGAGTCGAATCATGATTCCGTTTGTAGAGAATGTCGTTGCTGAGGAAGAATCTTGCAGCAAACCTCCTCATGAACTTCTTGTCATTGACAGATGCACCTTCCGGGTATTCCTGAGCTTCCAAATACCTCTTCACCTCATGATACCAGGGTTTTTCAGTCACCTTCTCATCCTCGAGCTCGCAGCAGTATGCCGGTTCATCCAACTTCCAGATTATGATTCGGGGAGCCTCATTGTCCCATTTAACTTTGAACATTGAAGACATCGTGGCTAGTGCGTCCGCTAGCTGATTCTCCTCTCTGGGGAAATGCTCAAAAGTTATCTCTTCAAAGTGAGGGAGCAAGGTCGACACATACTCCTTGTAAGGAATAAGATTCGGGTGTTTCGTATCCCACTCGCCTTTGATCTGATTGATCACGAGAGCGGAATCTCCGAAGACACTTAGAAATTTTATCCTTAAGTCGATTGCAGCTTGTAAACCCATGATACATGCCTCGTATTCTGCCATATTGTTGGTGCAGCTGAAACATAATCGGGCGGTGAGGGGAGTATGAGTTCCTTTGGGAGATATGATTACAGCGCCGACGCTGTTACCCAAAGCATTGGAGGCTCCATCAAAATGCATAGACCATCGGGATCCTTCCTCAGGTCCTTCATCCGGTCCAGGTACTTCACAGTCAGTTACCACCATGATGTCTTCGTCCGGAAAATCAAAGTTCAATGATTGGTAATCGTCCACAGGTTGGTGTGCCAAATGATCTGCCAGTACACTTCCCTTAATTGCTTTCTGAGTTGTATACTGGATATCATATTCTGTCAAGATCATTTGCCATCTCGCTATTCTCCCAGACAGAGCGGGCTTTTCAAATATGTACTTGATGGGATCCATCTTTGAAATCAATAAGGTAGTGTGAGTCAGCATATACTGTCTCAGCCGGCGAGCAGCCCATACAAGAGCGCAGCAAGTTTTCTCAAGCAGTGAGTAACGAGACTCACAGTCGGTAAACTTTTTGCTCAAGTAATAAATAGCGTGCTCTTTTCGGCCAGACTCGTCATGCTGCCCCAGCACACACCCCATTGAATTATCAAGCACTGTCAAGTATAGTATCAGAGGTCTTCCTTCCACCGGTGGAATAAGAATGGGTGGCTCTTGGAGATATTCCTTTATCCTTTCAAAGGCGGCCTGACATTCATCATTCCAGCGTACTACTTGATCTTTCTTCAGCAATTTGAAGATTGGCTCACAAGTAGCAGTCAGATGCGAGATGAATCGAGCAATGTAATTCAGTCGTCCTAGGAAACCTCTGACTTCTTTCTCTGTTTTTGGAGTCGGCATCTCTTGTATGGCTTTTACCTTGGCAGGATCCACCTGAATACCTTTATCACTTACAATGAAACCTAGCAACTTTCCGGATCTTACCCCAAAGGTGCATTTGTTGGGATTCAACCTCAGCTTGTATAACTTGAGTCGGTCAAACAACTTCCTCAGATGGTCAAGGTGCTCCTCCTCAGTTTGAGACCTTGCAATCATGTCATCAACGTATACCTCAATTTCATGATGGATCATATCATGAAATAAAGCAACCATGGCACGTTGATAGGTTGCCCCAGCATTTTTCAATCCGAATGGCATGACCTTATAACAGAAGGTGCCCCACTGAGTCACAAATGTAGTCTTCTCCATATCCTCCGGAGCCATCTTGATCTGATTATACCCTGAAAAACCATCCATGAAGGAGAACACCTTGTGTTGAGCTGTATTGTCAACCAGGACATCAATGTGAGGTAGGGGAAGTCATCCTTGGGGCTGGCCCTGTTCAAATCCCTGTAGTCGACACACATTCTGACTTTACCGTCCTTCTTTGGTACTGGCACCACATTGGCAACCCACTGGGGGTAGGAAGTCACTGCAAGGAACCCGGCATCAAACTGTTTCATGACCTCGGCCTTGATCTTCTCAGACATCTCTGGACGCATCCGTCGGACTTTTTGCTTTACCGGAGGGCAATCTTCCTTGGTTGGCAGGTGGTGAACTACAATGTCGGCATCCAAACCAGGCATATCTTCATAGGACCAAGCAAAAATCTCCATGTAGTCTTGTAGCATCTGGATCAATCGTTGCTTCACGCTGAGCTCTAGATTGGCACCAATCTTGACCTCTTTCCTATCTGTCTCAGTACCCAAGTTAATCGTCTCCACAGGCTCTTCATGTGGTTGAATAGCCCTCTCTTCTTGGAGTAGCAGTCTTGCGAGTTCACCAGGTACTTCGCAATCATCTTCACCTTCGTCTTTGGCTAAGTTGATCGGATTTTCGAAGTCATAACTGGCGGTAGCAGAGCTGTTACCAGTGAGATCCAGAGTGGATTGAAACCTGTATAAGTGAGTGTGTGTAAATATAGCTGTTTTGCAATATATATAACACAGAAAGGAAAAGAGCGCAAGATTTGAAATGCAACAAACGTCCAATGTTTTGATTGATGATATATGAAAATGTCATACAAAAAGCCCTCACAAATGGAGCTACGATGCCCCGGGTAGGACACCGAGCCAACAAAGTTTTAACATATTGTTTGTTACAAATCGGAAATCAAAAGAAATTAATTACTGCGTGACAAATGTGATAGGGGTAAAATCCTTCGTCGTCCAGTTGCTTGGTCCGTTGCTGGTAGTCGGGTAGATCCAACTATCAAACTCTGCTTCCTCTACATCCTCCTCGATAGCATTCACCCTTGAGCTGGAAATAAATACCGGAGCCTTTCCGATCTTCTCTTTGCGCACCGCCTTCTGAGCCTCTGCAGTAAAGCCTAGCCCAAACTTGTCGTTCTTCTGAGTGAAGTCAGGAAGCTGACCCCAGTGTGCACAATTGCCTTTCTGAACCACAGCCCGGGCATCCCTTAGGGAAGCCATCTTCAAGGAATCATTCTCTTCGGCCATTGTCTCTGCAGCTGCTGAAATTGGATGCACCTCCTCGAAATGCTGGAAGGGGGTTTCAATAAACTCTCCGTCCATCTCGATGTACCTGAAGGAATTCAAATGGCTCACCATATACTCCTCTTCTCCTTGCACAGTGACGATCTTCCCCCTGACGGGATACTTCAGCTTCTGGTGCAAGGTGGAGGTCACTGCCCCAGCTTTATGGATCCAAGGTCGACCCAACAGACAAGAGTACGATGGACGTATATCCATCATGTAAAAGGTAGAGTCAAACACTTGAGAGCCCACACGAATAGGGATGTTAACCTCTCCATGAACCATCCTTTTGGAACCGTCAAAGGCCCTGACGATGATATTGCTGGGTTTCAACTCCAGGCCTTCATAATCCAGATGATCTAAAGCCTTTTTCGGTAGAACATTCAAGGAAGAACCAGTATCCACCAATACATGTGCCAGAGTAGTGCCCCTGCATTCAATAGAGACATGCAGGGCATCATTGTGGTCTCTCCCTTTCGCGGTTAGGTCAGCATCTGAAAAACCCAAGTTGTTGTCCGCCGTTAGATTCGCTATGCAATCAGTGAACTGGACTGCAGACGTCTCCTGCGGCACATGGGCCGTCTTGAGAAATGAGATCAAGGCCTTAGCATGGGCCTCGGAGCATAGCAATAAGGAGAGCAGGGAGATCTTGGAGGGCGTATGCCCCAACTGCTCGACAACATTAAAATCACTCTTCTTTATTATTTTCAGAATCTCCTCCATTTCTTGTCGGGAGGCCTCGGCATTTATGGGTATTGGTGCCTCCATCCGGGCAGGCTCTTCTTCAATCTCTTTGCCCCGAGCATTTGATGACTCGGCAGCAGGGGAAACAACTTGATCAGCAACAGTAACAGGTATACTTGTAGGTTTTATGAGGAGGGGTCTTCGAATAGCGGGCGGCGCAATGTCAGGCGAGAAGAGCCTGCCACTGCGGGTAACTTTGGCTGGACCAGTGATATCGCAGATACTGGCACTAGCGTCGAATTCTTGTTTGATTCCATTTACATACACGTCTGCCCCATAATGCCAGGGGACAGCTTTATCAGACACGTAGGAGAGGGGCCCCGGAACAGTAATGATCACAGGCGCAACTGTCATGATTTGAATAGGCTTCTTCGGGGGAGCCTTGATTGGATTTTTGAAGATGGTAATCACAGAAACTTCTTTCATCGGAACCAATTGAACAGCAGTCTTTTTGAATAGAATTTCCTTGCTATCCATTAGGCCTTGGATGCCTAACCTCAGCAAGGGACAATCAGATAGGGAAATAGAACAGAACAGGCAACCTTCACCGCAACCCGGAAATAAACCGGCCCGCAGTAGGTTCTTCTTAACAGTCTTCAGAGGGGTGACAACTTCATCTACCGAAACAGCGTACATTTCTTCTTCGATGGCATTTACTCTATGCTGGGGCATAGGAGCAGTTACAACATTTGGTCTTTCCGGCGCTTCAAACTGAATTTCCTTTGCGTCGATCAGATCTTGCACTTTGTTTCTCAAGGCCCAGCAATCATCAGTAGTGTGCCCGGGACTATCAGAATGATAAGCACACCGGGCATTTGGGTTATACTTAGGAGACGCAGTGTTGACGACCTTAGGAGCTTCTTTGAGGGTCACCAGGTTGGTGGATAACAGTTGGGGTAAAATTTGAGATAAGGTCATACTCAGCCGAGTATACTGCCTCTTGGGCCTTTCACTTCTTTGTTGATTGTACTGCTGAGGAGCAACAACAGGTTTGGAGATGACCAAAGCGTTGACGGCTTGGCGACTTTCGGGCTTGACTTGTCTTCTAGGACCATAGACGGCACTTGCTTCTTTCTTAAATGGCCTCTTCTCAGCACTTGTAGAGGCAGCCTTCTGTATCTTGCCTGACCTGATGCCAGCTTCAATTCTTTCTTCCGTCAATATCAAATCTGTAAACCCAGCGGAGGAGTTACCAACCAAATGATTGAAAAACGGACCAGACAACGTCCCCAGAAACATATCAACCAGCTCTCGATCAGTCAATGGAGGCTGCACCCTGCCAGCCAAATCTCTCCATTTTTGAGCGTACTCTTTGAACCCTTCACCCGTTCCTAGAGACATACCCTGAAGTTGGGTACGTGTAGGAGCGAGATCAGAATTGTATTGGTATTGTCTGTAGAATGCGGTTGCCAAATCTTCCCAGTGTCGGATGCTAGCTCCATCCAATTGGTAGAACCATTCAAGCTGTGACCCCGAGAGGCTATCTTGGAAGAAGTGAATCAAGAGGTTCTTATCCGCCGTGTAAGGTTGGATTTTCCTTACGTACGACCTTAGATGCAGCTTTGGGCAGGAGACCCCATCATACTTGGCGAAGGCAGGCGCCTTAAACTTGTGTGGAATGACTACCCCAGAAGATAACCCCAAATCTCCGAAATCCAACCCTGGCACGTTCTGAATTTCCATGGCGCTTAAGCGGTCTTCCAATTGCTTGTATCTGTCAGCAGCAGGTGGGTATTGTTCGTCGTTATAGTCCGTCTCATTGTCGGAGACTGCGGGACTAGGAGCTCCTCCCCCTTGGGGACTGTTTTTCTCAGCAGAAGAAGTGGTTGGATCAGCTTCGTTGTGGAGTGTGTTCCCAAATCTGCGTCCGGTGTTGAACAATGCAGTCCTCTTTTTCTTCTTCTTCTTCATGAGTAGAGTCTTCAACTCTTGCTGACCTTGGGCTAGGCTTAGGACCATCTCTTGAAACTGTGCACTTTGGGCCTGAAGGGCCTTGATTGCTTGCTCACTGGATGATTCTGGATTCATGATGACTGTTCAAAATAAACAGTGAAGGAGATTAAGCAACCTGTGAAATAGGGTACCTGCTATGCATATGGTGTAATGGAATGCGTATGTTTTATGTTTTCAAAGACAAACAAGATTCAACTTTGTAGACAAAAAGGGAAACACACTTCATTAGATTAAAAATTTCAATTGTTCAACAACTTGCCCTTAGGCATTACAGGAATGAAAAGGAAATAAAACTACAAAAGGAAACAACAAAGCTCATCAATGCTCCCATGGCCTCCTCTTTTCAGTGCTGATGTAGTTGTTCAGGACCCGTTCTTCCTCCAATTGCTTAGTCAGCCTCTGGATCTTCCTTTCCTGCTCGTTGAACTTCTCCCGATAGAAATCCTGTTCTTCCTTTAGCTGTGCCCAAGATCTCTTCATTGTATCAAAATCAGTGGGTATCTGAGGAGGGAGGACAATTAGAGGAATCCCATCTTCAACAGGAGACTCAAGAATGAGAGGTCTAACAGCTTCGTAGGGCATACCTAACTTCTGAGCACGGATGCGGACCCATTTGCAATAGGGCTTCAATGGCAGAGAAGTCTTTGGTCCTAACTCATGTGGGTCAGCTTTGTGAATTCTGTCCCAAGCTCTAATGAATCCCTGGCGTAGTTTGTCACTGTCTGCCTGAAACTCAAAATGGAAGTGAGGGACCAGCATCTCATGAGGCCCATCTCCTCTGGCTCTTCCAAACTGACGGAGAGCTAAACACGGATTGTAAGAGATTCCTCCTTGGATACCAATCAACGGGACATTAGGGTATTCTCCGCAACGGTCGATAACAGCTACCTCATCCAAACCTCTGAGAGTCCAGGTGATGTCATTATCAGTGAGAGACATTAACCTCCGAGCCCAGCCTTTTCCTTCTTCATTCTTCAGCACGAACTTAGGAAGGTGCGAAATAAACCACCTTACTAGTAAAGGAGCACAACACCACGGAGTCCCCCGTTTTCGAGCAGTACGAGCATAGAGTTGTTGTAGAATATCACCCAAAAGAGTGGGTATCGGATTCCGAGACATGAAGATCCTTATGACATGGATACTGATAAAGGTGTCAGGGTTGGGAAATAGCACCAGACCATAGATCAAAAGAGCTAGAATATCCTCATATGCCTTGAAGTCCAAGTCATTCCAGAAATCATTAGCCTTGCCAACCAGAAATTTGACCAAAAAGCCCTTGATCCCATTTCTAGTTTCCCAGTTGGACAAAACCTCTTCCTTGGTCAAGGGGAGAATTGCAGCAATCTCCTCAGGCCTGGGAGTCTTTTCCAAACCAGTGAATGGAGTTTGTTCCAAGACAGGAATCCCAAGCAAATAAGAAAATTCTTCCAGGGTAGGAACCAGCTGGAAGTCTTGAAAGGTGAAACAGTGATACAGAGGGTCATAAAACTGGGTCAGAACACTTATCAGTTGTTGGTCCCATTTTGCAGTGACTAAACTGAGAAGAGAACCATGCCTCTGAATGAAGGAAGTGGTATTTGGAATTCTGCTAACCAACTCATCAAGCAACTCAGGTGAACGAACAAAGTTGAACCGGATAGTATTCCTTCGCACAGGCATCATAATGTCCTACAAAACAGAGCAAAGATGAAACCTCTTTTGTCTTTGAAATGGGTTAGCCTTTTATACAGGATGCATGCAATGGTATGATGGCATGATGCTATGATGAAGCACATCATAAGTATTCACATAGGCAAATAAGGCACACAAGTCACACAAGACACCCTTAGGTTTCAGGCCAGCATGAGTTTCAGGTATTACCCTCTTTTGGTTTTGTTGGTTAAAACCTGTCCTATCAAAAGTAACCGGGTTCTAGAGGATCTCAAATCATTGGCTACCCTCAATCGGTCATAACTCCAGCATCGCAATCTTTTCTCGCGGCCAGTACCATCTCGAGAGTTTAGCCTCAATGAGTGTAGCATACTGCTACTGTCCTAATAGCCAAGTTGGTCAATTTAGGGTTCTAAGGTTGGTTGGTGTTTAATGACCCCTTAGAAGACCTATATTCTCCCCGTTACAACACAAGGGATATAGGTACAGACTAAGATGCCACACCAACGTAGCCACTGCTTCACCCATGTCGGTCTACGCCGGACAGGTCCCTCACAGATTATGCTACCTAAAAAGGGTACATCCCAGATCCGGGTTAGGATCTATGAAACTCCGATGCAAAGCCCACAAATATAAAAGCAAACAAAGCAAACAATTGAAAACAAAGGTGATCTAAACCCTAAGGTTACTCCACTTTAAAGTTTCCCCAGCAGAGTCGCCAGTACTGTGATACGGTGGGAGAACTGACTTGAGGTTTTGCGTTTGTATTCGCAAATGTTGCGGTTAGCAAGAGTCGCCACCGACTTTTTATTTTATCCTAAGGAAAGGTTAAAAAGCACAGCAAAAACCTTTTGAGATGTTTTCTTGGGTTCGGGGAGTAGATTATAGAAAGGGAAGGTATTAGCACCCTTTCTATCCATGGTTATCCATGGGCTCTTAGTTACTTGCTTAGATCACTTGCCTTTTGTTTTCAATTGTTTTAAATGGTGCTTGGATGTGTGGGTTTGAAAATGTTTTTGAAAAGAGGCCAATGTGGTGGCAACCTTTGTAATGATCCATGTGGGGATGTATACAAAGATGTATGTCTTTTGAAAAAAAAGTTTTCATTTGTTTTTGAAAGTTGTTTTGAAAGTGTAGTGATGTGTGATTTCGAAATTAGGCAAGTGTTTTGTTTTGCAAGTTGATTCAAGTAACTAAGAGGTTATCTACTCCTAAATTTCTCAAAAGATCATTGCTATACTTTAACCCTTTTAACAAGTTTGCTCCACCATTGTATTTGGTGGGCAACCTTGTGTTAGGATGTGAAAGGGACAGGCGCGGGTCATCGTTTAGACCATAATTGCAACAGCGTTAAATGTCTTTGGGCAATTTTCTTTAAGGGACTTGATCACTTGTTTTTGTTTGTTTTGAAAAGTTTTATCGAGGGACTATGATCATTCAAACTGTTTGCTTTGCCCAAAGAAGTTCAACATACAATATGGCCCATTTATTTGAAGGCAACAAGTGGAATACCCTAGGGGGTGCAAGTGTGATTTGTGTGTCCATTTTCATGCTTGTTTATCTTGTATTAGGTCAAACTATTTTTTTTATCGTTTTTTCGCATACAAACCCTAATTCTAACATGTTATCATTAGAAAGCAATAAAGTGCGAAATTAAAATTACTAAGCTATTACAAAACCAAATATGGGAAGGGGGGTACAAATGTTCAAATGGGGGATATTGACAAGAATTTAAATCTAAATTATTACATCATTTTGAATATTTGCAAGGTAAATAAATTGCATAATTAAATGGAAATTAAATAAATATGTGAAATGCAAAAAGAAAGTTTTTATATGTATGAGGAAATATTATTTATCTAAAAGAGAAAAGAAAATAAAAATGTATTATTTTTTGAGTATTTTAAATTTAGGGCAAAAACCCTAATTTTAAAGAAAATGCATTATTATCTAATTTAATACGACTATTTATTTATTATTTATAAAAATAAAATAAAATGAAGCATGTTGTGAAAAAAAGTATTTTTGTATCAAATATTAATAAAAATGGAAAATTCAAGTATTTTTTATATTTTAGCTTAAATATATTAATAAACATATATATATATATATATATATATATATATATATATATATATATATATATATATATATATATATATATATATATATATATATATATATATATATATATATATATATATATATATATATATATATATATATATATATATATATATATATATATATATATATATATATATATATATATATATATATATATATATATATATATATATATATATATATATATATATATATTGGACCTTAAATAGGTATTATACACAAAGATAAATATTTATTTAATATTTTAATAAAATAAATAAAAAGAGTATTTTTTGTGTGAAATATTTTCAGAATGTAAAAAAAATAAAAATTGTATTTACACTATTTTCTATTTATTCTAATAATAGTACATATATATTTTATATACAAACAAAAGAAAAAAAACAAATAAATATGCAAATAAATACAAAAATGATGGAAAAAAAATATTTTTAATTTTTAAATGTCATGAGAAAAAATAAACAAAGTTAATCAAAAAAGAAAAAGTCAAAAATGTTAAAATATGAGCAAATGGGCCCAGGGGGGTGTGAATCAAAAAAGATGGTGTGAAAAGCAAAATAACACAGGCCCAGCCCACTGATCATTGTCTTCAACCTCCAGCTCAAACATTTGAAAAACGCGCGCCCCTGTTCTTCAATGTCTAACTCCTGATTCTTGGCTTTTCAGCAAAAACTCATAACACAAGAAATGTTCAGCATGAAGAGACGGTTTCAACCATATAAATAACTTGACCTATCTCTCTAAGATGAGGGAGAATTTCTCCTCCCCCAATTTCTGACCTAACTTTTCATCAATGTTCAGACATGAAATTCTCTAAGCACACGAAACATAAATGAAATCTAATCATATGAGCATGTTCAGGGCTATGATTGTGACATGTTTTCTTCAAAAACCTAAAGCTAACAATGCCTAATAAGAGAGATAGAACTCCATGAATATACCTGTTCAGTTGGAATCGAGCTTGGCAATGGAGGATGTTTCAGAGTGAAATGATGACTTGTACAGCTTCCTTGAAGTGTAAGGATGCTTTTCCAATTCCTACATTGTCTTGAAACTCCCTGAATCGAGCTAGTGAACTCCAACTGCAAAACAGAAAATTAAAAATGGTGAAGTGGCTTGGAGATGTTACAGGTCTGATTTTAGGACATGGTTAGCTTGCATATGTTGTAGGGAAGGTAGAGGAAAAGGTTTGGATCAAAATGCTCGAAGGGATTGGGAGTTTGCACTCAAACTGCAGGGGCTCCCCTGTTTGTACAGTTTTGAGGTGATTAGAGCAATGGGAGTGTTTCAGATGGCAAGGGCTCGTGTGTTAGCTTGGATTTTGTCTATGGAATGTGTTTGATAGCTTTTGTGTTGTGTGTCTAAGCTGAGATGAGAGATGGCATAAGTTATGGACTTTTCTTCTATCTTAAGCAACAAAAGCAAGTTGGTGGTTTTAGGTTAGTAGGGGGCCTCCTAATGTGCTGCATAAACATCTCTTGATCAGTGTGTTATGCACATAATCTTGTGCCAAGCAGATCTTTCATGTACTTGTTGGATTACAAACTTGACATAAAGTTAACCTTTTCAAAAATGGAAATTTCACTTTATCTAGTTTAGGATTAATCTTGTATACAATGCTTGCACTCAAAGAACAACACCTTAACACATTGAATATGCATTAAATTATTGAGTATGAAATGGTTCAAGGACCTGTAATCAAGCATAAAGCAAACTGATTTCAAATTGGCAAGATTATGAACATGTCTTGATGAAGAATAAAAAGTGAATTTTTGCCAACTTGTGAAATTCGAATCTCTCAAGTTATGAGGTTGTTTGATGAGTTCTTGGACATTTTGGAAAGCTTGGAATGTGTACTACAATCCATCTTTGAAATGCAAATCAAAATTCCAAGTGGAAGGGTATTAAAAGTGGCCTTGAAGTAGGGTAGAAAACCTTGTCAAAATAGGTCAAATTTCACTAAGTTAAAAGATGGTTTAGTGCCCTTATTCAAAAAATTATAACTTGAGATGCAAGCTTCAAATGAGAAAACTTTGTGAATCAAAGTTGTAGATTATGCAACAAGCTACAACTTTCATGTTTTGACTTTTGTTTGAATCCAAATGGATCATGGTGAAAAGATGGGGCAAAGTTGGGAAAAAATTAGGTTTTTTCATAACTTAGAAAAATTCTAAGTTATGAAAAATTCCATTTTCAAACCCTAATTTGCATTTTGAGATTTCTTGGTGAACAAGTTTCATGATTTGGCATGTTTTGATGAAAAATGAATCTTGACTCTTGATTTTGACCAAAAAGTCAAAGTTTGACTTTTCAGTATACAGTCAAAATTGATCAATTGACTGGGAAATTCAACTGTCAATCTTGTGTACTTGGGATCTTTTGAGTTTGATGAATGTGTCAAGACCATTTCATGGGGTCCTTGAGTCCATATGTGAGCTTGGTTTGCCATTGGCTAGGTCAAACAGTCAAAAATTGCCTTTGTGCAGTCAGAACCCTAAAAATGACCATTTTGCCCTTTTTGGTGATCTGATCAAATTTCTTGTGGAATTGTGATCCAAACTTGATCAAATGGTCCATATGAGTTCATAATATTGATGTGGATCAAATTTTATGAGATTTGACTGTCAATTGGCCACAGTTGACTTTTTCCCTAATACAGTTGATTTCTAGGTCAACTGTCCAATTGACTGGGTAAAACTTGGAATCAAGACTTGAAACTTGGCATGGGTAAACTTGGGAGTCCAACATGAAGCATGAAAGTCATCTTAGGCATTTTAGGTCAAAACATCCTTGGGCAAACACAAACCCTAATTTGAGTCCACAGTGCAAGGAGAAGTCTCGAGCAGAGGAAACTCTAACTGTATCTTGATCTTCAAAGGTCTTGTGATGAGAAAATGTTGAGGAAATGGGAGGGAAAATTTTGGGGTACAACAATTACATTTTCACAAGAGGTACCGAGTTCGAACGGTATCTAAAAGGCCTTCGTTTTTTGCTCAGAGTACACGTGACGCGCCGAAAATCCTGAATGCTGAATATTATTTCATCTGGGTCGAAACTTCGAAAATTCATAACTCGGTCAATTTTTATCGGACCGGGCCCATCTTTTTACACAAGGTCACTGACTTAGAGATCTACAACTTTTCTTTAAAAGTCGAGACCGGATTATGCTTCGATCAATACCAGTTTTTTATTGAAGAACGTGTCAGAGTCGACACTGGAGCCCAAAATAAGTTTGTCTAAGCTGAAACTTCAAAAATTCATAACTAATTCACCGTTTATCCGGTTGAGCCCATTTTTGGACAGGAGTTAGTTCTCGATGTCAGATATATTTTGTTTTCACATTTCAACTTCAAAAATTGCACTTAAGCCCCTACGATTTAGCCTGGAACATGACAGACTCAAGTGAACATTGGAGGCTCAATTGTACATTCAAAGCCCATATCTTTGCTCTAATTTCCATTATATAATCTCATTCTTTTCACACTAAGGAAAGAAAAGGAGAAAAAAAACCTTTGCCACAATCCTGTCAAAATATCAAATTCTTTCAAGAACCCTAAAACCTTGAAATCCTTATTACAAATCTCCATCTCACTACAAACAAGCCATCCTTGTCACAAACCCACATCTCACTACTTCTCCAGTAAGGGTAAGGCTGATTTGATCTCCGTGATCAAAAGGGCATAGAAGCATTCATCTCACTACTCCTCTATAAGGGTAAGGCCGGTTTGATCTCTATGATCAAAAGGGTATAATCATTCATACATGCCATATCGGTTTTAACATTAATTTTTTTCCATATATTTGCTTTATTTGTATTTCATGATATATAGTAATTTATTTAATGTGTTCATGAGATTCAACACTGCAGATTTAGACAGGGTCCCATGCAGGTTCATTACAGAACGTTAAGGCCAAAACACTAATGGCCAAAATAGAACAACCAACCAATGCATGACAAGGCAGACATTCTAAGAAGGTTAAGGGCGTGGGTTCAACAATCATCCATATTGGTTTTGGTTTTCTTCCTTTCTATTTATCCTTTTACCTATTTTCATTCTTTCTGTTTAAAACTGTTTTTTTTTCTCCATAAAACTTAACATTTTTCACAAACCTTTGATTTTTCCTCCTAAACTCGAATAATTAATTTTAGGTTTTTTTAATTTAATTTTAGGTTTTAAATTAATTTTGGTTCAACAACCACCCATGACATTTGCATTATTTTTATTTTCTAACCGTATTTTTCATTGATGTTTCTTCCCCTATCTATTTTTTGGCAAACTTAATCTTTTTTATTAATCATTAGACATAAACTTTTTTTAAAACCTTTTTTTATTAAAATTAATTAGGTTTTAGGTTTTTTTAATTAACCTTTTTTTTCAAAATTAACATTTTTTTATTAACTAAAATTAATTAGGTTTTAGGATTTTTTTAATTAACTATTTTTTCAAAACTAACCTTTTTTTTTTAATTCAAACAAATCAGGATTAGGTTTTTGTTTTAGTTAGTAACTGAATTTTTGGCTTTTTTTCATTTATTAATAAATTAAGTTAATTAACTTTTTTATTAAAATTATTTAGAATTAGATTTTTTTAATTAACTTAAAATTATTTTCTACAAAAAGACAACAAAAACATTAATTTAGAATTTTAGGTTTTAATTTCTCCTTAATTTCTTTTTATTTATTCTTTTACATTTTAATTTCTAGAAAAAAAACTGTATAGATCGCATTATCAATGTAATAGCGTAGATTTATCTTTTCTCGCATTTTTTTCTCTAATTATGTAATTGCTTCCGGGATGTAATAATTTTCGGATTTCTTTTCCACACTCTTCATTATTATGTAATTGCCCCAAAGCTCTGTAATAGCTTAGGTTTACATTTCTGCCTTTTTATTTTCAGTCCAAAATAATTATGTATCTGTAAAAGCCTTGTAATAGCTAGGACTTTAAACTTTCCGCATTTTATTTTCGCAAACTATAAACTGCTTAGATGAATGTTAATAGGATTGTATGAAAAGACTAATTGAAAATTAAAACGGTAGATCACCTAATGTGCAAAGATTAAATAACTGAAACAAATCATATGCACATATTCACTCCTAGGATATGCCTCACTTGGTTGCCTCGAAAAACAATGGTCATGTCCCTCGAACGTAGGGATATCTTAGCAAAAGACCCTCAATCTAAAAATCATCATAAAGATCATGGTCCCTCGATGTCCCTCGAAGTTGCCTACGGTATACGATCTTGTCCCTCGATGTTGCCTACGAATATATGATGATAGTCCCTTTGAAATACTAAGGTATCCTTACATGTTGCCTTCAATGACCATTACGTCCCTTTCGAATTGACCCTTACAAATTCCAACAATGGTGCTACCTATTTCTCAATAGTAGGATAGCGCTGTCTAAAGGAAACAAGAATAGAAACACTCTTTTTTCGAGTAGGTAGATGCTAGTAGGTACTTGCTCAAAACAAACAAACTTTTTCACACAAACACTTTTCAAACAAAGTTTTCAAAAAAAACTCCGTAACACTCTTGAGGACAGAAACAAGAGTTAAAACGAAGTAAAACAAAACTTTTCAAAACAAAGCACATACACAAGTAATTTTTTAAAAATGAGCGAGTACCTAAGAGCCCATGGAAAACCATGGATGGAAAGGGTGCTAACACCTTCCCTTTCTATAATCTACCCCACGTACTCAGAAACATTCTCAAAAAAGGTTTTTTCTGTTCTTTTTCCTTTTCCTTGTTGGATAAAATAAAAGTCGGTGTCGACTCTTGCTTACCGCGACATTTTGTGAATAAAAAACGCAAAACACAAACCAGTAAAAACAGTCGGTTCTGCCACCGTATCACAATAGTGACTTTATATTATTGATTCTTTCTCATTTTAAGTATATGTTCTTGGTGTACAGGCATGTTTTCTATTATTACTCCTTGTGTTTTAGGTAAGTTTGTTATCTAATCATTCACACATGAATTAATTTGAGCATGTTTTCATGCAAATACAATTATTGATCGAGTCATGTCAAATGTTATGAGAACATCTTTGGTTTTGGTTTTAGTGGTGATGCATTTTTCGCCAAGCTAGGAACATGTGTGTTCAGTATCGGGAGCCTCATTATGAAGTGTTGCATAATCGTGATGTTTTTGAAGCGACTCAAGAGTTTTCTAGTGCATTTCATTCATTATCTTTCATGCATTTGTATTTGTTATTATGGTGATGTGTATTACCTGTTATTGATGTTTAATTTTACGTCACTCCATGTATTGGGTATTTGTGGGTGCATGTTTTTTCTTTGCAAAAATGCATATGTGTGATATATTAGTATTTGGTGATAAATGATACTTCTCATGGCTTGATTTGTCTCTTTTTGATGTTATTAAAAGGGGAGAAGCATGTTCGAGATGAAATTGGGATGCACATATTCAGGGGGAGCCTTCATGAAGACACGAAATGCATCGTCGCAAGTTTTGTCATCATCAAAAAGGGAGAGTATGTGAGTGCACTTTCCCATTAGATATTTTTCATGGTGTCAAAACTAGTATAACCTTAGGAATTTTGTATATTGGATGATATCTCTGATTCATTATGTGCACCTTTGAATTAGGGTACTTAGAATACATTTAGAATATGTTTGGAAAAGGTATCAAGCACTAAAATTAGTTTCTGCATAAAAAACAGGTCCATGTGTCGACACATACGATGGAGGAGTTGACACATATAAATCAATATTAAAGCATGTAGCCTATGTTTATATGTGTTGACACATACAACTCTTCAAGTTAACACATATTGGAAAAAATGCATCTATGTGTCGACACATACGGCTTTCAGATCGAACATGTACCTCATTTTTAAAGCATGTAGCTTCTGTTTCTTTGTATCGACGCATGACCTTGAAGAGGTCTATGCATGTCATTACATGTATCGACACATGGCTTATATGTGTCAACAAATATTGTAGCTTTTCTGGAAAATTGCATTTCTTTTCAATTTTTAAGTCTCCCTTGTTGTCTCTAACTTGCACAAATATAAATACTTCATACATGTATTATTTTCAACTTAATGAAACTATAAACACATACAAAGATTGCTCATCATCTTCAACCTTTCATCTATGCATGCACACATACAAACTACACATAATTGTTTTTTGTTTGTGTGCCATCTAGACTTATGTTGATAGCGTCCAATTTAGGTTGGTGTAGCCGGTGTATTGGGTTGAGAATCTTTAGGG
The DNA here is from genome assembly GCA_948472305.1 of Vicia faba. Lineage (NCBI taxonomy): Eukaryota > Viridiplantae > Streptophyta > Magnoliopsida > Fabales > Fabaceae > Vicia > Vicia faba. Next base: position 1,035,377,182 of record OX451741.1, read on the forward strand.
ATTTTATCTGGAAAAACTATGGTTTGTCCTCCAAGATCATAGTGTTGATTTGGGGGTTTGTACAAGATTTCATAAATATTTGATTCGATCGAGTGAAAACTTCAAAGAATGGTGGGTTTGTCGAAGGAGTAGAGTGAAATAGTGAATCACTTGGAAATATTTGGTTACGATAATTCACAATTAGATTTGGTCGAGTGAAAGCTTTTCCGAACGGGTTTTTTTGTAAAGGAGTAGCGTATGACGGTGAATCAATTGGTGTTATTGTGTTACTTGGTCGAGCTTAAGATTAAGGGAAGAGAAAGGGTGAGAATCAAGATCAAACATTGGGTTTGTAGAGTTGTATTGCTACATTTCTCTTGTAATCAACTATTTTCAAAGTAATAATTTGATATCTTAATTCCAAACGGAATTGGGGGTAGACATAACTATAAAGATGACGATTGGTAAACTGCCTAAACAAATCCTTGTATCCTCTCTCTCATTTACTTCTACATACTTTCTATAGCAAATTGTTAAATTCATTGGTTGTGTAAATGATATGTATAGAAAAATTCTTTGATAGGTACATTTGAAATTTCTTTGTTGATTAAATTATAATCTATCATATTATAAGTGGTATTTCATATAAATAAAGTTCAAAGGAAAATCTGAAAAAATCGATTGTACACCAAGTGTTCGATAATTTGCTAATTTACGTTTTATCAATAATTTCATTGGAAATAAGTTTATATTGTGTTCATAGTAAAAAGATTAATTGAGAATCTATTGTATTAATAGCTTATAATTGTTTTACATTCCATTTGTTTTTTAACGCATATTTGAGTTTCTAATAGTCGGTTCAGTTTAGACTACTTGTTTGATCTAGGCTAAATCTTCAGCTTGCCATATTTTTTAATTTGTTTTTCAAAAAAAAAAATTTTTAAGGTAATTTTTACTTTGGGGATCTATTCCCCCCTCTAGATAAGTTATCATCGTACAACACTTTGTGCTCGGCAGTAAGATGATTCAGGATTGAAGCCACCCAAAACACTTAGTAGGATGATTATGCCAACAAGTTAGAATTAACGACTGTAGAGAATTTCCAAACTGGAGCATAATCCTCAACAGAGACGAAATCCTTCATCTCCACTACAATCTGTGTCAAGTGACCAATCAACACAGGGGGAAATGGGAGAGAAACGTGTCCCGAGTGGATGCTCGAAGCAGGCCTAAACTGCTTTGACCTCTTAGTATTTGTCGAACTTCCCCGGATGAACGCCTTACCCTGACATATTTTAGCAGACTGGTCATGGTTCTTTTTACTTTAACTCTCTGAAGATGCTGGCACGATCAGGGGAACCCCAACATTCTGGGAGGGCGTAACCTCGATGGTCAATGGGCCTTTCTTTTTAAGGTCATATGGAAAAGATAAAGATAATGAATCAACAAGAAATAGTGTAAGGTCACAAACCATGAACAAAATTAAATAAGGAAGGTATCAAAAAGCTTTATCATCTCCTCAGTAGATCCTGCCTTAGCAATAACCCGACTATGGATCTCAGAATCAGGGAAGGAAAATAATGTTTCTTTCATAGCCTTCTCTGCATCTGTAAGGGTGTTGTACGAAATAAAGTAATCGTTAGCTTTCTTGGAAAAATAATCTAGAGTCCATAATTGTATCCTCCGTTTGATGCAAGTAGTCAGCTCTATAGAAGGGGCATGAATAATGCATAACTCGTCGTGGGCTAGAGGAGAACGGGGAGTGGATAAAAAATATTCAGCCTTGAAATACTTCCAAGTCTCCGTGTAAACCTAAAAAACTTGATTTTTAAAGCGACACAAAGAAACAAGTTCATAAGCGACGTGTCTACATGAAATAAGATTAACTTCGAAGAGATGGAAAAAGAGGTTGATGGAGATTGAATCCATAACCCTCTAGTATTCATGCTAGTATTTGAAAGCCCTCACGAAGCCCCAAGCACACGGATGAAGTTGTGAGGGAGGGATGTGAGGGTGGTACAATACTTCTTTCTGGAAGGAAGTCAAAGGAAGACGGACACCCAACTTTTGAAAAATGCATTCGTAGAAAGGAATGAAACACCCCATCAAACTCATTGCACACCCACTTATCATTAAGGATCATTGAGATGGCCCAATTGGAAGGGGATCCCATCTCAAATGAAGTTGCTTCCACCTTTTCCTCGTGTTTGTAAGAAGAAGGTATCCCTAAAAATCCGGGGTGTATCCAGAAATCGACATTTGTAATTAGCATTGCCATCAGAGCAATCTAAAAAGTGCAGAGGCTGGAGCAAAAAAGTTGGTGATCAAACCCAGAAAGAGGGGCTAAACGAAGAGTAGCAGGAGGATGAAAAGAAGATTTAGGGACAAAACCTGCCCTTTATAAAGAATTTAACTAGAAACCAACAAATCAGATCAAAGACGGGGCACGAATCCAAGGGCTATGAATATGTCATCCCATCAAACAGGGTGAAGAGCCTGAGGTACTCAAATACCCTAGCTAGGGGAATCATTTCGGAGATAAGAAAGCATTTAATACTTTTGTCCCCCATCACTTTTTCAACTAACTCCAAACACTTTGTTTTTAGTTCACATCAGATAATATTCTGAAAGCCGACCAAAATCAATATATATATATATATATATATATATATATATATATATATATATATATATATATATATATATATATATATATATATATATATATTCAAAACCAAAACGATATTTAAATTTTCTGAAAAAATATACTCCCTCTATTCTTTATTATAAAATTTTAACTTTTTTTCTATGTATTTAGTTTGTATATGGTTTAAATACACTAATAAATTTAAAAATTAAAATTTATTTATAAAAGGGAAGAGAGAAAATATAAGAAGAAATAGAAGTGTCGCAAATTGATATGAAAAAGTATAGAATTAAATATGTTTTTAGTCTTTATAAATATGCGATTTTGCAATTTTGGTCCTTCTAAAATTTTTCTTCTAATAATGGTCCTCTTAAAGTTTTTTGTCATTTTTTTGATCCTCCTACAATTTAACAACGATTTAGCTATTAATTCAGTCGCTAACTAAATAATCGCCGCTAATTCGTAGCTAAATCGTAACAAAATTGCATGAGAATAAAAAATGTGGACAGAAAATTTTAAGAGAACTATTATTTGAAAAAAAAAATTTAAAAAGATTAAAATTACAGGATCATATATTTATAGAGACCCCTGATATATTTAATACAAAAATATATATTAACGGTGACTAATAATTAACAAAATAGAAATTGTAGTCGAAAAGTTTATAATAGTTTTGTAATAAAAGTTATAAAATTAGTAAAAATATGTTAATGGTGAGATAAATTATAAAAAATTAATAACAAATTTATTTGAGAATTACATTTTAAATAAAAATAAATTGTATAAAATATTAAAAAACACATGGAGAGTTTTGTTTAAATTGAAATTTTAAATAATCTAATACAAGTAAATAAGTTCATAGATTTTAAATTAATTTGACATGGTAGTTTTGAATACTGCACTGCAGTAAATGGTAGATAAATATAAATGCATACTGAACCGCAATAAATCCTTCGTGAGCATACAATCAATACCATGCAACTCTCAATATGAAAAAAAAAAATAGAGTCCAAGACCACTCAAGTTTCATATTCCTTCCGTTTCTCTTTTAAAAAATCAAAATTTATTTATAAAAGAGTCTAATGTGGCTGCATCAGCATGACGCAAATGCCTCTCCTTTTAAGCAATATATCATATTTGGCATTTCACAAAATGATATTAAGTATCAATACATCACTAGCTTTTCATATTTAAAATCAATACATCAATAGAGTATACAATTAATTGATATTATTAAATTGACAATCAATCCATCAACAAAATTCACATATTTAGTAAATAGAACTCACAATGACAAAATCACTATAATAAAACAGAAAAAAAAATTATAGAAAATTGTTCTTAATCCTAAAACTATGGTAGAATGGATTTGAATTTTGATTAGATGTGTGTTAGATGAATTATGGATTGTAATATAATACGGTTAATTTTGAAGAAAAAAACAAAATACAAACTAAATCTTACAGTTTTATTAAAAAATATTTAAAATACATCTGAACCAAACACAATTTTTTATAATTTTCGATTTAGTTTGATTAGTGATTTTCTATTCGATTTTGAACACCACTTATTCCAATTCCTGAAATTGCACACAAGCTTGCTAACAATGTGTACATGAGGATAAGAAAAAAGAAAAAATTTAGAATACAACAAATGTTACAATGTTACAGAAGAATCTTATGTAAGAGTAAGACCATCCTAGAGCAAGTGCGAAAAACCACAGAAAATAAAGAAAGACGGAGAGGGGGAAATTTAGGGTCTCAAAATGAAAGTAAAAGCATAATTTAACGTGCTCATAAAATGAGACTATCTGTTTTTACCTACACATATGCTTTATCACTAATGAAATGTACTTGAATAACTAAGACACAAAAACAAGTTTACTAATCTGAGCCTTCAGGGAAAGGTTTGAGAGCATTTTGCTTCCCATTAACATAATACTCGACAATCGCTTTCATTCGAGGAAGTTTATCCGGGTGGTAATTCACATGAACAATTACCGGTTTCAATTTGCTGAGGTTATTATCGTTCCTCACTGTCTTGAAAAGAAGCTTGCTGTTCATAAAGAGATAGATATCCATGGTTCTTCTTGCAGCATGAAGCCCATCATAACCAGGATGCGACGGATAAAAGAGTTCCTCGTTGAAAACGGCTTGGTCCCATGCGTTCTCGTTGGAAAGCCGTGTTGCAACACGATCCAAAAGCTCAATTGAAGGAATGGTTGGTCTGATATAGAAGAAACCGGAGTTGTAAACCCATATCCTCATGGTGTGTGCGTATCGAGCCCAACCCATTGCAGGTTCGTCAAAGACATCGTTAAAGCCATAAGCTGTCATGTTATTATGACCATCACTCATGGACTCGACATCTGAATCACGGTATAGATGATCAAAAGGATTCTGCAGATATACAATGTCGACATCTGATAGAAGAACACTGTATCCCAACTGCAAAAACTCTCTCAGGATACGAAATTTAAGCCCTGAGACAGCATGGTTCCCTCCTTCTTTCCCAATAGTATCAATACCATCATCCGGGTCTCTTCTGTAAAACGGGACCTGATTTGATTTGCAAAACTTTGAAATCTCGTCGTCTAATGCAACAACAAGATAATTGGGTATACCAACTCTCTTGATATTGGTGAACCAAACCTCAAGCATCTCCTTCACATTATTGTTTGCTAGTGCAACTATGATCTCTCGTTTAACTGCGAGTTTCTCTAATATCTTCGCCAATCTCGGGTTCACAGATTCATCAGGAACAACAGTAGGATTGGTTCTTAACCCTTTGACAGTACCAAATAGTCCAGCTTTTTCCTGTTTACCCAATGAAAGAAACTGTTTTTGAGCCTGGTCTTTCCCTTGCTCGGCATGTCGAAGCCTCTCCGTCAACTCCCTCACCTGTTTTTTCAGCTCAGCATTTTTATCTGATACCGCTACAAATTCTGATTTCAACATGTTGACTCTATCCGATGATTCGCATTCAGCTGATTTTTCCTGCCAAAAAAAATCATGATAAAAATTATGCCTGTTATGCAATTTTCATAGAAGGATACCTCAGCCAATAAACCGAAAACAAGTTTGTCGTGCAGTGTTATCAATTACGGATCGTAGAAAATAGGAATTCATACAAATTTCGCTACACTATAGTGCTATATCGTGTGTGTTTGGATTGACAGTGAACATAATTAATTTTAACAGAATTGAATTTGACATTATTGATTTTAACAGAATTGAATTTAACATAATTGATCTTAATTAAATTTAATATAATTGATTTATATATGAATATATTTATATAAAAGTGAGTTGGAAAAAAAAATTTTAACTATAAAAATCACTTTTAAACTCCGAAGCTAACCGGAGACAGAATCAATTCTAGACTCAAAATCATCCACAATGAATTCAACGCCAAACCACCAAACATGCTGGTAAATAAATTCGAAAATTTCTGAGTCAACGAAAACGATATGCAAGAGGTTAAAAATAAAGACAAGACCCAGAATTTAAAAAAATAAATAAAAAAGAACCTGGGTTTTGGATCTAGCAAGAGGTTGGCGAGGATGAGAGGCAATAGAGGAAGAAAGAAGGAAGCCATTGGGGAAGAAGAAAGCTAAGACGCATCCAATAAGGACACCAATGATAACAGCGGTAAGGATCTTAGATTTTCGTAGAGAATGAGGGTTGTTTCGCATCAAGGGTCCTTCTCTTTCTCTACGCCCAATCATTGTATCCACCACCTCAAACCCTTAGATTGAGATGGTAGTCTTGTCAGATTCAGTACTTTGATTTTTGTAAAGTGGTTTTGATTCAGCTACAAGGCTTTCGAAGAAGAAGAAGAAGAATAAAGATGATTGAAATAAAGTATATGAAATTAGTGTACTAGTTGAAATCAGATTGCAACGTTGGGATTTAATTTTCTGATTAAAATAATAGCACTAATACCCATAAGCCGGCGATGGTCAACTTTTTCATTCAAGTTACCAAATTTTATAAATTTCACTTTTCAATATTTATTACGATTATTGTATCTATATATTTTAAATACATCAATTATTTAAAAAAATTACCTATAATATGGATAGAGTAATATACTTAAAAAAATAAAAAGAAAAAGCATTCAAGTTTAGAGAGTGGAGTGTAATTTTATATATTAATATATTTATAGTAACTATAAAGTATATCACCATAAATAAAGAGTAGCGTTGTTTTGGATTTTTTTTTCAAATAACTATATTTTTCAAATTTTTTTAGATGATTATATTTTTAAAAAATTTATCAGACTAACTATTTTTTAAATAAAAAAATTCATTATACAGAGGAAATATAATTGAATCTGATAGCGATATGAGAAATAATTATACTCACCTTTAATGATGGATCTTTATTTATAAGAGGCAAGATTTCTTGACATTTTAGTTAAGAATTAAATTTCTGATGTTTCTACGTCGGAACGATGGCGATACAAGTGTGGAGTGGATCAATAGTACATATTTTCTATGAATCACTTCTCTTTTTGTAAGATGTAGTTAACCAAAAAAGACAAATTAATTTTTGACAATGTTATTTCCCTTAATTATTTCGGTCTATACTAAAATCAACTACACTTCTGTGTGATGATTGTTTTTTTTATTTAAAAATGGTTAGTTTAATAATTTTTTGAAAATGTAATTATTTAAAAAAAATTTAAAAATATATTATTTATAAAAAAGGTCGCTATTTTGATATCAAAGTTTCAGCACTGTATGACAGACACAAACACCATATTATTAAAATTCTATGTATATAATACGGTGTGAGACATCTTTTTAGGAATTTTTTTTTGAATAACTAGGTATTAAATTTTTTTTTTGCAAATAACTACATTTCGGAAAAAATTACGCAAATAATCATGTTTCAGACGACTCCCCAAAGGAGGAGCCATCTCACTTGGCGCCCCCACCAAGTTTTTTGCCCTAGGCGCCATCTCACTTGGCGCCTCCTCTCTCTTTTAGCCAAGTGAGATGGCGCATGCACTTTAAAAGTGAGAGGAGGTGTCATCTCACTTGGCTCCTAGGGCAAAATGCTGTTTTTATAAATAATTCATCAGTTTCTCCGTCATTTCTCACACTTTCTCGCACTGTTTTATTATTTTTTTTACTATGTTATTTGCGTCATGACATCACCCATGATTTTTACCAGAGATGGTTACGTTATCTTCTCCGCCACGAAACCTGCAATGAAAATGAAATTCTGGCACATTCACTCCATGGAACGTCTGAAGCGGGAGTTGATGCAATGGCTAGATGGAGACATTGTGGAGGGGAGGAAATTCGAAGGATCCAGCGAAGACGAACAACAACCTCACATGTGACAGGAAAACCTAATGTATGGTTGAAGGAAGTCAAAACAGACAGCGACGTAATGTTAATGATGCATGGGTCAGATGAAATTGTTTTAACAGTTGTAATTTCGTAGACGGAATATCGTGTTTTTTTTTGTACGCGTAATGTTTATTGTAGAAAATATTGTTAACGAAAAACCCTAATGTTTACAACATAATTAAGGAAATATTTGATGTAATACAATTTTTATGTGGTCGATGCAGACGCCCGATTCAGACAATTTTTGCGATTGTGTCCGACCTGACGGTATAAACCATACTTTCTTTCCAGCTTGTCAAGGGAGTCGATTTCGGTTGTGATGCGCTTACTTTTGGGATGACCCTTCTTGTTCCTTCGCATTTGGTCATTGTGCCACACTATTTCGCCGTCGTATGCAGGCCAATAATCTGGTTTTGCTACCAAAGGAAAGCTGTTATTGTAAATGTTGAGCAACGTTTCAGATTTGTAAATGTGTGACAGAAGTTGTAGCGCATCTTGATGGGTATAAGCACAAGCGGCAATGACATGAGAGCAAGGCATACGAAAGGCTTGAAACTTGCCACAATCGCACCAACGAGAAGGTAGTACAACCCTATATTCTTGTCTTGGCAGACCCTCGTTGTGGTCGATTGTCTCTTTCACAATGAAGTTGTGGCTGTGTCGGTCAAACCATATAACCATATGAGTGTTGGCTTTGGCACTTTCTGCCTTAATGTACTTCATGCAGCTTTCACTCCATAGTTGTCCAGATTGCAACACCGCATTCCACATTTCACCTCTTTTGGAAAACAACGAAGTCATCCTAAAATACGTAGATTTTACCAAAGTAGTGATCGGGAGGTTTCGTATGCCTTTGAATACCCCATTCATCGATTCAATTAGATTTGTTGTCATGTGCCCCCATCTTTGGCCATTGTCATATGACCTAGTCCATTTTCCCACCAGAATATTGTCGATCCACCTACCGGCTTCCGGATTTAACAAACGGATCTTGTTGCGGTAATATTTGAACGTGGGTTGTGTCAATGCATATCCCGCATTCATAACCGCTTTCCTTAGTGTTTTGTCCTTGATCTCCCTCGTGAAATTTTGGACGATATGTATAACGCAATAGACATGCATAGAAGGAGGGCCATGCCAACCGTTTGCAGGATTATTGTAGGCACTTTCAATGGATGCATGTCTGTCCGAGATCAAACAGAGATCTGGTTGAGGAGCCACGTGTGTTCGCCGGTTTTTCAAAAAAAAGCTCCAAGCACCACCGGTCTCCCCCTCGACTAGGGCAAAGGCAATTGGGAAAATGTTGTTGTTGCCATCTTGTGCAACTGCCATCAGTAGCGTGCCTTTGTATTTCCCATACAACCAAGTCCCATCAATTTGTATAATTGGTTTGCATGATGCAAACCCTGTGATGCAAGGTTGAAATTCCCAAAACACTCGACTGAATATTTCGTTTCTGTTTAGTTGACTACCATCTTGGGTGTATGCTGGCACTGTTTCTAGAATGTAAACAATACCCGGAGAATAAGTCTTGAGTGCATTCAGGTAGCGAGGAAGTTCTTGGTATGACTCCTCCCAGTTTCCGTACACCTTTTCAATCGCCTTGGTCTCTTCTAACCACGCCTTACCGTAAGACAGAGTATAGTTAAAAACCATAGTGATGTGGGTGATGATGGTTTTCACCTTCAAAGATGGGTCGTTGCTGACGAGTGGTAGGATTTCTTGACAAATGAGATCGTAATTAAGTTTTCGATGGTCCTGTGATTGGGTAGAACTAACACAAGTGTGGATAGACATGGAACCTATGACCCATCAATCACCTCTTAATCTGTATGATGCAGTGAGCTTGAACATACAATTAGGGTAGACACACTTGATCTTGTACCTTTCTGGGTTGACACGGTCCATCTTAAAATCGACCGAGTTGAGCATGTGGAATTTTTTTATGGCTCTGATGCATTCTTCTCTGTTACGAAACTTGTCCTTCTCTTTTAAGTTTTCATCCGACTGCATATACGGATTGAAAAATAAATCAAAAGACGGTTCATCTCTGCCCATGTTGAAGTTTGTCATGTGCAGAGGTGGTGTGTAGATCTCGTTTGCAGGAATACCAGGTATCCCATCGTCTTCGGAATCATCATTCACCATTTCATCAAACTCTAACTCGTCATCATCTTCTTCTTCATCAACTGCATCTACCTCTGCTTGTTCGGTCTCCAAAGGATCAACCACTTGTGTCACCTGAGGCTCTTGCAGCATAATGTACAACTCAATAGAGTCGTACCCAGAATACACATGATTGGAAAACATATTCTGAAGATCCTCGTCATCTTGAACCTCAACCTTATAAAATATTATTTGGTTGTTACCAAAAAAAACTGGATTCTGATAAAATATTTGTGTCACCGGGCCTCGTCCAAGTTTGGCCTCCAATCGTTTTTTGAAGTACGAGAAATTGGCTTTCCCGTTTAAAAGAAATTGGATGTTGTCTATGTCTCTAAACAAAAACCCAGAGGTGAGACAAATGTATGTCTCACTGTTGAAATGTGCACTGATGACATATTAGGGTGCAGATGCCATTGCGTATGGTTGTTTGAAGGTTTGAAGGTTTGAAGGTTGGAAGGTTTGAAGTTTATGAGTTATTCGAAGGTTTGTATGTTTGATTGTTTGAAGGTTTGATTGTATGAAGGTTTGAAGGTTGGAAGGTTTGACAGATTAAGTGAATCAGTGTTTTGATAAATTCAAGACTAAATAGGTCATACTGAATTTGAATTAAGTAAGGTTGTAACCTCCAAGGCTGCCACCTAGCCTGCGCCTACTCTGCACCTACACTATAACCTGTAATTCTCCTCCCATCACCTCCAATAGTGTTACATGCATTCAGGCATGGATTCTCCAAGGCTGTCACCTAACCTGTGCCTACTCTGCAACCCATGCCACCTCTTATTCACCAATGGGGATGGCGACACCTTTTATTTTTGTACTCTTTCGCCAAGTCCAATGGCGCCTCCCTTAATGTCCAATCATGTTACATGCATGTAGATATGCCTTCTCCAAGGCTGCCACCTAGCCTGCGCCTACTCTGCACCTACACTGTAACCTGTAAGTCTCCTCCCATCACCTCTAATAGTGTTACATGCATTCAGACATGGCTTCTCCAAGACTGTCACCTAGCCTGCGCCTACTCTACAACCCATGCCACCTCTTATTCGCCAATGGGGATGGCGACACCTTTCATTTTTGTACTCTTTCGCCAATTCCAATGGCGCCTCCCTTAATGTCCAATCGTGTTACATGCATGCAAATATGCTTTCTCCAAGGCTGCCACCTAGCCTGCGCCTTCACTGCAAGAGTGACACTTATCATGCATGCATGCACCAGCTACCACCTAACTTACTCTATGAAATTTTTTTGCCTATAAATACAGAGCATAACATACTTCTCTCACACCCACAATCGTCTCACTCTCTGCTACAAAGTCTTTCATAATCTCTTACAATTTCTAAGTCTTTCATAATCTCAGGCATTTTCAACAATGGCTCTTCTCACAATGGGCGATTCTCATAGAGGCACAAGGGACAACATTGCAGCATTTGTAAGTTTCTTTTATAGTTATACATTTTTTATACTTCTGGTAATGCTTTGTTCATCTTACTTAATCTTACACCTTTACATTATTAACTCAGGATACCAAAAGATTCAGAATCCGGTCTCACAACTACCTGGCTCCCGACCCATTTATCGTACCATATCTGGAATACGCAGGTTTCAGACATGTTATAAAGATCTCCAACTGCACAATTGATTCAAAGTTCATACTTGCAATGTTGGAAAGATGGAGACCAGAGACCCATACATTTCACCTACCAATAGGTGAATGTACCATCACGCTAGAGGATGTGTACATGTTACTGGGTCTCCCTGTCGACGGTAAGGCTGTTAATGGGTCGGTTCAACAACCCAATTCTCTGTGTGAAGAATTATTGGGCAGGGATATGGTTGAAGGTGGTGGTGCGAGAGGTCAGGGTATACTACTAACTGAGCTTAAAAATCATTATGCAACTTTGGAATTAAACGAAAATTCCTCCGAGTAAGACAGGGTAATAAAAGCTAGAACTTATCTAATGATACTATTTGGAACCTTTTTATTTCCCGAAAGTACGGGAAATAGTGTAAATTTTATGTATTTAAATTTACTTAGAGATTTCGAAAAAACTAGAAAGTATAGTTGAGGTTCTGTTGTTTTAGCCCACCTATACAGTTCCTTGTGCAAAAATGCAAATAAGGAAAAATGTACATTTTATGGCTGCGCTTTTTTACTTCAAGCCTGGGGTTGGTGGAGGATGGAGTTCCTAAACCCCGTCAACAACAACACATTCATTTTCCCGTACGCAACAAAGTAAGTCATCAAGTTATATCATTTATTATTGTTCATCTCTTCACCAAATATATGCTAAAAATAAAATATTTTTCATTTCCTTTAGGTATTGCGTGAGGGGTATAGATTACGACAAGAATCCAAGATTCAATGTCGCACTATACCGCAATCTATTGGATCACCTAGGCCCGGATGATGTACGTCATACCTTTCAACTTTTCTACTTTTAAATTATTTATATATTACGTTTTCATTAACCTGATTTAATTTTATGTGCAGTTTGTCTGGAGACCATATTTGGGTTTAGGCCATGAACCAAACCCCGAGGATGCAGCAATTTGGAGCGCCAAGACTGCAATCATACGGTTCAATGTTGTGGAGATGCACCACATCGACTGTGTGAAGATGCAGTTCAGAATGCATCAAGAGATACCCACTGATCCGACTTGTTTGTCCCCGTGGCATCTCAAAAGGGTCGACGCCCAGTGGGGTCTTACCAACTGGAAATACTTTGCTCCAGAATGGTGTAAGATGTGGCAGAGGTGTCACCGACATATCTTGCAAGTCCCAGTTTTCATCAATCATGGTAATATGCGACACACAGATCAATATTTATCTTGGTACAGGTCGGTTATTAACCCTGAAATGCACGTGACTCATCCAAGGTATTTGGTTGACCCACGAACACAATGGACACAACCCTCATTTCCCCAAAAACAAACCCAACACACATCAACCTCCCACCAACCCCCCAGACGAAACAGAACCACAAACACCCAACCACAGTCGCCATCACAACACAATTACACCCAAATGCCCCACAACCAACCACAATCACCTCCTCAGTACCAATACCCCCATATGCCTCACACCCAAACACAATTCCAATCACAATACCAACACACCCGCATACCCCACACACAATTTCAGTCTTCTGTATATCCCAATATGAGCCCCTTAACATCCATCCTTAGCCCTGATCTGGGAATGTCGAAAGATTATGAACCAATCGACCCAACTTACCATTAACCACAGTATCACCAAACCACCCAACATCCTCAATACCAAACACCCCAAGATCAATTTCCTTTCTACCCCCCGTTCTCAGACGATCAATGCTACAGACCTTCCATGGAACCCCACCCAACGCCAACACGACCAAACTTTGAGGGTATGGGTAACCGACTGTACCAAAGTGGATCTTCTAGATATGGAGATCTGACTGATTTCATGGATCTGGAACGCATTGACTTCGCTGGGCCATCGATCCTGCCACAGCAGGAAACGCGACGACACCCAGCACGGGAAAGGCGAGGACAGGGATACGAAACTATGGGTCATTACCGAGTTCCAGGGGACCACTGATTAATCTATTTTTTTTATGTAATACTTATGGGTGTAATCATTTTTTATAAATAAAAAGTCAAATTTATTGATCCTATATCGAATACGAAACGCACCGGATTGAAAGAAAAAAACGTGAAAATTGCCCTAGAAATGCACTAAGGCGCCATCTCACTTGGCTTAGGGCAAGCCCTAAGCACCTAGGCGCCAAGTGAGATGGCGCCTCCCCTTAAATAATATGTGTATGCGTCAAGTAAGATGACTCCTCCTTTGGGGAGTCATCTGAAATATGGTTATTTGCGTAATTTTTTCTGAAAAATAGTTATTTGCGAATTTTTTTTTAATACCTGATTATTACAAAAAAAAAATTCTCTTTTTAAATCTCAAAATAACTTTTCTATAAATAAAGATAATATATTTGTGATCTACTTGTATATCTTTACGAGAATCTCAAAAATAATATAATAATGTTTCTCAGTTTCAATGTCTTTGTTTAAGTGAACAATTTTGTATTTTTAATAGATTGACAAATATTAATATCTGATAATGTATGTTCCAATTACATTGAGATATAATACTTTATAATTAAATAATTTTTTACCTTTTTTTTTAAGTCTGAAAGGATATTTTCTCATTGATCTAACAAATTATTGAGATAAATAAAAACCAAGATTTATAAATATAGAAACATTTATCAATTTTGGTATATACATTTTTTGGTGTACAGTGCAACATCTGACCCTGGAAAATAGACCATGATGGATGTTGCTTGGTGTAAATTTTATGATTGGGATTCAATCAGATTCCTTAAAAAATATTTGGCAATATTTATGTGATTTGTTTAACAAATGTTGAAGATCAAATCAGATTTAAATTTGAATTTGAAATATAACAAATCATATCTTTTGTTGGAAATTTTTATGAAGCAAATCAAATCCAACAATATATGTTATTATTTTGGAAAGATATCCAAGGAGAAAAAATCTATAAGACATTGTTATATAGGGAGACTCAATTCTCATAGTATGAGTTTTGTGCATAAGATTAAGATCACAGTGCCTAGGGTTTGTGACTCTTTTGTTTCTTGTATTCCATGTTAATGTCATCATAATGATTAATGTTGAATCTATTTATTTTATACCACTATATGTTTCAGTAACTTGGTATAGTTGTTGGTTTGTCTTAGTTGAGTTATAAATTCAACAATCAATAGAGTTGTTATTGAAGTTGATCTCTAGGGGGTTAATGATTAAGATAAATAGAGAGAGGTTCTCATATTTAGTGAGAGTCCTAAATGAAAATTCACTAAGATTAGGAAAAGGAATTAAACATCACGGGGTTGGTGTTCATAGAAGAGTAATTGTACTAATTGGAAGTAGTGAATTTCCTTTGTTGGGTAGAATGCCCTCTAGACATAGGTGTGGTTTCACTGAACTGGGTTACCAATCTCTTGTGTTATTTTATAGCTTTATGAATTATGTTAATGTTATTTTTATTATGTTATCTTAGTGGTTTAACAAGTTAGACCAGTTGTTCTAACATCGTGTCCAACATTTGTCTCATCACCCTGTTATGTTTAGGTGAGCTCCAAGGAAGATATTTTATGTTCAAATGAAAAACACTAAGGATGGAGGTTCAGTCAACATGCCACCTATTTTGGATGACACAAATTTATGACTATTGGAAAGCGAAGATGGTTGCTTTTCTCAAATCCATAGGCAGCAAAACTTGGAAGGATGTGGTTAAAGGATAGAAACATCACGTGATCACTTCTCAAGATGGTTCAACAAGCTTAAAGCCTGAAGTTGATTGGTCTAAAACTAAAGATGGGGAAGCTTTGAGAAAAGAAAAAGCCTTGAATGCCATATTCAATAGTGTGGGCAAGAACATGTTAAGATAAATCAACACTTGTACTGAAGCTAAGGTAGCTTGGGAGATTCTCAAGATGTCTTATGAAGGCACATCCAAGTTTAGGATGTCAAGGTTGCAGCTCCCCACAATTGAGTTTTAAAATATGAGATTGATGGAAGATGAATCC
Organism: Vicia faba; assembly: GCA_948472305.1. Taxonomy (NCBI): domain Eukaryota; kingdom Viridiplantae; phylum Streptophyta; class Magnoliopsida; order Fabales; family Fabaceae; genus Vicia; species Vicia faba. Next base: position 1,035,392,930 of record OX451741.1, read on the forward strand.
ATATTAGACTTCAACATTAGATTGTGCGATACAACCAACAATTATTTTTCTTTGAGAGAAAAGATGTTGGAAGAAAAGCTTGTTAGAAATATTCTTAGATCTTTGACTTACAAGTTTGACACGAAGGTAACAAGCATTAAATAAGCTCAAGACTAAAGCACCTTGAAGGTTGATGAACTCACTGGATCTCTTCAAACATTTGAAGTTTCTATAAATGAAAGATCATAAAAGAAGAACAAAGGTGTAACTTTTGTATCCAATACTCAATAAAAGGAAGATCAAGGTGATAAGGATGTCGAAGACATATTTTTAGATTCTATAGCTTATCTTGGAATAAAGTTCAACAAATCCTTGAAAATATTGGATAGAAATATAAAAGTTGAGAAAAACACAAGAAATGGGGGTTTGAATTGGGTTTTCAAAAACTTTTGATTAGAAGTGCTTCACACAAACAATCAACATAGATAAGTTAAGAGAGAAAATAGACACAATCGCTTTATACAAGTTCACCGTAAACAAGGCTACTCTTGTCCATTCGCCAAGGTAATTTTTCCTTCAAAAATGACTTTATCCACTAATCTAGAAAGATTATAAACAAACGTATAAGAGTTTAGAAAAACACATTAGCTCTCTCAAGTATACATACTATCACTTAGTCACTTTAAAAAAACAAATCTCAAAATATTTACAATAAAAAGTGTCTATAATAGTGCTTCTAAAAAAGCAGATTTGACACTACAATGAAGAACAAATGTTTACACACAAATATGAGCAACAACTCTTGATGTTTTGATTTAGAATAAATGTTAACACAAAAGTGAGCAAGAACTCTTTGTGTTTGGATTGAGAACCACTATTAACACAAAAATGAGCAACAACTCTTTTTGTTTTCACTTGGAAGAATATTTCTTACGTAAATTTCTTTGCATAGTAACTTCTTCTTTTCAATAGTGTTATTCCAACTTTGTTTTTCAATTCCTTGATGCTAAATTATTTTCTTCTATGGAATAGTCATACCTTTATTCAGGCTTCAAAAAGTAGACCGTTGAGAAGGACAAAATGTCACTTTCATTTTCCAGCTACCATAACGGTAGCATGAGATTGTGAGAGACTAGGGCACAACAAATCTTTGATCGTACATACATTTTCACCATAGTGGGATAGGTATTGTACTGTTGTACTATTTCTTCTAGTGCAAGTTTCTTGATCTTTATCTTATAATAAAATACTTACGATTTGAAGTACTGATGAGTACATAAGAGATGACGTTCTTATTATTATCTTCTGATGGAATATTTCTGATGTGAATAGATGATTAGACTAGAAGACATCGCATTGTAAGATTGTTCTAAGAGTATCAGAGTCTTCAAAATCAGAACCTTATCTTCAGAGCTGGAACCAAAAGCTTTTATGAGAAACAAACCTTGACTTCTAGAAGCAAAAGCTTATATGATAACTGTATCTTGATTTATGAGATGTGTGATACGGTGGCCATAACCGGGACTGTTTTTAGGAATTGCTGGTTTGCGTTTTGCGTTTGTGTTTTCAAAATTTCGCGGTAAGCAAGAGCCGCCACCGACTTTTATTTTATCCAACAAGGAAAGGAAAAAAGCACAGAAAAATTCCTTTTTTCGATATTTTATGAGTACGGGGGGTAGATTATAGAAAGGGAAGGTATTAGAACCCTTTCTATCCGTAGTTATCTACGGGCTCTTAGGTACTTTCTCATCATTTTCAAAATTGCTTCTGTGTGTTTGTGTGATTTGAAAAGTTTTTTTGTTTTGACTTCAATTTAACCCTTGCTTCTGTCTTCAAGAGTGTTACGAGGTGTTTTTGAAAACTTTGTTTAAAAAGGAGTGTAAGTGTGAAAAAGTTTGTTTGGATTGGGCAAGTACTTAAGAACTAACCTACCTACTCAAAAAAATAATTGTTCTATGTTTGTTTCCTTTAGACAGCGTTATCCCACTATTAGTGAGTAGGTAGCACCATCGTCGGAGTTTTGAGGGTCAATTCGAAAGGGGCGTACGGTCACTAAAGCAACATTAGGACGTCTTAGTAGTAACCCTAATGTCTTAGATCAATTATTCGAGGCAACAATTCCGAGGCAACCATTCTGAGGCAACTTTGATCTTTTGGACAAGAGGGCGACCACTAAAGCATCCTATACCTAATGACCGTTTACCGAAGGCAACCAAAGTGGGAGTATACCCTAGGAGTGCGCATGTGCGAGTGATTCAATTTCAAGTTTATTATCTTTGCACATTTAGGGTTTGGTAACTGTTTTAAAGTTTAATCATACATTCTTGTCATGCAACCCTAATATTCATACATCTAACAATTTAATATTTTGCGGAATTTAAAGTGCGGAAATTAAACTACGCTATTACAAGGCTTCAGGTATTTACATAGCCAAAAACAAACCCTTAAAAAAACAATAAATGAAAAACAAAAGTCCTAATTAAGATATTATAACTTGTGAGCAATTACATTAATATGGAAAAATAAAATAATAAAGCGCGAGCGAGGAAATTAAGAACGATAGAGAACTAGGGTTTTGACCCCTTCTAACCTAATTGGAAGAAAAAAATGTTTTTTTTGTGGTTTTTAATATTTTTTAAAGAAAAGAATTAGGGTTCTTTAAATTAAATACAAAATTAATTAGTTAATTAAATTAATTAAAGAAAATAATTAAATTTAACCTATTTTTGTGTTTTTGGATATTTTAAGAAAAAGAAAATATAATTAAGTTAAAACCCTAATTGTTCTAATGAATTTTAATTATTTACAAAAGGAATTAAAGTTACCTAAAAATTAAATAACCTAATTAACTTAATTAAAAAAAATAAACCTAAATCTAATTGGATGGGAAACATTATTTTGTGATTTTTGATAAAAAGAATGATTATTTTGTGTTAGTGAAATAATTAATTAAATTAATTAAGAAAAATAAAAAAAGAATATAGAAAGTGATATGGGCCTGAAAGTAATTGGTGAGGTGTGGATAGCAAGCTCTTGGCCCAAAAGAAGATAGCCCACGTTGACTTCTTGGATCCCACGCTTTGCTTTGACCAGGGCCTATGATGGTCCTTCACATGATGGCCTTTAGATTTGGCCATCTGGACACTTGGCATGTTGGATGATGAGGTCACATGGTGGTCTTCAACCTTGTGTGCGCGCCTGAACCTAGAAAGAAAAATGATGTGAAAGAATGGGGGGACCTGGGATTCGAACCCAGGCCCTGATGCCTTTTCCACACACTCCACTACCAACTGCGCTGACTGCTTTGTTTGTACATAAAATAACAATATAAGATAATATATAATATATGCGCGTTAATGGAAAAAAGCGCCAGAATTCAAATCAGCGAATGAGAGGATGCCACGCTGGTCATCCCTGTCCTTGGTCCGTTGCTAAAAGTGAAACACTTTTACCTACGGACATATGTCCGTAGCTACAACCTTGGTTCGTTCCAAAATCCTTCCTGGACATGATAAATGATTTCTAATGCCACAAATTGAACCGCCTTGTCATCCTGAACATCATGGTACCCTTCACGGGGGCTAATTTTGCCTGCACACAAAAAACCTAAAACGAAACCACAAACCCTAACAATGTCAATTCTTGATTCAGTCCATAAAAATGCAATTGGATGATATGGATAGCTTGCAAATGTTCCAAGGATCAAGAATATATAATTATTTTGTGCTATAAGTGACAGAATGATGCAATTCGATTTCAAAAATAAATCAATGTCGTGGATGACTTACAGTGGTATTTGGCAATAGAAACTCCTTGTTCTTGATTGGTTTTGCTTGTTTGTGACCCCAGGAAGCGATTGGGATGGTTAAAAGGTCTTGAGGATGCCTGGAAATATGAAATCGTGTCTGCATTTTTTGGTGTTTTTTCAAGTTTGGTTCTTGTTCTTGCGCCTCTCTCTAGCCTTGTTTTAGGTCTGCACATGTTCAGTATATATCAAGGATTGGATTAGGGTTGAAAACCTGATCTCAATCTTCCTCCATCATTGCTTTTGATCTTGATTTGATTCCTTTGAATATATTTCCAAAAATAGCCAAATTCAATCTTTTTGTGCACACCAATGCTTTGCAGGATTCCAATCTTATGCTATCTGGATATAGGACCTGAAACATGTACAAGATCTTTGAATTTCAATGTTTTGGATTTTCTATGATTTGTTTTGATTTAAAATGATTTAATTCAAATAAAAATAAAAATAAATAATAAAAATAAGATAATGATAAGTGGAAAGGGTTAGGGCTCGTGGTCCATGCTACCAACTCAAAACAAGTGCAAAAGATTGGGCCCATTTAGCAAAAATTGCATATTTAGGCATAGTTGGCTTTTGGCAATTTTGCAAAAAAGGTCAACTTCACCAATCCATAACTTCCTCAATTTTGACTCTTTGAAGGTGTTCTTGGACTTTTTAGAGAGTTTGAGATGACCTCTAAGCAACCATTTTGGTCTCATCTCAATTTGGTATTCCATGTTCATGTATGAAGCTTTGACAAAAAGGTGTTTTTGTTGACTTTTCAAAATGACCTATAATGTACAAATTCATAACTTCTTGTGAGTGCATATTTCGAACTTGGGAGATGAAGATGGATTGTAGAGCATGGAATTATCTTCAAAATGAGCTTTGGATGGGTCATTTCTCATAAAGTATGAGAAATTTATGCTTGGTCAAAGTTGAGTTGACTTTTCCTACAAAACCCTAATTTAGCAACTTTTGGTTCTTGATGAATTATGAGCAATCCTTGATGAATCATGATCAACCCTTGATCAAATGATGAAATATACTTCAAAATGAGGATGTTGATAAAAAATCTTGAAGTTTTACTGTATGTAGGCCACAATTGACTTTTGCCCTAACACACTCGATTTTCAGGCCTTTAAGCAATTGACTGAGTAAACTTTCTCTGTAGGGCTTGAAACTTGACATGGATGATCTTGAGAACATATTAGGACAATGGTGAGAATTTTGTATCCCTTGGACTCAAGTATCTTGGTGCAACATGAAACCCTAATTTGAGGTAGACTGCCTTAGGTGAGAGCTTGTGTGGTCAACCTTTGGACTTCCTTGAGCAACTTGAGGATTTTTCTTGAAATGTTTTGAGAAAAATGGGAGGGAAATTTTTTGGGTACAATAGCTTCCCCTGTTCAATCTTCTTAATCCTGAAGATTTAGATTGGCTTGTCTGCCTTTCGTGATCTGAAGGTGGAAGATGATTGAACACTAGAGTGCCCAGAAATTTGCACTCGCATGAAGTGGCACTTGTCTTGTGATGTCGTGAATGGGCTTATAGATGTCATTTTGAAATTAATGACGGGAGATGGGTTTAAAGATGCCATCTGAAGGAGTGTCTATCTCATAAGAGATTCCTTAGCGAGAGCTTGTGTACCTGTTGTTGAGGAAGATTCTGCTGGGGAATGTTGGTCTCTGTCTTGGGAGAAAGTTGAATTTTAGGAGCTTCGGTCGTCCGTTATTCTACTGGGAAATCATCTCTTGGTTAAAGAGATGAAAGTGAACTACTACCTGGTCATGATCCAGGCTTCATAGTGATAAGACCGACTGCTATCTGGTCGTAATCTAGGCTTTACAGTGACTTACTGGGGAGATGAGATTAAACTTGCTATCCGGTCGTAATCCAGGCTTCGCAATTTCACGATTCTTATCTGGTCGTGATCCAGGCTTTATAAGGAAATGAGTTGTTATCCGGTCGCATCCGGGCTTCAACTTGGGTTTAGGGCACACTAATATCCGGTCGACTCCGGGCTTCTTAGTAATTGTCCAGGTAAACTGCTATTTGGTCGAAATCCAAGCTTTGCAGTGTCTTGTACTGTTATCTGGTTGTAATCCAGGCTTCCATCTTTTTATCGTTATCTAGTCGTAATCTAGGCTTCACGATGCTTTATACCATTATCTAGTCGAATCCAGGCTTCATGGTGTTCTGTATTGCAATCTGGTCGTAACCCAGGCTTCACAATACCTTACTTCTTATCTGGTAGTAATCCAGGCTTCAGAAGAGATCAAATGGTTATCCGGTCGTAATCCGGGCTTCCCTTTGGTTTTGGGCCTACTAATATCTGGTCGACTCCGGGCTTCTTAGTAATTGGCCGGGTAAACTGTTATTTGGTCGTAATCCAAGCTTCATAGTGTCCCTCATTGTTATCTGGTCGTAATCCAGGCTTCAGTGCTTTTTTTACCGCTATCTGGTCGTAATCCAGGCTTCGCGATGTCTTATACCACTATCTGGTTGAATCCAGGCTTCATGGTGTTCGGAGAAATCAAGATACTATCCAGTCGTAATCCAGGCTTCATAACTTGTATTAAAGATATACCACTATCTGGTCGTAATCCAGGCTTCGTGGTGTCTTTGGCTGCTATCTGGTCGTAATCCAGGCTTCACAGAAACTTGTATTGCTATCTGGTCGTAATCCAGGCTTCACAATAACTTGCTGAGCTGTTATCCGGTCGTAATCCGGGCTTCATGGCTTGCTGAGGATTAAACTATTATTCGGTCGTAATCCGGGCTTCATAGCTTAGAGATAAACCACTATCTGGTCGAATCCAGGCTTCACGATGTTTGATACTGCTATCCGGTTGTTCTCCGGGCTTCACAATATGATGTAGAAATCAAGATATTATCTGGTCGGATCCGGGCTTCATAGCTTAAACTTTGTAAGGATTTGATTGTATCTTTCCTGAAAGGTAAAGGTTAGTCGTATGTAATGCATGATATGTATCAAGCAATGATGTTCTCAAAATAAATGAGAGTGCGTTGTATGATGCGTATGCATATGTCATGATGTATGGATATGCAACGTTTTTATGATAATCTCTAGCTGGGGAAAATGAATCCCGAATTGTGCTGGAGAATGCAAGAAGTTGAATTCTTGGTTCCTGCTGGGGATAGTGAATAAAGATGACCGTGAGAATGCTCCTGCTGAAGAATACCCGACGAGAAAATGTCTCTATGGGGGAGAGATGCTCTACTAAAGGATCTGTTGATTTGGAGAAGTAACCTCGACTGGGGATGAATTACTGTTGTTGGAAATAATGAACTCTATTGGGGATTGAGTTTCTGTTTGTGAAAGAAATGAACTCCACTGGGGATAATCTTTTAGTGGCGAATTCACTGGGGATGATCTTTTAGTGCGGGCAATAGATAAACTCTGCTTGGGGAAAATCTTGCCGACTCATTCGCGGTTGTGAGCCTTAGCTGGGGAGAGTGGTGTCCTGTTCGGGACCGCTAATATCACTGTCTTTTCCTTACTTTGCGGGGAGTGAATGTACCTTTAATTGTTTTCTCCAACTAGGTATATCCCTATACCTTGTGGACAAAGCAACTGTATGGTTTGGACATTTCTTGTTTGTCCCTGTTCCTGATATTACAAGTAATCGTCTTTTGTTTCGCATGTAAATATTTATGAGCAGCAATTATTGTCAAATGCATATATCAAAAATGAACCATTAGACGTTCTTGCAAAACAAAACAGAAAAAAGAAAACAATTTGAAATTTCTTTGTGAAGAATGAATTGTATTGATTTTGAAGTTGGCCTGTAAATAGGCGTTTTTGTACAAAAGGATAACGTCCTAGTAAGAGAATGCCGCTGAACAATAGAATTTATACAGTTTGTGTAAAAGAAAGAAAGATAGCTACGTGAATAATCCCACTGGGTTCCAACTCTGCTATCGCCTTTATATCCTCGAGCATCTCATCACTTTGCTACTTGGTTGAAGGTGGATCAGATTGATTAGCACCGTCCGAGCTTGATAGTCGATACCGAGGTCTGGTTGCAAGATGATCCAATGAGACATAGTGTTACGCTTTAATTCCTAATTTTTGCTTGGACCGCCCTTTCAGGTTTTTAGTCCACCGGGATACCCTTTTTTGCTCAAGCCGCCTTTTCAGGTTTTCGACTTGCCGGGTGTACATATTTTCATTTTCATCCCTTATTTTTGCCCGAACCCTTTTGGTTCGCCGGGAAGCCCTAATTTTTGCCTAGGCCAGTCAACCTAGCGGGTCTTTCATTATTCGTAGTATTTTTTCACTATGTCTGCATTGACGGGGTGAGGAAGGTCGTCACCATCCATAGTGGTTAGAATCATAGCTCCTCCGGAGAAAATGTTCTTAACCACAAATGGACCTTCGTACGTAGGGGTCCATTTGCCCCTGGGATCACCTTGAGGTAATATGATGCGTTTGATCACCAGATCCCCGACTTGATACTCTTGTCGTCTAACTTTCTTGTTAAATGCCTTGATCATCCGCTTTTGATACGTCTTACCATGACAAATAGCAGTAAGTATCTTTTCGTCGATTAAGTTCAGTTGATCAAGTCGGGTCTGGATCCAGTCGTCCTTGCTCAAACCTACATCCTTCATAATCCGAAGAGAGGGTATCTGGACCTCAATGGGTAAGACTGCTTCCATGCCATACACCAAAGAGTAGGGTGTTGCCCCTGTTGAAGTCCGTGTTGAGGTTCGGTACCCATGAAGAGCAAATAGTAACATCTCGTGCCAATCTTTGTATGTAACAGTCATCTTTTGCACAATCTTTTTGATGTTCTTATTAGCCGCTTTAACAGCCCCATTCATCTTCGGCCGGTAAGGAGAAGAGTTGTGATGTTGTATCTTGAACTACTTGCAGAGCTCGGTGATCATCGTATTGTTGAGATTTATATGATTGTCCGTAATGATCCTCTCTGGTACACCATATCGACAGATTAAATTGTGCCGAATAAACCGTGCCACGACGTTCTTGGTCGCTGTAGCGAAGGAAGCTGCCTCAACCCATTTCGTAAAGTAATCAATTACTACCAGGATGAAACGATGCCCATTGTACGCAGTAGGTCTGATCTCACCAATCATATCGATACCCCACATTGCAAAGGGCCAAGGAGTTGTCAAGACGTTCAGAAGAACTGGAGGTATGTGCACCTTATCAGCATAGAATTGACATTTGTGACAGGTTCGAGAATGCTGATAACAGTCGGCTTCCATAGTAGACCAGTAATATCCTGTCCGTAGGATTTTCTTTGTCATGGTATGTCCACTGGAATGAGTTCCAAAAGTACCTTCATGTAACTCCGCCATAATCCTTTTTGCCTCGTTCTTATCCATACATCGCAGTAAGGTTGAATCATGGTTACGCTTGTAAAGGATACCATTATTGATGAAGAACTTCGCCGCGAACCTCCTCAGAAACTTCTTGTCGTTAACAGATGCACCCTCAGGGTATTCTTGAGCCTCAAGATACCTCTTTACCTCATGAAACCAGGGTTTATCTGCTACCTCTTCAGCCTCAATATCACAGCAATGTGCAGGTTCGTCCAACCTCTCAATGGTAATCTGGGGAGCCTCATTGTCCCACCTGAGTTTGAACATAAAAGACATGGTAGCTAGCGCGTCCGCTAACTGATTCTCCTCCCTGGGGAAATGTTCAAAGGTTATCTCCTCGAAGTGTGGAAGCAACGTCAATACATACTCTTTGTAAGGAATAAGATTTGGTTTCTTCGTATCCCATTCGTCTTTAATCTGACTGATCACAAGAGCGGAATCTCCGAATACACTCAGAAACCCAATCCTTAGGTCAATAGATGCTCGAAGGCCCATGATGCACGCTTCATACTCTGTCATGTTGTTGGTGCAGTTAAAACATAATCGGGCGGTGAATGGAGTATGACAGCCTTTCGAAGATATAATCATGGTGCCAATGCCATTACCCAACGCGTTTGAGGCTCCGTCAAAATACATAGACCATCGGGATCCTTCCTCAGGTCCAGGTTTTTCACAGTCAGTCACCAATATGATGTTCTCATCCAGAAACTCGAAATCCATAGACTGGTAATCATCTGCGGTCTGATGCGCCAAATGATCTACCAACACACTCCCCTTGAATGCTTTTTGGGTTGTGTATTGGATGTCATACTCAATCAAGATCATCTGCCATCTTGCTATTCTTCCGGACAAGGCAGGCTTTTTGAAGATATACTTGATTGGATCCATCTTTGATATCAATATAGTAGTGTGAGTCAGCATATACTGTCTCAGCCTGCGAGCAGCCCATGCCAAAGCGCAGCAAGTTTTCTCAAGCAGTGAGTATCGGGTCTCACAGTCGGTAAACTTTTTGTTAAGGTAGTAAATAACATGCTCTTTTCAGCCAGACTCGTCATGCTGCCCCAGCACGCACCCCATCGAATTGTCGAGTACTGTCAAGTATAGGATCAAAGGTCTTCCTTCAATTGGAGGCGTCAGAATAGGTGGCTCTTGGAGATATTTCTTGATCCTTTCAAAAGCGGTTTGACACTCATCATTCCACTTTACCACCCGATCTTTCTTCAGCAGCTTGAAGATTGGCTCATATGTAGCAGTCAGATGTGAAATGAATCAGGCAATGTAGTTCAGACGTCCCAAAAAGCCTCTAACTTCTTTTTCTGTTCAGGGAGATGGCATTTCCTGTATAGCCTTCCCTTTGAAGGATCCACTTGAATACCTTTATCACTAACGACAAAACCCAGCAGCTTACCAGACCTCACCCCGAAGGTGCACTTGTTCGGGTTTAACCTCAGCTTGTACATCTTCAACCTGTCAAATAGCTTGTGGAGATGGTCAAGATGTTCCTCCTTAGTTTTGGATCTTGCAATCATGTCATCAACGTATACCTCAATCTCATGGTGAATCATGTCGTGGAACAAAGCGACCATGGCACGCTGATACGTTGCCCCAACATTCTTCAATCCGAACGACATGACTTTGTAGCAAAAGGTACCCCACTGCGTAACGAAAGTTGTCTTCTCCATGTCTTCGGGAGCCATCTTAATCTGATTGTAACCAGAAAAACCATCCATAAAGGAGAAGATCTTATGCTGCGCGGTGTTGTTGACCAGAACATCGATGTGAGGCTGTGGGAAATCATCCTTGGGGCTTGCCCTGTTCAGATCCCTATAGTCAACACACATTCGAACCATACCATCTTTCTTCGGCACCGGAACCACGTTGGCGACCCACTGCAGTAAGAAGTAACTGCTAGAAAACCGGCATCAAATTGTTTCATAACCTCAACTTTGATTTTCTCAGACATTTATGGGCGCATTCGGCGAACTTTCTGCTTCACTGGAGGACAGTCTTCTTTAGTTGGCAAGCGGTGAACCACAATATCAGTATCCAACCCAGGCATATCTTCATAAGACCAAGCGAAGATCTCAACATAGTCACATAGCATCTGTATCAACCGTTACTTGAGACTAGACTCCAGATTTGCACCAATCTTAACCTCTTTCTTGTCTTCCTCTATACCCAGATTCACTGATTCCACTGGCTCTTCATGGGGCTGTATGGCCCTCTCTTCCTGTAGTAACAGTCTAGCAAGTTCCCCAGGCACTTCGCAATCATCCTCACCATCTTCCTCGGCTTGGTTGATCGGATTTTCGAAGTCATAACTGGCAGTAGCAGAGTCGTTACCAATGGGATCCAGAGTGGATGTGGATCTGCATTATGATATGTGAGTGTGTGTAAGACAAATAGTTTTTTTGATAAAGTGCAAGATAGAAAGGAAAACAAGGGGCGCAAAATTTGTAATGCAAGAAAACATCCAATGCTTTATTGATGATATATGGAAATGACACATAATAAGCCCTCAAACAAATCCACAGTGTCTCGGGTAAGGCACCGGGTCGTAAAGTTTTAAACTGTCTGTTACAAATCTCAAAACAAAAGTCTATTACTGTGTAATAAAAGAAATGGGCATGAAGTCCTTTGCCGTCCAATTGCTCAATCCACCTTCGGTAGTCGGGTAAATCCAGCTGTCAAACTCTGACTCTTCTTCACCATCCTCGATTGCATTCACTCCCGGATTACTGATACACATGGGAGGTCTTCCAATCCGTGCACGCCGAACAGCCCTTTGAGCTTCTGCAGTAAAACCCAAACCAAAATTGTCAGTTTTGTGTGAAAAGTCAGGGAGTTGGCCCCAATTTTCACACCCACCTTTTTCAATAACAGCCCTGGCATCTTTGAGGGAGGCCATCTTCATCGGAGGTTCTTCAGTAATAGTTTCAGTCGACGCCAGAGTCTGGGGGACTTCTTCAAAGTTCTAACATGGGGTTTCAATGAACTCCCCATCCATCTCCACATACCGAAAAGAGTTAAGGTGGATCACCGTGTACTCCTCTTCTCCTTGTACCGTAACAATCTTCCCCTTTACTGGATATTTTAACATCTGATGGAGCGTGGAAGTCACTTCCCCAGCCTTATGAATCCACAGGCGACCCAACAAACAAGAATAAGATGGTCGGATGTCCATCACATGGAACATAGACACAAAAGTCTGGGAACCAACCTTAACAGGGATATCCACCTCCCCATGCACCATCCTTTTAGACCCGTCAAAGGCCCTAACCACAATATTACTTGGCTTCAGAACCAACCCTTCACAGTCTAACCGGTCTAATGCTTTCTTGGGTAAAACATTTAATGAGGACCCAATATCCACTAGTACATGGGCCAGAGTAGTGCCCCTGCACTCGATCGAGACATGCAGAGCGTCATTGTGATTCCTTCCTTTGGCAGTCAGATCTACATTGGAGAAACCCAACCCGTTATCAACGGTCAAACTAGCCACATAGGCTTTGAATTGATCAGCAGATGTTTCCTGCGACACATGCGCAGTTTTAAGGAAAGCGATTAAAGCCTTTGCATGGGCTTCCGAGCACAACAATAAAGATAACATGGAGATCTTCGACGGGGTTTGCCCCAGCTGCTCGACTATGTTATAGTCGCTTTTCTTGATAATCTTCAGAATTTCCTCTATCTCCTGTCTAGAGGTTTCTAGAACAATCTTCTTAGGCGCCTCCGTTCGGGCAGGCTCACCTGTGATCTCTTTGCCCCGAGCGTCAGATGACTTGGCGACAGGGGTGATAATTGGAATATGAACTGGGACAGTAGAAGATGTACTGGGAGATGGAATGGTGAAAGGCTTTTGAGCGGTCAGAGGGGAAATATCAGGAGAGAAAAGTCTTCCGCTTCGGGTGACCTTGCTAGACCCGACAATATTGCTGACATCAGTATCAACCTCTTCAACCTTCAAGTCTTGTTTGATCCCATAACAATACACATCGGCCCCATAGTGCCACGGGACAGCCTTATCTGAAGTGTAAGGGATAGGACAAAGAATAGTAATAATCAATGGAGCAATTCTTGTAACGAGTGTAATCCTAACAGGCTTTCTCGAGGAAGCCTTGGAAGGATTGGCGGAAATGGTTATTATGGAAACATCTTCAACAGGAATCAGTGGAACCAAAGTTTTCTCAAACAAGATCTCTTTGTTATCCATCAGGCGTTGAACACCTGACTTCAATAAATGGCAACCAGTAGGCAGGATTGAACATAGGTGGAAACCTTCGCCACAACCCGGAAATAAATCGACCGATTATATTGTCTTTGTGGTCTCTCTACTCTTTGCTGATTGTTGCGCTGTGGGGCAATAGTGGGTCTTGATATTACTACCGCATTAACTGCTTGGCGGCGTTCAGGTCGATTCTGGATCCTCGAGCTGTAAACTGCACTAGCTTCCTTTCTGAAAGGCTTCTTTTCTGTACTTGATGAGTCACCTTTCCGTATCTTGCCACTTTTGATACCATCTTCCACTCTCTCCCCAGTCAAAATCAATTCAGGGAACCCAGATGATGAACTCCCGATCAAGTGATTGAAAAACGGACCAAACAAAGTCCCAATAAACATATCCACCAACTCCCTATCAAACACAGGGGGTTGGACTCTTCCAGCCAGATCTCTCCATTTCTGAGCATAGTCCTTAAAGCCTTCACCTGTACCCATAGACATACCCTGAAGTTGGGTACGCGTGGGAGCAAGGTCGGAGTTATACTGGTATTGCTTGTAAAAAGCAGCAGCAAGGTCCTCCCAGTTGCGGACATTAGCTCCTTCCAATTGATAGAACCATTCAAGTTGAGTCCCTGACAGACTATCTTGAAAGAAATGAACCCACAGGTTCCTATCAGCAGTATAGGGTTGAATTTTTCTGACGTATGAGCGGAGGTGTAGCTTCGGACAAGATACTCCATCATACTTAGCAAAGACAGGAGCTTTAAACTTGTGAGGGATCACCACCCCAGATGCCAATCCCAGATCTCCAAAGTCTAACCCAGGTATCTTCTGGATCTCCATTGCACTTAACCGGTCTTCAAGTTGCTTATACCTATCTTCAACATGAGGATACTGTTCTTCATCAAAATCAATGTCATTATCAGAGACCACATGACTAGGACCTTTTCTTTCCTCTTGATTCTCTCCTCCTCCAGATGAATGAGACATACCAGTCTCCTATCGCAACCTATTCCCAAATTTGTGACCCATATTCAGGAGGACCACCTTTTTCTTCTTCTTCTTCTTCTTCTCCTTCAGGATAAGAGTCTTCAAATCTTGCTGCCCTTTGGCCAAGTTCAGGAACAACTCTTGGAACTGAGCATTCTGTGCTTGAAGAGCCTTGATAGATTGATCAGTAGGTGTTTCAGAAGACATTCTATGCTAAAATAAACAGCAAAGAAGATGAGAAACCTGTAATGGTACCTGTGATGAGGTGCATGATAATGGAATGCGCATGAAATGATTTCAAAGACTTTGAGAGATTTAAATTGTGAACCAAGAAATAAACAAACTTTATTAGATTCAAACTTTTAAAAATGTTTAACGATGCCTTTAAGGCGTTACAAAAGAAATAAACTGAAAAGAAAAATCTAAACTAGAAACAATAAAAGACATCAGAAATCCCATGGTCGTTTTCCCTTCGTGCTGACATAATCGTTGATTGTCCTTTCATTCTCAAGCTGCCTTGTGAGCTTCAGGATCTTCCTCTCTTACTCATGATACTTCTCCCTGTAGGTATCCCTTTCTTCCTTCAACTGAATCTAGGATCTCTTCAATTCCCCAAGATCAGTAGGCATGTATGGATGGAGGACCGTATAAGGAACACCTTCTTCATTAGTATGCTCTATAATCATCGGCAAAATAGCTTCATAAGGCATTCCCAACTTTTGAGCGCAGGATCGAACCCATTGGAGATATGGTTGCATATGGAGAGAAGTCTTTAGTCCTAGCTCTTGAGGGTCAGACCTGTTCACCATTCCCCAAGCTCGTATAAACCTTCGGTGATGCTCATTCGCATCCCCCTTGTAGTCAAAGACAATGTCTGGAAGAAGCAGCTCATGGGGACCGCCTCTCCGAGCGTGACCAAACTGTCGTAAAGCCAAACAAGGATTATAGGTTATTCCCCCTCTAATTCCAATCAATGGTACATTAGGGTATTCCCCATATTGATCAATGGCAGCTACTCTTTCCATATCCTTAGAACTCCAAAGGATGTCCGTATGAGTAAGGGACATGATTCTGTAAGCCCAACCTACACCTTCCTCATTCTTCAATATAGACTTGGGGAGGTGCAAAATAAACCACCTCGCCAACAACGGTGTGCAATACATGAGGGCCCCCCCTTCTTCGCACAGTACGGGTATAGAGAGCATGTAGAATATCACCCAGAAGAGTAGGCATTGAATTACGAGACAAGAAGATCTTAACTGCATTCACATCTATGAAGGAATCTAGATTTGGAAAAAGAACCAAGTCGTAGATGAGGAGAGCCAAGATGTCTTCAAATGCTTGAAAATCCAAGTTATCCCAAAACTGTTGAGCTTGATCAATCAGAAACTTAGCCAAGAAACCTTTAACCCCGCTCCGTGTCTCCCAATTAGACACTACATCAGCCTTTGTCAAGTGTAAAGCTGAAGCAATGTCCTCAGGTCTAGGAACCTCCTCCAAACCTGTGAAGGGTGTCTGCTCGAGGATAGATATGCCTAATAAATCAGAGAACTCCTCCAAAGTAGGGACTAGCTGATAATCCGGGTGTGATGCGGTGGGAGAACTGACTTGAGGTTTTTGAGTTTTATCGCAAATGTTGCGGTTAGCAAGAGTCGCCACCGACTTTTCTTTTATCCAAAAGGAAAGGTGAAAAAGCACAGGAAAGACCTTTGAGATTGTTTCTTGAGTTCGGGGGTAGATTATGAAAAGGGAAGGTATTAGCACCATTTTCATCCATGGTTTTCCATGGGCTCTTAGTTACTTGCTAGATCACTTGCTTTTGTTTGAATGTGATTGTGGTGTGTGTTTTTGAAAGTATTTTTGAAAATGGAACTTCGTAATGATTCTCGTTTCTATAAGAACGCATACAAAGTGTTTGTTTCGAAAAATAGTTCAAAGTTGTGTTTGTGAGATGTGTTTTTGAAAGTATTTTGAAAATGTAACTTTGTAACGATTCTCGTTTCTATAAGAACACATACAAAGTGTTTGTTTCGAAAATAGTTCAAAGATGAGAGTGTGGGTGTATAAAAATGTTTTTGTTGTGAGCAAGCGAGTAACTAGGAGCGAATCTACCTACTCGAAAGGTCTTAAATGTGCTTTTCCTCCTCCTTTAGATGTGGCTATCTTACCACTGATTTGGTAAGAAGCCCCATCGTTGGATGTGAAGGGACGGGCCTTGGGACGTTTGTATAGTCATAGAAGGCAACATATAGGACGTTTTAGCAATATCGTTTTAGGGACTAGATCGTTTACCGAAGGCAACAACGAGGGTCATCGAGGGACTACAATCTTTTATCGAGGGTCTTTGCTAAAACGCCCATGCTCGAGGGACATGACTATTTTCCAATAGGCAAAAAGTGGAATTATCCTAAGGGTGTAAGTGTGCAAATGTGTTTTATTTACATGCATTTAGTCTTGATTAGGGTGATCTACTTGTTGGTTTCATCTTTCTATACAAACCTTAATTTACTAGCATTGATATGAAAGCGATAAATTGCGGAAAGTAAAATTACTACGCTATTACATCATTATGGGGATGGGGTATACAAATGTACAAATGGGGATGACAAGTAAAGTAAACCCTAATTACTATTACAAGGCTTTGACAATTACATAATTTATAATGCAAAAAAGAATAAAACATGCAAGAAGATGTAAAGTGAGAGAAATTGTTTTTTTAGGGTTTTTTATAGTAAAAGATTTTGTAATTAATTTCATTGAAGAAAAACCTAAGTCTAAGTTAATTGTTTTTTGAGGTTTCATTTGAACAAAAAGGTTTTATAAAGTTAGGTCACTTCCAAGCAATGTAATATGTCCAAAAGAACCTAAAAAATCTCCGAAAATCAAGAAATTTGGTGCCCGAGCTGACACGGGCACCCGTGTCAGGACATGTCCATGACTTTTATGCGTTTTTTTGTCCCAGCCATCCTGACACGGCCGTGTCACCTGACACGGGCGCCCGTGTCAGCCCCTGTTCATCATTTTCTGGTCATGTACACATCAGTAACTCTGACACGGGCCGTGTCGATTGACACGGGCCGTGTCGATTGACACGGGCACCCGTGTTAGCCTCTGTACCTGCATTTTATTATGTTTTTCAACCCAAATAAGCTGACACGGGCCGTGTCATGTGACACGGGCACCCGTTTCAGCCTCTGGTCTGGCTTTTTGTTATTTTTTTCTCTTTGATCTGTCTTGCTATATCTTTTGAGTGCAAAAGCAAATGATGTATGAACAATGAGATCACAGTTTGAGAAAGTTTACCTCTCGAAGCGGAAGCTTTAGGACACGTACGGATGTTTCCGAGTGTAAAGTGGTGATTGATCAAGCTCCTTTGAACCTTCTTGAAGTAACTCCAATCTTTCTTTTGTACTGAAAATGGTTGAACTGCTCCAACCGAGTCAAGTTGCAATGTATGTTTTTTTTGAATTTGGAAGATGATGATAGTGATGTTACAGAAGTTATTATTATGTTTGAACAACTTCTATATGGTGTATATGAAGTGTTTGGATGGTTTGTTTGGATAAAACTTACAAGGTATGAGATTCAAAGATTTGGACTTCAAAGCTCAAAAATGGAGGTTTTGTGTATAAATCTGGTTTTTGACAGCAAAATGATTTTTGAGAGTTAGTTTCTCCTCCTATTTTTCTGGCCTCTCTCTATTTTTCCCCACCTTTTTTCTAACCTTTTCCAACATCTTTCTCTTGTGATTGGCATCTCTATTTATAGAGAAGGTTTGAGACTTGAAACAAAACTCAGATTTTGAATCACATGTTATGGCTAGGTTAGATTGTACATGAAGCAAGCTTGAAGATTATAGTTCCAATGCTTTGTACTTTGTTGCATAGAGTTGTTGGAAACTTTAAGCATGCCCTTCTGATTTTGTATGTTTAGTGTGATTAGAACAACAAGTTAGAGGCTCAAGAAATTGACTTTATGATTAAAGTGAACTTTGCAAGAATGGCAATGGCGCCTTTGTGCCAAAAATGGAAAGATGCAATGGACAATGCCTGAACCACTTGGATAATGGTTTAATCAATTGTGTAAACATCTGATTATGGATAGATTTGCAAGTCAAGAGGCCTGCAAAGTGAAGATTATGCAGCATGGCTAAGATTTGGTTCCTTGTTCATCACAAATCTGTCTTGTAAATTAAGAATGAATGTCCAACTTCAGATCCTTGAATATCCTAGCTCAAATATGATAAATTCATGCTCTTGAATGTTTTGGAAAGCTTGAAACACCCTCTGTAACTTTCATGTTGGCCATTTTGACAAAATCATCTTGTAACTATGTGAAAAATTGCCAAGAAGTTGGGATAAAATCCTGGCCAAAACTGCTGAAAATTTCTCTAAGTGTTAAATGAAAATGCCATGACTTCATGAACTTATAACTTGAGATCCAAGCATATTTAGGAGAAGTTATGTAAAGAAATGTTGTAGATATCATGGAAATCTACAACTTTCATGTTGAAAGTTTCCCTTGAACTGTTTTGCATCTTAGTGAAAGAATGGCATGAAGTGATAAAATTATCATGTATAAAGACACTTAGAAAATTTCTAAGTCTTAGAAATCTTGACTTTTCAAGTTGACTTTTGACTTTCTTGACCTCTTAATGATCAAGCTTGATATTCTTGAATGTCTTGATGAAATTTGATCTTTGGAATATAATGTTGACCAAAAAGTCAAAGTTTGACTTTCTAGTATGCAATTGACCATTTTTCCCTCTTGCCAATTCCAAGCCTAAATTGATGTATCAATGCTGCAAACTTGATGTCATAAAAGATCTTGTAAGCAAATACTTGACAAATGAGAGGGCAAATTTTAGGGTACAACACCGGGAAGGTGAAACAATGATGCAACGGATCAAAGAACTGGAAAAGGACGCTCATCATCTGCTCATCCAATTTTGAAGTGACCAAGCCAAGGAGATAACCATGTCTTCTAACAAATGAAGAAGTATCAGGAACTCTTGAAACTAACTCTCTGAGCTGAACAAGGATTTGCACGAAGTTAACTCGGATGGTATTTCTACGCATAGAAGTCATGATCTACAAAATAGAACAAAGATGAATCCCCTCGGTCTTTGAAATGGTTAGTCCAATGAAATATGCATGTTATATCATGATGCATGATGTCATGATAAAAACACACAACAAGTATCAAAGATAGAAAACATGGTAAAGGCCAACAAGTCACACAGTAGCCCTTATGTTTCAGGCTTGCATGGAGTCTAGGTATTACCCTCTTGAAGTTCAGTTGGTTCAACCTGTCCTAACAATAGTAACCGGGTTCTAGAGGTTCTCAATATCACTGACCGTCCTCCATCAGTCATGGTTTCAGCTCACGCAATCTTTTCTTGCGACCGAAACTATCTCGAGAGTATGGTCTCAATGAATGTAGTTTCGAGTATCAACCAGTTCCCAGCTCTATTCCGAGGCCGGCTATCTCACTACTTCCTATGGCCAAGTTGGTCAATTATAGGTTCTAAGGTCAGTTGATGCTTAATGACTCATATAGCAGCCCCATATTCTCCTTGTTTCTCCAGAAGGGATATCGGTACCAACTAATGTGCCACATCAACATAGCTACTACTTCAACCGTATCGATCTACGCCGTACAGTTCCCTCACAGTCTATTGCTACTTACCTAAAAGGTGTTCCCCATATCTGGGTTAGGATCTATAGTAACTCCGATACAAAGCCCACAAAGATAAAGCAATCAAAACAAACAATAGAAGCAATGTGATGAACTAATCCTAAGGTATACCTCGCTTATTATTTCCCCAGCAGAGTCGCTAGTTCTGTGATACAGTGGTGTGATACGGTGGGAGAAATGACTTGGGTTTTGCGTTTGTTTTCGCAAATGTTTCGGTTGAGCAAGAGTCGCCACCGACTTTTTATTTTATCCTAAGGAAAGGTTAAAAAGCACAGCAAAAACCTTTGAGATATTTTCTTGGGTTCGGGGGTTAAATTATAGAAAGGGAAGGTATTAGCACCCTTTCTATCCATGGTTATCCATGGGCTCTTAGTTACTTGCTTAGATCACTTGCCTTGCATTTTCAATTGTTTGAAATGGTGCTTTTAATTGTTTGAAATGGTGCTTTGTGTGTGGGTTTGAAAATGTTTTGAAAAGAGGCCATTTGTTGTGGCAACCTTTGTAATGATCCATGTTTGAATGTATACAAAGGTGTACATCTTTTTGAAAAGTTTTCAATATTTTTGTAAGTTGTTTTGAAAGTGTTTTTGAAAGTGTGGAGTGTGGTTTTGAAAAGTAGGAAAGTGTGTTTTGCAAGTTTATCAAGTAACTAAGAGTTGTCTACCCCTAAATTTACTCAAAGGTTTTTCCTATGTTTTAACCCTTTTAACAATTTTGTTCCACCATTGTATTTGGTGGACAACCTTGTGTTAGGATGTTAATGGGACGGGCGCGGGTCATCGTTTAGACCATGATTGCAATGGTGCCAAGTGTCTTTGGCAATTTTTCCTTTAAGGGACTTGATCATTTTTAGGCAACTTTCGAAAGCGTCATCGAGGGACTATGATCATTTGATTTATTTTGTTTTTGCCAAAGAAACTCAACATGCAACATGGCCCATTATTGAAGGCAACAAGTGGAGTAACCCTAGGGGTGCAAGTGTGATTGGTGTTGTCCATTTTCATGCTTTTTTTGTCTTTGAATTAGGTCAAACTATTTGTTGTTTTTGATTTGCATACAAACCCTAAGTCTATCATGGCATATTTAGAAAGCTTTAAAATGTGGAATTTAAAGTCCTAAGTTATTACAAAATAGTCATGGGGATGGGGATACAAATGTTCAAATGGGGATGAGACTTAAATAGGAGAGTGGTGTCCCAATATTTACAACCAAATCGAATCAATCACAAATGTAATATGTATCAATGTATAGGAATAAGTAAATGTGTATGTGTAAATGTATTTGTGTAAGTGTGTGATCGGTGGATCTGGAACTGACTGTTTAACGTTGGTTCGCGAAATGTCGCGGAAGCAAGAGTCGCCACCGTCTTTTATTTTCTCCAAACATGGAAAGGACAAAAGCACAAAAAAATTCCTTATTGAGATTAGTTCTCGGTTCGGGAGGTAGATTTATAGAAAGGGAAGGTGTTAGCACCCTTTCTATCCATGGTTATCCATGGGCTCTTAGATACTTGCTCATTTGTGTTTTCAAAATGTTTGTTTGCTTTTCAAGGTGAGTGGGTTTGAAAAAGTTTCTTTGAAAATTTCAGTTCGACTCTTGTATCAGTCCTTAAGAGTGTTTGAAAAGTTGTTTTTGAAAGCTTTTTGCAAAGTGTCGGTGTGAAAAGAAGTTTTTGATTTGTTTTGAATTAGAGCAAGTATCTACGAGTCATCTACCTACCCTAAGGAATTAGTCTGTGTAAATGTCCTTTAGGTAATGCCATCCCACCATTGAGAGGTAGGTACCATCACCGTTGGAGGTGTTCGGGTCAATTCGAGGGTTAGGGACAGTGTGGTCACCGGGCAATGGTAAGATACCTTAGAAGCTACCCTTATGCCATTGATATTTTTATACCGAGGCGACCGTTCCGAGGCAACTTATTCGAGGCAACTAGATCAATGGAACATAAGGACTCACTAAGACGTCCTGTACTTGACGACCACGTTTCGAGGGGTAAGGCAACAGTGTGATCACCAAAGCAACAGTAGGACACCTTAGAAGCTACCCTTATGCCATGTTCATGGACATAAGGACTCACTAAGACGTCCTGTACTCGACGACCATGTTCCGAGGGGCAAGGCAACAGTAAGGCGTACCCTAAGAGTGGTGTGTGAATTGTGTGTCATTTTCAGTTATTATTTGTCTTGTCATGCATTAGGTGAGCTACGCTTTGATTTTATTTTTGGGCATACATTCTTTCATGTGATTATTAACAGTTAAAAGGTGCGGGAATTTAAAGTGCGGAAAAGATAAAGGTCCTACGCTATTACAAAGGCGCGGGTCTACATCGCCAAATTAAACCAAGACCCGATTTGAATAAAAGTACGAAAAGTAAATAAGTCTCTAATTATTATTACAAGGCCTTGGGGCAATTACATAACATTCATAAAAGAAATAAAAAATAAATGCGCGAAAGGAAATAAGAATCGAGTGCGAGGGCGTTGGACCCTTTAAAGAAATTAAATTGAAATTATTAAATTAATTAAATTAAATAAAGGAAAGGACTTATTTTTTATGTTTTTGTATTTATGAAATTTAATGAGAATAAAGGAAATTAATATTGAAAGAAATCCTAATTCTAAATTGTTTTTAATTAAAAAAAAATGTTTAAATTGTAACCTAATTTATCCTAATTAATTAATTATAAGTTATTTACAAAAATAATTAATAATTAATAGTGACAAGAACAAAAAGATTATTTATTAAGAAGAAAGAATAAAAAAAGGAAAAAAGACCTATTTTTATGTTTTTAATTATTTAAGAAAAAAAGAATTAAAGTTAAAACCTAAAAACTAAATTGATTATGAAATTTATTTACAAAAATGTTGATGAATTAAATTAAATAAAACATATTTTTATTTTATGATTTTATGATTTTTTTGGTTTTTATGAAAATTGTTTTTGATGAATTAATTAAAATAAATAAAACAAATAAAAAAAATGAAAAGAAAGAAAACTATATGCAAACCATGGGGGGTGTTGACCCCAATTGAGGAGGTCTTTGAAGTAAACATGCCCAATGCTATCCAGGCCTTCATTGACTTTTTGGAATCATGTGGAGAACGTCTGATTGATGCGTATGGTGGATGGCTGGTAATAGCCACTGGATTGACCATTGGAGACACATGGCAAGCACAAACGCTGGGTGTATGATGGATCACTGAATGGTGCACTGCATGGGAAAGAGTTAAACAAAATAATAGAAATAATTTGAGGGGACCTGGGATTCGAACCCAGGTCCCTGCGTTTGCCAAGGTGATGCTTTGCCAATTGTGCTGTTGGTGCGTTTTGTATATGGAGTGGAAAATAAACAATATAAGATAAAATCAAAATCAATGTTATCCAAATAAAAAAACGTGCGCTGGAATTCAAACCCTCCATTCACGTCTCGCCACACAAGCTTCTTCTCCACTCGTTCCTGTAACAAAAAAGGATAGCGAGGGTTTTAAACCCCCCAAAACGCAGGCTTATGAATAATAGCGAATAGCTCATGTTCAATCATAAATTGAGCGCGATGGGTGATTTGGAATCATTGGAATGTCACGAGTGCAATGGTAGTGGTCTCGTGGTCCAATTTTTTTTCAGAGGAAAGAAACCCCAATTCACAGCTCCTGCAACCCTAGAAAGTTTCAATGGCATATTTCGCTACAGGCGTTGTTAGTTAAATTAAAGGTTACCATTAGTCTCAGAACCTTCATATTAGTGTAAATCCATATTCAAAATGTATAAAAAATGCATGTATATTGGAACACGATTATGAGAAAAGTTTGAGAAAGTTTGACATCAATATACCGATTCCTTGTGCGTGGGGAGTTGATTCTGATTGGAATAGCTTCCTTGGGATGTCAGCAACGTGTTTGGATAGGAATGAGGACTTGAAACAAGCTCTAGGTGTGTTTTCAGTTTTGAGTTTTTTGGCAAAAAATGCAAGTTTGGTTTTTGAGTTTTTGCACAGCTTAGGTCTTGTCCTCGTTTGTGATAGCTTCTATACATCTTATGCAATGTGTTTGGATGAGAATTATGGCCAATAATGCCTTGCATTGATGCTTAGGATTTTGACATAAACCTCCATTAACACACCTTCCATTTTTGAGTCAATTTTGAATTCTTGCTTCATTTGGCCTTTTGCACGAATTTGGAATATGCATAATGGTGATTCAAAGTTAATCAAAGCCAAATATCCCCCTTAATTAACCTTTTTGATTTTTATTTGATTTTAAAGGATTTAAAATGAATTAAATCCAAAAAAATCTAATAAAAATGAAAAAATTAATTTTAAATATTGAAATAAAAGGTGGAACACGTGGGAAGCATGGCCAAGCTGATTCAAGTGGAAAAAGTGGGCCCCTTTTGTCAAAAAATGAAGTTTCAAGGATAAATGATTTTGGCCATTTCACAAAAATTTCCCAACTTCTCCAATGCATATCTTGCTCAATTTTTAAGCTTTGATCATGTTCTTGGACATTTTGGAAAGGTCTTGAAGTCCTCTAACTAATGTCTTTGGTCCCATGTCATTTTGATTTACCAATCTCAAGTTATGGTCTTTGACTTAAAGTCCCTTTTTGTTGACTTTTGAAAATGACCTATAATGTTGAAATTGATAACTTTTTGTGAGAGCATTTCTTGGACTTGGAATGCGAAGATGAGTTGTAGGAAATGTCTTCCCCTTCAAGATGAGCATTGGATGGAATTTTTCTGATGAACCATGAAAAAGTTATGCCTTGGTCAAGTTACAGTTGACTTTTCAGCTGTCCAAAAATAGAAACTTTTGCATCTTGAGACTTTTTGAGCCAAACTTTGAGAATCATGATCAAGCATTGATCAAATGATGTTTGTGGCTTCAAAATAAGATGTTGACCAAAATTTTTGACTTTTGACTGCCAAATGACCATTTTGCCCCTACAGTTGACTGTTGAGCAATTAGGGTTTTTGACTGTGCAACTTGACCTTGTGAGCCTTGAAACTTGACATGTAGGTGCTTGACAATGTGTATGAGCATGGGAGACTTTATTGAGCTCTTGAAAACTTCAACTTCCTTGCAAGAACCAAAACCCTAGTTTGACTGGCTTAGGAGGATGGTTGATTGTGTAGCCTTTGAGTACACTTGAGCCATTTGAGGTGATGCTTGGCAAAACTTTGAAGATTATGGGAGGGCAAATTTTGGGGTACAACAGTTGCCCCTGTTCAATCTTCTTAGACCTGAGGATGTAGATTGGCTGGCGTGCCTTTCGTAATCCGAAGGTGGAAGATGATTGAACACTAGAGTGCCCAGAAATTTGCACTCACATAGTAGAGTATCAGCAGTGTGATAGCGGGAATGGGCTTACAGATGCCATTTGGAGAGGTGGTGGATGATTGTGGAGATGGGCTTATAGATGCCATCGGGAGGTGTCGATCGCCGCGTAAGAGATTCCTTAGCGAGAACTTGCGTACCTGAGAAAGAAAGATAATTACGTGTCCTGTTACATGAGTTGACCTTAAAATTCTTTATATAGACGTGCCCTGGCTGGTTACAGGAATCGAATCTTTGAACTCTTCAGACGTGCCCTCAACGGGACGATGAGAGAACCTCGGGCGATTACTACCTCAACAGTAACGATGAGAGAATCTTTCAGACGCACCCTGGCAAGATATAGGAATCGAGTCTGGTAATGCTAGTTGTCAACATATACACCCTGGCAAGATACAGGAATCAGATCTTCGAACTCTTCAGACGTGCCCTGGCAGGATACAGGAATCGAGTCTGGTACTGTAGTCGTCAACAGATACACCCTGGCAAGATACAGGAATCGGATCTTCGAACTCTTCAGACGTGCCCTGGCGAGATACAGGAATCGAGTCTGGTACTGTAGTCGTCGACAGATACACCTTGGCAAGATACAGGAATCGGATCTTCGAACTCTTCAGACGTGCCCTGGCAGGATACAGGAATCGAGTCTGGTACTGTAGTCGTCAAAAGATACACCCTGACAAGATACAGGAATCGGATCTTCGAACTCTTAAGACGTGCCCTGCCAAGATACAGGAATCGAGTCTGGTACTGTAGTCGTTGACAGATACACCTTGGCAAGATACAGGAATCGGATATTCGAACTCTTCAGACGTGCCCTGGCAGGATACAGGAATCGAGTCTGGTACTGTAGTCGTCAACAGATACACCCTGGCAAGATACAGGAATCGGATCTTCGAACTCTTCAGACGTGCCCTAGCAAGATACAGGAATCGAGTCTGGTACTGTAGTCGTCAACAGATACACCCTAGAAGGATACAGGAATCAGATCTTTAGTTGCGACCGTTGATGGTAATCATCTTTGTATTAACCTTTGTCCTGAAAAGACAAAATGTTAGTTGTATGCAATGTCATGATGTATGACATGCGAGATGTTCTCAGAATGAATGAGATTGTATGTTCTTGATGCGTATATGCATGCTATGAAGATGTGTTGTTTGTGAATGTATGTTTTCGTCTTAGGAAAATAAATCCTTGACGGATGCCGGGAAGTCAAATCCTGGGCTGATGTTAGAGAATAGTGTTTCCACTGGGGAGTGATGGTTGCAAGAATAAACCGGTAGGAGAAGATGACTCCGTTGGGGAATAAACTTGTTGGAGAGATTACTCTGCGGGGAGAAAATTATTCTAGAGATCTTGCCGGGGAACAAAACTCTGTGGGAAGAGAGGTACTCTGTTGAGATGTTGATGATAACTTCGCTGGGGATACCATTGATGTAATGTGTTGGAAGTTTTAATAGACTCCGCTGGGGATAAGAAGACTTCGCCGATGGCGATCTTTCTGTGGCTTTTGGCTGAGGATAACTGTTGTACCCCAAAATTTGCCCTCCCATTTTCTCAACATTTCTCATCACCAAGCCCTTAGAGATCAAGATCCAGTTAGGGTTTCATCTGCTCAAGACTTCTCCTTGCACTGTTGACCCAAATTAGGGTTTGTGTTTGCACAAAGATGTTTTGACCTAAAATGCCTAAGATGACTTTCTTGCTTCATATTGGACTCCCAAGTTTATCCATATCAAGTTTCAAGCCTTGATTCCAAATTTTGCCCAGTCAATTAGACAGTTGACCTAGAAATCAGCTGTATTGGGGAAAAAGTCAACTGTGGCCAATTGACAGTCAAACCTCATGAAAATTGACCCACATCAACATCATGAACTCACATGGACCATTTGATCAAGTTTGGATCACAATTCCACAAGAAATTTGATCAGATCACCAAAAGGGCAAAATGGTCATTTTTAAGGTTTTGACTGCACAAAGGCAATTTTTGACTGTTTGACCTAGCCAATGGCAAACCAAGCTCACATATGGATTCAAGGACCCCATGGAATTGTCTTGACATGCTCAACAAGTTCAAAAGATCCCAAGTACACAAGATTGACAGTTGAATTTCCCAGTCAATTGATCAATTTTGACTGTATACTGAAAAGTCAAACTTTGACTTTTTGGTCAAAATTAAGAGTCAAGATTCATTTTTCATCAAAACATGCCAAATCACGAAACTTGTTCACCAAGAAATCAAAAATTGCAAATTAGGGTTTGAAATGAGAATTTTTCATAACTTAGAATTTTTCTAAGTTATGAAAAACCCTAATTTTTTCCCAACTTTTCCCCACTTTCTCACCAAGATTCATTTGGATTCAAGCAAAAGTCAAAACATTAAAGTTGTAGCTTGTTGCATGATCTACAACTTTGATTCACAAAGTTTTCCCAAAAGAGGCTTGTATCTCAAGTTACAATTTTTGGAATAAGGGTACTAAACCATTCTTAACTTAGTAAAATTTTGACCTTTTTAGGCAAGGTTTTTACCTAACTTCAAGACCATTTTCCACATACTTCCACTTGGAATTTCAATTTTCATTTCAAAGATGGATTGTAGTACACATTCCAAGATTTCCAAAATGTCCAAGAACTCATCAAACAACCTCATGACTTGAGAGAATCGAATTTTGCAATATGGCAAAAAGTCACTTTGATTCATGGCCATGTACATGTTCATAACTTGTGCAATTTTTCAAATCAGCATGCCTCCCTTGATTACAGGCCTCTAAACCATCCAACACTCATAAATTTAATGCCAATCCTTTGTTCCAAAGTGTTGTTCTATGAGTTCAAACATTACATGCAAGTTTAATCCATTTATGAAAAAAGTGAAATAGCCATTTTTGAAAAGTTAAGCTTTATGTCAAAATGAAAATCCAAGAAGTACAGATCAAATCCCCTTGGCACAAGTTTAGGGACTAATCACTCTGATCAAGACAAGGTTTTGCAGCATGTTTAGGGGGCCTCTACCTGTCTAGAACACAAAGTGGCCATGGCTTGCTTAAAGTGTAAGAAAGAGGGCATATCACAGGACAACTTTCATCTCAGCATTAGAACCCTTAAGCAAATATTTTGTACACATTCAAGACATCCTAACTGAGCTAGCACACGACCCCAACACCTCCAATACCTCCACAAACTCAAAATCACCATTGAACTGCACAAAAACAGGGCTTGTTGCAGTTTGAGTGCCAACTCTCATCCCCTTCATGCTTCCTTGCTAAAAGCTCATCAAACACATTCCCTAGCATCACTTGAAGCTAACCGAAACATAAAACACGACCTGTAACTCCTCTAGGCAGTTCCACCATTTTCACTTTCTTGTTTTGCAGTTGAAGGTCCATAGCTCGATTCAAGGTGTTTCAAAGCAAAGTAAGTATTGGAATAGCATCACTACACTTCAGGCAAGCTGTACAGATCATCATCTTGTCCTGAAAGCCCCCATTGCCAGATAGAACTTCAACTGAACAGGTATCTTCTTGAACTTCTAACTCTCAGTGTAGGCATTAGCTCTAAGTTTGTGAATAAGAAGTGTTCTACTCATGCCCCTGAATCTGTACATGCTTTTACTTTTCATTTATTTTGCCTGAGCAATGAGAATTTAAGGCCTGAATATGGGAGAAAAGTTAGGTCAAGATTTGGGAATGTTAAAATTCTCTCTCATTTCTGAGAGTTAGGATGAGTTCTTTACATATTTAGAATCGTGATTCAATGCTTAACATTTCTTATGTTGAAAGTTTGTGCAAAAAGCCAAAAAACCAAATGTTTGAACTTGAGTACAGGCGCGCGTTTTTAGACATCTTTCTGTCCAGAGGTTGAAGAAGAAGCCACATGGGCTGGGCCTGCTTTTGTATTTCTTTTCGCACCATGTTTTTGGTTTTACACCCCCTAGGCCCATTTTGTTTATTTGCATGATTTTTTGACTTTTCTTTTTTTATCCTGACTTATTTATTTTTGCTAATAATATTAAAAACATAAAAAATATTTTTTACACCATTTTTATATTTTTTAGGTATTTATTTGTTTATATGGACATTTGTACATAAATATATATATATATATATATATATATATATATATATATATATATATATTATATATATATATATATATATATATATATATATATATATATATATATATATATATATATATATATAATATATATATATATAATATATATATATATATATATATATATATATATATATTATATAATATATATATATATTATATATATATATATATATATATTATATATATATTCTATTATTTAGAAAAACTAGAAAAAAAATCAAATATATTTTATTACTGATTTTTATTTCATTTTCTCTTAAAAAAAACATTTTGTATCAAAAAATATTTTTTTTTATAAATATTAAATATTATTATTTTGTATATATAATATTTGTTTAGTAAATAATAAAGATATTATATATATATTATATATATATATATATATATATATATATATATATATATATATATATATATATAATATATATATATATATATATATATATATATATATATATATATATATATATATATATATATATATATATATATATATATATATATATATATATATATATATATATATATATATATATATATATATATATATATATATATATATATATATATATATATATATATATATTAGTATATTTAGGTAAATAATACAAAAAATATATACATTTTTTATATTATTAATATTTGACCTAAAAAAAAATACTTTTTATAAATATACTTCATTTTATTTTATTTTTTGTATATAATAAATAAACACTTGTATAAATTAAATAATATATATATTTACTTAATAAAAATTAGGGTTTTACCCTTAAAACACAAAAACTCCAAAAATGTTAATTTTTTATCTTTATTCATTTTTGTTTATTGGACATAAAAAATATCCTTTTTCCATACATATGAAAACCCTTTTTGCATTTTGCATCTTTATTTTATTTTCCATTTAATTTATGCAATTAATTACTTTGTAAATATTCCAAATTGATGTAATAGCTAGGTTTAAATTCCTTGTCTAAATATCCCCCATTTGAACATTTGTACCCCCCTTCCCATATTGTGTTGTAATAGTTTAGAACTTTACTTTTCGCACTTTAATGCTTTCTAAATATGCCATGTTAGAATTAGGGTTTGTATGCAAATAAAAAGAACAAAATTAGTTTGACCTAATTTCAAGATAATCAAGCATGAATATGGACAACACATATCACACTTGCACCCCTAGGGTATTCCACTTGTTGCCTTCAAATAAATGGGCCATATTGCATGTTAGGTTTCTTTGGGTAAAAACAAACAATCAAATGATCATAGTCCCTCGATGACGCTTTCGAAAAGTTGCCTAAAATGATCAAGTCCCTTTCAAAGAAAAATTGCCCAAAGATACTTAGCACTATTGCAATTATGGTCTAAACGATGACCCGCGCCCGTCCCTTTCACCTCCTAACACAAGATTGTCCACCAAATGCAATGGTGGAACAAAATTGTTAAAAGGGTTAAAACATAGCATAAATATTTGAGAACTTTAGGGTAGATAGCTCTTAAGTACTTGTCCACTTGCAAAACAAAACACTTGCCTATTTTCAAACCACACTTCACAAACACTTTCAAAACAAACTTTCAAAAACCTTGGAACATCTTTTCAAAAAGACAAACACCTTTTGTAAAACATTCGAGTAAAGAATTGTTACAAGGGTAGCCTAGACAAGGCATATTTTTCAAAACATTTTCAAAACACACACAAAGCACCATTTCAAACAATTGAAAACCAAGGCAAGTTGATCTAAGCAAGTACCTAAGAGCCCATGGATAACCATGGATAGAAAGGGTGCTAATACCTTCCCTTTCTATAATCTACTCTCCGAACCCAAGAAAAATCTCAAAGGTTTTTGCTGTGCTTTTTAAACCTTTCCTTAGGATAAAATAAAAAGTCGGTGGCGACTCTTGCTCAACTGAAACATTTGCAAAAACAAACGCAAAACTCATAGTCAGTTCTCCCACCGTATCACAGAACTGGCGACTCTGCTGGGGAGATTTTTATGTGGAGAAACCTTAGGGCTTATATCACCCTCTTGCATGACTAATTGTTTGATTTGCTTGCTTTATACTTTGGCTCTATTGTTTGGGTTTACAATCCTCCACCCGGATTTTGGGAAACATTCATAGATAGCAATACGTTGTGGAAACTGTGCGGGGTATACCGACACGGTCGAAGCAATAGCTATATTAGTGCGACATATTTGTGAGTACCGGTAACCCTTGAGTTCAATCAAGGAGAGTACGGGGCCGCTGAGTGATGTCACTAAGCACTAATGACCTAGAACCTTACTTGACCATCTTGGCCTTTTATTAGGGGTAGTGAGATGACCGGCTTTGGTGCAGTCCGAAGTTGGTAGATACTCGATACTACACTCATTGAGGGTTGTTTTCCTTGGAATATTTTGGTCGCTAGTTAAGTGGCTAAACCGAAACAATGAACAATGAAAACAATCCAATGATATTGAGCTCCTTAGAACCCGGTTACTATTTATAGGACAGGTTTTTAAGCCAAATACACTCAAGAGGGTACTTACCTATGAAACCCCATGCAAGCCTGAAACTAGGGTTTGGTGTGATTTGCTTGTACATATGTTTTGTGCCATGCAAGCCTGAAACTAGGGTTTGGTGTGATTTGCTTGTACATATGTTTTGTGCATACATCATAAACATCATAAAACATCATATGCATTCACTAACCATTTCAAGGGTTTGGATCTTAATCTTTGTTCTTGTTTTGTAGGTCATGGAAATTCCTCGCAGAAACACCATCCAAGTCAACCTTGTGAGAATTTCTCCTCAACTCAAGGAGCTCACCTCAAGAATTCTGGAAAGCTCATCCTTCAGTGAAAGACATGGTAGACTGCTCAGCCTAGTCAACACCAACATTGAAGAAGACATGATGAAAGTGCTATTCCAGTTCTTTGACCCTCTTCACCACTGTTTCACTTTCCCTGATTACCAGTTGGTGCCCACTTTGGAGGAGTTTTCTCAACTCCTGAGAATTCCTATCCTTAATCAACTACCCTTCAACGGTACGAAAAAGGAACCAAAGCCGGAAGA
The DNA here is from genome assembly GCA_948472305.1 of Vicia faba. Lineage (NCBI taxonomy): Eukaryota > Viridiplantae > Streptophyta > Magnoliopsida > Fabales > Fabaceae > Vicia > Vicia faba. The sequence continues at coordinate 1,035,425,476 of OX451741.1, forward strand.
TGTTGCTCGAGCATTACATCTACAACCATCCGACATCAAGGGGCATTGGGAAACCAGAAGCGGCGTCAAGGGATTCTTAGCAAAATTCTTGTTTGAGAAGGCACAAGAATGTTGGAAATCATTGGACCTACAAGCCTTTGAAGAGATTGTGGCACTCCTTATCTATGGGTTGGTCTTGTTCCCAAATGCTGACCAATTGATAGATGTCAACGCCGTCAAAATCTTCTTGTCCAAAAATCCAATACCAACATTGCTTGGGGACATTCTTCACTCATTTTACACACGAACAATGAGAAAGAGGGGTGTTCTCATGTGCTGTACTCCTCTCCTTGCAAGGTGGTTTATTTTGAACCTTCCACAATCTGTCTTGAAGAATGACCAAGGCTCAAGGTGGTCCCAACGGTTGATGACTCTTACTCACTCTGATGTACATTGGTGTTCTCGGTCCAGAGAAAATGTCATCATCGTCGATCATTGTGGAGAGTTTCCTAATGTTCCTTTACTTGGAATCAGATGAGGTATCACCTACAACCCTTGCCTAGCTTTGAGGCAATTTGGATATACACGGAGGGATGGCCCTCATGACATGTTGATTCCTGACCTAGTTTTTGACTTCGACAACGATGCGCAAGGACTTCGCCAAAGATTCATCAGAGCTTGGGGAAAACCCAACAAGGTTGATAGCAAGACTCTGGGACACAAGAACTCCATCCCTCTTGAGCCTTATCTCAAGTGGGTACGAGCCCGAGCCCAAAGTCTAATGATGCCTTATCCTCATGTACTCCCTGTGATTAAAGAGCCCGTCAAGGAAGGAGAGGTTCCCTACACCATCCTACATCCAGACATGCCTACATCGTGGGAGGAAATGCAGAAAAGTTGGATTCAGCTCAAGGAGGAACGAAACACTTTTGAAGCCAGCTTCTACGCTAGTGAGAAGAAGGTTCTAGAGCTTACCCGCCGACTCCATGAGCAAGAGGCTCTCAACACCTACATCGCACCAAAGAGGATGCGCAATGTCTTTTTACCTTAAGAAGTTTTTGTAATATTTGGCCCATGGGGCATTTATGTACTAACAAATTTCTTCTTATTAATATGACGTGCGTTCTTCTTTGTCTGAAACAATTTTGAAAGTCCTAAATCCTTGAATGCATTGCATACATAAGCATATCATTCATCATGTGCATAAGCAGGTCTCACTCCAGGTTTCCTTATCTGTCTGCTGTTTATTTCAGTAGGATGGATCTCGAGCAAACAGTCAAAGACCTACAAGCTCAAAATGCACAGTTTCAGCAACTCCTGACAACCTTGGCTAAAGGTCAGGAGGATCTCAAGACCTTGCTGGGGAATAAAGACCCAGTGAAAAAGAAGAAAAAGAGACTCGGGGTGGCTACTTTAGGGAGAAGATTTGATGGAGAAGCTCGGAGAGTGCTTGAATTTCCTCCTACTTCTGATGAAGGAACCAGCAAAGGAGGTGGGGCTGCGGTACCTTCCGAGTCCGATGTGGAAGAAGAAGAGGTCGAAGAGGATGAAGACTATTCTGACCAACAATACCCTCCAGCTGATGATAAATACAAAGGGCTAGAAGACAGGTTGGCCGCCATGGAGCTACAAAGAGTACCGGGTTTGGATTTTGAAGACTTGGGCTTGGTCGCCGGGATTGTGATTCCCCCAAAATTCAAAGTGCCAGTGTTTGTGAGGTATGATGGGCTGTCCTGTCCAAAAATGCATCTCAGGTCCTACGTGAGAAAGATCCAACCCTATACGGCAGATAAAAACCTTTGGATTCATTTCTTTCAAGACAACCTTTCTGGGGCTCAACTGGAGTGGTTTTATCAGCTAGAGGGAACCAGCGTCCGAAATTGGGAAGATTTGGCCACCGCTTTTTACAAACAATATCAGTACAATTCTGACCTTGCTCCTACTCGTACCCAACTTCAGGGTATGTCACTAGGAACAGGCGAAGGGTTCAAAGAATATGCACAAAAATGGAGGGATATGGCTGGCAGGGTGCAACCTCCTTTAATCGACCGCGAACTTGTTGATATGTTTCTAGGGACCCTATCTGGGCCATTTTTCAATCATCTAATTGGTAACTCTTCCGCGGGGTTTACTGATTTGATCTTAACAGGCAAAAGAATAGAAGCTGGCATCAAGTCAGGAAAGATTCAGAAGGGTGTTGCTGCAAGTGTTGAGAAGAAGCCTTTTAAGAAGGAAAGAGCTGTGGTATATTCTCAGAGAAGAGCAGGGAAGACAGAGCGTCGGCCAACAGTGGGGGCCGTAATGATTCAAAACCCTTCAAGTGAGCAGCCTCGCTATAACCAGTCCAGACCAAATCAGCAACGGGTGGAACGGCCACAATGGCAGTTCACCCGCATTAATATAACTCCAGCGCAAGTGCTTCCCCATCTGTTAAAGTTGAATCTCGCCACTATCAAAGAGGCACCAAAGAATGTGAATACGTCCTCTCCACATTATCATCCTAATGCTAAATGCGCCTACCATTCTGACAGTGTCGGGCACAACACCAATGATTGTTGGGCACTCAAGCATAAAATCCAAGACCTGATAGAGGCGAAGGAGGTGGAGTTTGACGCTCCGGAGAAGCCTAATGTGATATCTGCACCCATGCCGAAGCACGGCCGAAATGTCAATGCCATTGAAGAGGATTTGTATGTTGCTGATGTCAAAGATCTGGTAACTCCATTGCTAACCATCAAGTTGAATCTGTTAAGGGCCGGGATCTTCCCGGGATGTAAAGAAGACTGCTATTGTTGTTATTCTCTGCCGTTTGATTGTCCGTTACTGAAGAAAGGCATCCAAGGCCTTATGGATAGTCGACAAATTTTGTTTGAAAATGTTTCTGCTGTTCTAACCCATACTGAAGATGTCTCAATCATAACCATTCACGCCAATCTTTCCAAGGCCGTCAGAAAGCCTGTTAAGATTACACCAGCTACGAAATCTATTCCTTTGAAGATAACAATGCCAGGGCCTGTCCCCTATGTTTCTGAGAAGTCGATACCATGGAACTATGGTGGTGACGTCTACTACCATGGTATCAAACAAATCGAAATAACTGAAGAAAGTTCGGATGATGAAGAAGCCAACATTGGTAACATTGCAGGCACGAGCAAAATCACCAGGAGCGGGAGAATATTTTCTCCAGAGATTGCCCCTCCAAGAGCAATCTTTGGACCCTCATCTGCCGACAAGGTCATCCCTGCACCAATAAAACTCTCTGCTAGAGCCCCTTTGATTGAAGATGTTGTTGTTCCTAGTACTGTCCCTCCTACCACTGCTGACAAAGGTAAGGGAATCCAAGATGAGCTCGTCAGGACGAGGGCTCAACCCTTAGTCATCCCGGAGACCTCCAAGAAGGAAATGGATGAGATCTTGAGGATAATCAAAAGAAGTGATTACGATGTGGTAGAACAGCTGGGGCAAACCCCCTCAAAGATCTCCGTGCTGGCACTACTACTTTGCTCGGAAGCGCACGCTAAAGCTCTGATAAAATTCCTGAAGGCGGCCCATGTGCCCCAGGAAACCTCTACATATCAATTTCAAAATTGCGTGGCTAGCCTTACTGCGGACAATGGATTAGGTTTCTCTGATGCCGACCTAACTCCTAAAGGTAGAAACCACAATGATGCTTTGCACATTTCAGTCGAGTGTCGAGGAACCACTCTCGCACATGTCTTGGTCGACACTGGTTCGTCGCTGAATGTATTGCCTAAGAAGGCCTTGGACCGACTAGATTGTGAAGGGTTGGAGTTGAAGCCGAGTGATATTGTTGTCAGAGCTTTCGATGGTTCGAAGAGAATGGTCCATGGGGAGGTTGAAATTCCCATCAAGATAGGCACTGAGGTGTTTAAGTCTACTTTCTATGTGATGGACATCCGTCCATCATACTCTTGCTTGTTGGGTAGGCCTTGGATACACCATGCTGGGGCAGTCACCTCCTCCTTACATCAGATGTTGAAGTATCCTGTCAAGGGAAAGATCATTACTGTCCATGGTGAAGAGGAGTACATGATTAGCCACTTGAATTCTTTCCGGTACGTGGAGGTAGAAGGGGAGTTCATTGAAACACCTTTTCAGCATTTCGAAGAGGTCCTTCCTGAAATAACAGTAGCAAAGTTGGCAGCTGAGACACCGAGGCAAATGGCCAGGATGGCATCTCTAGAGGATGCAAGGACCGCAATAAGGGAAGGGAAGAATTCAGCATGGGGGAAGTTGCCCGATATTCCACATAAGACGGATAAATTTGGATTAGGGTTCACTACCGCAGGCCAGAAAGCTATGCGTCGTTCGAAGATTGAAAGAGCGCCAGTCAAAATTTCTCCCTACGGAATCAACGCTTTGGAGGATGAAGACAAAGAGAGCAACATCGAAGAGTGGATTTACCCAACTGTCAAAGGAGGATTGAGCAACTGGGAGGTAAAAGACTTTGTCCCCATCACTTTTATTCATCAGTAATTTATCTGTTAAACATTTCCTATTTGGTCTGTAATATTTATTTTCAAACAATCCGTACACTATCTTTTCACCTCATGCTTTGCCCGGGGCATGTAGGTCCATTTGTAAGGGTTTTGATTATTTTTCATATCCATATGCCATGTTTAATGATTCATTGGACGTTTTTCATTTGATAAACTGCTTGCGTTCATTTTCTTTCCTTTTGCATTTTTTTTAAGGATGGCTATCCCTTACACACACCCACACTCACCAATGCAGGTACCCATCCACTCCGGATTCCATGGGTGACTATTCTGTTATATCCTTTAATAACTCTGGAGATCTGGTCAATTAAGACGAGTATGAAGATTACGAAGGTTTTGAAGTACCAGGGGAACTAGCCAGACTTCTACAGCAAGAGGAAAGGGCCATCTTACCGCACGAAGAGTCATTGGAAACTGTCAACTTAGGGACCGAGGAAGACCGGAAGGAGGTGCAAGTGGGTGCCAATCTGGAACCAAGTGTCAAGGAACGCCTGATACAGTTGTTGAATGAGTATGTTGAAATCTTCGCTTGGTCTTATGAAGACATGCCGAGTTTAGACACAGACATCGTGGTTCACCATCTCCCCACAAGAGAGGATTGTCCACTGATCAAGCAAAAAGTCCGCCGAATGAGGCCTGACATGTCTGAAAAGATCAAAGCAGAAGTGATGAAGCAATTCGACGCTGGCTTTCTGGCTGTTACGTCCTATCCTCAATGGGTCGCTAACATCGTGCCAGTACCTAAGAAAGATGGCAAAGTCAGGATGTGTGTGGACTACCAGGATTTGAATAGGGCCAGCCCCAAAGATGATTTTCCACTTCCACACATTGACATTCTGATCGACAATACAGCTCAGCACAAAGTGTTTTCCTTCATGGACGGATTCTCGGGTTACAATCAAATCAAAATGGCCCCCGAGGATATGGAGAAAACAACTTTTGTCACACAATGGGGCACTTTCTGTTACAAGGTGATGCCGTTCGGGCTGAAGAACGCAGGGGCAACTTATCAACGCGCCATGGTAGCTTTATTTCATGATATGATACATCATGAGATTGAAGTTTACGTAGACGATATGATAGCTCGGTCACAAACAGAGGAAGAGCACCTTGAACATCTAGAAAAGCTGTTTGCCAGGTTGAAAGAATACAAACTCAAGCTGAATCCAAGTAAGTGCACTTTTGGAGTTAGGTCTGGTAAACTTCTGGGATTCATTGTAAGCAACAAAGGCATTGAAGTCGATCCAGCAAAAGTAAAAGCAATACAAGAGATGCCCGCTCCTCGTACTGAAAAGGAGGTTAGAGGGTTCTTGGGGCGCTTGAACTATATTGCCAGATTCATCTCTCATCTGACTTCTACCTGTGAGCCAATTTTCAAACTCTTGAAGAAAGATCAGGTAGTCGAATGGAACGACGATTGCCAAACTGCTTTTGATAAAATCAAGGAGTATTTGCTAGAACCTCCTATTCTGATGCCACCCGTCGAAGGAAGACCATTGATCATGTATTTGATCGTCTTGGATAACTCAATGGGGTGTGTTTTAGGCCAGCATGACGAGTCTGGTCGAAAAGAGCATGCTATTTATTACCTTAGCAAAAAGTTTACCGACTGTGAGACTCGCTACTCACTGCTCGAGAAAACTTGCTGCGCTTTGGTATGGGCTGCTCGCCGACTAAGACAGTATATGTTGACTCATACTACCTTGTTGATTTCCAAAATGGATCCTATCAAGTATATCTTCGAAAAGCCCGCTTTATCTGGAAGGATAGCTAGATGGCAAATAATCCTAACTGAATATGACATCCAGTACACCACCCAAAAAGCTATAAAAGGGAGTGTACTAGCTGACCATCTGGCTCATCAGGCTATCGAAGATTATCAACCCATGAGATTTGACTTCCCAGACGAAGACATCATGAATTTGGACAACATTGAAGGTAACGGACCGTATGACGGACCCGAAAAGGGATCCCGATGGACCCTGTACTTTGATGGTGCTTCAAATGCACTTGGAAATGGTATTGGCGCAGTACTCATTTCTCCGGAAGGCTGTCACACACCTTTCACGGCCCGAATCTGCTTCAACTGCACAAACAACATGGCCGAGTATGAAGCTTGCATCTTTGGTATCAAGGCTGCTATAGACTTGGGGATCAAATCTTTGATCGTATTTGGGGACTCGGCTTTGGTTATCAGTCAAATCAAAGGAGAATGGGATACCAAGCATCCTAATCTTATCCCATACAAAGAACATGTCTTGACATTGTTGCCTCATTTCGAGCAAATTACCTTCGAGCATTTCCCGCGAGAAGAGAATCAGCTAGCAGATGCTCTAGCTATAATGTCTTCCATGTTTAAACTCAACTGGGATAACGAGGCTCCCCGAATCACCATCGAGCGAATGGATGAACCTGCGCATTGCCACGAGATTAATACCGAAGAAGTAGTGGAACAACCCTGGTTCCATGAAATCAAGAGGTATCTCGAGACCAGAGATTATCCCGAAGGAGCTTCCGTAAATGACAAGAAGTTCTTAAGGAAATTTGCTGCCAAATTCTTCCTGAGCAACGACATCCTTTACAAACGAAGCCATGATTGTGTATTACTCCGATGTGTAGACAAAGCTGAAGCAGAGTTGATCATGACTGATATACAAAGCGGCACATTTGGCACTCACTTGAGCGGGCATACAATGGCTAAGAAGATCCTAAGGGCAGGCTATTACTGGTCTACCATGGAAGCTGACTGCCATCAACATTCCCGTACTTGCCACAAATGCCAAGTCTACGCTGACAAAGTTCATATCCCTCCGGTTCCTCTCAACGTTATGACTGCTCCTTGGCCATTTGCAATATGGGTGTTGGCTCCTAAATTCGACACCCTTGTTTTATTAATATCAGCCATTAAAGCTGAAGGATGTTTTCGACCAGCTGGGTCTGTCGAAATGCCCATCGAAAGGTGGCAATGTACTTAGAGGATTTCTTCCAAGGGAGAAGTTGGTTGCCTTCGACGTCGAAGGTGTTTCTCGTCGAAGATGCTTCTCGACGAAGGTGTTCGATGGTTCAGAGTGGAACGGTTTGAAATTCAAGCGTTTGGAGGGAAAACGGTTTCCAGCGGTTACCAAGTGCAACGTGCAAAGATCTGGAGCGTCGAACGCTGAGAACGTGCCAAGTGGAGTCATCTCGAAGCAGTGTAACTGCCCGACGGTTACTTGGGATGTTTTAGTATAAATAGTAGTAGGTCACACAGTTTTTCGCGTGTGTTCACAATTATATACAAAGTCACTCATATAGATTCGAGTACCCAGCGTGTGAGAAAGAATTGTTGAGAATGTATGTGTGAAACACCACTTTTATCAATTAAAGTCATTTATTTCCCAGAAACTTTACTTGCTTTCTTCTTTACCTTTCTTGTCGAAGCCCTTTATTTCAAGCCTTCATTTATTTTATCAAGCCCATTTCTTCATGCAATTTACTTAAAGCCTCTTTATTTTCTTGTCATTTAACCATTATCCAACTTAATCAAAACCTCAAAATCAACCATGTCTTAGGATCAATCTGATCGATCCTGCGAGTAACCAAATAAGTAACCATTTGGAGGATCAGCGGTTGTTTACCGATAACCACGGTAAACAAATTGGCACACCTGGTGGGACTGTGTGTTGATATTTGAAGTTTAACCTTTTAAACATAATCTCATCTTTTTCGAGGAGTGTTGTATGTTATTGAGAAGTGGTAGAATATACACTAACGATACCAATACTGCCAGAAGAAGGGAAGAGATGGCGAATCCACCAAACAATAACGAAATCCCACAAACGAATGTGGGAGCAACGGTTATCCCGACCGTAAGTGAAGCGATAACCGCTGGTTCAACACCAGCAGTAACGGTCACAACAACGGGGCCATTACCTCCGTTCACAGGCCCCAGAGTGCCTTTGGGAACCCCCCCACCAAGGGGAAATTTAGGCACAAGGCCTTATGTTCCCCCAGGATTTATGACAGGCGGTCATAATCGAGAACCACTCTATGGCATGCCAACTTCTGACTTGGCTAGCCTGACGAACGCTGCGTCCACTTTTTCAGACCCTTTAGTGAGTGCCTCTTCGCCACTCCAAGGTTCTGGAGTAGGTATGGCGAATAGAAATAGGACCCAACTCTTAGGAGGAACGTCCTAAGTAGCACATGGCCTTACAAATGCCTCGACAGCAGTCTTGAGGCAGCAAATGGACGAAAGCAACCATGATATGGTTCAAATGTTGGCACAAACTTTAAGTACAATGCTGAACCCTCTAATACAAAACACTACCCAATCGAATCAGCAGATGACAGCGCAAATGACGCGTTTGGCTGATTTCTTTGGAGTACCCCAACCTATTCGACAGCCCCAAAGGGCGCAAATAAGGGGAAACCAGGGTGTATTCTTAGAGGAAGAAACCACTATCAACCAAGTCCAACAGCCTGTCGAAGAAAACCTTAGGGCACGATTGGAGCAACCTGTCGAGGAGCCCAGGGTAATAACCCCAGAGGTAAGGTTAGTTAACAGAAACCAAAATGCTGACGAAGTAGTTCAGCATATCCAATACCAAAACATGGGTTTGGAAAATAATCTGGAAACCATGATCGAAAGGATCATGACTCAAAATGGGATGAACATGGGCTTTCGAAGGCCCAACTTTACATCCCCGTTGTCAGAATACGTGTTACAAACAGACTTACCTCCTAGATGTAAAGTCCCTAAATTCACTAAGTTCTCTGGGGACACGACAGAATCTACTATCGAACATGTGGCGAGATACTTGATCGAAGCAGGAGATATTTCGAACAACGAAAACCTGAGGATTAAGTACTTCCCAAGTTCTTTAACAAAGAACGCTTTTACTTGGTTTACAACTCTTCCCCCCAATTCGATCCATCATTGGACCCAGTTGGAAAGATTGTTCCATGAACAATTCTACATGGGGCAAACCAAGATAAGCCTGAAAGAATTGGCCAGTGTAAAGAGACGTTTTACTGAACCTATAGACGAATATCTAAATAGGTTTAGGTTGCTCAAAGCAAGATGTTTTACACAAGTGCCAGAACATGAGTTAGTCGAAATAGCCGCAGGCGGTTTAGATTATTCCATTAGGAAGAAGTTAGACACTCAATACCTGAGAGACATGGCCCAACTGGCCGATAGAGTTCGACAGGTAGAACGCCTCAAAGCTGAAAAAGCAAAGGCAACGAAAACTCATAAGAGAGAGAGGATAGCGTATGTTGAGATGGATGACGAAGATCCAGAATCCTTCGACGATACTATAACTGTCGAAGAGGGAGAAGTCGATTTAGCGGAACTAAAACAAGGGCCGCCATACTCTTGCAAACTGTTAGTCCCCTCAAGTGGGAAAAATCCCATGGGTCCAGAAAGGACCAACGATAGGTTCCCCAAAAAGACTTATAGTTTTGATATTACAAAATGTGATGAGATCTTTGACTTGCTTGTAAAAGATGGCCAAATGATAATACCCCCAGGGGTAAAAGTGCCTCCTCTTGATCAAAGAAAGAAGAGAGGCTTTTGTAAATATCATAATTTTCTGGGCCATAAAACGTCTCAATGTTTTCTTTTCAGGAATCTTGTGCAAGACGCTATCGAAGAAGGGAGGTTGAAGTTTGCTGACAAGACCCCCATGGCTGTGGACTCTAATCCGTTGCAGGCTGAAGCCCACCATGCTGAACCTTCAGAGGTGAACGTGATCGAGGCATCCAGAAGCCAGTCGAAGAGGCCAGGAATCACAATGGTCGAAGTCTCAAAGGACCATGTCAACATGCCAATCTTTGGCAGTTTTTCTGGGAATTTATCCAGAAAGACAATTGAAGCGGTTCAGAAAGCGGTCGAAAGCCCAAAGCTGGAGACAGTTGGAGCCCAAAAATCTGGACCAAAACCCAGTTCTCACTTGGCCACAGTTCAAGGCCAGACAGAGGACTTGGAGATTCAAATGAAGCAGTTGACTCTTGCCAACAAAGATACCATGAATGTCAACATGGTCGAAGTCTCTGAACCAAAAGCATCAGAGGAGGCCATGAGGCAAGAACAAGCTAACAAGACTGCTTTCCCTCGGGAGAATGAAAATCTGGCAGATTTCCTGCAAAGATGCCAGAAGAAGAAGTCAGAAGTGATGCTGTGTCCAAGATGCAGTTCGATCTTTGACAAAAAAGCTGCTGAACATATTCAAGGCGTAAGAGCAGCAAATAAGAGAAGGGAAAATGTTGATCTTCGACATGACCCCAGAAGAGCCTCTCAAAGAGGTTCAAACCAAGAAAAGAGGCCATTGACTTTCAGGCCTCCAACTAATGTGCCAGTAGATACATGGTACAAAACATCTGGTCGAAAGAGGCCAAGCGAGGAGAGATGGCACTCTTTCGATGTGCCAAGGGGTTCATCTTTAACACAAAAGAAAGAGCCTCAAGTTGCTGCCCCTAAAGTTGCACAGGTGTCAAGCAACTACAAAGGGAAAAATCCCATGTCTCGATCTCAATGGAGGAGATACCAGAGGCGACGAAAAGCTGAGAGGGAGGCTGCCAATGAACCAAAGGCAGAAACCAGTTAAAATGTTCCTCTAAGGAAGCAAAGGAAACCTCTGGAAAGAGAGCCAGTAACCAACAGGCTAGTTTGGCCTAACCAAGGTGAAATTGAGGACGAAGATGGTTCTGAGTCTGATGATACTTTGGACATCATGGTGAATATAGTCTCAGTGCTGCCCAGAGAGTTCAACCGACAGGTGGAGGTCGAAACAAGTGATTGGGAAGTGGAGCAAGAAATGGCCAAACATAGGCCAGTGTGCTATTTCGTCATGGATAATGGCACTACTGAGGAACAAAATGGGTTCTTCGAACCACCTACAGAGGCGATGAAGAATCACCTCAAGCCTTTATTTATAAGGGCTAAACTCGAAGAAACTACAGTGAATAAAATCTTGGTGGATTGTGGGGCAACCATCAACATTATTCCTCACTTTATGCTAAGGAAAATAGGCAAAAGGGATGAGGACATCAAGCCTCACAACATGGTCCTGTCGAACTATGAGGGCGGCATAGGGACCACTATGGGAGTGATCCAACTGGATATCAAGGTAGGATCTATCCTTCGACCAACAATGTTTATGGTCATATCGGCCAAACCTAACTATAATCTTTTGTTGGGCCGTGAATGGATTCATGGTGTTGGAGCTGTGCCATCATCAATGCACCAGAGGTTGCTGCTATGGCGTCCAGATGGGATGGTCGAAAACATAGAGGCAGATTAAAGCTATTACCTGGGCGAAGTGAATCACCTAGGGCTGGCAGATTTCGACAAGAACTTGGCTCACATAGGGCCATGTCCAACACCTGACTTCGACTTGGCGCCAGCGCCAAATACTTTTTGTTCCCTATACCTGCACCCTGAGCATGGTTTTCAATGGGACAGAGAAGACTTGTCCCACATAGACTTCAGTGGGTTAACTGATATCCAACCAACTGGTTGGGGAAGTGAATTCAGTGATAATGACTGAGTCACAATCATTGAAGCGAATTTCGGCTTATGTAGCCGAAACAAAGATGATAACGGCTCTCGAAGCCGAAGTAAAGTACATGGCCACACAGGCCAATGATCAACAGTTATCTGCTGCAGGTCCGGGAAAGGATTTCGATCCAGAACCTCCTGATATCATGCAAAAAGGAATGCAGGAACAGAGGCTCGACGCCATCTATGACGATGAGCCTTTGGGCTTCGAAAAGGACCCCTTGGCGAACAACATTAAAATGTTAGCGCAAGATCCTTTAGAAGAAATCAACTTAGGCGAAGGGTCATAGAAAAAGCCAACTTACATCAGCGCCAAAATTGACCCAGAACTTAGGTTGGAAGTAATCCAATTGTTGAAAGAGTTCAAGGACTGTTTTGCATGGGATTACGACGAAATGCCTGGTCTCGACAGAGGATTGGTAGAACTTCAGTTGCCAATCAAACCTGGGAAGAAGCCAATCAAGCAAAGTCCAAGACGCTTCGCTCCAGAAATACTGTCGAAGATCAAAACGGAAGTCGAAAGACTGCTGAAGTGCAAATTCATACGCGTTACGAGGTATGTCGAATGGATTGCAAACATTGTGCCAGTAATTAAGAAAAATGGTACATTAAGGGTGTGCATAGATTTCAGAGATTTGAATGCTGCTACGCCCAAAGATGAATATCCTATGCCTGTGGCGGAAATGCTAGTCGATTCTGCCGCTGGCTATGAATACCTGAGTATGCTCGATGGTTATTCAGGATATAATCAAATATTCATTGCTGAAGAGGATGTGTCGAAAACAGCTTTTCGATGCCCTGGGGCTCTAGGCACTTACGAATGGGTAGTGATGCCTTTCGGCCTAAAGAACGCTGGGGCAACATACCAGCGAGCAATAAATTCTATCTTCCATGATTTTATTAACACTTTTATACAAGTATATATTGATGACATTGTTATAAAATCTGTTTCCAGGAAGAATCATATTGACCACCTTCGACAATCATTCGAAAGAATGAGAGAACATGGTCTGAAGATGAACCCTTTGAAGTGTGTATTCTGTGTGAAAGCTGGAGATTTCTTGGGCTTCGTTGTCCACAAGAAAGGAATCGAAATCAACCAGAACAAGACGAAGGCTATTCTGGAAGCGAAAGCGCCATCGAATAAGAAGGAACTGCAATCTCTGTTAGGCAAGATAAATTTCTTAAGGAGATTTATATCTAACCTAAGTGGGAAAGCTCAAGCCTTTTCACCCTTACTTCGACTGAATAAAGAGGGATTCGAATGGGGGCAAGAGCAACAAGAAGCCTTCGACAAAATCAAAGGGTACCTCACCAAGCCACCTATTTTGGTGCCTCCTTGTAGCAATAGGAGTATGAGATTGTACATAGCTGCATCCGACAAAACTTTGGGAAGCATGTTAGCCCAATAAGATGAGAATGGAGTCGAAAGACCCATTTACTATCTTAGTAGAGTTTTGAACGATGCAGAAACTAGATATAGCGAAGTTGAAAAATTGTGTCTATGTCTGTATTTCTCTTGTACAAAACTCAAGCAATATATAAAACCAGTTGATGTGTATGTTTCGTCTCATTTTGATGTTTTCAAGTACATGTTGTCGAAACCCATCTTGCACAGTCGAATTGGCAAGTGGGCACTAGCATTAACTGAATACTCCTTGACCTTTATGCCTCTTAAGGCAGTGAAAGGACAAGTGGTTGCAGACTTTATAGTCGACCACTCAATTCAAGTTGAGGATGTTAATTATGTGGAGATAGAACCTTGGAAATTCTACTTCGATGGTTCCAGCCATAAAGATGGAACAGGAGTAGGAGTCTTGATCATTTCTCCAGAAAAAATTCCAACAACATTCAAGTACAAGATATCAGGTTCTTGTTCGAACAATGAGGCTGAGTATGAAGCTCTAATTACTGGCCTGGAGATATTGTTGGAATTGGGGGCAACTCGAGTTGAAATAATGGGAGACTCAGAGTTAGTCATTAAGCAAGTCACAAAAGAATATAAATGCATAAGAGAAAATCTCATTATGTACTTCGTGATAGCAAATCGTTTATTGAAAAAATTTGAAATGGTCAATATTCGACACATACTCAGATTGGAAAATCAAATAGCCAACGAATTGGCACAAATTGCATCTGGGTACAAGATTTCAAAAATGAGATTACAAAGAGCAATCGAAGTTCGAGAAAAGATGAAAGCAACTTGTCTATCACCAACAGACTTGGAATCGACAAGACTAGGATATGCTGATCAAAGTAACTTCGAAATTTCGTTCATAGATAATTTATCAGAGCAAGATTGGAGGAAGCCCATTGTGGATTATCTTCAAAATCCAGTAGCTTCGACAGAACGAAAAACAAAGTACAGGGCGTTGAGTTACGTACTCATGGGTAATGAGTTATTTAAAAAGACGCCTGAAGTGGTATTGCTAAAATGCTTAAGTGAAACTGAGGCATACATAGCCCTTTCGACTACGCACGCTGGAACATGTGGGGCTCACCAAGTAGGCCATAAGATGAAATGGTTGTTGTTTCGACAAGGACTATACCGGCCCACCATGTTGAAAGATTGTGTCGAGTTCGCTAAAGGTTGCCAAGAATGTCAAGTCCATACATGCATCCAACATGTACCAGCAAGCGAACTTCACTCGAAATCGTTTATTGAAAAAATTTGAAATGGTCAATATTCGACACATACCCAGATTGGAAAATCAAATAGCCAACGAATTGGCACAAATTGCATCTGGGTACAAGATTTCAAAAACGAGATTACAAAGAGCAATCGAAGTTCGAGAAAAGATAAAAGCAACTTGTCTATCACCAACAGACTTGGAATCGACAAGACTAGGATATGCTGATCAAAGTAACTTCAAATTTCGTTCATAGATAATTTGTCAGAGCAAGATTGGAGGAAGCCCATTGTGGATTATCTTCAAAATCCAGTAGCTTCGACAGAACGAAAAACAAAGTACAGGGCGTTGAGTTACGTACTCATGGGTAATGAGTTATTTAAAAAGACGCCTGAAGGGGTATTGCTAAAATGCTTAAGTGAAACTGAGGCATACATAGCCCTTTCGACTACGCACGCTGAAACATGTGGGGCTCACCAAGTAGGCCATAAGATGAAATGGTTGTTGTTTCGACAAGGACTATACCGGCCCACCATGTTGAAAGATTGTGTCGAGTTCGCTAAAGGTTGCCAAGAATGTCAAGTCCATACAGGCATCCAACATGTACCAGCAAGCGAACTTCACTCGATAGTGAAACCTTGGCCTTTTAGAGGATGGGCGTTGGACCTCATTGGAGAGATTCGACCAGCATCATTAAAGAGCCAGAAGTATATATTGGTAGGCATTGATTATTTTACTAAGTGGATCGAAGCTATCCCTTTAGTCAATGTATACCAAGAAAATGCCATTGAATTTATTCAAAAGAACATTATCTTTAGATATGGAATCCCTGAGACTATAACAACTGATCAAGGATCAGTTTTCACCGGTCGAAAGATGCAGGAATTCGCTCAGGAAACGGGCTTTAAACTCCTAACATCAACACCTTATTATGCACAGGCAAATGGTCAAGTCGAAGCAGCGAACAAAGTAGTGATTGGCTTGATAAAAAAGCATGTTGGGAAGAAGCCAAAAAATTGGCATAAGACGTTAGACCAGATTTTGTGGGCCTGTCGAACGTCCCCAAAAGAAGCCATAGGTACAACACCATATAGGCTAACTTTTGGCCATGACGCAGTGTTGCCAGCAGAAATTTGTCTTCAATCTGCAAGGGTTCAGAGACATTACGATATTCCCTCTGAAATTTATTGGGATATGATGTTAGACGAACTAGTAGATTTAGACGAAGAAAGATTGCGCGCTCTTGACCTACTCAGGCTTCAGAAGAAAAGAGTAGAAGACTCTTATAATAAAAAGGTGAAACCTAAGGCATTTTCGCCTGGAGAACTAGTTTGGAAGGTGATTCTTCCCATGGATCGAAGGGATCGAAGCATGGGAAAATGGTCACCCAAATGGGAAGGACCATTCAGAGTTATCCAGACTTTTTCTGGTGGAGCTTATGAAGTCGAAGAGCTAGGTGAAGATAAAAGGCTCTTGAGAGTAAATGGTAAATATTTGAAAAAGTATAAACCTATACTCCAAGAGATAAAAATAAATAACAAGTAACGATTAAATTAACCATAAATAAGCCAAAATGGAAATTTTTTATAAATTAGCCAAAATGGCAATATTGTCGAATACATATTACAATATATGGTTAAAGGGCTGAATCAATCAGAAGGGGATGGAGTCCTTGAGTCGAAGGTATTTAGCTTGCTGCAACTCCAATCTTTTGTTGCACAAGGCATTCGCCTGGGCAAGCTTGGCAATTTGATCGTCGAAGGCTTGAGCTTTCTCAGCAAATTCTAGGCCTTGTGTGATTTCAGCTTGACTTTCGGTGTCTGGAACAGTCGAAAGAAGTTCCTCCTTGCGCTTAGTATTGGCATTCA
The DNA here is from genome assembly GCA_948472305.1 of Vicia faba. Lineage (NCBI taxonomy): Eukaryota > Viridiplantae > Streptophyta > Magnoliopsida > Fabales > Fabaceae > Vicia > Vicia faba. Next base: position 1,035,442,016 of record OX451741.1, read on the forward strand.
TCTTAGCCTCTAGTTCTTCGATTTGTGCCTTGATGGAAGCATTCTCTCGATCGATGGCATCAACTTCTTCTTGTTTAGATGCTTTTTGCTTCGACAACTCCGCAATTCGAGAAGTTGTCTCTGCTACAGCAGTCCATGCAGAAGAGCTTTTGCCATATAACACTTCAAGCTGGCTATTAAAGCCCCTTTGTCACCGATAATCTGCTGAGACTTGATGAATAATGGAGTGTAACTCCATGATAAAGCCTGAAACTTCCGGAGGCACAGCTAGCAAGTCTACGGCATTCAAAACAGCCCCCAAATATGATGGAGCAGTAGGGTCCCCCTCCAAAGCTTTCATCAAATCCTTCTTGATGAACTGAGCCTTAACCTTCGTCAAAGCCTCATCGAGATGAGAAGTTTCAGTGGACTTCCCCAACAGAGTAGGAGCCTCCTGACTAACATCAGACGAACTTCCCTTGCTCTCGATGATGGCATTCAGATAGCCAACAGGATCAGTTTGCTTCAGGAGTTCTAAGTCTTCTTTCGACCTATGCTTTGTTGAGGTGACAACCTTTGTAACAACATTGTCTTGGGGTTGAGGCTGTTGAGTAGCACTTGCCTCGACTTGACTCTCTTCGACTCGGACTGAGGCAGTACCAGCGTCATCATGGTCCCCTTCGCCAGCGTCACCTTGATCCTCTTCGCCAGCGTCACCGCGGTCCCCTTCGTCACGATTTTCTTCCGACAGATCAACCACCTGAATCTCTTTTGGTTGTTGCTCTTCTGTTTGTGGATCTTCTGTTGGTTGTTCTGCTGTCTCAGCATTGGCTTCATTTATTTCAGTATTGGCTTCATCATTCGCCAAGTCTTTTTCTTGTGGCCTGCTGAGTTCAGCAGAATCCAATGTTTCAGAAGTCCTTGGCGCTGAGCTTTCAGTGGTATCCTGAAAAGAGAAGAAGAAGAATCTTCTAAATTCGAAAGAGACATAATCGAACGTGGGTATCGACACCTGAGTTACAAAGGGATCAAAGAGATTACCTGCAAAGGAGCTTCAGCCCCAGGGCTGGAATTGTCGCTTTCGACAGGTTTATTGAGAAGAACATTTAATACCTCCTCCGTTGGCTCTTCAATAATTACTGGAGGTGGCCTGGGTTTTCTCCCAGCAACCTTTATTCTAATTGTTCGAGCCTCAGGAAGAGGAACGTCCTTCTTCAGCTTTCGCCTTTTAAGAGGAGCAGGGGGAGAATCATCTTCTTCATCACTCCCAGATTCGACCGTCAGTGCTGGCCGTTTCTTGGGTGAAGGTGCCTAAAAAAACCAATTGGAGTTCGACTTAGAAGCTGCATCGAAAGTCAGAATGTTAAAGCCAGAAGAAAATGATAAAAGTCTGGTTACCGATGCAGAAGGCTTTTTCGAAGGGCCTTCCCCATGTTGGTTTGTTGTGGTCTTCGCCGGCGCTATAGTTTTCGCCGGTGGTGGAGGTTTTGTTAAGGGGCCTCCTCCCTGATGGCCTTCTGCAGCCTTCTTGGCTGCAGGCTTTCGAACAACTGAAAGTAGACAAGATAATTAACAGGCTACCAGTCGAAAGGGAAAGACAAAGTAATTCGAAAGGATGAACTTACATTTCTTTATTTTGTCCAAGACAAGAACAAAAGACTTCTGAAGTTCGTCCACGAAGTCCTTCTCGTTGAAAAACTCCTCAATGTAGTAACTTTTCCACCACTCCTCGAAGGATGGTGAGCAGAGAAAGTTGAGCTGATAGTCAAACAACGAAAGGACTGTTCGACCAGCATACCTACCGATATGCTTAGTGGCAGCGTCTTCAGTGTAGTCGTTGCAAAAGTATAACATAGACTTCTCCCTGGGAAAAATTGGAGAAGGTAGTGTTTGAATAATACCAAACTGGCGAGACACCAAGTTTGGTTGATACGCGATTAGACTCAAGTGAGTCTTGGAGCTCTTGAATCGCAGGGGCATTATTCTTGGCGTGAGAAATGCCTCCCACACTGTTGTATGCTTTTCGACCTGAGGACCACTTGACGCCTTAGGATGTGGCCTCGTGAACCACTCTGGGCCAACCTTTCGTCGAGCAAATGGAGCCATGGTCGAAGCAAACTCTTTCCTTTTAGAAAAAATCAAGACGAAGTTTGTAAAAGTTTGTTGAAGCTCCAACCCATCTTCCGTTGGAGTCAACAGAGCCAATCTGGTGCCTTCGATGCACCTATTTGCTATTTCCGGAGCCTGCTCATTTATTTGAGTCCTCTGAGGTAAGAAAAACTCGAAGGTGGCATTGAGCCACAACTGAAGCAGCCAAAAAGGTCCAGCAAGCAGCAGACTGGCTCTGTTCTCGATGATCTTCAGAAGAGTCGCTCCGTTGCTAATCGACTCGTACAAATTCGCCAAAATCAATTCTGCCAAACAGATATTTTGGCCATGGTGGAGTTGAGTGGCGAGAGTGACCATCTTCTTGGTCACCTGTAAAGAATTGGTGCAAAACACAAAGCGTGACAGCCATAAGGCTAGAAACGCGATATGTTCTACATCCGACACAACGTCCGTCGACTTATCGTGGTAGTGATTGATGAAGGTGGTGTAGGTTGGTTTTGTGGCAGAGAATCCAATCTGATCCTCCGACATTTCTTCTGGGTCGAAATAGTCCCCAGTGGGTCGAAGGCCAGTGATAGCGGCCACGTCGAAGAGCGTGGGAGTCAGCATGCCACAGGGAAGATGGAAGGTGAAATGGGTGTAATCCCAGAAGAGTAAGGAAGCTATCAACATTTCTGGGGAATAGTTAAGACCTGTCTTCGACAACATAACCAGGTCGAATATCCCTATGTCTTTCCAGATCGAAGCCTGACATTTCTCCATTTTTTCCAGCCAAGCACTATAATCAGGAGTGAGGCTAGGGCTAGACCTGAAAGCCTTAACACCTCTATTGAAGAAACGGAGGTCGATTTTCTCCTTAGCAGGATCTTCATTATCCTCCGCATCTTTCTTGGAGCATCCGACCGGTTTGAGTTTTTCAAGTACCGGAAAGTAGCTTTTGATCTTCATGGCTTCAACAGTGCTTGGGTATAATGGGCCAGACATGGCAAAGATTTGGTTGGAATATCCAACCGGAATCATGAGGTGGCGTGAATAAGCATCACGTACAACAATGTCCAAAGGCTCAGGGACCCTTCGTTGGCCCGTGGGAGTCACTACGGGAGCAGTGGAGAAAATCCTGGGTTTGACATTTCCAGAGGGAGTGTTGGCGCTAGGAGCGTTGGAAGAACCAGATGCCATTGTTGATACTAAGGTTGAAGATGAAGCGAAAAATAGGTGGTTTGCAAAGGAGGCAAGAGTTTGTATGCAATGAGGAATATCTGAAGGCAAGGTAGCGTGAAAAAGTCCCACAATGGGTACTTAGCGCTATTTATAGTAGTTGGGGAAATCCCCAAATTCGAGGACATTTAATGCCATTTAATGTTGCAGAAGGTAGTGGGACACGTGGCGTCTCCCTGTTGTTGTAGCCGTTCTGCAGAAATGAAAGGGTGCAGCGTACGCCCTCGTTTTTGGGAATTGTCATGATGACAATTTGTGAAAAGACGTTTGGCACACTGCACGCCGTACTGAAGTGACGTCTTAGGTACGGATGAAATGATGGCTTTTCCTTGGGATTGTCAGTGGTTGGTAGAAGACAAAAAAGGTGCACAATTTAATTTGTGACTAAGAATGAGAAGACAGGTGTCGAATGGCATTTCAAAGAATGCCTTTTTCTTTCAGAGTCGAAATAAGGCATTCTTGGGGGGCAATTTATTGGCTCCTAAATTCGACACCCTTGTTTTATTAATATCAGCCATTAAAGCTGAAGGATGTTTTCGACCAGCTGGGTCTGTCGAAATGCCCATCGAAAGGTGGCAATGTACTTAGAGGATTTCTTCCAAGGGAGAAGTTGGTTGCCTTCGACGTCGAAGGTGTTTCTCGTCGAAGATGCTTCTCGACGAAGGTGTTCGATGGTTCAGAGTGGAACGGTTTGAAATTCAAGCGTTTGGAGGGAAAACGGTTTCCAGCGGTTACCAAGTGCAACGTGCAAAGATCTGGAGCGTCGAACGCTGAGAACGTGCCAAGTGGAGTCATCTCGAAGCAGTGTAACTGCCCGACGGTTACTTGGGATGTTTTAGTATAAATAGTAGTAGGTCACACAGTTTTTCGCGTGTGTTCACAATTATATACAAAGTCACTCATATAGATTCGAGTACCCAGCGTGTGAGAAAGAATTGTTGAGAATGTATGTGTGAAACACCACTTTTATCAATTAAAGTCATTTATTTCCCAGAAACTTTACTTGCTTTCTTCTTTACCTTTCTTGTCGAAGCCCTTTATTTCAAGCCTTCATTTATTTTATCAAGCCCATTTCTTCATGCAATTTACTTAAAGCCTCTTTATTTTCTTGTCATTTAACCATTATCCAACTTAATCAAAACCTCAAAATCAACCATGTCTTAGGATCAATCTGATCGATCCTGCGAGTAACCAAATAAGTAACCATTTGGAGGATCAGCGGTTGTTTACCAATAACCACGGTAAACAGTGGGGCATTGACATGATTGGAGAGATCAAGCCCACGGCTTCCAATGGACATCGTTTCATCCTGGTTGCCATTGACTATTTCACCAAATGGGTCGAAGCAGCTTCCTTCGCCTCTGTTACTAAAAATGTGGTTGCCCGTTTTATCAAGCAAAATCTCATATGCCGGTATGGTGTTCCAGACAGGATCATCACAGACAACGGTACAAATCTGAATAACACAATGATCACCGCTTTGTGCGAACAGTTCAAGATTTATCATCACAATTCATCTCCCTATCAGCCGAAGATGAACGGTGTTGTTGAAGTCGCGAACAAAAACATTAAAAAGATCATTCAGAAAATGACAGTCACTTACAAAGACTGGCATGAGATGTTACCGTTTGCTCTACATGGATACCGAACGACGACACGTACTTCAACCGGGGCAACCCCATTTTCTTTGGTATATGGCATGGAAGTTGTCCTGCCTATGGAAGTTCAGATTCCTTATCTAAGGATTATGAAGGACACAGGTTTGAATGAAGATGATTGGATGCAGACCCGACTTGATCAACTCAATTTGATCGACGAGAAGCGACTCGCTGCTATATGCCATGGTCAGACGTATCAAAAACGGATGATCAAGGCCTTCAATAAGAAAGTCAGACGTCAAGTGTATCAAGTCGGAGATCTCGTAATCAAGTGGATTATCTTGCCGCAAAGTGATCCCAGGGGCAAATGGACTCCTACATATGAAGGACCATTTGTGATCAAGAGCATATTTTCTGGTGGTGCGATGATTCTAACCACCATGGACGACGACGATTTGCCGCACCCTGCGAACGCAGACATAGTCAAAAAATACTACGCATAAAATAACCCAACAAGTCGAAAACCCAAAAGGGCGACTTGGGCAAAAATGGGCATCCCGGTGGACCGAAAACCCGAAAGGGCGGTTCAGGCAAAAGTTAGGGATAAAAATAAAAAAAATCTGTACACCCGGCAAGTTGAAAACCCGAAAGGGCGGCTTGGGCAAAAAGGGGTTTCCCGGTGGATCGAAAACCCGAAAGGGAGATTCAGGAAAAAGTTAGGGAATTAAAGCGTATGACTATGTCTCGTCGGATCACTTCAAAAACAATCTCTTCATCAACCAGTTCCAGGCTTCGGATCAACCCAGTCATCAGCAAACGAAGCATTGAATGGACAGATATTCAGAGTTGTGAAGGCTATAGTGGAATGGAATCCCATGGAATTATTTCACATAGCCATCTTTATTTTGTATAAATCTTCCAACTATTTACGACAAAATCCTCTTACTAGGATGATTGTCTCCTTTGTACAGATATACTCAAAGAAAGTTAATACAAATACTCTTCCCATAAATTTGTGTCATTTCTTTTTTCTTTTTTGCTCTTGCACTGATTGTTTTATTTTGAGAAACGTCTAATGTTTTGTTAAATAGGCATATGCATTTGAACATAATCATTTCCTTATGAATCCAGAAAGAGGATTACTGATAGGTTGAAGGTGCAGTTGGATATCTTGATACCCTTTCAAAAGGAAACCCCCAGGAGATTTGGAATCCGTATCCCCAGCAAGTTTTGAAGCTTATCCCCAGTAGATTCTGGAAGCTTATCCCCTGCGGAGTACGGACGTCTCTCCCGAGTTTTATTCAAAGTTATTCCTCACAAGGGCTTATAACTGGGTTATCCTCAGCTTATTGCCACGGAAGATCGCACTCGCCAAAATTCTTCCTGTCCCCAGCGGAGTTCATCAAAGTTCCCCAACATAACTTATCAATACAATCCCCAGAGGAGTTTATCTTTGTTATCCCCAGCCAGAGAATCCTCCAGAACTCAATTCCCCTCAGAATTTAAGTTTCAGTATCCTCAGCCGAGCTAAAACTTCAAATTATCAATCCCCAGCGAAGCCAGACTAAATGAACCTTCTCCCCACGGAGTTTTGGGAGGGCAAACCTTGAGTTCCCCAGTGAAGTCGCCAGAGATACTTCCTACCAAGCTGAAGATTCTCAGTCTTACATCCCCAGCATGAGTCTATTAGATTGGAACTCCCCAGTAGAAGTCATCAGGAATTCCCCAGAAGATTGGTATGCAACCCAAGCTCTTTATTCTCCAGCAACAACCAGGAATTATTCTTCCCAGCAGTAGTCAAGATACTTTTATCTTCAGCCATCCCAGATTCATCTATCCTTTGCAAGACAACTCTCCAGCTTACATGCACATCCATTTACATTCATATCATATAACATACGTTGCATCATGCATCATGACATTGCATACAACTAACTCTTTACCTTTTCAGGTAAGACTAGTCGACAGACTAAAATCATTATCTTCCGAGATTCTTTCTAGGAATAGTTCAGATGTGACCCAGACATGGCAACATTCTAATGCTTATTCCAGATTCATCCAGATGCAGTTTTACACGAGCTCATCATCAGGGAACCCTACACCGGTTCTTTCTCCAAATTCAAGATTTCTGAAAACAGTTTACGGATTCTTCCCAACAACGGATGTTAATCTATCGCTTGTTCAGACTCTTCTCAATTTCTGAAAACAGTTTACGGACGCTTCCCAACAACGGATGCTGCTCTATTGCTTATTCAACTCCGAGATTTCTGAAAACAGTTCACGGGTTCTCCAAGTAACGGATGTTAACCTATCACTTGTTCAGATTCTTCTCAAGACTTCTGAAAACAGTTTATGGATTCTTCCCAACAACGGATGTTAATCTATCGCTTGTTCAGATGCAACTTTTGAAAATAGTTTACGGACGCTTCCCAACAACGGATGCTGCTCTATTGCTTATTCAACTCCGAGATTTCTGAAAACAGTTCACGGGTTCTCCAAGTAACGGATGTTAACCTATCACTTGTTCAGATTCTTCTCAAGACTTCTGAAAACAGTTTATGGATTCTTCCCAACAACGGATGTTAATCTATCGCTTGTTCAGATGCAACTTTTGAAAACAGTTTACGGACGCTTCCCAACAACGGATGTTGCTCTATTGCTTATTCAACTCCAAGATTTCTGAAAACAGTTCATGGGTTCTCCAAGTAACGGATGTTAACCTATCATTTGTTCAGTTTCTTCTCAAAAACTTCTGAAAACAGTTTACGGATTCCTCCCAACAACGGATGTCAATCTATTGCTTATTCAGACCCCCAGTTCAGAGTTAGTCCAAAGCATGGACACCTTCCTGATACTCATTCCAGATGGCATCTTTAAGCCCATCCCCGACAAGTTTCTGTCATTCCTCCCGATGGCATCGTTAAGCCCATCTCCAAATGGCATCTCTAAGCCCATTCCCGCATCCCTTGCTTTGACGAGTGCAAATTTAAGGGCACTATAGTGTCCAATCTCCTTTTACCCTCGAGTCACGAAAGACAAACTTGCCAATCTAAATCTTCAGATTCAAGAAGATTGAACAGGGGAAACTGTTGTACCCCAAAATTTTCCCTCCCATTTTCTCAACATTTCTCATCACCAAGCCCTTAGAGATCAAGATCCAGTTAGGGTTTCATCTGCTCAAGACTTCTCCTTGCACTGTTGACCCAAATTAGGGTTTGTGTTTGCACAAAGATATTTTGACCTAAAATGCCTAAGATGACTTTCTTGCTTCATATTGGACTCCCAAGTTTATCCATATCAAGTTTCAAGCCTTGATTCCAAATTTTGCCCAATCAATTGGACAGTTGACCTAGAAATCAGCTGTATTGGGGAAAAAGTCAACTGTGGCCAATTGACAGTCAAACCTCATGAAAATTGACCCACATCAACATCATGAACTCACATGGACCATTTGATCAAGTTTGGATCACAATTCCACAAGAAATTTGATTAGATCACCAAAAGGGCAAAATGGTCATTTTTAAGGTTTTGACTGCACAAAGGCAATTTTTGACTGTTTGACCTAGCCAATGGCAAACCAAGCTCACATATGGATTCAAGGACCCCATGGAATTGTCTTGACATGCTCAACAAGTTCAAAAGATCCCAAGTACACAAGATTGACAGTTGAATTTCCCAGTCAATTGATCAATTTTGACTGTATACTGAAAAGTCAAACTTTGACTTTTTGGTCAAAATCAAGAGTCAAGATTCATTTTTCATCAAAACATGCCAAATCATGAAACTTGTTCACCAAGAAATCAAAAATTGCAAATTAGGGTTTGAAATGAGAATTTTTCATAACTTAGAATTTTTCTAAGTTATGAAAAACCCTAATTTTTTCCCAACTTTGCCCCACTTTCTCACCAAGATTCATTTGGATTCAAGCAAAAGTCAAAACATGAAAGTTGTAGCTTGTTGCATGATCTACAACTTTGATTCACAAAGTTTTCCATAAAGAGGCTTGTATCTCAAGTTACAATTTTTGGAATAAGGGTACTAAACCATTCTTAACTTAGTAAAATTTTGACCTTTTTAGGCAAGGTTTTTACCTAACTTCAAGACCATTTTCCACATACTTCCACTTGGAATTTCAATTTGCATTTCAAAGATGGATTGTAATACACATTCCAAGCTTTCCAAAATGTCCAAGAACTCATCAAAAAACCTCATGACTTGAGAGAATCGAATTTTGCAATATGGCAAAAAGTCACTTTGATTCATGGCCATGTACATGTTCATAACTTGTGCAATTTTTCAAATCAGCATGCCTCCCTTGATTACAGGCCTCTAAACCATCCAACACTCATAAATTTAATGCCAATCCTTTGTGCCAAAGTGTTGTTCTATGAGTTCAAACATTACATGCAAGTTTAATCCATTTATGGAAAAGTGAAATAGCCATTTTTGAAAAGTTAAGCTTTATGTCAAAATGAAAATCCAAGAAGTACAGATCAAATCCCCTTGGCACAAGTTTAGGGACTAATCACTCTGATCAAGACAAGGTTTTGCAGCATGTTTAGGGGGCCTCTACCTGTCTAGAACACAAAGTGGCCATGGCTTGCTTAAAGTGTAAGAAAGAGGGCATATCACAGGACAACTTTCATCTCAGCATTAGAACCCTTAAGCAAATATTTTGTACACATTCAAGACATCCTAACTGAGCTAGCACACGACCCCAACACCTCCAATACCTCCACAAACTCAAAATCACCATTGAACTGCACAAAAACAGGGCTTGCTGCAGTTTGAGTGCCAACTCTCATCCCCTTCATGCTTCCTTGCTAAAAGCTCATCAAACACATTCCCTAGCATCACTTGAAGCTAACCCAAACATAAAACACGACCTGTAACTCTTCTAGGAAGTTCCACCATTTTCACTTTCTTGTTTTGCAGTTGAAGTTCCATAGCTCGATTCAAGGTGTTTCAAAGCAAAGTAAGTATTGGAATAACATCACTACACTTCAGGCAAGCTGTACAGATCATCATCTTGTCCTGAAAGCTCCCCCATTGCCAGATAGAACTTCAACTGAACAGGTATCTTCTTGAACTTCTAACTCTTAGTGTAGGCATCATTAGCTCTAAGTTTGTGAATAAGAAGTGTTCTACTCATGCCCCTGAATCTGTACATGCTTTTACTTTTCATTTATTTTGCCTGAGCTATGAGAATTTAAGGCCTGAATATGGGAGAAAAGTTAGGTCAAGATTTGGGAATGTTAAAATTCTCTCTCATTTCTGAGAGTTAGGATGAGTTTTTTACATATTTAGAATCGTGATTCAATGCTTAACATTTCTTATGTTGAAAGTTTATGCAAAAAGTCAAAGAATCCAGATGTTTGAACTTGAGTACAGGCGTGCGTTTTTGGACATCTTTCTGTCCAGAGGTTGAAGAAGAAGCCACATGGGCTGGGCCTGCTTTTGTATTTCTTTTCGCACCATGTTTTTGGTTTTACACCCCCTAGGCCCATTTTGTTTATTTGCATGATTTTTTGACTTTTCTTTTTTTATCCTGACTTATTTATTTTTGTTAATAATATTAAAAACATAAAAAATATTTTTTACACCATTTTTATATTTTTTAGGTATTTATTTGTTTATATGGACATTTGTACATAAATATATATATACTATTATTTAGAAAAACTAGAAAAAAAATGCAAATATATTTTATTTCTGATTTTTATTTCATTTTCTCTTAAAAAAAAACATTTTGTATCAAAAAATATTTTTTTTATAAATATTAAATATTATTATTTTGTATATATAATATTTGTTTAGTAAATAATAAAGATATATATATATATATATATATATATATATATATATATATATATATATATATATATATATATATATATATATATATATATATATATATATATATATATATATATATATATATATATATATATATATATATATATATATATATATATATATATATATATATAATATATATATATATATATATATATATATATATATATATATATATATATATATATATATATATATATATATATATATATATATATATATATATATATATATATATATATATATATATATATATATATATATATATATATATATATATATATATATATATATATATATATATATATATATATATATATTATTAGTATATTTAGGTAAATAATACAAAAAATATATACATTTTTTATTTTATTAATATTTGACCTCAAAAAAAAAATACTTTTTATAAATATACTTCATTTTATTTTATTTTTTGTATATAATAAATAAACACTTGTATAAATTAAATAATATATATATTTACTTAATAAAAATTAGGGTTTTACCCTTAAAACACAAAAACTCCAAAAATGTTACTTTTTTTTATCTTTATTCATTTTTGTTTATTGGACATAAAAAATATCCTTTTTCCATACATATGAAAACCCTTTTTGCATTTTGCATCTTTATTTTATTTTCCATTTAATTTATGCAATTAATTACTTTGTAAATATTCCAAATTGATGTAATAGCTAGGTTTAAATTCCTTTGTCTAAATATCCCCCATTTGAACATTTGTACCCCCCTTCCCATATTGTGTTGTAATAGATTAGAACTTTACTTTTCGCACTTTAATGCTTTCTAAATATGCCATGTTAGAATTAGGGTTTGTATGCAAATAAAAAGAACAAAATTAGTTTGACCTAATTTCAAGATAATCAAGCATGAATATGGACAACACATATCACACTTGCACCCCTAGGGTATTCCACTTGTTGCCTTCAAATAAATGGGCCATATTGCATGTTAGGTTTCTTTGGGTAAAAACAAACAATCAAATGATCATAGTCCCTCGATGACGCTTTCGAAAAGTTGCCTAAAATGATCAAGTCCCTTTCAAAGAAAAATTGCCCAAAGATACTTAGCACTATTGCAATTATGGTCTAAACGATGACCCGCGCCCGTCCCTTTCACCTCCTAACACAAGATTGTCCACCAAATGCAATGGTGGAACAAAATTGTTAAAAGGGTTAAAACATAGCATAAATCTTTGAGAACTTTAGGGTAGATAGCTCTTAAGTACTTGTCCACTTGCAAAACAAAACACTTGCCTATTTTCAAACCACACTTCACAAACACTTTCAAAACAAACTTTCAAAAACCTTGGAACATCTTTTCAAAAAGACAAACACCTTTTGTAAAACATTCGAGTAAAGAATTGTTACAAGGGTAGCCTAGACAAGGCATCTTTTTCAAAACTTTTTCAAAACACACACAAAGCACCATTTCAAACAATTGAAAACCAAGGCAAGTTGATCTAAGCAAGTACCTAAGAGCCCATGGATAACCATGGATAGAAAGGGTGCTAATACCTTCCCTTTCTATAATCTACTCCCCGAACCCAAGAAAAATCTTAAAGGTTTTTGCTGTGCTTTTTAAACCTTTCCTTAGGATAAAATAAAAAGTCGGTGGCGACTCTTGCTCAACCGAAACATTTGCGAAAACAAACGCAAAACTCATAGTCAGTTCTCCCACCGTATCACAATAACCCAGTTATATCCTGGTAGGGAAATAACCTTTGAATAGAGCCGGGAGACGCGTTCACGCTCTGCGAGGGATAAGCTTCTAGAATCTACTGGGGATAAGCTTCGTGCTGGGGAGATGGATTGAACTCTCCTGGGGAAACTTCTGGACTGGACTCTCCTGGGGAAATTCTTGAGATGTACTGGAAGTGACTCCACTGAATGTCTGGTATACCACCGGGGAACAATCTTATATCAAGATTGCCGAGGATGCTTGTTAAGAATATTCGTATATTGCGCTGGGGAATGTTGAGATCTGCTGGAGGATACCCAACTTCCTTAAGGTTGATAGTATAATTCTGCTCGGGGAGAGTGCATTGACTTGCTGGATCACTCTCTGGGGAGTTAAGATATCTGGTCATGTTCTTCAGCTGAACCTACCTCGGTACCTTGGTGGACAGAGCAATTAGATCGCTTAGACAAACATCATTTCCCCTGTTTCTAATGTTACCTGTAATTAATCCTTTGTTTTGCATGCAAATATTTATGAGTTAGCAATTAGTGTCGAATGCATATATCAAAAATTGAACATTGGACGTTCTTCGCAAAACAAAACAGAAAAAGAAAACAATTGGCGATTAGTTTGAACTGTGAATTTGTATTGATTTTTGAATTTTCCTGTGAATAGGCGTTTATGTACAAGAGGCTGACGTCCTAGTAAGAGAACGCCGCCGAATAAAAGAGTTTATACAATTTGTACAAAGGGAAAACAAAACAGCTGTGTGAAAAGAATAATCCCACTGGGTTCCAACTCTGCTATCGCCTTTATATCTTCGAGCGTCTCATCACTTGATGACCTAGCTGAAGATGAAGCCGATTGATCGATGCTGTCTGAACTTGGTGTTGATACCGGATTCTGGATGCGAAGTGATCCAATGAGACATAGTATTACGCTTTATCCCTAACTTTTGCCTGGACCGCCCTTTCGGGTTTTCAGTCCACCGGGATACCCATTTTTGCCCAAGCCGCCTTTTCAGGTTTTCGACTTGCCGGGTGTACAGATTTTTTTCATTTCATCCCTTCATTTTGCCCGAACCCTTTTGGTTCGCCGGGAAGCCCTAACTTTTTCCTAGGTATGTCAACCTAGCGGGTCTTTTTTTCATGCGTAGTATCTTTTTACTATGTCTGCATTGGCGGGGTGAGGAAGGTCGTCACCATCCATGTTGGTTAGAACCATGGCTCCTCCTGAGAACACATGTTTAACCATAAATGGCCCTTCGTACGTAGGGGTCCATTTGCCCCTTGGATCACTCTGAGGAAGGATGATACGCTTGATTACCAGATCCCCAACTTGATACTCTTGTGGTCTGACCTTTTTGTTAAATGCCCTGATCATCCGTTTTTGGTACGTATGACCATGACAAATAGCAGCAAGTCTCTTTTCGTCGATTAAATTTAACTGATCAAGTCGTGTCTGGATCCAATCATCTTCATTCAGGTCTGCATCCTTCATTATCCGGAGAGAGGGTATTTGCACTTCGATCGGTAAGACTGCCTCCATACCGTAGACCAAGGAAAAAGGAGTTGCCCCGGTTGACGTCCTGGCTGAGGTACGGTACCCATGTAGAGCGAATGGTAACATCTCGTGCCAATCTTTATAAGTCACTGTCATCTTCTGCACAATTTTCTTGATATTCTTATTTGCTGCTTCTACAGCCCCATTCATCTTCGGTCGATAAGGAGAAGAGTTATGGTGTTGTATTTTAAACTGCTCGCAGAGCTCAGTGATCATCTTGTTATTGAGATTGGTACCGTTGTCTGTAATGATCCTCTCCGGGACGCCGTATCGGCAGATCAGGTTATGCCGAATGAACCGTGCCACAACGTTCTTGGTTACTGTAGCGTAGGAAGCTGCTTCAACCCACTTTGTAAAGTAATCAATCGCTACCAGGATGAAGCGATGCCCGTTGGATTCCGTAGGTTTAATCTCACCGATCATATCTATGCCCCACATTGCAAATGGCCAAGGTGCAGTCATGACATTCAGAGGAACTGGAGGAACGTGCACCTTATCTGCATAAATCTGGCATTTGTGACATGTCCGAGAATGTTGGTAACAGTCGGCTTCCATTGTGGACCAGAAATACCCTGCCCGAAGGATCTTCTTTTCCATAGTGTGTCCACTGGAATGCGTTCCGAAGGTACCCTCATGCAGCTCTGCCATGATCCTTTCTGCTTCAGTCTTATCCACACAACGCAGTAAGGTTGAATCATGGTTTCGCTTGTACAAGATGCCGTTGCTGAGGAAGAACTTTGCTGCGAACCTTCTCAGAAATTTCTTATCATTGACAGATGCACCTTCAGGATACTCTTGAGCTTCCAAGTATCTCTTCACCTCATGGTACCAGGGCTTCTCGGTCACCAACTCAGTCTCAAGATCACAACAGTATGCCGGTTCGTCCAGTTTCCAAATAATGACCCGGGGAGCCTCATTGTCCCATTTGACTTTGAACATGGAAGACATCGTAGCTAACGTGTCTGCCAACTGATTCTCCTCTCTTGGGAAATGTTCAAAAGTTCTCTCTGTGAAATGGGGGATCAATGTCAACACACATTCTCTGTAAGGAATAAGATTCAGATGTTTTGTATCCCACTCCCCTTTGATCTGATTGATCACGAGAGCGGAATCTCCGAAGACACTCAGAAACTTGATCCTTAAGTCGATCGCAGCTCGAAGACCCATGATGCATGCCTCATACTCTGCCATGTTGTTGGTGCAGTTGAAACATAGCCGGGCAGTGAGTGGAGTATGAGTGCCTTGAGGAGATATGATCACAGCGCCGATACTGTTACCCAAAGCATTGGAGGCTCCGTTAAAGTGCATAGACCATCGGGACCCTTCCTCAGGTCCTTCATCCGGTCCAGGTATTTCACAATCAGTCACTATCATGATTCTCTCGTCTGGAAACTCGAAGTTCATTGACTGATAGTTGTCTACTGCCTGATGTGCCAAGTGGTCTGCCAATACGCTTCCCTTAATAGCTTTCTGAGTCGTGTACTGGATGTCGTATTCTGTCAAGATCATTTGCCATCTCGCTATTCTCCCAGACAGAGCAGGCTTTTCAAATATGTACTTTATCAGATCCATCTTTGAGATCAATAAGGTAGTGTGAGTCAGCATATACTGTCTCAGCCGGCGAGCAGCCCATACCAAAGCGCAACAAGTTTTCTCGAGCAATGAGTATCGGGTCTCACAGTCGGTAAACTTTTTGCTAAGGTAATAAATGGCGTGCTCTTTTCGACCAGACTCGTCATGCTGTCCCAGCACACACCCCATTGAGTTGTCAAGTACTGTCAGGTATAATATCAGAGGTCTCCCTTCAACCGGTGGCATAAGAATGGGTGGTTCTTGGAGATACTCTTTGATTCTGTCAAAAGCGGCCTGACATTCATCGTTCCAACATACTACCTGATCTTTCTTCAGTAGCTTGAAGATTGGTTCACAAGTAGCAGTTAGATGTGAGATGAATCGAGCAATGTAATTCAGTCGTCCTAGGAAGCCTCTGACCTCTTTCTCTGTCTTAGGAACTAGCATCTCTTGAATGGCTTTAACCTTGGTAGGGTCCACTTGAATACCCTTGTCACTTACGACGAAGCCTAGCAACTTTCCAGATCTAACCCCGAAGGTGCACTTGTTCGGGTTCAACCTCAGCTTGTACAATTTCAAACGGTCAAACAGTTTCTGCAGATGATCCAGGTGTTCCTCCTCAGTTTGGGACCTTGAAATCATGTCGTCGACATACACTTCTATCTCATGATGGATCATGTCATGAAATAAAGCAACCACGGCACGTTGGTAGGTTGCCCCAGCATTTTTCAGTCCAAAAGGCATGACCTTGTAGCAGAAGGTGCCCCACTGAGTAACAAAGGTAGTCTTTTCCATGTCTTCAGGAGCCATCTTGATTTGATTATACCCTGAAAAACCATCCATGAAGGAGAACACCTTGTGCTGAGCAGTGTTGTCAACAAGGACATCAATGTGAGGTAGAGGGAAGTCATCCTTGGGGCTGGCCTTGTTCAGATCCCTGTAGTCAACACACATCCTGACCTTACCATCTTTCTTTAGTACCGGCACCACATTAGCAACCCACTGAGGGTAAGAGGTCACTGCAAGAAAACCGGCATCGAATTGCTTCATAACCTCAGCTTTGATCTTCTCAGACATCTCTGGATGCATACGACGGACCTTTTGCTTAACCGGAGGGCAGTCTTCCTTGGTAGGCAAGTGATGGACCACAATGTCAGTATCTAACCTAGGCATGTCTTCGTAGGACCAGGCGAAGATCTCCACATAATCATGTAACATCTGAGTCAACCGTTGCTTCACGCTGAGCTCTAGGTTGGCACCAATTTTAACTTCCTTTCTGTCCGTCTCAGTACCCAGATTTATTGTTTCCACTGGCTCTTCATGTGGTTGAATTGCCCTCTCTTCCTGGAGTAACAGTCTTGCAAGCTCGCCAGGCACTTCGCAATCATCTTCACCTTCGTCTTCGGCTAAGTTGATCGGATTTTTGAAGTCATAACTGGCAGTAGCAGAGTCGTTACCAGTGAGATCCAGAGTGGATTGAAACCTATATGGGTGAGTGTGTGTAAATACAACTGTTTTGCAATATATATAAAGAAAGAAAGGGAGCGCAAGATTTGAAATGTGAAAAACGTCCAATGCTTTTATTTATGATATATGACAGTGACAAACAAAAGCCCTCATAAATAAGACCACGGTGCCCTGGGTAAGACACCGGGCCATACAGTTTCAAATTATTGTTTATCACAAATCCAAAACAAAGAAGTTCATTACTGGGTGACAAAAGTTATGAGGGTAAAGTCTTTCGCGGTCCAGTTGCTAGGTCCACCGTTAGTCGTTGGGTAGATCCAGCTGTTAAACTCGGATTCTTCCACTTCGTCTTTATCCCCAACAGCATTCACTCCTGGGTTGGTGATGAGCACAGGAGGTCTTCCAATCCTTGCCTTGCGCACAGCCTTCTGAGCCTCTGCAGTGAAACCCAGCCCAAACTTGTTAGTCTTAGGAGTAAAATCAGGGAGCTTGCCCCAGTTTGCACATTCACCTCTTTCAATCACAGCCCGGGCATCCTTTAAGGAGGCCATCTTCAAAGGAGAAACCTCTTCAACCACTGCTTCTGCTGTGCCAATGTTTGTGGCACCTCTTCAAAATGTTGAAAGAGGGTCTCAATGAACTCCCCATCCATTTCCACGTACCTGAAGGAGTTGAGGTGGCTGACCATGTATTCCTCTTCCCCTTGCACTGTGACAATCTTCCCCCTGACCGGGTACTTGAGCTTCTGATGCAACGTGGAGGTCATAGCTCCAGCCTTGTGGATCTACGGGCGACCCAGCAAACAAGAATAGGATAGACGGATGTCCATCACATAGAATTTTGAATCAAAGACCTGTGACCCCACCCTGATTGGGATGTCAACCTCACCATGTACCATTCTTTTGGACCCGTCAAAGGCCCAGACAATAATGTTACTTGGTTTGAGCTCCAGACCCTCACAGTCAAGCCTGTCCAGAGCCTTCTTGGGTAGCACGTTTAATGAAGAACCAGTGTCAACCAGCACATGAGCAAGAGCAGTGCCCCTGCATTCAATGGAGACATGCAGGGCATCATTATGGTTCTTCCCTTTGGCTGTCAGATCGGCATCAGAGAAACCCAGGCCATTATCAGCGGTTAGGTTGGCCACACAGTCGGTGAACTGATCAACAGACGTCTCTTGGGGTACGTGGGCCGTCTTTAAGAAAGCAATCAGGGTCTTGGCATAGGCCTCTGAACACAACAGCAGTGACAGCATGGAGATTTTGGAGGGGGTGTGCCCCAGCTGTTCGACAACGTTGAAATCACTTTTCTTTATTATTTTGAGGATCTCTTCCATCTCCTGCTTGGAAGCCTCAACAATGGTCTTTGGTGCCTCCGTCCGAGCAGGCACATCAGCAGCAATCCCCTTGCCCCGAGCATCAGATGACTCGGCGGCAGGGATGGAAACTTGGTCAGGGGGGGAAACAGGCACACTGGCAGGTGTGATGATCAAAGGCCTCTGAATTACCGGGGGAGCAATGTCTGGTGAGAACAGTCTTCCACTACGCGTGACCTTAGCAGGCCCAGTGATGTTGGTGACACCAGTATCGGTGTTGAACTCTTGTTTCACTCCCAGAACATAAACATCTGCCCCATAAAGTGAGGTGTACCTTAGGATAGTTCATAACTGTGTTTTCAATTGCTTTGACTTGTTTGCTTCAAATTGTGGGACTGTCTTGGGAGTTCTATAGATCCTAACCTGGATCTGGGGATACCTTCTTAGAAAGTAGCAACAAGGCTGTGAGGGAACTGTGCGGGGTATACCGACATGGTTGAAACAGTCTGCTACGTTGATGTGGCACTTTGGTGTGTACCGGTAACCCTTGAGTTCAGTCAAGGAGAGTACGGGGCCTCCATGTGGTGTCGTGAAGCATCAACTGACCTTAGGAACCTTAATTGAACTATCTTGGCCTCTTTAGGGTAGTGAGATAACTGACTTTGGTGTAGTCCGAGGTTGGTTGATACTCGATACTACACTCAATTGAGGGTTGCTTTCCTGGAATATTTCGGTCGCCAGTTCAGTGGCTAAATCGAAACGATGAACAATGAAAGCAATCCAGTGATATTGGGACCCTTAGAACCCGGTTACTTCTAATAGGACAGGGCGCCTCGAACTGTATCTCCTTGGCATCAATAAGGTCCTGAACCTTATTCCTCAGGGCCCAACACTCATCAGTAGAATGTACCGGGCTATCAGAGTGATAAGCACAGCGGGCATTCGGATTATACTTGGGGGATGTAGTGTTCACAACCTTCGGGGCCTCTCTAACAGTCACCAAGTTGGTTGACAACAGTTGCGGCAGGATCTGAGAGAGAGTCACGCTGAGCCGAGTATACTGCCGTTTGGGCCTCTCAGCCCTGGGTTGGTTGTACTGTTTTGGAGCAGCAGCAGGCTTAGAAATAACCACCGCGTTGACAGCTTGGCGGCGTTCAGGTTTGTCTTGCCTTCTTGGACCATACACAACACTTGCCTCTTTCTTGAAGGGCTTCTTTTCAGTACTTTAGGAGGCAACCTTCTGTATCTTCCCCGATTTTATACCAGCCTCGATCCTCTCACCAGTCAGGATCAGATCAGTAAACCCAGCAGAGGAATTACCAATGAGATGATTGAAAAATGGACCAGATAGGGTCCCCAAGAACATATCCACCAGCTCCCGGTCCGTCAATGGTGGCTGCACCCTTCCAGCCAGATCTCTCCATTTCTGTGCGTACTCCTTAAAACCTTCACCCGATCCTAGCGACATACCCTGGAGTTGGGACGCGTAGGAGCGAGGTCGGAATTATATTGATACTGCTTGTAAAAAGCAGTGGCCAGATCCTCCCAGTTACGAATGTTGGTTCCATCCAGCTGATAGAACCATTCGAGGTGAGTCCCTGAAAGACTCTCCTGGAAGAAGTGGATCCATAAGTTCCTGTCTGCTGTGTAAGGCTGGATCTTCCTTACATAAGAACGGAGGTGCATCTTGGGACAGGAAGCCCCGTCATACTTCACAAAGGCAGGCGCCTTGAACTTGTGTGGGATCACCACCCCAGTAGATAACCCCAAGTCTCCGAAATCCAATCCAGGAACACGCTGAATTTCCATAGCATTTAATCTATCCTCCAGCTGCTTGTACCGGTCCTCAGCAGGAGGGTACTGTTCGTCATTGAAGTCTGTCTCAGTATCAGAGACCACAGGACTAGGGACCTCCCTTTCTTGGTGACTACCTTCCCCCACAGACGGAGTAGTCCTCTCAGCTTCATTTTGCAAAGTATTCCCGAGTCTGCGCCCAATGTTGAATAGCACAGTCCTTTTCTTCTTCTTATTCTTCTTCAGGAGCATAGCCTTCAGCTCTTGTTGACCTTGAGCCAAACCCATGATCAGCTCCTGAAATTGTGCGTTCTGCGCCTGAAGGGCCTTGATAGACAGCTCGGTAGATGATTCAGGGTTCATGATGCTGAAATAAACAACGAAGAACAGTAAGCAACCTGAAAAGAAGAGTACCTGTGATGCACATGATGAATGATATGTGTTTATGCAATGCATTCAAAGGTTCGAAAATTCAAATTTGTTGTAGACCAAAAGGAACACACGTTATCATTAAGGAAATAATTGTTTGATACATCAGAGCCTCATGGGCAAACATTACAAAAGCAAATCAATCCCAAAAGACACTACGCATCCTCTTCGGAGCAATGTAGGTGTTGAGATTCCTCTCCTCGTGCAATAGGAGGGTAAGCTCCAAGACCTTCTTTTCACTAGCATGTAGACTGATCTCAAGAGAATTCCGTTCTTCCTTAAGCTGGACCCAGCTCTTCTGCATCTCTTCCCAGGACGTGGGCATGTCAGGATGTTGAATGGTGTAGGACACCTCTCCTTCCAAGTCTGGCTCTTTGATTACAGGGAGAACATGAGGATAAGGCATCTCTAACTTCTGGGAGCGGGTGCGTACCCACTTGAGATAAGGTTCCAACGGGATGGAGTTCCTGTGCCCTAGTGTCTTGCTGTCTATCTTACTGGGCATCCTCCAAGCTCTGATAAATCTCTGGCGAAGTCCTTGCGCATCATTGTCGAAGTCAAAAACTATGTCAGGAATTAACATGTCATGAGGGCCATCCCTCCGAGCATAACCAAACTGTCTCCAAGCCAAGCATGGGTTGTAAGTAATACCTCCTCTGATTCCAAGTAAAGGAACATTAGGGTACTCCCCGTAATGATCAATGATAGTGACATCCTCTCTGGACCGAGAACACCAATTTATATCAGCATGTGTAAGAGTCATCAACCGTTGTGACCATCTCAAACCCCGCTCGTTCTTCAAAACTGATTGTGGAAGGTGCGAAATAAACCACCTTCCCAGGAGAGGAGTGCAACACATAAGAACACCTCTTTTTCTCATGGTTCGAGTGTAACATGAGTGAAGGATGTCCCCAAGCAACGTAGGTATAGGATTTCTGGACATGAAGATCTGGACAACACTGATATCTATAAGCTGATCTGGGTTAGGGAACAACACCAAACCATAGACAAGGAGGGCCACAACTTCTTCAAAAGCTTGTAGGTCAAGGGAGTTCCAACATTCTTGGGCCTTTTCAAACAGAAACCTGGCTAAGAACCCTTTGATACCACTTCTAGCTTCCCAATGTCCCTTGAGGTCAGATGATTGTAGGTGTAAGACCTTAGCAATCTCTTCAAGTTAGGGTTCCTTTTCCGTACCGTTGTAGGGTAGTTGATCAAGGATAGGGATCTTCAGAAGCCGGGAGAACTCTTCTAATGTAGGCACCAGTTGATAATCCAGGAAGGTGAAACAGTGATGCAGAGGGTCAAAGAACTGGAATAGGACCTTTATCATATCTTCCTCAATGTTGGTGTTGACCAAGCTGATGAGTCTTCCATGTCTCTCACTGAATGAAGAGCTCTCGGGAATCCTGGATATAAGCTCCTTAAGCTGAGGAGGGATCCTTACAAGGCTGATCTGAATTGTCTTTCTGCGAATAGTTTCCATGTCCTACAAAACAAGAACAAAGATGAAGATTCGAACCCCTGAAATGGTTAGTCAATTCATATGATGATGGATGATGCTATGATTAAACACACCACAAATATTTACAAAGGCAAACATGATAAGGCACACAAGTCACCACAGCCCTTAGAGTTTAGGCCAGCATGGGGTCTGGGTATTACCCTTTTGAAGTTGGTGGGCTCAACCTGTCCTATTAGAAGTAACCGGGTTCTAAGGTTCCCAATATCACTGGATTGCTTTCATTGTTCATCGTTTCGATTTAGCCACTGAACTGGCGACCGAAATATTCCAGGAAAGCAACCCTCAATTGAGTGTAGTATCGAGTATCAACCAACCTCGGACTGCACCAAAGTCAGTTATCTCACTACCCTAAAGAGGCCAAGATAGTTCAATTAAGGTTCCTAAGGTCAGTTGATGCTTCACGACACCACATGGAGGCCCCGTACTCTCCTTGACTGAACTCAAGGGTTACCGGTACACACCAAAGTGCCACATCAACGTAGCAGACTGTTTCAACCATGTCGGTATACCCCGCACAGTTCCCTCACAGCCTTGTTGCTACTTTCTAAGAAGGTATCCCCAGATCCGGGTTAGGATCTATAGAACTCCCAAGACAGTCCCACAATTTGAAGCAAACAAGTCAAAGTAATTGAAAACACAGTTATGAACTATCCTAAGGTACACCTCACTTTATAAGTATCCCCAGCAGAGTCGCCAGTTCTGCCATGGGACAGCCTTATCAGACTTGTAGGGGATGGGCCCCGGAACAGTAATGGTGATGGGAGCAATCTTGTGAACAGGCAAAATTTGGACAGGCTTCTTTGAAGGAGCCTTGGAAGGGTTGCTGAAAATGGTAACAATTGAAACTTCTTCAACAGGGGCAGCAGGAACAATAGTCTTTTTGAACAAAATCTCTTTACTATCCATCAGGTTTTGGACGCCTGATTTCAGCAAAGAACAACCAGCAGGGGAAGCGACACATAGAGGGCAACCTTTGCTACATCCCGGAAATAAACCGGCTAGCAACAGGTTCCTCTTGACAGTCAGCAGCGGAGTAGCAACATCTTCCACAAAAGCTACATACAAATCTTCCTCAACAACATTCACTCCATGCTGGGGCATGGGAGCGGTAACAACATTTGGCCTCTCGGGCGCCTCGAACTGTATCTCCTTGGCATCAATAAGGTCCAGAACCTTATTCCTCAGGGCCCAACACTCATCAGTAGAATGTCCCGGGCTATCAGAGTGATATGCACAGCGGGCATTCGGATTATACTTGGGGGATGTAGTGTTCACAACCTTCGAGGCCTCTCTAACAGTCACCAAGTTGGTTGACAGCAGTTGCGGCAGGATCTGAGAGAGAGTCATGCTGAGCCGAGTATACTGCCGTTTGGGCCTCTCAGCCCTGGGTTGGTTGTACTGTTGTGGAGCAGCAGCAGGCTTAGAAATAACCACCGCGTTGACAGCTTGGCGGCGTTCAGGTTTGTCTTGCCTTCTTGGACCATACACAACACGTGCCTCTTTCTTGAAGGGCTTCTTTTCAGTACTTGAGGAGGCAACCTTCTGTATCTTCCCCGATTTTATACTAGCCTAGATCCTCTCACCAGTCAGGATCAGATCAGTAAACCCAGCAGAGGAATTACCAATGAGATGATTGAAAAATGGACCAGATAGGGTCCCCAAGAACATATCCACCAGCTCCCGGTCCGTCAATGGTGGCTGCACCCTGCCAGCCAGATCTCTCTATTTCTGTGCGTACTCCTTAAAACCTTCACCCGATCCTAGCGACATACCCTGGAGTTGGGTACGCGTAGGAGCGAGGTCGGAATTATATTGATACTGCTTGTAAAAAGCAGTGGCCAGATCCTCCCAGTTACGAATGTTGGTTCCATCCAGCTGATAGAACCATTCGAGGTGAGTCCCTGAAAGACTCTCCTGGAAGAAGTGGATCCATAAGTTCCTATCTGCTGTGTAAGGCTGGATCTTCCTTACATAAGAACAGAGGTGCATCTTGGGACAGGAAGCCCCGTCATACTTCACAAAGGCAGGCGCCTTGAACTTGTGTGGGATCACCACCCCAGTAGATAACCCCAAGTCTCCGAAATCCAGTCCAGGCACACACTGAATTTCCATAGCATTTAATCTGTCCTCCAGCTGCTTGTACCGGTCCTCAGCAGGAGGGCACTGTTCGTCGTTGAAGTCTGTCTCAGTATCAGAGACCACAGGACTAGGGACCTCCCTTTCTTGGTGACTACCTTCCCCCACAGACGGAGTAGTCCTCTCAGCTTCATTTTGCAAAGTATTCCCAAGTCTGCGCCCAGTGTTGAATAGCACAGTCCTTTTCTTCTTCTTATTCTTCTTCAGGAGCATAGCCTTCAGCTCTTGTTGACCTTGAGCCAAACCCATGATCAGCTCCTGAAATTGTGCGTTCTGCACCTAAAGGGCCTTGATAGACAGCTCGGTAGATGATTCAGGGTTCATGTAGCTGAAATAAACAGCGAAGAACAGTAAGCAACCTGAAAAGAAGAGTACCTGTGATGCACAAGATGAATGATATGTGTTTATGCAATGCATTCAAAGGTTCGAAAATTCAAATTTGTTGTAGACCAAAAGGAACACACGTTATCATTAAGGAAATAATTGTTTGATACATCAGAGCCTCATGGGCAAACATTACAAAAGCAAATCAATCCCAAAAGACACTATGCATCCTCTTCAGAGCAATGTAGGTGTTGAGATTCCTCTCCTCGTGCAATAGGAGGGTAAGCTCCAAGACCTTCTTTTCACTAGCATGTAGACTGATCTCAAGAGAATTCCGTTCTTCCTTAAGCTGGACCCAGCTCTTCTGCATCTCTTCCCAGGACGTGGGCATGTCAGGATGTTGAATGGTGTAGGACACCTCTCCTTCCAAGTCTGGCTCTTTGATTACAGGGAGAACATGAGGATAAGGCATCTCTAACTTCTAGGAGCGGGTGCGTACCCACTTGAGATAAGGTTCCAACGGGATGGAGTTCCTGTGCCCCAGTGTCTTGCTGTCTATCTTACTGGGCATCCTCCAAGCTCTGATAAATCTCTGGCGAAGTCCTTGCGCATCATTGTCGAAGTCAAAAACTATGTCAGGAATTAACATGTCATGAGGGCCATCCCTCCGAGCATAACCAAACTGTCTCCAAGCCAAGCATGGGTTATAAGTAATACCTCCTCTGATTCCAAGTAAAGGAACATTAGGGTACTCCCCGCAACGATCAATGATAGTGACATCCTCTCTGGACCGAGAACACCAATGTATATCAGCATGTGTAAGAGTCATCAACCGTTGTGACCATCTCAAACCCCGCTCGTTCTTCAAAACTGATTGTGGAAGGTGCGAAATAAACCACCTTACCAGGAGAGGAGTGCAGCACATAAGAACACCTCTTTTTCTCATGGTTCGAGTGTAACATGAGTGAAGGATGTCCCCAAGCAATTTAGGTATAGGATTTCTGGACATGAAGATCTGGACAGCACTGATATCTATAAGCTGATCTGGGTTAGGGAACAACACCAAACCATAGACAAGGAGGGCCACAACTTCTTCAAAAGCTTGTAGGTCAAGGGAGTTCCAACATTCTT
Source organism: Vicia faba (assembly GCA_948472305.1). Classification (NCBI taxonomy): domain Eukaryota; kingdom Viridiplantae; phylum Streptophyta; class Magnoliopsida; order Fabales; family Fabaceae; genus Vicia; species Vicia faba. The sequence goes on from OX451741.1 coordinate 1,035,467,727, forward strand.
GGGCCTTTTCAAACAGAAACCTGGCTAAGAACCCTTTGATACCACTTCTAGCTTCCCAATGTCCCTTGAGGTCAGATGATTGTAGGTGTAAGACCTTAGCAATCTCTTCAAGTTTGGGTTCCTTTTCCGTACCGTTGTAGGGTAGTTGATCAAGGATAGGGATCTTCAGAAGCCTGGAGAACTCTTCTAATGTAGGCACCAGTTGATAATCCAGGAAGGTGAAACAGTGATGTAGAGGGTCAAAGAACTGGAATAAGACCTTTATCATATCTTCCTCAATGTTGGTGTTGACCAAGCTGATGAGTCTTCCATGTCTCTCACTGAATGAAGAGCTCTCGGGAATCCTAGATATAAGCTCCTTAAGCTGAGGAGGGATCCTTACAAGGCTGATCTGAATTGTCTTTATGCGAATAGTTTCCGTGTCCTACAAAACAAGAACAAAGATGAAGATTCGAACCCCTGAAATGGTTAGTCAATGTATATGATGCTGGATGATTGTTGTACCCCAAAATTTGCCCTCCCTTTTTCTCAATATTTCCCATCACAAAGCTCTTGAAGCTCAAGATCCAGTTAGGGTTTCATCTGCTCAAGACTCCTCCTTGCACTGCTAACCCAAATTAGGGTTTGTGTTTGCACAAAGATGTTTTGACCTAAAGTGCCCAAGATGACCTTCTTGCTTCATATTTACCTCCCAAGTTTATCCATACCAAGTTTCAAGTCCTGATTCCAAATTTTGCCTAGTCAATTGGACAGTTGACCTAGAAATCAACTGTATTGGGGAAAAAGTCAACTGTGGCCAATTGACAGTCAAATCTCATGAAATTTGATCCACATCAACATTATGAACTCATATGAACCATTTGATCAGGTTTGGACCATAATTCCACAAGAAATTTGATCAGATCACCAAAAGGGCAAAATGGTCATTTTTAGGGTTTTGACTGTACAGAGGCAATTTTTGACTGTTTGACCTAGCCAATGGCAAACCAAGCTCACATATGGACTCAAGGACCCCATGGAATCATCTTGACATGCTCAACAAACTCAAAAGATCCCAAGTACACAAGATTGACAGTTGAATTTCTCAGTCAATTGATCAATTCTGACTGTATACTGAAAAGTCAAACTTTGACTTTTTGGTCAAAATCAAGAGTCAAGATTCATTTTTCATCAAAATATGCCAAATCATGAAACTTGTTCACCAAGAAATCACAAATTGCAAATTAGGGTTAGAAAATGGAATTTTTCATAACTTAGAATTTTTCTAAGTTATGAAAAACCCTAATTTTTTCCCAACTTTGCCCCACCTTTTCACCAAGATCCATTTGGATTCAAACAAAAGTCAAAACATGAAAGTTGTAGCTTGTTGCATAATATACAACTTTGATTCACAAAGTTTTCTCATTTGAAGCTTGTATCGCAAGTTACAATTTTTGAATAACAACTCTCATCTCAGCATAAGCACACAAGAACAAACTGATCAAACACCTTCAAAAGAACATAACCAAGCTGAGACACGACCCTTGCACCTCAAAAACACCCTCCATCTCAGAATCATCCTCAAACTGCAAAAACAGAGTTGCCTCTGCAGTTTGAGTGCCAACTCCCATTTCCCTCGAGCATTCTTACCAAAATCAATTCATACACATTCCCTAGCATGTATGCAAGCTAACCATGACCTAAAACCTGACCTGTAATCCCTCTAACAGCTTCCACCATTTTCATTTTTTTCTTTTGCAGGTGAAGTTCCACAGCTCGATACAAGAAGTTTCAAGACAAAGTAAACATTGGAATAGTATCCCTGGACCTCAAGGAAGCTTTTCCAATCATCACCTTGCACTGAAAGTTCCTCATTCTCCAGATAGAAGTTCAACTGAATAGGTAAAATTTTGAACTCGTATCTCTCTTATTATGCATCTTTAGTCTTAAGTTTGTGAAGAAACGAGGTTCTACTCATAGCCCTGAGCATGTACATATCTTTACATTTCATTTCTTTTGCCTGAGTTGAGAGAATTTAAGCTTTGAAAATGGCAGAAAGTTTAGGTCAAGATTTGGGATTGATAAAATTCTCTCTCATTTCTGAGAGTTAGGATGAGTTTTTTATATATTTGGAATCGTGATTCAATGCTTGACATGTTTTATGTTGAAAGTTTGTGCAAAATCTCAAAGAATCAGGATGTTTGAATCTCTGTAACAAGGCGCGCATTTTGGCCAGAGGTTGAAGAAGAAGTGGATTGGGCTGGGCCTGTATTATTTTGCTATCCACACCATTTTTTCTGTTTCACACCCCTGAGCCCATTTGCTTCATTTTTTTAACATTTTTGACCTTTTCTTTTTTTATTTGACTCATTTATTTTTTCTCAACATATTAAAATTTTGAAAATATTTTTCTCATCATTTTTTGATTTTTATTTGATTTTCTTTTGATTTGTATATAAATAGATATATATTATTACTTAGAATAAAAATAGAAAAATATGTAAAAAATACTTCTATTTTTATTTTCATTTTATATTACCCTCTGAAAATATTTCATGTAAAAAATACTATTTTCTAAAAAATTAATTATTATTACTATTTATATATATAGTACATATTTAAAATAATATATATATATATATATATATATATATATATATATATATATATATATATATATATATATATATATATATATATATATATATATATATATATATATATATATATATATATATATATATATATATATATATATATATATATATATATATATATATATATATATATATATATATATATATATATATATATATATATTAGTATACTTAGAGTAAAAATACCAAAAATGTACATATTTTATTTTTAATATTTAATACTAAAAAATGACCTTTTTTACAAATATACCATGTTTTATTTATTTTTGTATGTAAATAATAAATATTATATGAATTAAGTAATTAATATCCATTTTAAATGAAATTAGGGTTTTTGCCCTAAAAGTTGAAAATACTCAAAAATAATACCATTTTTATTTTCTTATTTTATTTTACATAAACCATACTTTTTTCATACATATAAAAACCTTCTTTTTGCATTTTGCATATTTACTTCATTTCCATTTAATCATGCAATTTATTTACCTTGCAAATATTCAAAAATGATGTAATAATTTAGATCTAAATTCTTGTCTAAATATCCCCCATTTGTAAATTTGTACCCCCTCCCTATATTATTATGTTGTAATAGCGTAGGAATTTAAAATTTCGCACTTTATACGCTTTCTAATTATGCCATGTTAGAATTAGGGTTTGCATGCGAAAAACGATAAAAAATAGTTGGACCTAATACAAGATGAATGAGCATGAAAATAAACAACACTTCTCACACTAGCACCCCTAGGGTACTCCACTTTGTTGCCTTCAAATAAATGGGCCATGTTGCATGTTGAATTTCTTTGGGCAAAGCAAGCAAATTGAATGATCATAGTCCCTCGATAAAACTTTTCAAAACAAAACAAAAACAAATGATCAAGTCCCTTAAAGAAAATTGCCCAAGGACATTTAACGCCGTTGCAATTATGGTCCAAACGATGACCCGCGCCCATCCCTTTCACATCCTAAGATAAGATTGTCCACCAAACACAATGGTGGAACAAAATTGTCAAAAGGTTTAAAACATGACAAAAGTCTTTGAGAAAACTTTAGGGTAGATAAACTCTTAAGTACTTGCCAACTTTCCAAGAAAACACTTGCCTAATTTCAAAACCCACTTCACAAACACTTTCAAAAATCAACTTTTCAAACCCTTGAAACATCTTTTAAAAAGATAAAACACCTTTTGTAAAACATTCGAGTAAAGAATTGTTACAAGGTTAGCCTAACACAAGGCATCTTTTCAAAACATTTTCAAAGCCACACACGAAGCACCATTTCAAACAATTGAAAACTAAGGCAAGTTGATCTAAGCAAGTACTTAAGAGCCCATGGATAACCATGGATAGAAGGGGTGCTAATACCTTCCCCTTCTATAATCTACTCCCCGAACCCAAGAAAAATCTCAAAGGTTTTTGCTGTGCTTTTTAAACCTTTCCTTAGGATAAAATAAAAAGTCGGTGGCGACTCTTGCTCAACCGAAACATTTGCGAAAACAAACGCAAAACCCTAGTCAGTTCTCCCACCGTATCACAGAACTGGCGACTCTGCTGGGGAGATTTTTATGTGGAGAAACCTTAGGGCTTAGATCACCCTCTTGCATGACTAATTGTTTGATTTGCTTGCTTTATACTTTGGCTCTATTGTTTGGGTTTACAATCCTCCACCCGGATTTTGGGAAACATTCATAGATAGCAATACATTGTGGAAACTGTGCGGGGTATACCGACACGGTCTAAGCAATAGCTATATTAGTGCGACATATTTGTGAGTACCGGTAACCCTTGAGTTCAATCAAGGAGAGTACGGGGCCGCTGAGTGATGTCACTAAGCACTAATGACCTAGAACCTTACTTGACCATCTTGGCCTTTTATTAGGGGTAGTGAGATGACCGGCTTTGGTGCAGTCCGAAGTTGGTAGATACTCGATACTACACTCATTGAGGGTTGTTTTCTTGGAATATTTTGGTCGCTAGTTAAGTGGCTAAACCAAAACAATGAACATTGAAAACAATCCAGTGATATTGAGCTCCTTAGAACCCGGTTACAATTTATAGGACAGGTTTTTAAGCCAACTACACTCAAGAGGGTACTTACCTATGAAACCCCATGCAAGCCTGAAACTAGGGTTTGATGTGATTTGCTTGTACATATGTTTTGTGCATACATCATAAACATCATAAAACATCATATGCATTCACTAACCATTTCAAGGGTTTTGGATCTTCATCTTTGTTCTTGTTTTGTAGGACATGGAAATCCCTCGCAGAAATACCATTCAAGTCAACCTTGTGAGAATCTCTCCTCAACTCAGGGAGATCACCTCAAGAATTCCGGAAAATTCGTCTTTCAGTGAAAGACATGGTAGATTGCTCAGCCTAGTCAACACCAACATTGAAGAAGACATGATGAAAGTGCTATTCCAGTTCTTTGACCCTCTTCACCACTGCTTCACTTTCCCTGATTATCAGTTGGTCCCCACTTTGGAGGAGTTTTCTCAACTCCTAAGAATCCCTATCCTTAATCAACTACCCTTCAACGGTACGGAGAAGGAACCAAAGCCTGAAGATGTTGCTCGAGCACTACATCTACAACCATCTGAAATCAAGGGGCATTGGGAAACCAGAAGCGGTGTCAAAGGATTCTTAGCAAAATTCTTGTTTGAGAAGGCACAAGAATGTTGGAACTCATTGGACCTACAAGCTTTTGAAGAGATTGTGGCACTCCTTATCTATGGGTTGGTCTTGTTCCCAAATCCTGACCAATTGGTAGATGTCAACGCTGTCAAAATCTTCTTGTCCAGAAATCCGATACCAACATTGCTTGGGGACATCCTTCACTCATTTTACACACGAACAATGAGAAAGAGGGGTGTTCTCATGTGCTGTACTCCTATCCTCGCAAGGTGGTTTATTTCGCACCTTCCACAATCTGTCTTGAAGAAGGACCAAGGTACAAGGTGGTCCCAACGATTGACGACTCTTACTCATTCTGATGTGCATTGGTGGTCTCGGTCCAGAGAAAATGTCATCATCGTCGATCGTTGCGGAGAATTTCCTAATGTTCCTTTACTTGGAATTAGAGGGGGTATCACCTACAACCCTTGCCTAGCTTTGAGGCAATTTGGATATGCACGGAGGGATGGCCCTCATGATATGTTAATTCCTAGCCTAGTTTTTGACTTTGACAACGATGCGCAAGGACTTCGCCAAAGATTCATCAGAGCTTGGGGAAAACTCAACAAGGTTGATAGCAAGACTCTGGGACACAAGAACTCCATCCCTCTTGAGCCCTATCTCAAGTGGGTACGAGCCCGAGCCCAAAGTCTAATGATGCCTTATCCTCACGTACTCCCAGTGATTAAAGAGCCCGTCAATGAAGGAGAGGTTCCCTACACCATCCTGCATCCAGACATGCCTACATCGTGGGAGGAAATGCAGAAAAGTTGGATTCAGCTCAAGGAGGAACGAAACACTTTTGAAGCTAGCTACTACGCCAGTGAAAAGAAGGTTCTAGAGCTTACCCGCCGACTCCACGAGCAAGAGGCCCTCAACACCTACATCGCACCAAAGAGGATGCGCAATGTCTTTCTACCTTAAGAAATTTATTTTGTAATATTTGGCCCATGGGGCATTTATGTACTAACAAATTTCTTCTTATTAATATGACGTGTGTTCTTCTTTGTCTGAAACAATTTTGAATGTTCTAAACCCTTGAACGCATTGCATACATAAGCATACCATTCATCATGTGCATAAGCAGGTCTCACTCCAGGGTTCCTTATCTATCTGCTGTTTATTTCAGTAGGATGGATCTCGAGCAAACAGTCAAAGATCTACAGGCTCAGAATGCGCAGTTCCAGCAACTCTTGATGACTTTGGTTAAGAGTCAAGAAGACATCAAGGCTCATTTGGAGAACAAGGACCCAGTGAAGAAGAAAAAGAGGGTCAAAGTGGCTACTTTGGGGAGAAGATTTGACAGAGAAGCTCGGAGGGTGCTTGAATTTCCTCCTACTTTTGATGAGGGGACTAGTAAAAGAGATCGGGTTGCGGCACCTTCTGAGTCTGATGCGGAAGAGGAAGAAGTTGAAGAGGATGAAGATTATTCTGACCAGCAGTATCCTCCAGCTGATGACAAATATAAAGGTTTAGAAGATAGATTGGCTGCCATGGAATTTCAAAGAGTACCAGGTTTGGATTTTGAAGACATGGGCTTGGTTGCCGGAATTGTGATTCCCCCAAAATTCAAAGTGCTAGTGTTTGTGAGGTATGATGGGCTGTCCTGTCCCAAAATGCATCTCAGGTCCTACGTGAGGAAAATTCAACCCTATACAGCAGATAAAAACCTCTGGATTCATTTCTTTCAAGACAGCCTGTCGGGAGCTCAGTTGGAATGGTTTTATCAGTTAGAAGGAACCAGTGTCAGAAATTGGGAAGATTTGGCCACCGCTTTTTACAAACAATACCAGTATAATTCTGATCTTGCTCCCACCCGTACCCAACTTCAGGGTATGTCACTAGGAACAAGTGAAGGATTCAAGGAATATGCACAAAAATGGAGGGATTTGGCTGGCAGGGTGCAGCCTCCTTTAACCGATCGTGAGCTTGTTGATATGTTTCTTGGGACCCTATCTGGGCCATTTTTCAATCATCTAATTGGTAACTCTTCCGCGGGGTTTACCGATTTAATCTTAACAGGAGAAAGAATAGAAGCTGGCATCAAGTCAGGAAAGATTCAGAAGGGTGTTACTGCAAGCGTTGAGAAGAAGCCGTTTAAGAAGGAGACAACTATGGTATATTCTCAGAGAAGAGCAGGGAAGATGGAGCGTCGGCCAACTGTGGGGGCCGTAATGATTCAAAACACTCCAAGTGAGCAGCCTCGCTATAACCAGACCAGACCAAATCAGCAACGGGTGGAAAGGCCACAACGGCAGTTCACCCGTATTAATATGACTCCGGCGCAAGTGCTTCCCCATCTTTTGAAGTTGAATCTTGCCACTATCAAGGAGGCGCCAAAGAATGTAAATACGTCCTCTCCGCATTATCATGCCAATGCTAAATGCGCCTATCATTCAGACAGTGTTGGACACGACACCAATGATTGTTGGGAACTCAAGCATAAGATCCAGGACCTGATAGAGGCTAAGGAGGTAGAATTCGACGCTCCAGAGAAACCCAATGTGATATCTGCACCTATGCCGAAGCACGGTCGGAATGTCAACGCCATTGAAGAGGATCTGTATGTTGCCGATGTTAGTGATCTGACTACTCCACTGCTAACCATTAAGTTGAATTTGTTAAGGGCCGGGATCTTCCCGGGATGTAAAGAAGACTGCTACTGTTGCCACTCTCTGCCGTTTGATTGTCCGTTGTTAAAGAAAGGCATCCAAGGCCTTATGGATAGCCGACAAATTTTGTTCGAAAAAGTTCCTGCTGTTCCAGTTCATGTTGAAAATGTCTCAATCATAACCATTCACGCCAATCTTTCCGAGGCCGTCAAAAGGCCAGTTAAGATTACACCAGCTGCAAAGTCTATACCGTTGAAGATAACAATGCCGGGGCCTATTCCCTTTGTTTCTGAGAAGTCGATACCTTGGAACTAATGGTGGTGACATCTATTACCATGGTATCAAGCAAGTTGAAATAATTGAAGAAAATTCAGATGATGAAGAAGCCAGCATTAGTAACATTGCGGGTTCCAGCAAAATCACCAGGAGCGGGAGAATATTTTCTCCAGAGATTGCTCCTCCAAGAGCAATCTTTGGACCCTCATCAGCTAAAGAAGTCCTCCCTGCACCAGTAAAGCTCTCTGCTAGAACTCCTTTGATTGAAGAAATTTTCGTTCCTAGTGCTGTCTCTCCTACCATTGCCGATAAAGGAAAAGGAATACAAGATGAGCCCGTCAGGACGAGGGCTCAACCTTTGGTGATTCCGGAAGCCTCCAAGAAAGAAATGGACGAGATTTTGAGGATAATCAAGAGAAGTGACTACGATGTGGTGGAACAGTTGGGGCAAACCCCCTCCAAGATCTCCATGCTGGCACTATTGCTTTACTCAGAAGCGCACGCTCAAGCTTTGATTAAGTTTCTAAAGGCAGCTCATGTGCCCCAGGAAACCTCTGCAGATCAATTTCAACATTGCATGGCTAGCCTGACTGCAGACAACGGATTAGGCTTTTCTGATGCCGACCTAACCCCGAAGGGCCGAAACCACAATGATGCGTTGCATATTTCAATCGAGTGTCGCGGAACCACCCTTGCACATGTTTTGGTCGATACCGGTTCATCGCTGAATGTTTTGCCTAAGAAGGCCTTGGACCGGCTAGATTACGAAGGGTTGGAATTGAAGCCGAGTGATATTGTCGTCAGAGCTTTCGATGGATCAAAGAGAATGGTCCATGGAGAAGTTGAGATTCCTGTCAAGATAGGTACTGAGGTGTTTAAATCCACTTTCTACGTAATGGACATCCGTCCATCATACTCCTGCCTGCTGGGTAGACCTTGGATACACCATGCTGGGGCAGTCACCTCCTCCTTGCATCAAATGCTGAAGTATCCTGTAAAGGGAAAGATCATTACTGTTCACGGCGAAGAAGAGTACATGATTAGCCATTTAAATTCCTTCCGGTATGTGGAGGTTGAGGGAGAGTTTATTGAGACGCCATTTCAACATTTCGAAGAAGTTCTTCCTGAAGTAGCAGTGGTTAAGTTGGCAGCTGAGGCACCAAGACAGGTGGCCAGGATGGCATCTCTGGAGGATGCAAGGGCTGCAGTTAAAGAGGGGAAGAATTCAGCATGGGGGCAGTTACCCGATTTTCCGCATAAGACTGATAAGTTTGGGTTAGGTTTCACAGCTGCTGGTCAGAAGGCTATACGCCGATCGAAGATTGAGAGAGCGCCAGTCAAAATTTCTCCTTACAGAATCAACGCCTTGGAAGATGAGGACAAGGAAAGCAACATTGAAGAGTGGGTTTATCCAACTGTCAAGGGAGGATTGAGCAATTGGGAGGCAAAAGACTTTGTCCCCATCACTTTTATTCCTCAGTAATTTATCTATCGAACATTTCCTATTTGGTCTGTAATATTTTACTTTCAAACAATCCGTACACTATCTTTTTCACCTCCTGCCTTGCCCGGGGCATGTAGGTCCACTTGTAAGGGTTTTGATTATTTTTCATGTTCATATGCCATGTTTAATGATTCATTGGACGTTTTTCATTTGATAAACTGCTTGTGTTCATTTTCTTTCCTTTTGCATTTTTGTTTAAGGATGGCTATGCCTTACACACACCCACACTCACCAATGCAGGTACCCATCCACTCCGGATTCCATGGGCGACTATTCTGCTGTATCTTTCAATAACTCTGAAGACCTGGTCAATCTAGCCGAGTATGAAGATGACGAAGGTTGTGAAGTACCCGGGGAACTAGCCAGACTCCTGCAACAAGAGGAAAGGGCCATCTTACCGCATGAAGAGCCATTGGAAACTGTTAACTTGGGAACCGAGGAGAATCGGAAGGAGGTGCAAGTGGGTGCCAATCTGAAACCGGATGTCAAGGAGCGCCTGATACAGTTGTTGAATGAGTATGTTGAAATCTTCGCTTGGTCTTATGAAGACATGCCGGGTCTAGACACAGACATCGTGGTTCACCGTCTCCCCACAAGAGAAGACTGTCCACCGATCAAGCAAAAAGTTCGCCGAATGAGGCCTGACATGTCCGAGAAGATCAAAGCGGAAGTAATGAAACAATTCGATGCTGGCTTTCTTGCTGTTACGTCCTATCCTCAATGGGTCGCTAACATCGTACCAGTACCGAAGAAAGATGGCAAAGTCAGAATGTGTGTGGATTACCGGGATTTGAATAGGGCCAGCCCTAAAGATGATTTCCCGCTACCTCATATTGACATCTTGATCGACAATACAGCTCAGCATAAGGTGTTTTCCTTCATGGATGGATTCTCGGGCTACAATCAAATCAAAATGGCTCCCGAAGACATGGAGAAAACAACTTTTGTCACACAATGGGGCACTTTCTGTTACAAAGTGATGTCGTTCGGGCTGAAGAACGCAGGGGCAACTTATCAACGCGCCATGGTAGCTTTATTTCATGATATGATACATCATGAGATTGAAGTTTACGTAGACGATATGATAGCTCGGTCACAAACGGAGGAAGGGAACCTTGAACATCTGGAAAAGCTGTTCGCCAGGTTAAAAGAGTACAAGTTAAGGCTGAATCCAGGCAAATGCACTTTTGGAGTTAGGTCTGGTAAACTCCTAGGATTCATTGTAAGCAACAAAGGCATTGAAGTCAATCCGGCAAAAGTAAAAGCAATACAAGAGATGCCTGCTCCCCGTACTGAAAAAGAGGTCAGAGGATTCTTGGGGCGCATAAACTATATTGCCAGATTCATCTCACATCTGACTTCTACCTGTGAGCCAATTTTCAAACTCTTGAAGAAAGATCAGGTAGTGGAATGGAACGACGATTGCCAAGCTGCTTTTGATAGAATCAAGGAGTATTTGCTAGAACCTCCTATTCTGTGCCACCCGTCGAAGGAAGACCATTGATCATGTATTTGACCGTCTTGGATAACTCAATGGGGTGTGTTTTGGGCCAGCATGACGAGTCTGGTCGAAAAGAGCATGCTATTTATTACCTTAGCAAAAAGTTTACCGACTGTGAGACTCGCTACTCACTGCTCGAGAAAACTTGCTGCGCTTTGGTATGGGCTGCTCGCCGACTAAGGCAGTATATGTTGACTCATACTACCTTGTTGATATCCAAAATGGACCCTATCAAATATATCTTCGAAAAGCCCGCTTTATCTGGAAGGATAGCCAGATGGCAAATGATCTTAACCGAGTATGACATCCAGTACACCACCCAAAAAGCTATAAAAGGGAGTGTATTAGCTGACCATCTGGCTCATCAGGCTATCGAAGACTATCAACCCATGAGATTTGACTTCCCGGACGAGGACATCATGAATTTGGACAACATTGAAGGTAACAGACCGTATGACGGACCCGAAAAGGGATCCCGATGGACCCTGTACTTTGATGGTGCTTCAAATGCACTTGGAAATGGTATTGGCGCAGTACTCATTTCTCCGGAAGGATGCCACACTCCTTTCACGGCCCAACTTTGCTTCAGCTGCACAAACAATATGGCTGAGTATGAAGCCTGCATCTTTGGTCTCAAGGCTGCTATAGACTTGGGGATCAAATCTTTGATCGTATTCGGGGACTCGACTTTGGTCATCAGCCAGATCAAAGGAGATTGGGATACCAAGCATCCTAATCTTATCCCATACAAAGAACATGTTCTGACATTGTTGCCTCACTTCGAGCAAATTACCTTCGAGCACTTTCCGCGAGAAGAGAATCAGCTAGCAGATGCTCTAGCCACAATGTCCTCCATGTTTAAACTCAACTGGGATAATGAGGCTCCCCAAATCACTATCGAGCGAATGGATGAACCGGCACATTGCCACGAGATTAATACCGAAGAAGTAGTGGAACAACCTTGGTTCCATGAAATCAAGAGGTATCTCGAGACTAGAGATTATCCTGAAGGAACTTCCGTAAATGACAAGAAGTTCTTAAGGAAATTCGCCGCTAAGTTCTTCCTGAGCAACGACATCCTTTACAAACGAAGTCATGATTGTGTACTACTCCGATGTGTGGATAAAGTAGAAGCAGAGTTGATCATGACTGATATACACAGCGGAACATTTGGCACTCACTTGAGCGGGCATACAATGGCTAAGAAGATCCTAAGGGCAGGCTATTATTGGTCTACCATGGAGGCTGACTGCCATCTACATTCCCGTACTTGTCACAAGTGTCAAGTCTATGCTGACAAAGTTCATATCCCTCCGGTTCCCCTCAATGTCCTGACTGCTCCATGGCCCTTTGCAATGTGGGGCATTGATATGATTGGAGAGATCAAGCCCACGGCTTCCAACGGACATCGCTTCATCCTGGTTGCCATTGACTACTTCACTAAATGGGTCGAAGCAACTTCTTTCGCCTCTGTTACTAAAAATGTGGTTGCCCGCTTTATCAAGCAAAATCTCATATGTCGGTATGGTGTTCCAGACAGGATCATCACGGACAACGGTACAAATCTGAATAACACAATGATCACTGCATTATGCGAACAGTTCAAGATTTATCATCACAATTCATCTCCCTATCGGCCGAAGATGAACGGTGCTGTTGAAGCTGCAAACAAAAACATTAAGAAGATCATTCAGAAAATGACAGTCACTTACAAAGACTGGCATGAGATGTTACCGTTTGCTCTACATGGATACCGTACGACGACACGTACTTCAACTGGGGCAACCCCATTTTCTTTGGTTTATGGCATGGAAGCTGTTTTGCCTATGGAAGTCCAGATCCCTTCTCTAAGGATTATGAAGGATGCAGGTTTGAATGAAGATGATTGGATGCAGACCCGACTTGATCAACTCAATCTGATCGACGAGAAGCGACTTGCTGCTATATGCCATGGTCAGACGTATCAAAAGCGGATGATCAAGGCCTTCAATAAGAAAGTCAGACGTCAAGTCTATCGAGTCGGGGATCTCGTAATCAAGCGGATTATCTTGCCGCAAAGTGATCCCAGGGGCAAATGGACTCCTACATATGAAGGACCATTTGTGATCAAGAGCATATTTTCTGGTGGTGCAATGATTCTGACCACCATGGACGGCGACGATTTGCCGCACCCTGCGAACGCAGACATAGTCAAAAGATACTACGCATAAAATAGCCCGACGAGTCGAAAACCCGAAAGGGCGGCTTGGGCAAAAATGGGTATCCCGGTGAACCGAAAACCCGAAAGGGCGGTTCAGGAAAAAATTAGGGATAAAAACAAAAAAAATCTGTACACCCGGCAAGTCGAAAACCCGAAAGGGCGGCTTGGGCAAAAAGGGGTTTCCCGGTGGATCGAAAACCCGAAAGGGCGATTCAGGCAAAAGTTAGGGAGTTAAAGCGTATGACTATGTCTCGTCGGATCACTTCAAAGACAATCTCTTCATCAACCGATTCCAGGTTTCTGATCAATCCAGCCATCGCCAAACGAAGCATCGAATGGACAGATATTCAGAGTTGTGAAGGTTATAGCAGAATGGAATCCCATGGGATTATTTCACATAGCCATCCTTTTTTTATATATATATAAAATCTTTCAATATTTACGGCAAAATCCTCTTACTAGGATGATTGTCTCCTTTGTACAAATATACTCAAAGAAAATCAATACAAATACTCTTCCCGAAAATTTGTGTCATTTCCCTTTTCTTTTTCGCTTGCACTATTTGTTTTATTTTGAGAAACGTCCAATGTTTTGTTAAATAGGCATATGCATTTGAAACATAATCACTTCCTAAATGAACCTAAGAAAAAGGGTTACTGATAGGATGAAGGTACAGATGAATACCATGGCACCCTCTCAAAGGAAACCCCCAGGAGATTTGGAATCCACATCCCTAGCAAACCCTGAGGCTTATCTCCAGCAGACCCTCGAAGCCTTTCCCCAGTAAGGTTCTGGAAGACATTTCCCCGCAGAGCACGAACGTCTCCCCCATTTTTATTCAAAGTTATTCCTCGCAGAGGCTTATAACTGGGTTATCCTCAGCTAACAAACACGGAAGATCGTGCTCGCCGAAATTCTTCCTATCCCCAGCGGAGTTCATCAAGTTCCCCAACCATAACTTATCAATGTAGTCCCCAGAGGAGTTTACTCTTGCAAATCCCCAGCCAGAGAATCTTCCAGGGCTCGTTTCCCCTCAGAGTTTGAGTTTCAGTATCCCCGGCAGATCTAAAATTTCAAACCTGTCCCCAGCGGAGCCAGACCATTGAACCTTCTCCCCATAGAGTTTTGGAGAGGGCAAATCTTGAGTTCCCCAGTGAAGTCGCCAGGGTTACTTCCCATCAAGCCGAAGATTCTCAATCTGGCCTCCCCAGCATGAGTCTACTAGTTTGGAACCCCCCAGTAGAGGTCATCAGGAATTCTCTTCCCCAGCAGCAGCCAAGGATTTATTTTCCCCGGCAGCAGTCAAGATACTTCTACCTTCCGCTATCCCGGATTCATCTATCCTGTGCAGGACAGCTCTCCAGCTTACATGCACACCCATTTACATCCATAACACATAATATACATTGTATCATGCATCATAGCATTGCATACAACTAACTCTTTGCCTTGTCAGGTAAGATCAGTCGACCGACTAAAATCATATCAAATCTCAAGATTTCTGAAAACAGTTCCCGGGTTCTCCAAGTAAACGGATGTTAACCTATCACTTGTTCAGATTCTTCTCAAGACTTCTGAAAACAGTTCATGGATTCTTCCCAAGTAACGGATGTTAATCTATCAACTTGTTCAGATGCAACTTTTGAAAATAGTTTACGGACGCTTCCCAACAACGGATGTTGTTCTATTGCTTGTTCAACTTCAAGATTTCTGAAAACAGTTCCCGGGTTCTCCAAGTAAACGGATGTTAACCTATCACTTGTTCAGATTCTTCTCAAGACTTCTGAAAACAGTTCATGGATTCTTCCCAAGTAACGGATGTTAATCTATCAACTTGTTCAGATGCAACTTTTGAAAACAGTTTACGGACGCTTCCCAACAACGGATGTTGTTCTATTGCTTGTTCAACTTCAAGATTTCTGAAAACAGTTCCCGGGTTCTCCAAGTAAACGGATGTTAACCTATCACTTGTTCAGATTCTTCTCAAGACTTCTGAAAACAGTTCATGGATTCTTCCCAAGTAACGGATGTTAATCTATCAACTTGTTCAGATGCAACTTTTGAAAACAGTTTACGGACGCTTCCCAACAACGGATGTTGTTCTATTGCTTATTCAACTTCAAGATTTCTGAAAACAGTTCCCGGGTTCTCCAAGTAAACGGATGTTAACCTATCGCTTGTTCAGTATCTTCGCCAAACCACTGAAAACAGTTTACAGATTCCTCCCAACAACGGATATCAATCTATTGCTCATTCAGATCCCCAGTTCAGAGATGGTCCCAAGCCTGGACACCTTCCTGATATTCCTCTCCAGATGGCATCTCTAAGCCCATCCCCGACAAGATTTCGGTCATTCTCCCGGATGGCATCATTAAGCCCATCTCCAAATGGCATCTCTAAGCCCATTCCCGCATCCTGTGCTCTGATGAGTGCAAATTTCCGGGCACTCTAGTGTCCAATCTCCTTTTACCCTCGAGTCGCGAAAGGCAAGCCTGCCAATCTAACTCTTCGGATTCAAGAAGATTGAACAGGGGCAACTGTTGTACCCCAAAATTTGCCCTCCCTTTTTCTCAACATTTCCCATCACAAAGCTCTTGAAGCTCAAGATCCAGTTAGGGTTTCATCTGCTCAAGACTCCTCCTTGCACTGCTAACCCAAATTAGGGTTTGTGTTTGCACAAAGATGTTTTGACCTAAAGTGCCCAAGATGACCTTCTTGCTTCATATTGACCTCCCAAGTTTATCCATACCAAGTTTCAAGTCCTGATTCCAAATTTTGCCTAGTCAATTGGACAGTTGACCTAGAAATCAACTGTATTGGGGAAAAAGTCAACTGTGGCCAATTGACAGTCAAATCTCATGAAATTTGATCCACATCAACATTATGAACTCATATGAACCATTTGATCAGGTTTGGACCACAATTCCACAAGAAATTTGATCAGATCACCAAAAGGGCAAAATGGTCATTTTTAGGGTTTTGACTGTACAGAGGCAATTTTTGACTGTTTGACCTAGCCAATGGCAAACCAAGCTCACATATGGACTCAAGGACCCCATGGAATCATCTTGACATGCTCAACAAACTCAAAAGATCCCAAGTACACAAGATTGACAGTTGAATTTCTCAGTCAATTGATCAATTCTGACTGTATACTGAAAAGTCAAACTTTGACTTTTTGGTCAAAATCAAGAGTCAAGATTCATTTTTCATCAAAATATGCCAAATCATGAAACTTGTTCACCAAGAAATCACAAATTGCAAATTAGGGTTAGAAAATGGAATTTTTCATAACTTAGAATTTTTCTAAGTTATGAAAAACCCTAATTTTTTCCCAACTTTGCCCCACCTTTTCACCAAGATCCATTTGGATTCAAACAAAAGTCAAAACATGAAAGTTGTAGCTTGTTGCATAATCTACAACTTTGATTCACAAAGTTTTCTCATTTGAAGCTTGTATCTCAAGTTACAATTTTTTGAATAAGGGCACTAAACCATTTTTAACTAAGTGAAATTTTAACCTATTTTGACAAGGTTTTCTACCCCACTTCAAGGCCATTTTTCATACCCTTCCACTTGGAATTTCAATTTGCATTTCAAAGATGGATTGTAGTACACACTCCAAGCTTTCCAAAATGTCCAAGAACTTCTCAAACAACCTCATGGTTAGAGAGAATCGAATTTCACAATATAGCAAAAAACCACTTTGTTCATGACCAAGTTCCATGTCCATAACTTTGCAAATTTGAACTCAGCATGCTTTAGGCTAGATTACAGGTCCTTAAACCAAGTTACACTCCATAATTTAATGCTTGTTCATTGTGCCAAAGTGTTGTTCCATGAGTTCAAGCATTGTACACAAGATTGATCCATTTTTAGATAAAGTGAATTAGCCATTTTGGTAAAAGTTCACTTTATGTCAATTTAGAAATCCAACAAGTACAAGCTAAATCCTTTTGGCACAAGATTATGGACAAATTGCTCTGATCAAGAGAAGATTATGCAGCACATTAGGAGGCCCCCTACATGCCTAGAAAGCCAAGTTGCATTTTATTGCTTAAGTGTGAAGAAAGTCCCATAACTTGTAACAACTCTCATCTCAGCATAAGCACACAAGAACAAACTGATCAAACACCTTCAAAAGAACATAACCAAGCTGAGACACGACCCTTGCACCTCAAAAACACCCTCCATCTCAGAATCATCCTCAAACTGCAAAAATAGAGTTGCCTCTGCAGTTTGAGTGCCAACTCCCATTTCCCTCGAGCATTCTTACCAAAATCAATTCATACACATTCCCTAGCATGTATGCAAGCTAACCATGACCTAAAACCTGACCTGTAATCCCTCTAACAGCTTCCACCATTTTCATTTTTTTCTTTTGCAGTTGAAGTTCCACAGCTCGATACAAGAAGTTTCAAGACAAAGTAAACATTGGAATAGTATCCCTGGACCTCAAGAAAGCTTTTCTAATCATCACCTTGCACTGAAAGTTCCTCATTCTCCAGATAGAAGTTCAACTGAATAGGTAAAATTTTGAAATCGTATCTCTCTTATTATGCATCTTTAGTCTTAAGTTTGTGAAGAAACGAGGTTCTACTCATAGCCCTGAGCATGTACATATCTTTACATTTCATTTCTTTTGCCTGAGTTGAGAGAATTTAAGCTTTGAAAATGGCAGAAAGTTTAGGTCAAGATTTGGGATTGATAAAATTCTCTCTCATTTCTGAGAGTTAGGATGAGTTTTTTATATATTTGGAATCGTGATTCAATGCTTGACATGTTTTATGTTGAAAGTTTGTGCAAAATCTCAAAGAATCAAGATGTTTGAATCTCTGTAACAAGGCGCGCGTTTTGGCCAGAGGTTGAAGAAGAAGTGGATTGGGCTGGGCCTGTATTATTTTGCTATCCACACCATTTTTTCTGTTTCACACCCCTGAGCCCATTTGCTTCATTTTTTTAACATTTTTGACCTTTTCTTTTTTTATTTGACTCATTTATTTTTTCTCAACATATTAAAATTTTGAAAATATTTTTCTCATCATTTTTTGATTTTTATTTGATTTTTATTTGATTTTCTTTTGATTTGTATATAAATAGATATATATTATTACTTAGAATAAAAATAGAAAAATATGTAAAAAATACTTCTACTTTTATTTTCATTTTATATTACCCTCTGAAAATATTTCATGTAAAAAATACTATTTTCTAAAAAATTAATTATTATTACTATTTATATATATAGTACATATTTAAAATAATATAAATATACATATATATATATATATATTAGTATACTTAGAGTAAAAATACCAAAAATGTACATATTTTATTTTTAATATTTAATACTAAAAAATGACCTTTTTTACAAATATACCATGTTTTATTTATTTTTGTATGTAAATAATAAATATTATATGAATTAAGTAATTAATATCCATTTTAAATGAAATTAGGGTTTTTGCCCTAAAAGTTGAAAATACTCAAAAATAATACCCTTTTTATTTTCTTATTTTATTTTACATAAACCATACTTTTTTCATACATATAAAAACCTTCTTTTTGCATTTTGCATATTTACTTCATTTCCATTTAATCATGCAATTTATTTACCTTGCAAATATTCAAAAATGATGTAATAATTTAGATTTAAATTCTTGTCTAAATATCCCCCATTTGTAAATTTGTACCCCCCTCCCTACATTATTATGTTGTAATAGCGTAGGAATTTAAAATTTCGCACTTTATACGCTTTCTAATTATGCCATGTTAGAATTAGGGTTTGCATGCGAAAAACGATAAAAAATAGTTGGACCTAATACAAGATGAATGAGCATGAAAATAAACAACACTTCTCACACTAGCACCCCTAGGGTACTCCACTTTGTTGCCTTCAAATAAATGGGCCATGTTGCATGTTGAATTTCTTTGGGCAAAGCAAGCAAATTGAATGATCATAGTCCCTCGATAAAACTTTTCAAAACAAAACAAAAACAAATGATCAAGTCCCTTAAAGAAAATTGCCCAAGGACATTTAACGCCGTTGCAATTATGGTCCAAACGATGACCCGCGCCCATCCCTTTCACATCCTAAGATAAGATTGTCCACCAAACACAATGGTGGAACAAAATTGTCAAAAGGTTTAAAACATGACAAAAGTCTTTGAGAAAACTTTAGGGTAGATAAACTCTTAAGTACTTGCCAACTTTCCAAGAAAACACTTGCCTAATTTCAAAACCCACTTCACAAACACTTTCAAAAATCAACTTTTCAAACCCTTGAAACATCTTTTAAAAAGATAAAACACCTTTTGTAAAACATTCGAGTAAAGAATTGTTACAAGGTTAGCCTAACACAAGGCATCTTTTCAAAACATTTTCAAAGCCACACACGAAGCACCATTTCAAACAATTGAAAACTAAGGCAAGTTGATCTAAGCAAGTACTTAAGAGCCCATGGATAACCATGGATAGAAGGGGTGCTAATACCTTCCCCTTCTATAATCTACTCCCCGAACCCAAGAAAAATCTCAAAGGTTTTTGCTGTGCTTTTTAAACCTTTCCTTAGGATAAAATAAAAAGTCGGTGGCGACTCTTGCTCAACCGAAACATTTGCGAAAACAAACGCAAAACCCTAGTCAGTTCTCCCACCGTATCACAATGATTCTATGATTAAACACACCACAAATATTTACAAAGGCAAACATGATAAGGCACACAAGTCACCACAACCCTTAGAGTTTAGGCCAGCATGGGGTCTGGGTATTACCCTCTTGAAGTTGGTGGGCTCAACCTGTCCTATTAGAAGTAACCGGGTTCTAAGGGTCCCAATATCACTGGATTGCTTTCATTGTTCATCGTTTCGATTTAGCCACTGAACTGGCGACCGAAATATTCCAGGAAAGCAACCCTCAATTGAGTGTAGTATCGAGTATCAACCAACCTCGGACTGCACCAAAGTCAGTTATCTCACTACCCTAAAGAGGCCAAGATAGTTCAATTAAGGTTCCTAAGGTCAGTTGATGCTTCACGACACCACATGGAGGCCCCGTACTCTCCTTGACTGAACTCAAGGGTTACCGGTACACACCAAAGTGCCACATCAACGTAGCAGACTGTTTCAACCATGTCGGTATACCCCGCACAGTTCCCTCACAGCCTTGTTGCTACTTTCTAAGAAGGTATCCCCAGATCCGGGTTAGGATCTATAGAACTCCCAAGACAGTCCCACAATTTGAAGAAAACAAGTCAAAGCAATTGAAAACACAGTTATGAACTATCCTAAGGTACACCTCACTTTATAAGTCTCCCTAGCAGAGTCTCCAGTTCTGTGATCGGTGGATCTGGAACTGACTGTTTAACGCTGGTTCGCGAAATGTCGCGGAAGCAAGAGTCGCCACCGTCTTTTATTTTCTCCAAACATGGAAAGGACAAAAGCACAGAAAAATTCCTTACTGAGATTAGTTCTCGGTTCGGGAGGTAGATTTATAGAAAGGGAAGGTGTTAGCACCCTTTCTATCCATGGTTATCCATGGGCTCTTAGATACTTGCTCATTTGTGTTTTCAAAATGTTTGTTTGCCTTTCAAGGTGAGTGGGTTTGAAAAAGTTTCTTTGAAAATTTCAGTTCGACTCTTGTATCAGTCCTCAAGAGTGTTTGAAAAGTTGTTTTTGAAAGCTTTTTGCAAAGTGTCGGTGTGAAAAGAAGTTTTTGATTTGTTTTGAATTAGAGCAAGTATCTACGAGTCATCTACCTACCCTAAGGAATTAGTCTGTGTAAATGTCCTTTAGGTAATGCCATCCCACCATTGAGAGGTAGGTAGCATCACCGTTGGAGGTGTTCGGGTCAATTCGAGGGTTAGGGACAGTGTGGTCACCGGGCAATGGTAAGATACCTTAGAAGCTACCCTTATGCCATTGATCTTTTTATTCCGAGGCGACCGTTCCGAGGCAACTTATTCGAGGCAACTAGATCAATGGAACATAAGGACTCACTAAGACGTCCTGTACTTGACGACCACGTTTCGAGGGGTAAGGCAACAGTGTGATCACCAGAGCAACAATAGGACACCTTAGAAGCTACCCTTATGCCATGTTCATGGACATAAGGACTCACTAAGACGTCCTGTACTCGACGACCACGTTCCGAGGGGCAAGGCAACAGTAAGGCGTACCCTAAGAGTGGTGTGTGAATTGTGTGTCATTTTCAGTTATTATTTGTCTTGTCATGCATTAGGTGAGCTACGCTTTGATTTTATTTTTGGGCATACATTCTTTCATGTGATTATTAACAGTTAAAAGGTGCGGTAATTTAAAGTGCGGAAAAGATAAAGGTCCTACGCTATTACAAAGGCGCGGGTCTACATCGCCAAATTAAACCAAGACCCGATTTGAATAAAAGTACGGAAAGTAAACAAGTCTCTAATTATTATTACAAGGCCTTGGGGCAATTACATAACATTCATAAAAGAAATAAAAAATAAATGCGCGAAAGGAAATAAGAATCGAGTGCGAGGGCGTTGGACCCTTTAAAGAAATTAAATTGAAATTATTAAATTAATTAAATTAAATAAAGGAAAGGACTTATTTTTTATGTTTTTTGTATTTATGAAATTTAATGAGAATAAAAGAAATTAATATTGAAAGAAATCCTAATTCTAAATTGTTTTTAATTAAAAAAAATGTTTAAATTGTAACCTAATTTATCCTAATTAATTAATTATAAGTTATTTACAAAAATAATTAATAATTAATAGTGACAAGAACAAAAAGATTATTTATTAAGAAGAAAGAATAAAAAAGGATAAAAGACCTATTTTTATGTTTTTAATTATTTAAGAAAAAAAGCATTAAAGTTAAAACCTAAAAACTAAATTGATTATGAAATTTATTTACAAAAATGTTGATGAATTAAATTAAATAAAACATATTTTTATTTTATGATTTTATGATTTTTTTGGTTTTTATGAAAATTGTTTTTGATGAATTAATTAAAATAAATAAAACAAATAAAAAAAATGAAAAGAAAGAAAACTATATGCAAACCATGGGGGGTGTTGACCCCAATTGAGGAGGTCTTTGAAGCAAAGTATGATGGATCACTGAATGGTGCACTGCATGGGAAAGGGTTAAACAAAATAATAGAAATAATTTGAGGGGACCTGGGATTCGAACCCAGGTCCCTGCGTTTGCCAAGGTGATGCTTTGCCAATTGTGCTGTTGGTGCGTTTTGTATATGGAGTGGAAAATAAATAATATAAGATAAAATCAAAATCAATGTTATCCAAATAAAAAAACGCGCGCTGGAATTCAAACCCTCCATTCACGTCTCGCCACGCAAGCTTCTTCTCCACTCGTTCCTGTAGCAAAAAAGGATAGCGGGGGTTTTAAACCCCCCCAAAACGCAGGCTTATGAATAATAGCGAGTAGCTCATGTTCAATCATAAATTGAGCGCGATGGGTGATTTGGAATCATTGGAATGTCACGAGTGCAATGGTAGTGGTCTCGTGGTCCAATTTTTTTTCAGAGGAAAGAAACCCCAATTCACAGCTCCTGCAACCCTAGAAAGTTTCAATGGCATATTTCGCTACAGGCGTTGTTAGTTAAATTAAAGGTTACCATTAGTCTCAAAACCTTCATATTAGTGTAAATCCATATTCAAAATGTATAAAAAATGCATGTATATTGGAACACGATTATGAGAAAAGTTTGAGAAAGTTTGACATCAATATACCGATTCCTTGCGCGTAGGGAGTTGATTCTGATTGGAATAGCTTCCTTGGGATGTCAGCAACGTGTTTGGATAGGAATGAGGACTTGAAACAAGCTCTATGTGTGTTTTCAGTTTTGAGTTTTTTGGCAAAAAATGCAAGTTTGGTTTTTGAGCAGCTTAGGTCTTGTCCTCGTTTGTGATAGTTTCTATACATCTTATGCAATGTGTTTGGATGAGAATTATGGCCAATAATGCCTTGCATTGATGCTTAGGATTTTGACATAAACCTCCATTAACACACCTTCCATTTTTGAGTCAATTTTGAATTCTTGCTTCATTTGGCCTTTTGCATGAATTTGGAATATGCATAATGGTGATTCAAAGTTAATCAAAGCCAAATATCCCCCTTAATTAACCTTTTTGATTTTTATTTGATTTTAAAGGATTTAAAATGAATTAAATCCAAAAAAATCTAATAAAAATGAAAAAATTAATTTTAAATATTGAAATAAAAGGTGGGACACGTGGGAAGCATGGCCAAGCTGATTCAAGTGGAAAAAGTGGGCCCCTTTTGTCAAAAAATGAAGTTTCAAGGATAAATGATTTTGGCCATTTCACAAAAATTTCCCAACTTCTCCAATGCATATCTTGCTCAATTTTTAAGCTTTGATCATGTTCTTTGACATTTTGGAAAGGTCTTGAAGTCCTCTAACCAATGGCTTTGGTCCTATGTTATTTTGATTTACCAATCTCAAGTTATGGTCTTTGACTTAAAGTCCCTTTTTGTTGACTTTTGAAAATGACCTATAATGTTGAAATTGATAACTTTTTGTGAGAGCATTTCTTGGACTTGTAATGTGAAGATGAGTTGTAGGAAATGTCTTCCCCTTCAAGATGAGCATTGGATGGAATTTTTCTGATGAACCATGAAAAAGTTATGCCTTGGTCAAGTTACATTTGACTTTTCAGCTGTCCAAAAATAGAAACTTTTGCATCTTGAGACTTTTTGAGCCAAACTTTGAGAATCATGATCAAGCATTGATCAAATGATGTTTGTGGCTTCAAAATAAGATGTTGACCAAAATTTTTGACTTTTGACTGCCAAATGACCATTTTGCCCCTACAGTTGACTGTTGAGCAATTAGGGTTTTTGACTGTGCAACTTGACCTTGTGAGCCTTGAAACTTGACATGTAGGTGCTTGACAATGTGTATGAGCATGGGAGACTTGATTGATCTCTTGAAAACTTCAACTTCCTTGCAAGAACCAAAACCCTAGTTTGACTGGCTTAGGAGGATGGTTGATTGTGTAGCCTTTGAGTAGACTTGAGCCATTTGAGGTGATGCTTGGTAAAACTTTGAAGATTATGGGAGGGCAAATTTTGGGGTACAACAAAGTGTATATAATTATTTACAAGTGAAATAAAAATAATGAAAAAAGGTTGATTTTGGATATTTTCATGTTTAGGGCAAAACCCTAATTTTTGCAAACAAATAGTATTTATTATTCATCATATACAATATTTATTAATTATGTACAAAAAAATAAATAAAAAGAAAGTATATTGTAAAAAAGTGATTTTTGAGGTTAAATATTAATAAGAAAAAAATTATTATTTTTATGTTTTTATCCTAAATATTCTAATAATTATATAAGTATTTGTATTATATATTAAATATACACAAAAATAAAATATTAATTATTTTACAAAAAAAGTATATTTTTTTAGAAAATGTTTTCAAAAGATAAAATAAAATAAAATCAGAAAATAGAATGTATTTTGTATTATTTTTTAGTATTTTCAAATAAAAGTATATATGTTTATTTATATGTACAAGTTCAAATAAAAGCAAATAAATTCAAAATAAATGCAAAAATATATGGAAAATATTTTTAATATTTTTTATGTTTTGACAAAAAATAAACAAGTCAGAAACAAAAAGAAAAAATCAAAAATGATAAAAATAAAGCACAATGGGCCAAGGGGGTGTATGTGTGAAAAGGTGGTGTAAACAGAAAAAACAAAACTCAGGCCCAGCCCAAGGAGGCTTCTTCAACCTCCAGCCACGCTTCTGTCAAAAACGTGCGCCATTCATGCCTCGTTCAAACATCCTGGTTCTTTGATTTTCAGCCAAAACACACAACATGAACTATGTAGAGCATTAAATCACGAACTCATTCGTATAAAAAAGTTGTTATAACTCTCAGAAATGAGAGAGAATTTCCTCTCCCCCAATTTTTAACCTAAGTTTTTTCCAATGTTCATGTCTTAAATTCTCTCAGCACACACAATATAAATGGAAAGTGAGGATATGGGTGGCTTCAGGGACACGAGTAGGACATAACTTCTTCACAAACCTAAGCCTAGATATGCTTGGATAGAGAGATAGAAGTTCAAACTTTTACCTGTTCAGCTTGAATTATGTACAACAATGGAGGCACTTTCAATGCAATGTGAGGACTTGTACAGCTTGCTTGAAGTTCAAGGATGCTTCTCCAACCTCTAGCTTGCTCTGAAACTAGCTGAATCGAGCTATGGAAGTTCACCTATAAAGTTGAAAACTGAAAATGGCAAATGATGTTAGGGATGTTACAGCTTGTTTTCAATGCTTGGGATAGCTTCAGTGGGTGATATGGAACATGTTTGAACTGGTTTGGATGAAAACGCACGAGGGAAATGAGCTGGCCAAGTCAATCTGCAACAGGACTCTATTTTGCAGAAAAATGGTGTTTCTGTCGATGAGGGAGTTTTAGGGATGGTTTGATCGTGTTTCAGGTTAGTTAGGGAGTATGCAATGTGTTCACAAGGTTTGTTTTGGTTTGTCTTGACAGCAATGTGAGATCTTGTTCAAAATGCAAGTTTTCTTCCTTCTTAAGCCAAAAATGCCAAGTTAGGTTACAGGCTCATACAGGCCCCTCAAACATGCTGCAAAGTTTGTTCTTGATCAGTGGGATATGTCCACACATTTGTTCCTCAGAGATTTCTTTTTACTTCAAAGATATGTGAACTTGACATAAAGTGCTTCTTTTCCAAAATGGCAAAAATGCTTTATCCATTTTAAGACTAATCCTTCATGTAATGACCAAATGCATAAAATAACATCTTGGAACAATGGTTTAGCATTGAATTATTGAGTTTTAATGGGATTAGAGGCCTGTAACCTAGCTTGTGCAAGCTGAGTTTGAAAATGCATAGTGTATGAACATGAAATTGGTCAAGAAC
Organism: Vicia faba; assembly: GCA_948472305.1. Taxonomy (NCBI): domain Eukaryota; kingdom Viridiplantae; phylum Streptophyta; class Magnoliopsida; order Fabales; family Fabaceae; genus Vicia; species Vicia faba. The sequence goes on from OX451741.1 coordinate 1,035,494,065, forward strand.
AAAAGTGACTTTTGCCCAACTTTGCCAATTCGATTCTCCCTAACCACAAGGGTGTTTGAGAAGTTCTTGGACAATTTGGAAAGCTTGGAATGTGTACTACAATCAATCTTGGTAATGCAAATTGAAATTCCAAGTGGAAGCATGTGAAAAGTGGCCATGAAGTTAGGCAAAAATCCTGCCTAAAATAGGTCAAAAAATTTCTAAGTTAAGAATGTTTTGCACCCTTGTTCCAAAAATTATAACTTGAGATATAAGCTTCTTTTGAGAAAAATTTGTGAATAAAAGTTGTAGATTTTGCAATGGACTATAACTTTCATGTTTTGAGTTTTGTTTGAATACAAATGTATCTTGATGAAAAAATGGGACAAAGTTAGGAAAAAATAAGGAAGTTTCATAACTTAGAAAAATTCTAAGTTATGAAATTTTCTCATTCTAAACCCTAATTTGCAATTTTTGGTTTCTTGATGAACAAGTTTCATAATTTGACATGTCTTGATGAAAAATGAATCTTGACACTTGATTTTGACCAAAAAGTCAAAGTTTGACTTTTCAGTATACAGTCAAATTTTGATCAGTTGACTGTAAAATTCATCTGTCAATCTTGTGCATTTGGGATCTTTTGAACTTGTTGAACATGTCAAGACAATGCCATTGGGTCCTTGAGTCCATATGTGAGCTTGGTTTGCCATTGGCTAGGTCAAACAGTCAAAAATTGCCTTTGTGCAGTCAAAACCCTAAAAATGACCATTTTGCCCTTTTGGTGTTTTGATCAAATTTCTTGTGGAATTGTGATCCAAACTTGATCAAATGGTCCATATGAGTTCATAATGTTGATGTGGGTCAAAAATCATGAGGTTTGACTGTCCATTGGCCACAGTTGACTTTTCCCCCAATACAACTGATTTCTAGGTCAACTGTCCAAATGACTGGGCAAAGATTGGAATCAAGGCTTGAAACTTGGTATGGATAAACTTGTGAGTCCAACATGAAGCATGAAAGTCATTTTGGGCATTTTAGGTCAAAATATCTTTGTGCAAACTCAAACCCTAATTTGGGTCAACAGTGCAAGGAGGAGTCTTGAGTAGAGCAAATCCTAACTTGTTTTTGAGCTCCAAGGGTCTTGTGGTGAGAAAATGTTAATGAAATGGGAGGGCAAATTTTGGGGTACAACAGTTTCCCCTGTTCAATCTTCTTAGAGCTGAGGATGTAGATTGGTTTGCGTGCCTTTCGTGATCCGAAGGTGGAAGATGATTGAACACTAAAGTGCCCAGAAATTTGCACTCGCATACTGGAGTATCAGCAATGTGATGTTGGGAATGGGCTTATAGATGCCATTTGGAGAGATGATGGATAGGAGGATGGGCTTATAGATGCCATATGGGGTGTGACAGAACCTTGTCGGGAATGGGCTTATAGATGCCATTTGGAAGTGTTGATCGCGTAAGAGATTCCTTAGCGAGAACTTGCATACTTTGAGAACGGAAGATGGTTTCCTGGCCTGTTACAGGTGTTGATCTTCAAACTCTTCATGCAGATATGCCATGGCTGGATACAAGTATCGAATCTACAAACAAACGCTCACAGATCTGCCCTGGCTAGATACAGGAATCGAATCCGGAACTTCAAAAGGTTGCTTACAGACGTGCCCTGGCTGGATACAGGTATCGAATCTCTAAACTCTTCATGCAGATATGCCCTGGCTGGATACAGGTATCAAATCTGGAATTTATCGTCTACAGATATACCCTGGCTGGATACAGGTATCGAATCTGGAATTTTTCGTCTACAGATATGCCCTGGCTGGATACAGGTATCGAATCTGGAATTTGTCGTCTACAGATATGCCCTGGCTGGATGCAGGTATCGAATCTGAAACTCTTCATGCAGATATGCCCTGGATGGATACATGTATCGAATCCGGAATTTCAAAAGGTTGCTTACAGACGTGCCCTGGCTGGATACAGGTATCGAATCTCTAAACTCTTCATGCAGATATGCCCTGGCTGGATACAGGTATCGAATTTGGAATTTGTCGTCTACAGATATGCCCTGGTTGGATGCAGGTATGGAATCTGAAACTCTTCATGCAGACATGCCCTGGCTGGATACAGGTATCGAATCCGGAACTTCAAAAGGTTGCTTACAGACGTGCCCTGGCTGGATACAGGTATCGAATCTCTAAACTCTTCATGCAGATATGCCCTGGCTGGATATAGGTATCGAATATGGAATTTGTCGTCTACAGATATGCCCTGGCCGGATACAGGTATCGAATTTGGAATTTGTCGTCTACAGATATGCCCTGGTTGGATGCAGGTATGGAATCTGAAACTCTTCATGCAGACATGCCCTGGCTGGATACAGGTATCGAATCCGGAACTTCAAAAGGTTGCTTACAGACGTGCCCTGGCTGGATACAGGTATCGAATCTCTAAACTCTTCATGCAGATATGCCCTGGCTGGATACAGGTATTGAATCTGGAATTTGTCGTCTACAGATATGCCCTGGCTGGATACAGGTATCGAATCTGGAATTTGTCATCTACAGATATGCCCTGGCCGGATACAGGTATCGAATATAGAATTTGTCGTCTACAGATATGCCCTGGCTGGATGCATGTATCGAATCTGAAACTCTTCATGCAGATATGCCCTGGCTGGATACAGGTATCGAATCTACATTCAATCACTCACAGATATGCCCTGGTTAGATACAGGTATCGAATCTGGAATTGCGATAGTTGATAGTAATCATCTTTGGATTGACCTTTTCCTGAAAAGGCAAAACATTAGTTGTATGCAATGTCATGATGAATGAAATGCATGATGTCATGATGCTCAAAGTGAGATAGTGTTGTATGCACTTTATCATGTATGTAAACAGGATGTATGAAATGTGAAATGTCTATGAATGTATTTTCGTCTAGGAAAATAAATCCTTGACGAGTGTCGGGAACTTGTTGAATCCTGGGCTGATGTTTTGAAGAATAGAGTTCTTCGTTTCCGCTGGGGATGATGGTTGCAAGAATAAACCGGTAGGAGAAGATGACTCCGTTGGGGAATAAACTTGTTGGAGAGATTACTCTGCGGGGAATGACTCTGTGGGAAGAGATACTTCGCTGAGGTTTTGATGAGAGTTCCACTGGGGATTCCACTAATAAGTTATGTTGGGGAATTTGATGAACTCCGCTGGGGATAGGAAGAACTTCGCCGAGGACAATCTTTCTGTGGTAATTAGCTGAGGATAACCCAGTTATACCCTGGTGGGGAAATAACCTTTGAATGAAGCCGGGGAGATGCGTTCGTACTCTGCAGGGGATAAGCTTCCAAAATCTACTAGGGATAAGCTTCAGAATCTACTGGGGAGGATGATTCATCTTTCATGGGGAAACTTTTCAGACTTTACTGGGGAATGGTTCCACTGGGGTGTCTGTATCCCGCCGGGGAACAATCTTATATTAAGACTGCCGGGGATGCTTGCTGAGGAATGTCTATACTCCGCTGGGGAATGTTGAGATCTTCTAGGGATACCCAACTTCCTTAAGGCTGACAGTAGACTAACTCTGCTTGAGGAGAGTATTGCTGACTTGCTAGAGATACTGTGCCTTTTCAGGGCTGATGGGAAACCAACTCTGCATGAGGAAAGTATTGCTGAATCTGGTCTTACTCTGTGGGGAGTTGAGGTAACTTGGTTACATTCTTCAGCCGAACTTGCCTTGGTACCTCGGTGGACAGAGCAACTAGATCGCTTAGACCATTCTTATTATTGCCCCTGTTTATGATGTCACATGTAATTAGTCCTTTGTTTTGTATGCAGTTATTTATGAACAACAATTAATATCAAGTGCATATATCAAAATGAACATTGGACGTTCTTTGCAAAACAAAACAGATAAAGGAAAAACAATTGGCAATTTGTCTGGAAAATGAAACTTGTATTGAATTTTGAATTTGCCTATAAATAGGCGTTTTTGTACAAGAGGCTGACGTCCTAGTGAGAGAACGCCGCCGAGCAAAATAGAGTTTATACAATTTGTGAAAAGGAAACAAAATAACTATGTGAAAAATAATCCCACTGGGTTCCAACTCTGCCATCGCCTTTATGTCTTCAAGCATCTCATCACTTTGCTGCTTAGTTGAAGATGAAGCTGATTGATTGAAGTCATCTGTGCCCGATAGTTGATGCTGAATTCTGGATGCAAGGTGATCCAATGAGACATAGTATTAAGCTTTATCCCTAACTTTTGCCTGGACCGCCTTTTCGGGTTTTCAGTCCACCGGGACACCCATTTTTGCCCAAGCCGCCTTTTCAGGTTTTCGACTTGCCGGGTGTACAGATTTTTTCATTTCATCCCTTATTTTTGCCCGAACCCTTTTGGTTCGCCGAGAAGCCCTTATTTTTGCCTAGGTGTGTCAACCTAGAGGGTCTTTAATCATGCGTAGTATCTTTTTACTATGTCTGCATTGGCGGGGTGAGGAAGGTCGTCACCATCCATGGTGGTTAGAATCATAGCTCCTCCTGAGAAGATATATTTAACCACAAATGGCCCTTCGTACGTAGGGGTCCATTTGCCCCTGGGATCACTTTGAGGAAGAATGATGCGCTTGATTACCAGGTCTCCGACTTGATACTCTTATCGTCTGACCTTCTTGTTAAATGCCTTGATCATCCGTTTTTGGTACGTCTGAACATGACAAATAGCAGTGAGTCTCTTTTTGTCAATTAGGTTTAATTGATCAAGCCGAGTCTGGATCCAGTCATCTTCGCTCAAACCTGCATCCTTCATTATCTGGAGAGAGGGTATCTGGACTTCAATAGGCAAGACTGCCTCCATGCCATAGACCAAGGAAAATGGAGTTGCCCCTGTTGACGTCCGTGCTGAGGTACGGTATCCATGAAGAGCAAACGGTAACATTTCGTGCCAATCTTTGTAGGTCACCGTCATCTTCTGCACAATCTTCTTGATATTCTTATTCGCTGCTTCTACAACCCCATTCATCTTCGGCCGGTATGGAGAAGAGTTGTGGTGTTGCATCTTGAATTGCTCGTAGAGCTCGGCGATCATCTTGTTGTTAAGATTGGTACCATTATCCGTAATGATCCTCTCAGGTACACCGTATCGACAGATCAGGTTGTGCCGAATGAACCGTGCCACGACGTTCTTGGTTACGGTAGCGTAGGAAGCTGCTTCAACCCATTTTGTGAAGTAATCAATCGCTACCAGGATGAAGCGATGCCCGTTAGATGCCGTAGGTTTGATTTCGCCGATCATATCAATGCCCCACATTGCAAAAGGCCAAGGTGCTGTCAAGACGTTCAGAGGAACCGGAGGAATTTGCACCTTAGCAGCATAGATCTGGAATTTATAACAAGTTCGAGAATGCTGATAACAGTCAGCTTCCATTGTGGACCAGAAATATCCTGCCCGAAGGATTTTCTTTTCCATGGTATGTCCACTGGAATGTGTTCCGAAGGTACCTTCATGTAGCTCTGCCATGATCCTTTCTGCTTCAGTCTTATCGACACAACGCAGTAAGGTCGAATCATGGTTTCGCTTGTAGAGAATGCCGTTGCTGAGGAAGAACTTTGCCGCAAACCTTCTCAGGAACTTCTTGTCATTAACAGATGCACCTTCGGGGTAGTCTTGAGCTTCAAGGTACCTCTTCACTTCATGATACCGGGGTTTTTCTGTTACCTCTTCAGCCTCAAGATCACAGCAATATGCAGGTTCGTCCAACTTCCAAATAATGATCCGGGGCGCCTCGTTATCCCATTTGACTTTGAACATAGAAGACATTGTAGCCAACGCATCCGCTAACTGATTCTCCTCTCTTGGGAAGTGTTCAAAGGTTATCTCTTCGAAGTGGGGAATCAACGTCAACACATACTCTTTGTAGGGAATAAGATTTGGGTGTTTCGTATCCCACTCGCCTTTGACCTGATTGATCACGAGAGCGGAATCTCCGAAGACACTCAGAAACTTGATCCTTAAGTCAATTGCAGCTTGAAGACCCAAGATGCATGCCTCATACTCCACCATGTTGTTGGTGCAGTTGAAACATAGCCAGGCGGTGAGTGGAGTATGAGTGCCTTTAGGGGATATGATCACAGCGCCGATACCATTACCCAAAGCATTCGAAGCTCCGTCAAAGTGCATAGACCATCGGGATCCTTCCTTAGGTCCTTCATCCGGTCCAGGTACTTCACAATCAGTCACTACCATGATATCCTCGTCTGGAAATTCAAAGTTCATCGACTGGTAATCGTCCACTGCCTGGTGTGCCAGGTGGTCTGCCAATACATTTCCCTTGATTGCTTTTTGAGTCGTGTACTGGATGTCATATTCTGTCAAGATCATCTGCCATCTTGCTATTCTTTCGGACAAGGCAGGCTTTTCGAATATGTACTTTATTGGATCCATTTTTGAAATCAACAGAGTAGTGTGAGTCAACATATACTGTCTCAGCCGGCGAGCAGCCCATACCAAAGCGCAGCAAGTTTTCTCGAGCAGTGAGTATCGGGTCTCACAGTCGGTAAACTTTTTGCTAAGGTAATAAATGGCGTGTTCTTTTCGGCCAGACTCGTCATGCTGCCCCAGCACACACCCCATTGAACTGTCAAGTACTGTCAAATATAAGATTAGAGGTCTCCCTTCAACCGGTGGCATAAGAATGGGTGGTTCTTGGAGATACTCTTTGATTCTTTCGAAAGCGGCCTGACATTCATCGTTCCAACGTACTACTTGATCTTTCTTCAGCAGCTTGAAGATTGGTTCATAAGTAGCAGTTAGATGCGAGATGAATCAGGCAATGTAGTTCAACCGTCCTAGAAAGCCTCTGACTTCTTTCTCTGTCTTGGGAGTTGGCATCTCTTGTATGGCTTTCACTTTGGAAGGGTCCACTTGAATGCCTTTGTCGCTTACGATGAAGCCTAGCAATTTTCCAGATCTCACCCTGAAGGTGCACTTGTTCGGGTTCAACCTCAGCTTGTACCACTTCAGACGGTCAAACAGTTTCTGTAGATGGTCAAGGTGTCCCTCCTCAGTTTGGGACCTTGCAATCATATCGTCGACGTATACTTCTATCTCGTGATGGATCATGTCATGAAACAACGCAACCATGGCACGTTGGTAGGTTGCCCCAACATTTTTCAACCCAAAAGGCATGACCTTGTAGCAAAAGGTGCCCCACTGAGTAACAAAAGTGGTCTTCTCCATGTCTTTAGGAGCCATCTTGATCTGATTATAACCGGAGAAGCCATCCATGAAAGAGAATACTTTATGCTGAGCAGTGTTGTCAACCAGAACGTCAATATGAGGCAGAGGGAAATCATCCTTAGGGCTCGCCCTGTTCAAATCCCTGTAATCAACACACATTCAGACCTTACCATCCTTTTTCGGCACTGGAACCACGTTGGCAACCCACTGAGGGTAAGAAGTCACTGCTAGAAACCCGACATCAAATTGTTTCATAATCTCAGCTTTGATTTTCTCGGACATTTCTGGACGCATACGACAGAACTTCTGTTTAACTGGAGGGCAATCTTCCTTGGTAGGCAGGTGGTGAACCACAATGTCGGTATCCAACCCAGGCATGTCTTCGTAAGACCAGGCAAAGATTTCCACATAGTCATGCAGCATCTGAATCAACCGTTGCTTCACACTGAGCTCTAGATTGGCACCAATATTGACTTCCTTTCTGTCTGTCTCAGTACCCAGATTTACCGTTTCCACTGGCTTTTCATGTGGCTGAATGGCCCTCTCTTCCTGGAGTAGCAGTCTTGCAAGTTCACCAGGCCCTTCACAATCATCTTCACCTTCGTCTTCGGCTAAGTTGATCGGATTTTCGAAGTCATAACTGGCAGTAGCAGAGTCGTTACCAGTGAGATCCAGAGTGGATTGGAACCTGTATAGGTGAGTGTGTGTAAATATAGCTGTTTTGCAATATATAATAAAGAAAGAAAAGGAGCACAAGATTTTGAAATGCAACAAACGTCCAATGTTTTTATTGATGATATATGAAAATGACACACAAAAGCCCTCACAAATGAAGCCACGGTGCCCCGGGTAAGACACCGAGCCATAAAATTTTCAAAATATTGTCTGTTACAAATTCAAAACAACAGAGTTCATTACTGAGTGACAAAAGTAATAGGTGTGAAGTCCTTGGCAGTCCAGTTGCTTGGTCCACCGTCGGTTGTTGGGTAGATCCAACTGTCGAATTCAGATTCCTCCACGTCGTCTTCAATAGCATTTACTCCCGGGTTGGTGATGAACACAGGAGGTCTTCCAATTCTTGCTTTACGCATAGCCCTCTGAGCTTCTGCAGTGAAACCCAAACCAAACTTGTCAGTCTTTGGAGTGAAATCAGGAAGTCGGCCCCAGTTTGTGCACTCACCCTTCTCAATAACAGCCCGGACATCCTTTAGGGAAGCCATCTTCAAAGGAGGGTCTTCAATCACAGTTTCAGCTGATGCCAGTTGTTGTACCCCAAAATTTGCCCTCCCATTTCCTCAATATTTTCTCACCACAAGACCTTTGGAGCTCAAGATCCAGTTAGGGTTTACTCTGCTCAAGACTCCTCCTTGAACTGTTGACCCAAATTAGGGTTTGAGTTTGCACAAAGATGTTTTGAACCTAAAATTCCTAAGATGACTTTCATGCTTCATATTGGACTCCCAAGTTTATCCATACCAAATTTCAAGCCTTGATTCCAATCTTTGCCCAATCATTTGGACAGTTGACCTAGAAATCAGCTGTATTGGGGAAAAAGTCAACTGTGGCCAATTGACAGTCAAACCTCATGAAATTTGACCCACATCAATATTATGAACTCATATGGACCATTTGATCTAGTTTGGATCACAAGTCCACAAGAAATTTGATCAGATCACCAAAAGGGCAAAATGGTCATTTTTAGGGTTTTGACTGCACAAAGGCATTTTTTTTACTGTTTGACCTAACCAATGACAAACCAAGCTCATATATGGACTCAAGGACTCAATGGCATTATCTTGACATGTTCAACAAATTCAAAAGATCCCAAATGCACAAGATTGACAGATGAATTTTCCAGTCAACTGAGCCAAATTTGACTGTATACTGAAAAGACAAACTTTGACTTTTTGGTCAAAATAAAGTGTCAAGATTCATTTTTCATCAAAACATGTCAAATTATGAAACTTGTTCACCAAGAAATCAAAAATCACAAATTAGGGTTTAAAATGAAGAATTTTCATAACTTAGAATTTTTCTAAGTTATGAAAATCCCTAATTTTTTCCTAACTTTGTCCCATTTTTTCACCAAGATGCATTTGGATACAAACAAAACTCAAAACATAGAAGTTGTAGTCCATTGCAAAATCTACAACTTTGATTTACAAAGTTTCCTCAAAAGAAGCTTGTAGCTCAAGTTATGATTTTTGGAACAAGGGTGCAAAACATTCTTAACTTAGAAAATTTTTGACCTATTTTAGGCAGGATTTTTGCCTAACTTCATGGCCACTTTTCACATGCTTCCACTTGGAATTTCAAATTTCGTTACAAAGATAGATTGTAGTACACATTCCAAGCTTTCCAAAATGTCCAAGAACTCATCAAACACCCTTGTGGTTAGGGAGAATCGAATTTGTCAATATGGGCAAAACTCACTTTGTTCATGAGCCATTTCCATGTCCATAACTTTGCATTTTTGAACTCAGCATGCTCTAAGCTAGATTACAGGCCTTTTATCTCATCCAAACTCAATAATTTAATGCAAAACCTTTGTATCCTAGCATTATCTTGTCCATTAAGCCATTACACAAAAGATTAACCTTAATATGGAAAAAGCAAATTATCCATTTTTGAAAAGTATGGCTTTATGTCAAGTTTGCAAATCAAGAAGTACAAGGAAAATACTTTTGGCACAAGTTCAGGGATATATCCCACTGATCAAGACAAAGCTTTGCAGCACATTTGAGGGGCCTGCATAAGCCTAGAAACCAACTTGGCATTTTTGACTTACATTGGAAGAAACTTGGCATATTGAGATACAACACACATCTTCTGCCAACACAAGCTTAGACAAACTTGTTGTACATATTCCAAATATCATAACTTAGCTAAGGCACGAGCTAACTACCCTCCATACCTCCCTAAACCTCAAAACACCATTGTACTGCACAAAAACAGGGCATCCCTGCAACTTGACTTCTACAAACATTTCCACTCGTGCGTTTTGGCTGAAACCTTTGCAAACACATTCCTTATCACCCACTGAAGCTATCCCAAGCATTGGACACGACCTGTAACACCTCCAACCAACTTCACCATTTTCACTTTTTCTGTTTTGCAGGTGAACTTCTGTAGCTTAATATAGCAAGTTTCAAAGCATACCAAGCATTGGAATAGCATCCCTGGACTTCAAGTAAGCTGTACAAGTCTTCACCTTGCCTTGAAAGTACCTTCATTGTCAGATACGATCCAAGCTGAACAGGTAAGTTCATGGACTTCTATCTCTCAATCTAGGAAGAGTTTGGTTTAGATTTATGAATGAAAAATGTCATGTTCATGTCCCTGAAGCCATCCATATCCTCACTTTCCATTTATATTGCATATGCTGAGAGAATTTAAGACCTGAACATTGACAAAAACTTAGGTCAGGAATTAGGGATGAAGAAATTCTCTTTCATTTCTTAGAGTTAAGTCAAGTTCTTTATATGTCTAGATTCGTCTCTTAATGCCCTACATTTTTGATGTTATGAGTTTTGCTTAAACGTCCAAGAATCAGGATATTTGAATCAGTGTGAAAAACGCGTGTTTTTGAGACAAGCTTGCTGGAGGTTGAAGAAGATAGGTATTGGGCTGGGCCTGATTCTGTTTCCTTTTTGGACCACTGCATTTCACATGTACCCCCTGGCCCATTTTGAGATATATTTGTCTTTTTTTTTATTTTTTCCTTTTGATTTTGTTTCTATATTTTTATTTAAACATGAAAAAATATTAAAATTATTTTTCTCACATTTTTTGCATTTTATTTGATATTTAATTGGTTTCATTTAGTTTTGTACATAAATAAACATAAATATACTTTTATTTAAAATAATACAAATATATTTATTCTCTGATTTCATTTTATTTTATCTTTTTGAAAACATTTTATAAAAAATATACTCTTTTTTTGTAAATATTAAATATTTTATTTTTGTACATATTTAATATATTTAATAAATAATATAAATACTTATATATTTATTATAATATTTAGGATAAAAACATAAAAATATTACATTTTTTTTATTAATATTTAACTTAAAAAATCACTTTTTTTACAATATACTTCTTTTTTTATTTTATTTTTTGTACATAATTAATAAATATTGTATATAACATATATATTAAATAATAAATACCTTTTATTTAGCAAAATTAGGGTTTTTTGCCCTAAACATGAAAATATCCAAATTAACTCTTTTTATTTATTTTATTTGTATTTTACTTGTGAATAAAACATAGACTTACACAAAATACTTTCACCTATATATTGCTTTATTCTTATACATTTTTATATTTACATTTGCGCAATTCGATTTGGTTGTAAATATTGGACACTACTCTCCTATGAAGTCCCATCCCCATTTGGACATTTGTACCCCTATTCCCATGATTATTGTGTAATAACTTAGGACCTTTAAATTCCGCATTTAAAAGCTTTCTAAATATGCCATATTAGAATTAGGGTTTTGTATGCAAAAATCAACCAAAACAAATAGCTTGACCTAATCCCAAGATAAAAGCATAAAAATGAACAAACACCAATCACACTTGCACCCCCTAGGGTTACTCCACTTGTTGCGCCTTCAATAATGGGCCATGTTGCATGTTAGGTATCTTTGGTAAAACAAAACAATTCAAATGATCATAGTCCCTCGATGACGCTTTCAAAAGTTGCCTAAAAATGATCAAGTCCCTTAAAGGAAAAATTGCCCAAAGATACTTGGCACCATTGCAATCATGGTCTAAACGATGACCCGCGCCCGTCCCATTCACATCCTAACACAAGATTGTCCACCAAATACAATGGTGGAACAAAATTGTTAAAAGGGTTAAAAATATAGCAAAGATCTTTGAGTAAATTTAGGAGTAGACAACTCTTGGTTACTTGCCAACTTGCAAAACAAAAACACTTGCCTATTTTTCAAACACACATCACAACACACTTTCAAAACAACTTTCAAAAAACAATTTAAAACTTTTCAAAAGACATACACCTTTGTATACATCCCAACATGGATCATTACAAAGGTTGCCACCACATTGGCCTATTTTCAAAACATTTTCAAACCCACACACAAAGCACCATTTCAAACAATTGAAAATGCAAGGCAAGTGATCTAAGCAAGTAACTAAGAGCCCATGGATAACCATGGATAGAAAGGGTGCTAATACCTTCCCTTTCTATAATCTACTCCCCGAACCCAAGAAAACATCTCAAAGGTTTTTTCTGTGCTTTTTAACCTTTCCTTAGGATAAAATAAAAAGTTTGTGGCGACTCTTGCTCAACCGAAACATTTGCGAAAACAAACGCAAAACCTCAAGTCAGTTCTCCCAACGTATCACAGAACTGGCGACTATGCTGGGGAAATCTTAAAAGTGGAGTAACCTTAGGGCTTAGATCACTCTTGTTTTCAATTGTTTGCTTTGTTTGCTTTTATATTTGTGGGCTTTGTATCGAAGTTTCATAGATCCTAACCCGAATATGAGGAATACCCTTTTAGGTAGCATAATCTGTGAGGGACCTGTCCGGCGTAGACCGACATGGGTGAAGCAGTGGCTACGTTGGTGTGACACCTTGGTCTGTACCGATATCCCTTGTGTTGCAACGAGGAGAATATGGGTCTTCTAAGGAGTCATTAAACACCAACCAACCTTAGAACCCTAAATTGACCCAACTTGGCCATAGAACAGTAGCAGTATGCTACATTCATTGAGGCTAAACTCTCGCGATGATTCTGGCCGCAAGAAAAGATTGCGATGTTGGAGTTATGACCTATTGAGGGTAGTCAATGATATTGAGATCCTCTAGAACCCGGTTACTTTTGATAGGACAGGTTTTAACCAACGGAACTAAAAGAGGGTAATACCTAAACTTCATGCTGGCCTAAACCCTAAGGTTTGTCTTGTGCGACTTGTGTGCCTTATCATACTTGCCTTTGTGAATAATTGTGGTGTGCTTCATCATATCATCATACCATCATACCATTGCATGCATCCTGCATAAGGACTGACCCATTTCAAAGACAAGAGGGTTTCATCTTTGCTCTATTTTGTAGGACATCATGATGCCCGTGCGTAGGAATACTATCTGGCTTAACTTTGTTAAACCACCAACTTTTCTCAAGGAATTGGTTGGTAGGATTCCAAACACTACTTCCTTCATCAAGAGGCATGGTTCTCTCCTTGGATTGATCACTTCAAAGTGGGACCAACAACTGATAAGTGTCCTGACCCAGTTTTATGATCCCTTGTATCATTGCTTCACTTTTCAAGACTTCCAGCTGGTCCCAACCCTGGAAGAATTCTCTGATTTGCTTGGTATCCCTGTTTTGGAGCAGACTCCATTCACTGGTTGGGAGAAGACTCTTAGGCCTGAAGAGATTGTTGCAGTCCTTCCCTTGACTAAAGAAGAGGTAGTGGCTAACTGGGAAACTAGAAGTGGAGTTAAAGGCTTTTTGGTTAAGTTTCTGGTTGGTAAAGCTAATAGTTTCTGGAATGACTTAGACTTCAAGGCGTACGAAGACATTCTGGCTCTTCTAATCTATGGTCTGGTATTGTTTCCAAATCCTTATACCTTTATCAATATCTGTGCCATAAGGATCTTCATGTCTCGGAACCCTGTACCCACTCTTTTGGGTGATATCCTGCAACAGCTCTATGCTCGTACTGCCCGAAGACGGGGAACTCCATGGTGTTGTGCTCCTTTGTTAGTAAGGTGGTTTATTTTGCACCTTCCTAAGTTCGTGCTGAAGAATGAAGAAGGAAAGGGTTGGGCTCATAGGTTAATGTCTCTCATTGACAACGACATCATCTGGACTCTCAGAGGTTTGGATAAGGTAGCTGTTATTGATTGTTGCGGAGAATACCCTAATGTTCCATTGATCGGTACCCAGGGAGGAATCTCTTATAATCCATGTTTAGCTCTCCGTCAGTTTGGAAGAGCCAGAAGAGTAGGGCCTCATGAGATGTTGGTTCCTCACTTCAGTTTTGAATTTCAGGTAGGCGGTGACAAACTGCGCTGTGATACGGTGGGAGAACTGACTTGAGGTTTTGCGTTTGTTTTCGCAAATGTTTCGGTTGAGCAAGAGTCGCCACCGACTTTTTATTTTATCCTAAGGAAAGGTTAAAAAGCACAGCAAAAACCTTTGAGATGTTTTCTTGGGTTCGGGGAGTAGATTATAGAAAGGGAAGGTATTAGCACCCTTTCTATCCATGGTTATCCATGGGCTCTTAGTTACTTGCTTAGATCAACTTGCCTTGATTTTCAATTGTTTGAAATGGTGCTTTGTGTGTGGGTTTGAAAATGTTTTTGAAAAGAGGCCAATGTGGTGGCAACCTTTGTAATGATCCATGTTGGGATGTATACAAAGGTGTATGTCTTTTGAAAAGGTTTTCAATGTTTTGGAAAGTTGTTTTGAAAGTGTATTGATGCGTGGTTTGAAAAATAGGCAAGTGTTTTGTTTTGCAAGTTGGCAAGTAACCAAAAGTTGTCTCCCCTAAATTTCTCAAAGATCTTTGCTTATGTTTTAACCCTTTTAACAATTTTGTTCCACCATTGTATTTGGTGGACAATCTTGTGTTAGGATGTGAAAGGGACGGGCGCGGGTCATCGTTTAGACCATAATTGCAATGGTGCCAAGTATCTTTGGGCAATTTTTCCTTGTAGGGACTTGATCATTTTTTAGGCAACTTTCGAAAGCATCATCGAGGGACTATGATCATTTGAATTGTGTTTGTTTTGCCCAAAGAGACCTAACATGCAATATGGCCCATTATTGAAGGCAACAAGTGGAATACCCTAGGGGTGCAAGTGTGATTAATGTTGTCCATTTTCATGCTTATTTATCTTTGAATTTAGGTCAAACTATTTCGGTTAATTGATTCGCATACAACCCTAATTCTAGCATGGCATATTTTAGAAAGCTTGTAAATGCGAAAAATAAAGTTCCTAAGTTATTACAACACAATATATGGGATGGGGGGTACAAATGTTTAAATGGGGGTATTTTGACAAGAATTAAAACCCTAGACTATTACATCAAATTTGAATTTTGCAAGGTATTTAATTACACAATATTTAAATAAAATAAAATAAATATGTAAAATGCAAAAAGGTTTTCTTTTTTATGTGTATGTAAAAGGTATTTATCATGTACCAAATAAAATAAAATAAATTAATTTTTGGGATTCTTATGCATTTAGGGCAAAAACCCTAATTTTACAAATAAAAGTATTTATATGTATAATATATGTAATATTTATTTTTCATGTACAAAAAATAAATGAAAAGAAAAATATATGAAAAAAAGTAACTTTTAAGTTAAATATTAGTAAAAAAAATAAAATGTATTATTATGTTATGTTTTTAACCTAAATGTATTAATAAATACCTAAATATTTATAATATTCACTAAATACTATATATATATATATATATATATATATATATATATATATATATATATATATATATATATATATATATATATATATATATATATATATATATATATATATATATATATATATATATATATATATATATATATATATATATATATATATATATATATATATATATATATATATATATATATATATATATATATATATATATATATATATATATATATATATATATATATATATATATATATATATATATATATATATATATATATATATATATATATATATATATATATATATATATATATATATATATATATATATATATATATATATATATATATATATATATATATATATATATATATATATATATATATAATAAAATTTAATATTTAAAAAAAAAGTATTTTTATTATAAAATGTTTTCAAGAGATAACATAAAATAAAAATCAGAAATAAAATATGTGTGTATTATTTTTTTGTATTGAAAAATAAAAGTATACTTATTTATTTATTTACAAAAACCTAATAAAACCAAATAAATATCAAAATAAATGCAAAAAATATGGGAAAAATGTTTTTAATGTCTTTTATGATTTAAACAAAAATATGGAAACAAAATCAAAAAGAAAAAAATGGAAAATAACAAGTATATCTCAGAATGGGCCAGGGGGGTTCAAAAGTAAAAACAATGTGCAAATAGGAAAATGAAACAGGCCCAGCCCATGAAGATTTTGTCTTCAACCTCAGAACCTGTATGAACAACAACAACACGCGTTTTCTATCTCCAGATTCCTTGATCTTTTGCCAAATCTTGCAACATGAAACCTGTAGAGCTTGAAACCACGATTCTAGACATATAAAGAAATCAATCTAACTCTCAGAAATGAGAGAGAAGTTCTTCTCCCCCAATTCCTGACCTAGTTTTTGTTCCATGTTCAGACATCAAATTCTCATAACACACATAACATAAATGAAAACTAATTATATGGGCATGTTCAGGGCCATGAAGGTGACATAATTTCTTCACAAATCTAAACCTAACAATGCCTGGATAGAGAGATAAGAGTTCACGAACTTACCTGTTCAGTTAGAATCGTATCTGGTGATGGAGGTGTTTTCAATGCAAGGTGATGATTGGTATAGCTTCCTTGATGTCCAGGGATGCTATTCCAAGCTTTAGTTTGCTTTGAAACCAAGTGAATCGTGTTATGGCACTTCAACTGCAAAACAGAAAAATGAAAATGGTGATGTTGATTAGGAGTGTTACAGTCTGCTTCTAATGCTTTGGACAATTTGTATGGATGGTAGGGAGATTGTTTGAAGTGGTTTTGGCCAAGATGCACGATGGAAATGAGCTGTGGGATTCCAAGTGCAGGATGCCCTATTTTTGTGCAGTTTAATGGTGATTCTGTGTTTGAGGATGTTTGGAACTTGGTTGGCTTGTGTTTCAGCTTAGGTTTTATGATTAGAAAGTGTTCAATAACTTTGCTTAAGGTTCTCTTGGCTGAGATGATAGTTGGTAGGTGTTATGCAAGCTTTCTTCTTACTTAAGCAACAAAAGGCCAAGTTGAGTTTTAGACTGATGCAGGCCCCCAATCTATGCTGCATACATTAGTCTTGATCAGTGTGTTATGTTCATAAACTTGTGCCAAAAGGATTTGCATTGTACTTTCTTGGATTTGCATTTGACATAAAGTTCAACTTTTCTAAAATGGCTAATTTGCTTTTTCTATTTAAGGGTTAAACTTCCATGTAATGACCAAACTCATAGAACAACACCTTGGCACAAAGGATTAGCATTAAATTATGGAGTGTAGATGAGATAAAAGACCTGTAATCTAGCTTAAGGCATGCTGAGTTCAAAAATGCAAGGTTATGGACATGTAACT
This sequence comes from Vicia faba, assembly GCA_948472305.1. Lineage (NCBI taxonomy): Eukaryota > Viridiplantae > Streptophyta > Magnoliopsida > Fabales > Fabaceae > Vicia > Vicia faba. The sequence continues at coordinate 1,035,511,625 of OX451741.1, forward strand.
TGGTCATGAACAAAGTGAGTTTTTCCCAACTTGCCAAATTCGATTCTCTCTAACCATGAAGTTGTTTGATGAGTTCTTGGACATTTTGGAAAGCTTGGAATGTGTACTACAATCCATCTTTGCAATGCAAATTTAAATTCCAAGTGGAAGCATGTGAAAAGTGGTCTTGAAGTTAGGCAAAAATCCTGCCTAGAATAGGTCAAAATTTCTCTAAGTTAAGAATGGTTTGGTACCCTTGTTCCAAAAATTGTAACTTGAGCTACAAGCTTCTTTTGAGGAAACTTTGTGAATCAAAGTTGTAGATTTTGCAATGGGATACAACTTTCATGTTTTGACTTTTCCTTGAATCCAAATGCATCTTGATGAGAAAGTGGGACAAAGTTAGGAAAAAATTAGGGTTTTTCATAACTTAGAAAAATTCTAAGTTATGAAAAATCTTCATTTCAAACCCTAATTTGCAATTCTTTGATGAACAAGTTTCATGATTTGGCATATTTTGATGAAAAATGAATCTTGACACTTGATTTTGACCAAAAAGTCAAAGTTTGACTTTTCAGTATACAGTCAAGTTTGGCTCAGTTGACTGGAAAATTCATCTGTCAATCTTGTATATTTGGGATCATTTGAACTTGTTGAGCATGTCAAGACAATTACATTGGGTCCTTGAGTCCATATGTGAGCTTGGTTTGCCATTGGCTAGGTCAAACAGTCAAAAATTGCCTTTGTGCAGTCAAAACCCTAAAAATGACCATTTTGCCCTTTTGGTGATCTGATCAAATTTTTTGTGGAATTGTGATCCAAATTTGATCAAATGGTTCATATGAGTTCATAATGTTGATGTGGGTCAATTTTCATGAGGTTTGACTGTCAATTGGCCACAGTTGATTTTTTTCCCAACACAGCTGATTTCTAGGTCAACTATTCAATTGACTGGGCAAAGATTGGAATCAAGGCTTGAAACTTGGCATGGATAAACTTGGGAGTCCAACATGAAGCATGAAAGTCATCTTAGGCATTTTGGGTTAAAACATCTTTGTGCAAACACAAACCCTAATTTGGGTCAACAGTGCAAGGAGGGGTCTTGAGCAGAGGAAAACCCTAACTGGATCTTGAGCTCCAAGGGCCTTGTGATGAGAGAATGTTGAGGAAATGGGAGGGCAAATTTTGGGGTACAACAGTTGCCCCTGTTCAATCTTCTTGAACCTGAAGAGTTAGATTGACAAGTTTGCCTTTCGTGACTCGAGGGTAAAAGGAGATTGGACACTAGAGTGCCCGGAAATTTGCACTTGCATGCTGGAGTATCAACAATGTGATGTCGGGAATGGGCTTATAGATGCCATTTGGAGAGATGGTGGATAGGGAGATGGGCTTATAGATTCCATCTGAAGGCGTGCCAGAACCTTGTCGGGAATGGGCTTATAGATGCCATTTGGAAGTGTTGATCGCGTAAGAGATTCCTTAGCGAACTTGCGGATTTTGAGAAAGGAAAATATTTCCTGGCTTGTTACAGGTGTTGATCTTCAATCTCTTCATGCAGATATGACCTGGCTAGATACAGGTGCGAGTCTACAATCGGTTGCTCACAGATGTGTCCTGGCTGGATACAGGTATCAAATCTGGAATTGTTGTCAGTTGATAGACATGCCCTGGCTAGATACAGGAATCGAATCTTCAAACTCTTCAGATGTGCCCTGGCTAGATACAGGAATCGAATCTGGAATTGTTGTCTACAGATATGCCCTGGCTGGATACAGGAATCGAATCTGGAATTATGACAATTGATAGATATGCCCTGGCTGGATACAGGAATCAAATCTTCAAACTCTTCAGATGTGCCCTGGCTAGATACAGGAATCGAATCTGGAATCTGATCACTCACAGATGTGCCCTGGCTAGATACAGGAATCGAATCTGGAATTGTGACAGTTGATAGATATGCCCTGGCTGGATACAAGAATCGAATCTTCAAACTCTTCAGATGTGCCCTGGCTAGATACAGGAATCGAATCTGGAATTGTTGTCTACAGATATGCCCTGGCTGGATACAGGAATCGAATCTGGAATTGTGACAATTGATAGATATGCCCTAGCTGGATACAGGAATCGAATCTTCAAACTCTTCAGATGTGCCCTGGCTAGATACAGGAATAGAATCTGGAATCTGATCACTCATAGATGTGCCCTGGATAGATACAGGAATCGAATCTAGAATTGTGACAGTTGAAGGTAGTCGTCTTTTGGATTGTCCTTTTCCCTGTAAAAGGCAAAACATCAGTTGTATGCAATGTCATGATGTATGAAATGCATGATATCATGATGCTCAGAATGAGATAGCGCTGTATGCACTTTATCATGTATGTAAGCAAGACGTATGAAATGTGAAATGTTTATGAATGCATTTTCGTCTAGGAAAATAAATCCTTGACGACCGGCCGGGCAATTAAATCCTGGGCTGACGTTGAAGAGCAGAGTTCTTCGTTTCTGCTAGGGATGATGGTTGCAAGGATACACCGGTAGGAGAAGATGACTCCGTTGGGGAATAAACTTGTTGGAGAGATTACTCTGAGGGGAAATACTCTCTGGGAAGAGATACTTCGCTGAAGTTTTGACGAGAGCTCCGCTGAGGATTTCAATGATGGACTCCGCTGGGGATAACCCAGTTATAAGCTCTTATGAGCAATAACTTTAGAATGAAAACGGGGAGGGACGTTTGTATTCGGCAGGGGATAAGCTTCCTGAATCTACTGGGGATAAGCTCCAAGACCTGCTGGGGATACTCTCGGACTGTACTGGCAAATGGTTCCACTGGGGTGTCCATATTTCGCCGGGGAACAATCTTAGATCAAGACTGCCGGGTATGCTTGCTGAGGAATGCCTATACTCTGCTGAGGGATGTTGATATCTTCTGGGAATTACCAACTTCCTTTAGGCTGGCCGTAGACTAACTCTGCTGGAGGAGAGTATTGCTGACTTGCTAGGGGAATAGGGTGCCTATTGTAGGGCTGATGATAGATTAACTTTTCCTGGGGAGAGTATTGCTGAATCTTGTCTTACTCTGTGGGGAGTTGAGACAACTTGGTCATATTCTTCAGTTGAACCTACCTTGGTACCTTGGTGGACAGAGCAACTAGACTTCCTAGACAACTCTACATTTCCCCTGTTTCTGATGTCACCTGTAATCAGTCCTTTGTTTCGTATGCAAGTATTTATGAATTAGCAATTTAATGTCAAATGCATATATAAAAAATGAACATTGGACGTTCTTCGCAAGACAAAACAGAAAAAGGAAAAAAAACAATTGGCAATTTGTTTGGAAAAGTGAACTTGTATTGATTTTGAAATTTGCCTGTAAATAGGCGTTTTTTGTACAAGAGGCTGACGTCCTAGTAAGAGAACGCCGTCAAATAAAGTTTATACAATTTTGAAAAGGAAACAAAACAGCTATGTGCACAATATTCCCACTGGGTTCCAACTCTGCTATCGCCTTTATGTCTTCAAGCGTCTCATCACTTTGCTGCTTAGTTGAAGATGAAGCTGATTGATCAATGCCGAAGGCTGAGCCCGATAGTTAATGCCGAATTCTGGATGCAAGGTGATCCAATGAGACATAGTGTTACGCTTTATCCCTAACTTTTGCCTAGACCGCCCTTTCGGGTTTTCAGTCCACCGGGATACCCATTTTTGCCCAAGCCTCCTTTTCAGGTTTTTGACTTGCCGGGTGTACAGATTCTTTTCATTTCATCCCTTATTTTTGCCCGAACCCTTTTGGTTCACCGGGAAGCCCTTATTTTTGCCTAGGTATGTCAACCTAGCGGGTCTTTTATTCATGCGTAGTATCTTTTTACTATGTTTGCATTGGCGGGGTGAGGAAGGTCTTCACCATCCATGGTGGTTAGAATCATGGCTCCTCCTGAGAACACATGTTTAACCACAAATGGCCCTTCGTACGTAGGGGTCCATTTGCCCCTGGGATCACTTTGAGGCAGGATGATGCGTTTGATTACTAGGTCCCCAACTTGATACTCTTGTGGTCTGACTTTCTTGTTAAATGCCCTGATCATCCGTTTTTGGTACGTCTGACCATGACAGATAGCGGTGAGTCTCTTTTCGTCAATTAGGTTTAATTGATCAAGTCGAGTCTGGATCCAGTCATCTTCGCTCAAGTCTGCATCCTTCATTATCCGGAGAGAGGGTATTTGGACTTCAATTGGCAAGACTGCCTCCATGCCATATACCAAGGAAAAAGGAGTTGCCCCGGTTGACGTCCTTGCTGAGGTACGGTATCCATGAAGAGCAAATGGTAACATTTCGTGCCAATCTTTATAGGTCACTGTCATCTTCTGCACAATCTTTTTGATATTCTTATTAGCTGCTTCTACAGCCCCATTCATCTTCGGCCGGTAAGGAGAAGAGTTGTGGTGCTGTATCTTGAATTGCTCGCAGAGCTCAGTGATCATCTTGTTGTTAAGATTGGTACCGTTGTCCGTAATGATTCTTTCTGGGACGCCGTACCGGCAGATCAGGTTATGCCGAATGAAACGTGCCACGACGCTCTTGGTTACGGTGGCGTAGGAAGCTGCTTCAACCCATTTCGTGAAGTAATCAATCGCTACCAAGATGAAGCGATGCCCGTTGGATGCCGTCGGTCGGATCTCGCCAATCATATCAATCCCCCACATTGCAAAAGGCCAAGGTGCCGTCAGGACGTTCAGAGGAACCGGAGGGATGTGCACCTTGTCAGCATAAATCTGGCACTTATGACAAGTTCGAGAATGTTGGTAACAGTCAGCTTCCATTGTGGACCAGAAATATCCTGCCCGAAGGATTTTCTTTGCCATGGTATGTCCACTGGAATGTGTTCCAAACGTACCTTCATGTAGTTCCACCATGATCTTCTCTGCTTCAGTCTTATCCACACAATGCAATAAAGTTGAATCATGGTTTCGTTTGTAGAGAATGTCGTTGCTGAGGAAGAATTTCGCCGCGAACCTTCTCAGAAACTTCTTATCGTTGACATACGCACCTTCAGGGTATTCCTGAGCTTCTAAGTATCTCTTCACCTCATGATACTAGGGTTTTTCGGTTACCTTTTCGGCCTCAAGATCGCAGCAGTATGCAGGTTCGTCCAACTTCCAGATAATGATCCGGGGAGCCTCGTTGTCCCATTTGACTTTGAACATTGAAGACATCGTAGCTAGTGCGTCTGCTAACTGATTCTCCTCTCTTGGGAAGTGTTCAAAAGTTATCTCTTCAAAGTGGGGAAGCAAGGTCAATACATACTCCTTGTAAGGAATAAGATTTGGATGTTTCGTATCCCACTCGCTTTTGATCTGATTGATCACGAGAGCGGAATCTCCGAAGACACTCAAAAACTTGATCCTTAAGTCAATTGCAGCTTGAAGACCCATGATACATGCTTCATACTCTGCCATGTTGTTGGTACAGTTGAAACATAAACGGGCAGTGAGTAGAGTATGAGTACCTTTAGGGGATATGATCACAGCGCCGATGCGGTTACCCAAAGCGTTTGAGGCTCCGTCGGAATGCATAGACCATCGGGACCCTTCCTCAGGTCATTCATCCGGTCCAGGCACTTCACAATCAGTTACTACCATGATATCTTCGTCTGGAAATTCAAAGTTCAATGATTGGTAATCGTCCACAGGTTGGTGTGCCAAATGGTCTTCCAATACACTTCCCTTGATGGCTTTTTGAGTTGTGTATTGGATGTCATATTCTGTCAAGATCATTTGCCATCTTGCTATTCTTCCAGACAGAGCAGGCTTTTCGAATATGTACTTGATTGGATCCATTTTTGAAATCAACAGAGTAGTGTGAGTCAACATATACTGTCTCAGCCGGCGAGCAGCCCATACCAGAGCGCATCAAGTTTTCTCGAGCAGTGAGTACCGAGTCTCACAGTCGGTAAACTTTTTGCTCAGGTAATAAATAGCGTGCTCTTTTCGGCCAGACTTGTCATGCTGCCCCAGCACACACCCCATTGAGTTGTCAAGTACTGTCAAGTATAGTATTAGAGGTCTCCCTTCCACTGGTGGCATAAGAATGGGTGGTTCTTGGAGATACTCTTTTATCTTTTCGAAAGCGGCCTGACATTCATCATTCCAACGTACTACTTGATCTTTCTTCAGCAACTTGAAGATTGGCTCACAAGTAGCAGTTAGATGCGAGATGAATCGGGCAATGTAATTCAGTCGTCCTAGAAAGCCTCTGGATTCTTTCTCTGTCTTGGGAGTCGGCATCTCTTGTATGGCTTTTACCTTGGCAGGGTCCACTTGGATACCTTTGTCGCTTATAATGAAACCTAGCAATTTTCCAGACCTCACCCCAAAGGTGCATTTGTTTGGGCTCAACCTCAGCTTGTACAACTTTAGTCGGTCAAACAGCTTCCGCAAATGGTCAAGGTGTTCCTCTTCAGTTTGGGACCTTGCAATCATATCATCGACGTATACTTCAATCTCATGGTGGATCATGTCATGAAATAAAGCAACCATGGCACGTTGGTAGGTTGCCCCAGCATTTTTCAACCCGAATGGCATGACCTTGTAGCAGAAGGTGCCCCACTGAGTAACAAAGGTAGTCTTTTCCATATCTTCAGGAGCCATCTTGATCTGATTATACCCCGAAAAACCATCCATGAAGGAGAACACCTTGTGTTGAGCAGTATTATCAACTAGAACGTCAATATGAGGTAGAGGGAAGTCATCCTTGGGGCTCGCCCTGTTCAAATCCCTGTAGTCAGCACACATTCTGACCTTACCGTCTTTCTTTGGCACCAGAACCACATTGGCCACCCACTGAGGATAAGAAGTCACCGCTAGAAACCCGACATCAAATTGTTTCATAACCTCAGCTTTGATCTTCTCGGACATCTCTGGACGCATACGGCGGACCTTCTGTTTAACTGGAGGGCAGTCTTCCTTGGTAGGCAGGTGATGAACTACAATGTCGGCGTCCAAACCAGGCATGTCTTCGTACGACCAAGCAGAGATTTCCATGTAATCATGCAACATCTGAATCAACCGTTGTTTTACGCTGACCTCTAGATTAGCACCAATCTTGACTTCTTTTCTATCTGTCTCAGTACCCAGATTTATCATCTCCACTGGCTCTTCATGCGGCTGAATGGCCCTCTCTTCCTGGAGTAGCAGTCTTGCAAGTTCACCAGGCACTTCGCAATCATCTTCACCCTCGTCTTCGGCTAAGTTGATCGGATTTTCGAAGTCATAACTGGCAGTAGCAGAGCTGTTACCAGCGAGATCCAGAGTGGATTGGAACCTGTATAAGTGAGTGTGTGTAAATATAGTTGTTTTGCAATATATAAACAAAGAAAGAAAAAGAGCACAAGATTTGAAATGCAACAAACGTCCAATGTTTTGATTAATGATATATGGAAATGTCATACAAAAATCCCTCACAAATGGAGCCACGGTGCCCCGGGTAGGACACCGAGCCAATAAAAGTTTCAACATATTGTTTGTTACAAATTGAAAACAAAAGAGTTCATTACTGCGTGACAAATGTAATAGGTGTAAAATCTTTTGCCGTCCAGTTGCTTGGTCCGTTGTTGGTTGTTGGATAGATCCAACTGTCGAATTCTGCTTCCTCTACGTCCTCCTCGATAGCATTCACTCTTGGGTTGGTGATGAACACCAGAGGCTTTCTGATCCTTTCCTTGTGAACAACCCTCTGAGCCTCTGCAGTGAAGCCCAACCCAAATTTGTCGGTCTTTTGAGTGAAGTCAGGAAGTTGACCCCAGTTTACGCACTTGCCTTTCTCGATCACTGCCCGGGCATCCTTCAGGGAAGCCATCTTCAGAGGAAAGTCTTCTTCAACCACTGTCTCAGTTGACGCCAATGTTGGAGGTACCTCTTCAAAATGTTGAAAGGGGGTTTCAATAAACTCCCCGTCCATCTCGATATACCGGAATGAATTCAGGTGACTTACCATGTATTCCTCCTCACCCTGCACAGTAACAATCTTCCCTCTGATAGGGTATTTGAGCTTCTGGTGTAGAGTGGATGTTACCGCCCCAGCCTTTTGAATCCAGGGTCGACCCAGCAAACAGGAATAAGATGGACGAATATCCATCACGTAGAACGTTGAGTCAAAGACTTGGGAACCCACACGAATAGGAATGTCTACCTTACCATGCACCATCCTCTTAGAACCGTCGAAGGCTCTAACAATGATGTTACTAGGTTTCAATTCCAGGCCCTCACAATCCAACCGATCTAAGGCCTTCTTGGGCAATACATTCAGGGAAGAACCGGTGTCCACCAACACGTGTGCGAGAGTAGTGCCCCTACATTCTATGGAAACATGCAGGGCATCATTGTGGTTTTTTCCTTTGGCGATAAGGTCTGCATCCGAGAAACCCAAACCATTGTCAGCTGTCAAATTAGCCACACAGTCAGTGAACTGATCTGCAGATGTCTCTTGCGGCATATGGGCCGTTTTCAGAAATGAAATTAGGGCCTTGGCGTGGGCCTCTGAGCACAGCAGCAATGATAGCATAGAGATCTTGGAGGGGGTATGCCCCAGCTGTTCAACGACATTGAAGTCACTCTTTTTTATGATTTTAAGGATTTCCTCCATCTCTTACTGGGAGGCTTCAACAGCGGTCTTTTTTGGTGCCTCCGTCCGGGCAGGCAAATCGGTAGCAACTCCTTTGCCTCGAGTATCAGAGGACTCGGCGGCAGTAGTAGACACAGGAATTTGATTTGAAACATGCACACTTGCGGGTGTGATGATAAGAGGTTTTCGGATAACTGGTGGTGCAATGTCAGGCGAGAAGAGCCTGCCACTGCGGGTAACTTTTGCGGGACCAGTGATGTTACTGATACTGGTATTAGTGTTAAACTCCTGCTTCACTCCAAACACATACACATCTGTCCCATAATGCCATGGGACAACCTTGTCAGATTCATAGGGGAGGGGCCCCGGAACGGTAATAACAATGGGTGCAACAAACATGATTTGGACTGGCTTCTTCGGGGGAGCCTTGGTAGGATTGTTGAAAATTGTGACGACATATACTTCTTCAACGGAAACAAACGGAACAACGGTCTTCTTGAACATAATTTCTTTGCTATCCATCAGGCTTTGGATGCCTGATTTCAGCAGCGGACAACCGATAGGGATAACAGCACACAGGAGGCAACCCTTGCTACAACCCGGAAATAAACCGGCCAGCAGTAGGTTCCTCTTAACAGTCAATAGAGGGGTAGCAACATCATTCACCGAAACAGCATACAAATCTTCCTCGGCGGCATTTACTCTATGCTGGGGCATAGGAGCAGTTACGACATTTGGCCTCTCAGGCGCCTCAAATTGAATTTCCTTCGCATCAATAAGGTCTTGAACCTTATTTCTCAGGGCCCAGCAATCATCAGTAGTATGCCCGGGGCTATCAGAGTGATAAGCACAACGGGCATTTGGGTTATACTTAGGAGATGCAGTATTCACGACCTTCAGGGCCTCTCTGATGGTCACCAAGTTGGTCGATAGCAGTTGCGGTAAGATTTGTGGCAAGGTCATACTCAGCCGAGTGTACGGCCTTTTGGGCCTTTCACCCCTTTGTTGATTGTACTGCTGAGGAGCAGCAACGGGCTTTGAAATCACCAATGCATTGACGGCTTGGCGGCGTTCTGGCTTAACTTGTCTTCTAGGGCCATAAACAGCACTAGCCTCCTTTTTGAAAGGCTTCTTCTCAGTACTTGCGGAGGCACTTTTCTGAATCTTCCCTGACTTGATGCCAGCTTCTATTCTCTCGCCTGTTAAGATCAAATCCGTAAACCCAGCAGAGGAGTTACCAATCAGATGATTGAAAAATGGACCAGACAAGGTCCCTAGAAACATGTCAACAAGTTCACGGTCAGTCAAAGGAGGCTGCACCCTGCCAGCCAAGTCTCTCCATTTTTGCGCATATTCTTTGAATCCTTCGCTCGTCCCCAGTGACATACCCTGAAGTTGGGTACGCGTGGGAGCAAGGTCAGAATTGTACTGATATTGTTTGTAAAAGGCGGTGGCCAAGTCTTCCCAATTTCGGATACTGGTTCCATCTAGCTGATAGAACCACTCAAGTTGGGCCCCATAAAGGCTATCTTGAAAGAAATGGATCCAATGGTTTTTGTCCGAAGTGTAAGGTTGGATCCTCCTTACATAGGACTTGAGATGCATTTTTGGATAGGACAACCCGTCATATCTCACAAATACCGGCACTTTGAACTTTGGGGGAATCACAATCCCAGCAACCAAACCCAAGTCTTCGAAATCCAAACCCGAAACTCTCTGCAGCTCCATAGCTGCCAACCTGTCTTCTAAACCTTTGTATTTATCATCAACCGGAGGGTATTGTTGATCAGAGTAGTCTTCGTCCTCTTCGGCCTCCTCTTCTTCCATATCAGACTCGGAAGGTACTGCAGCCGCATTCCCTTTGCTGGTTCCCTCCTCAGAAGTAGGGGGAAATTCAAGCACTCTTCGGGCTTCTCCTTCAAACCTTCTCCCTAAAGTAGCCACTCCAACTCTCTTTTTCTTCTTCTTCACTGGGTCTTTGTTCCCCATTAGGGCCTTTAGATCCTCCTGACCCTTAGCCAAGGTCATCAGGAGTTGCTGAAATTGTGCATTCTGAGATTGCAAGTCCTTGACTGTTTGCTCGAGATCCATCTTACTGAAATAAACAGCAGAAAGATAAGGAAACCTGGTGAAGAGACCTGTTTATGCACATGATGAATGGTATGCTTATGTATGCAATGCCTTCAAGGATTTAGAATATTCAAAATTGTTGTAGACAAAAAGAACGCACGTCATATTAATAAGAAGAAATTTGTTAGTACATAAATGCCCCATGGGCCAAATATTACAAAAAAATAACTTCTCAAGGTAAAAAGACGTTGCGCATCCTCTTTGGTGCGATGTAGGTGTTGAGGGTCTCTTGCTCGTGGAGTCGGCGGGTGAGCTCTAGAACCTTCTTCTCGCTGGCGTAGAAGCTGGCTTCAAAAGTGTTCCGTTCCTCCTTGAGTTGGATCCAACTCTTCTGCATCTCCTCCCACGATGTAGGCATGTCAGGATATAGGATGGTGTAGGGAACCTCTCCTTCTTTGACGGGCTCTTTAATCACAGGGAGAACATGAGGATAAGGCATCATTAGACTATGGGCTCGGGCTCGTACCCACTTGAGATAAGGCTCAAGAGGGATGGAGTTCTTGTGTCCCAGTGTCTTGCTATCAACCTTGTTGGGCATCCTCCAAGCTCTGATGAATCTTTGGCGAAGTCCTTGTGCATCGTTGTCGAAGTCAAAGACTAGGTCAGGAATCAACATGTCATGAGGGCCATCCCTCCGTGCATATCCAAATTGCCTCAAAGCCAGACAAGGGTTGTAGGTAATGCCCCCTCTAATGCCAAGTAATGGAACATTAGGGAACTCTCCACAACGATCGACGATGATGACATTTTCTCTGGACCGAGAACACCAATGTACATCAGAGTGAGTAAGAGTCATCAACCGTTGGGACCATCTTGAGCCTTGGTCATTCTTCAAGACAGATTGTGGAAGGTGCGAAATAAACCACCTTGCCAGGAGAGGAGTACAACACATGAGAACACCCCTCTTTCTCATTGTTCGAGTGTAAAATGAGTGAAGAATGTCCCCAAGCAATGTTGGTATTGGATTTCTGGATAAGAAGATTTTGACGGCGTTGACATCTACGAGCTGGTCAAGATTTGGGAACAAGACGAACCCATAGATAAGGAGTGCCACAATTTCTTCAAAGGCTTGTAGGTCCAATGAATTCTAACATTCTTGTGCTTTCTCAAACAAGAATTTTGCTAAGAAGCCTTTGACACCGCTTCTAGTTTCCCAATGCCCCTTGATGTCGGATGGTTGTAGATGTAATGCTCGAGCAATATCTTCAGGCTTTGGTTCCTTTTTCGTACCGTTGAAAGGTAGTTGATTAAGGATAGGAATTCTCAGGAGTTGAGAAAACTCCTCCAAAGTGGGCACCAACTGGTAGTCGGGGAAAGTGAAACAGTGGTGAAGAGGGTCAAAGAACTGGAATAGCACTTTCATCATGTCCTATTCAATGTTGGTGTTGACTAGGCTGAGAAGTCTACCATGTCTTTCACTGAAGGGTGAGCTTTCTGGGATTCTTGATGTGAGCTCCTTGAGTTGAGGAGGGATTCTCACAAGATTGACTTGGATGGTTTTTCTGCGAGGAATTTCCATGACCTACAAAACAAGAACAAAGATGAAGATCCAAACCCTTGAAGTGGTTAGTAAATGCATATGATGCTTTATGATGTTCATGATGTATGCACAAACATATGTACAAGCAAATCACACCAAACCCTAGTTTCAGGCTTGCATGGGGTTTCATAGGTAAGTACCCTCTTGAGTGTAGTTGGCTTAAAAACCTGTCCTATAAATAGTAACCGGGTTCTAAGGAGCTCAATATCATTGGATTGTTCTCTATGTTCATTGTTTTGGTTTAGCCACTTAACTAGCGACCAAAATATTCCAAGAAAACAACCCTCAATGAGTGTAGTATCGAGTATCTACCAACTTCGGACTGCACCAAAGCCGGTCATCTCACTACCCCTAATAAAAGGCCAAGATGGTCAAGTAAGGTTCTAGGTCATTAGTGCTTAGTGACATCACTCAGCGGCCCCGTACTCTCCTTGATTGAACTCAAGGGTTACCGGTACTCACAAATATGTCGCACTAATATAGCTATTGCTTCGACCGTGTCGGTATACCCCGCACAGTTTCCACAACGAATTTCTATCTATGAATGTTTCCCAAAATCCGTGTCGGTATGACCTATTGAGGGTAGTCAATGATATTGAGATCCTCTAGAACCCGGTTACTTTTGATAGGACAGGTTTTAACCAACGGAACTAAAAGAGGGTAATACCTAAACTTCATGCTGGCCTAAACCCTAAGGTTTGTCTTGTGTGACTTGTGTGCCTTATCATACTTGCCTTTGTGAATACTTGTGGTGTGCTTCATCATAGCATCATACCATCATACCATTGCATGCATCCTGCATAAGGACTGGCCCATTTCAAAGACAAGAGGGTTTCATCTTTGCTCTGTTTTGTAGGACATCATGATGCCCGTGCGTAGGAATACTATCCGGCTTAACTTTGTTCAACCACCAACTTTTCTCAAGGAATTGGTTGGTAGGATTCCAAACACTACTTCCTTCATCAAGAGGCATGGTTCTCTCCTTGGATTGATCACTTCAAAGTGGGACCAACAACTGATAAGTGTCCTGACCCAGTTTTATGATCCCTTGTATCATTGCTTCACTTTTCAAGACTTCCAGCTGGTCCCTACCCTGGAAGAATTCTCTGATTTGCTTGGTATCCCTGTTTTGGAGCAGACTCCATTCACTGGTTGGGAGAAGACTCTTAGGCCTGAAGAGATTGTTGCAGTCCTTCCCTTGACTAAAGAAGAGGTAGTGGCTAACTGGGAAACTAGAAGTGGAGTTAAGGGCTTTTTGGTTAAGTTTCTGGTTGGCAAAGCTAATAGTTTCTAGAATGACTTAGACTTCAAGGCGTACGAAGACATTCTGGCTCTTCTAATCTATGGTCTGGTATTGTTTCCAAATCCTAATACCTTTATCAATATCTGTGCCATAAGGATCTTCATGTCTCGGAACCCTGTACCCACTCTTTTGGGTGATATCCTGCAACAACTCTATGCTCGTATTGCCCGAAGACGGGGAACTCCATGGTGTTGTGCTCCTTTGTTAGTAAGGTGGTTTATTTTGCACCTTCCTAAGTTCGTGCTGAAGAATGAAGAAGGAAAGGGTTGGGCTCATAGGTTAATGTCTCTCACTAACAACGACATCATCTGGACTCTCAGTGGTTTGGATAAGGTAGCTGTTATTGATCGTTGCGGAGAATACCCTAATGTTCCATTGATCGGTACCCAGGGAGGAATCTCTTATAATCTATGTTTAGCTCTCCGTCAGTTTGGAAGAGCCAGAAGAGTAGGGCCTCATGAGATGTTGGTTCCTCACTTCAGTTTTGAATTTCAGGTAGGCAGTGACAAACTGCGCTGTGATATGGTGGGAGAACTGACTTGAGGTTTTGCGTTTGTTTTCGCAAATGTTTTGGTTGAGCAAGAGTCGCCACCGACTTTTTATTTTATCCTAAGGAAAGGTTAAAAAGCACAGCAAAAACCTTTGAGATGTTTTCTTGGGTTCGGGGAGTAGATTATAGAAAGGGAAGGTATTAGCACCCTTTCTATCCATGGTTATCCATGGGCTCTTAGTTACTTGCTTAGATCAACTTGCCTTGATTTTCAATTGTTTGAAATGGTGCTTTGTGTGTGGGTTTGAAAATGTTTTTGAAAAGAGGCCAATGTGGTGGCAACCTTTGTAATGATCCATGTTGGGATGTATACAAAGGTGTATGTCTTTTGAAAAGGTTTTCAATGTTTTGGAAAGTTGTTTTGAAAGTGTATTGATGTGTGGTTTGAAAAATAGGCAAGTGTTTTGTTTTGCAAGTTGGCAAGTAATCAAAAGTTGTCTCCCCTAAATTTCTCAAAGATCTTTGCTTATGTTTTAACCCTTTTAACAATTTTGTTCCACCATTGTATTTGGTGGACAATCTTGTGTTAGGATGTGAAAGGGACGGGCGCGGGTCATCCGTTAGACCATAATTGCAATGGTGCCAAGTATCTTTGGGCAATTTTTCCTTGTAGGGACTTGATCATTTTTTAGGCAACTTTCGAAAGCGTCATCGAGGGACTATGATCATTTGAATTGTGTTTGTTTTGCCCAAAGAGACCTAACATGCAATATGGCCCATTATTGAAGGCAACAAGTGGAATACCCTAGGGGTGCAAGTGTGATTAATGTTGTCCATTTTCATGCTTATTTATCTTTGAATTTAGGTCAAACTATTTCGGTTAATTGATTCGCATACAACCCTAATTCTAGCATGGCATATTTTAGAAAGCTTGTAAATGCGAAAAATAAAGTTCCTAAGTTATTACAACACAATATATGGGATGGGGGGTACAAATGTTTAAATGGGGGTATTTTGACAAGAATTAAAACCCTAGACTATTACATCAAATTTGAATTTTGCAAGGTATTTAATTACACAATATTTAAATAAAATAAAATAAATATGTAAAATGCAAAAAGGTTTTCTTTTTTATGTGTATGTAAAAGGTATTTATCATGTACCAAATAAAATAAAATTAATTAAATTTTGGGATTCTTATGCATTTAGGGCAAAAACCCTAATTTTACAAATAAAAGTATTTATATGTATAATATATGTAATATTTATTTTTCATGTACAAAAAATAAATGAAAAGAAAAATATATGAAAAAAAGTAACTTTTAAGTTAAATATTAGTAAAAAAAATAAAATGTATTATTATGTTATGTTTTTAACCTAAATGTATTAATAAATACCTAAATATTTATAATATTCACTAAATACTAAATATATATATATATATAATAATATTTAATATTTTTTTAAAAAAATGTATTTTTATTATAAAATGTTTTCAAGAGATAACATAAAATAAAAATCAGAAATAAAATATGTGTGTATTATTTTTTTGTATTGAAAAATAAAGTATACTTATTTATTTATTTACAAAAACCTAATAAAACCAAATAAATATCAAAATAAATGCAAAAAATATGGGAAAAATGTTTTTAATGTCTTTTATGATTTAAACAAAAATATGGAAACAAAATCAAAAAGAAAAAATGGAAAATAACAAGTATATCTCAGAATGGGCCAGGGGGGTTCAAAAGTAAAAACAAGGTGCAAATAGGAAAATGAAACAGGCCCAGCCCATGAAGACTTTGTCTTCAACCTCAGAACCTGTATGAACAACAACAACACGCATTTTCTGTCTCCAGATTCCTTGATCTTTTGCCAAATCTTGCAACATGAAACCTGTAGAGCTTGAAGCCACGATTCTAGACATATAAAGAAATCAATCTAACTCTCAGAAATGAGAGAGAATTTCTTCTCCCCCAATTCCTGACCTAGTTTTTGTTCCATGTTCAGACATCAAATTCTTATAACATAAATGAAAACTAATTATATGGGCATGTTCAGGGCCATGAAGGTGACATAATTTCTTCACAAATCTAAACCTAACAGTGCCTGGATAGAGAGATAAGAGTTCATGAACTTACCTGTTCAGTTGGAATCGTATCTGGTGATGGAGGTGTTTTCAATGCAAGGTGATGATTGGTATAGCTTCCTTGATGTCCAGGGATGCTATTCCAAGCTTTAGTTTGCTTTGAAACCAAGTGAATCGTGTTATGGCACTTCAACTGCAAAACAGAAAAATGAAAATGGTGATGTTGATTAGGAGTGTTACAGTCTGCTTCTAATGCTTTGGACAATTTGTATGGATGGTAGGGAGAGTGTTTGAAGTGGTTTTGGCCAAGATGCACGATGGAAATGAGCTGTGGGATTCCAAGTGCAGGATGCCCTGTTTTTGTGCAGTTTAATGGTGATTCTGTGTTTGAGGATGTTTGGAACTTGGTTGGCTTGTGTTTCAGCTTAGATTTTATGATTAGAAAGTGTTCAATAACTTTGCTTAAGGTTCTCTTGGCTGAGATGATAGTTGGTAGGTGTTATGCAAGCTTTCTTCTTACTTAAGCAACAAAAGGCCAAGTTGAGTTTTAGACTAATGCAGGCCCCCAATCTATGCTGCATACATTAGTCTTGATCAGTGTGTTATGTTCATAAACTTGTGCCAAAAGGATTTGCATTGTACTTGCTTGGATTTGCATTTGACATAAAGTTCAACTTTTCTAAAATGGCTAATTTGCTTTTTCTATTTAAGGGTTAAACTTCCATGTAATGACCAAACTCATAGAACAACACCTTGGCACAAAGGATTAGCATTAAATTATGGAGTGTAGATGAGATAAAAGACCTGTAATCTAGCTTAAGGCATGCTGAGTTCAAAAATGCAAGGTTATGGACATGTAACTTGGTCATGAACAAAGTGAGTTTTTCCCAACTTGCGAAATTCGATTCTCCCTAACCATGAGGTTGTTTGATGAGTTCTTGGACATTTTGGAAAGCTTGGAATGTGTAATACAATCCATCTTTGCAATTCAAATTTAAATTCCAAGTGGAAGCATGTGAAAAGTGGTCTTGAAGTTAGGCAAAAATCCTGCCTAGAATAGGTCAAAATTTCTCTAAGTTAAGAATGGTTTGGTACCCTTGTTCCAAAAATTGTAACTTGAGCTACAAGCTTCTTTTGAGGAAACTTTGTGAATCAAAGTTGTAGATTTTGCAATGGGCTACAACTTTCATGTTTTGACTTTTCCTTGAATCCAAATGCATCTTGATGAGAAAGTGGGACAAAGTTAGGAAAAAATTAGGGTTTTTCATAACTTAGAAAAATTCTAAGTTATGAAAAATCTTCATTTCAAACCCTAATTTGCAATTCTTGATTTCTTGATGAACAAGTTTCATGATTTGGCATATTTTGATGAAAAATGAATCTTGACACTTGATTTTGACCAAAAAGTCAAAGTTTGACTTTTCAGTATACAGTCAAATTTGGCTCAGTTGACTGGAAAATTCATCTGTCAATCTTGTGTATTTGGGATCCTTTGAACTTGTTGAGCATGTCAAGACAATTCCATTGGGTCCTTGAGTCCATATGTGAGCTTGGTTTGCCATTGGCTAGGTCAAACAGTCAAAAATTGCCTTTGTGCAGTCAAAACCCTAAAAATGACCATTTTGCCCTTTTGGTGATCTGATCAATTTTTTTGTGGAATTGTGATCCAAATTTGATCAAATGGTTCATATGAGTTCATAATGTTGATGTGGGTCAATTTTCATGAGGTTTGACTGTCAATTGGCCACAGTTGATTTTTTTCCCAACACAGCTGATTTCTAGGTCAACTGTCCAATTGACTGGGCAAAGATTGGAATCAAGGCTTGAAACTTGGCATGGATAAACTTGGGAGTCCAACATGAAGCATGAAAGTCATCTTAGGCATTTTGGGTTAAAACATCTTTGTGCAAACACAAACCCTAATTTGGGTCAACAGTGCAAGGAGGGGTCTTGAGCAGAGGAAAACCCTAACTGGATCTTGAGCTCCAAGGGCCTTGTGATGAGAGAATGTTGAGGAAATGGGAGGGCAAATTTTGGGGTACAACATGCGCCATGGATTCCTTAAGGCTTGGGACAAAATTCACAAAGCTGACCCACATGAGTTGGGACCGAAGACTTCTCTACCATTGGAACCCTATTGCAGATGGGTCCGCATCCGTGCTCAGAAGTTAGGTATGCCATACGAAGCTGTCAGGCCTATCATTCTTGAATCTCCTGATGAAGACGGGGTTCCTCCAACTGTCTTCCCTCCTCAGATACCCACTGATGTTGATACACTAAAGAGATCTTGGGCGCAGCTACAGGAAGAACGAGATTTTTATCGAGAAAAGTTCAACGAACAAGAACAAAAGATCCAGAAGCTGAATAAGCAATTGGAGGAAGAGCAGATCCTGAATGACTATATCCGTACCGAGAAGAGGAGGCCATGGGAGCACTGATGAGCTTTGGATGTTTCCTTTTACAATTTTTATTTCCTTTTCAGTATTTTTCATTCTTGTAATGCCTAAGGGCAAGTTGTTGAACAATTTAAAGTTTGAATCTAATGAAGTGTGTTTCCTTTTTGTCTACAAAGTTGAATCTCGTTTGTCTTTGAAAACATAAATCATACGCATCTCATTGCATCATATGCATAACCGGTACCCTTTTTCCACATGTTGCTTAATCTTCTTCGTTGTTTATTTGAACAGTCATCATGAATCCTAAATCATCCAATGAACAAGCTATCAAGGCCCTCCAGGCCCAGAACGCCCAGTTTCAAGAGCTGGTCATGAGCTTAGCCCAAGGTCAACAGGAGTTGAAGACTCTGCTCCTGAAGAAGAAGAAGAAGAAGAAGAGGACTGCGCTGTTTAACACTGGACGCAGGTTTGGGAATACACTCCATAATGAGGCTGATCAGGCTACTTCCTCTGCAGAGAAAGACAATCCCCAAGGGGGAAGGGCTCCTAGTCCTGCAGTCTCCGACAACGAGACAGATTACAATGATGAACAGTACCCTCCTGCTGCAGACAGATACAAACAACTAGAGGACCGTTTAAGTGCCATGGAGATTCAAAATGTGCCGGGGTTGGATTTCGGAGATCTAGGTTTGTCTTCTGGGGTGGTGATCCCACACAAGTTCAAGGCGCCTGCGTTTGCGAAGTACGACGGGGCTTCCTGTCCTAAGCTGCATCTCAGATCATATGTAAGGAAGATCCAACCTTACACTGCAGACAAGAACCTATGGATCCATTTCTTTCAGGATAACCTTTCGGGGTCTCAACTCGAATGGTTCTATCAGCTGGACGGAGCCAGTATCCGAAACTGGGAAGATTTGGCTACCGCATTTTATAAACAGTATCAGTACAATTCTGACCTCGCTCCTACGCGTACCCAGCTTCAGGGTATGTCACTGGGAACGAGCAAAGGATTCAAGGAGTATGCGCAAAAGTGGAGAGACCTGGCTGGCAGGGTGCAGCCTCCTTTGACTGACCGCGAGCTTGTTGACATGTTCCTAGGGACCCTGTCTGGTCCATTCTTCAATCATCTGATTGGTAATTCTTCTGCTGGGTTCACGGATTTGATCTTGACTGGTGAGAGGATAGAAGCTGGTATCAAGTCGGGGAAGATACAGAAAGGTGCCTCCGCAAGTACTGAGAAGAAGCCTTTCAAGAAGGAAGCCAGTGCTGTTTATGGTCCCAGAAGACAAGATAAGCCGGAACGCCGCCAAGCTATCAATGCATTGGTAATTTCAAAGCCTGTTGCTGCTCCTCAGCAGTATAATCAACAAAGGGGTGAGAGGCCCAAAAGGCAGTACACTCGGCTTAGCATGACCCTGTCTCAGATTTTGCCGCAACTACTGTCAACCAACCTGGTAACTGTCAAGGAAGCTCCGAAGGTAGTGAACACAGCTTCTCCGAAGTACAACCCCAACGCCCGTTGCGCTTATCACTCTGATAGCCCCGAGCATACTACAGACGATTGCTGGGCTCTGAGGAATAAGGTTCAAGACCTTATTGATGCTAAAGAAATACAGTTTGAGGCGCCCGAAAGACCCAATATTGTGACCGTTCCCATGCCCCAGCATGGAGTGAATGCTGTGGAAGAAGACCGATATGTAGCCTCCGTGGAAGAGATTGTTACTCCGTTATCGACTGTTAAAAGGAATCTGTTGCTAGCCGGTTTATTTCCAGGGTATGGTGAAGATTGCCTTCTATGTGCTGTTTCGCCTTTTGGTTGTCCTTTGCTGAAATCAGGTACCCAAAGCCTGATGGATAGCAAAGAAATCTTGTTCGAGAAGATTGTTGTTCCTGCTGTCCCCGCCGAAGAAGTTTCTATTGTCACTATTTTCAACAAACCTCCTAAGGCTCCCTCAAAGAAGCCTGTCAAAATCATGCCCACTTAGAAAATGACTCCCATCATCATCACTGTTCCAGGGCCTCTCCCTTATACATCCGACAAAGCTGTCCCATGGCACTATGGGGCAGATGTTTATGTGCTTGGAGTAAAACAAGAGTTTGATACAAGCACCGGTGTCAGTAACATCACTGGGCCTTCCAAAATTACTCGCAGTGGTAGGTTGTTCTCGCCAGATATTGCGCCACCAGCTATTCAGAAACCCCTTATCATCACACCTGCAAGTGTGCATGTTCCACCTCCTAATCAAGTTCCTGTTTCTACCCCTGCCGCCGAGTCCTCTGACGCTCGGGGCAAGGGGATTGCTACTGATTTGCCTGCCCTGACGGAGGCACCGAAGACAACCACTGTTGAAGCCTCCCAGCAAGAGATGGAGGAGATCCTCAAGATTATCAAGAAAAGTGATTTCAATGTAGTCGAGCAGTTGGGGCACACCCCATCAAAAATTTCTATGCTATCACTGTTGTTATGTTCAGAGGCCCATGCCAAGACCCTGATCTCCTTCCTGAAAACGGCTCATGTTCCGCAAGAAACGTCTGCTGATCAATTTACCGATTGCATGGCCAACTTGACTGCCGATAATGGTTTGGGCTTCTCTGACGCTGATCTGACCGCCAAAGGAAAGAACCATAATGATGCCCTGCACGTCTCTGTTGAATGCAGGGGCACTACTCTGGCCCATGTGTTGGTAGACACCGGTTCTTCATTGAATGTATTGCCCAAGAAGGCCCTAGACAGACTGGATTGTGAGGGTCTGGAACTCAAGCCCAGTAACATTGTTTTCCGAGCCTTTGACGGTTCAAAAAGGATGGTACATGGTGAAGTTGACATTCCAATCAGGGTTGGTTCTCAAGTTTTTGATTCAACTTTCTATGTGATGGACATCCGCCCGTCCTACTCTTGTTTGTTGGGCCATCCACGGATCCATAAGGCTGAAGCTGTGACCTCCACACTACATCAGAAGCTTAAGTACCCGGTTAGGGGGAAGATTGTTACTGTTCAAGGGGAAGAAGAGTATATGGTCAGCCACCTAAACTCGTTCCGGTACATAGAAATGGATGGGGAATTCATTGAGACCCCCTTTCAGCACTTTGAAGAGGTGCCTCAGACATTGGCGTCGGCTGAAACTGTGATTGAAGACCCTCCTTTGAAGATGGCTTCCTTAAAGGATGCCCGGGCTGTGATTGAGAAGGGTGAGTGCGCAAACTGGGGCCGACTTCCTGACTTCACTCCAAAGACTGACAAGTTTGGTTTGGGCTTCACTGTAGAGGCTCAGAAGGCTGTTCGTAAGGCGAGAATTGGAAGACCTCCTGTGTTCATCACCAACCCGGGAGTGAATGCTATTGAAGACGATGTGGAGGAATCAGAATTTGACAGCTGGATCTACCCAACAATCGACAGTGGACCAAGCAACTGGACTGCCAAAGACTTTACACCTATTACTTTTGTCACTCAGTAATGAACTCTTTTGTTTTCAATTTGTAACAAACAATATGTTGAAACTTTTATGGCTCGGTGTCCTACCCGGGGCACCGTGGCTCCATTTGTGAGGGCTTTTGTATGACATTTTCATATATCATTAATCAAAACATTGGACGTTTGTTGCATTTCAAAATCTTGTGCTCCTTTTCTTTCTTTATTATATATTGCAAAACAGCTATATTTACACACACTCACCCATACAGGTTCCAATCCATTCTGGATCTCACTGGTAACGACTCTGCTACCGCCAGTTATGACTTCGAAAATCCGATCAACTTAGCCGAAGAGGAAGGTGAAGATGATTGCGAAGTGCCTGGTGAACTTGCAAGACTGCTACTCCAGGAAGAGAGGTCCATTCAGCCACATGAAGAGCCAGTGGAAACGATAAATCTGGGTACTGAGACAGACAGAAAGGAAGTCAAGATTGATGCCAACCTAGAGCTCAGTGTGAAACAACGGTTGATTCAAATGCTGCATGACTACATGGAAATCTTTGCCTGGTCTTACGAAGACATGCCTGGTTTGGATACCGACATTGTGGTTCATCACCTGCCTACCAAGGAAGACTGCCCTCCGGTAAAACAGAAGGTCTGCAGTATGCGTCCAGAAATGTCCGAGAAAATCAAAGCCGAGGTTATGAAACAATTTGATGCCGGGTTTCTAGCAGTGACTTCTTACCCTCAGTGGATTGCCAACGTGGTTCTGGTACCGAAAAAGGATGGTAAGGTCCGGATGTGTGTTGAATACAGGGATTTGAACAGGGCGAGCCCTAAGGATGATTTCCCTCTGCCTCATATCGATGTTCTGGTTGACAATACTGCTCAGCATAAAGTTTTCTCCTTCATGGACGGCTTCTCCGGTTATAATCAGATCAAGATGGCTCCTGAAGATATGGAGAAGACCACTTTTGTTACTCAGTGGGGTACTTTTTGCTACAAGGTCATGCCTTTTGGGTTGAAAAATGCTGGGGAAACCTACCAACGTGCCATGGTTGCTTTATTTCATGATATGATCCATCACGAGATAGAAGTATACGTCGACGATATGATTGCAAGGTCCCAAACTGAGGAGGAACACCTTGACCATCTACGAAAGCTGTTTGACCGTCTGAAGTTGTACAAGCTGAGGTTGAACCCAAACAAGTGCACCTTTGGGGTGAGATCTGGAAAACTACTAGGTTTCATTGTAAGCGACAAAGGTATTCAAGTGGACCCTGCCAAAGTGAAAGCCATACAAGAGATGCCAACTCCCAAGACAGAGAAAGAAGTCAGAGGCTTTCTAGGACGTTTGAATTACATCGCCCGATTCATCTCACATCTAACTGCTACCTGTGAACCAATCTTCAAGCTACTGAAGAAAGATCAAGTTGTACGTTGGAATGATGAATGTCAGGCCGCTTTCGAAAAGATCAAAGAGTATCTCCAAGAACCACCCATTCTTATGCCGCCGGTTGAAGGGAGACCTCTAGTACTATACTTGACAGTACTTAACAATTCAATGGGGTGTGTGTTGGGGCAGCATGACGAGTATGGCTGAAAAGAGCACGCTATTTATTACCTGAGCAAAAAGTTTACCGACTGTGAGACTCAGTACTCACTGCTCGAGAAAACTTGCTGCGCTCTGGTATGGGCTGCTCGCCGGCTGAGACAATATATGTTGACTCACACTACTCTGTTGATTTCAAAAATGGATCCAATCAAGTACATATTCGAAAAGCCTGCTCTGTCTGGAAGAATAGCAAGATGGAAGATGATCTTGACGGAATATGACATCCAGTGCACGACTCAAAAAGCAATCAAGGGAAGTGTATTGGCAGACCATTTGGCACACCAGGCTGTGGACGATTACCAGTCGTTGAACTTTGAATTTCCAGACGAGGATATCATGGTAGTGACTGATTGTGAAGTACCTGGACCGGATGAAGGACCTGAGGAAGGATCCCGATGGTCTATGCACTTTGATGGAGCCTCGAACGCCTTGGGTAATGGTATTGGTGCTGTGATCATATACCCTAAAGGCACCCATACTCCACTCACTGCCCGGCTATGTTTCAACTGCACCAACAACATGGCGGAGTATGAGGCATGTATCATGGGTCTTCAAGCTGCAATTAATTTAAGGATCAAGTTTCTGAGTGTCTTCGGAGATTCCGCTCTCGTGATCAATCAGGTTAGAGGCGAGTGGGATACGAAACACCCAAATCTTATTCCTTACAAGGAGTATGTGCTGACATTGCATCCCCACTTCGAGGAAATAACTTTTGAACACTTCCCAAGAGAGGAGAATCAGTTAGCAGACGCGTTGGCTACGATGTCTTCTATGTTCAAAGTCAAATGGGACAATGAGGCTCCCCGGATCATTATCTGGAAATTGGACGAACCTTCATATTGCTGTGATCTTGAGGCTGAGGAGGTAACTGAAAAACCCTGGTATCATGAAGTGAAGAGGTACTTGGAAGCTCAAGAATACCCCGAGGACGCATCTGTTAATGACAAAAAGTTTCTGAGAAGGTTTGCGGCAAAGTTCTTCCTCGGCAACGGCATTCTCTACAAGCGAAACCATGATTCAACTTTACTGCGTTGTGTGGATAAGACTGAAGCAGAAAAGATCATGGCAGAACTACATGAGGGTACATTCGGAACATATTCCAGTGGACACACCATGGCAAAGAAAATCCTCCAGGCAGGGTATTTCTGGTCCATAATGGAAGCCGACTGTTATCAGCACTCGCGAACTTGTCATAAATGCCAGATCTATGCTGATAAGGTGCATATTCCTCCGGTTCCTCTGAACATCTTGACAGCACCTTGGCCTTTCGCAATGTGGGGAATTGATATGATCGGTGAGATCCGACCTACGGCATCCAACGGGCATCGCTTCATCCTGGTAGCAATTGATTACTTCATGAAGTGGGTTGAAGCGGCTTCCTATGCTACGGTAACCAAGAGCGTCGTGGCACGTTTCATTCGGCATAACCTGATCTGTCGATACGGTGTACCTGAGAGGATCATTACGGATAATGGTACCAATCTTAACAACAAGATGATCACTGAGCTCTGCGAGCAATTCAAGATACAACACCACAATTCTTCTCCCTACCGGCCGAAGATGAATGGGGCTGTAGAAGCGGCAAATAAGAACATCAAGAAGATTGTACAGAAGATGACAATGACCTATAAGGATTGGCACGAGATGTTACCGTTTGCTCTTCATGGGTACCGTACCTCAGCGCGGACGTCAACAGGGGCAACTCCTTTTTCCTTGGTCTATGGTATGGAGGCAGTCTTCCTATTGAAGTCCAGATACCCTCTCTCCGGATAATGAAGGATGCAGACTTAAGCGAAGACGACTGGATCCAGACTCGGCTTGATCAATTAAACCTAATTGACGAAAAGAGACTCACTGCTATTTGTCATGGTCAGACGTACCAAAAATGGATGATAAGGGCATTTAACAAGAAGGTCAGACGACAAGAGTATCAAGTCGGAGACCTGGTAATCAAGCGCATCATTCTTCCTCAAAGTGATCCCAGGGGAAAATGGACCCCTACGTACGAAGGGTCATTTATGGTTAAGCACATCTTCTCAGGAGGAGCTATGATCCTAACCACCATGGATGGTGACGACCTTCCTCACCCCGCCAATGCAGACATAGTAAAAAGATACTACACATGATCAAAGACCCGCTAGGTTGACACACCTAGGCAAAAATAAGGGCTTCCCGGCGAACCAAAAGGGTTCGGGCAAAAATAAGGGACGAAATGAAAAAAATCTGTACACCCGGCAAGTCGAAAACCTGAAAAGGCGGCTTGGGCAAAAATGGGTATCCCGGTGGACTGAAAACCCGAAAGGGCGGTCCAGGCAAAAGTTAGGGATAAAGCGTAACACTATGTCTCATTGGATCACCTTGCATCCGGAATTCGGCATCAATTATCAGACTTCGGCATCGATCAATCAACTTCATCTTCAACTAAGCAGCAAAGTGATGAGACGCTTGAAGACATAAGGGCGATAGCAGAGTTGGAACCCAGTGGGATTATTGTTCACATAGCTGTTTTGTTTCCTTTTCACAAAATTGTATAAACTCTATTTTTCTCGGCGGCGTTCTCTTACTAGGACGCCAGCCTCTTGTACAAAAACGCCTATTTACGGGCAAATTTCAAAATCAATACAAGTTCAATTTTTCAGACAAATTATCCATTGTTTTTCCTTTTTCTGTTTTGTTTTGCGAAGAACGTCCAATGTTCATTTTTGATATATGCATTTGCCATTAATTGCTAACCATGAATATTTGCATGCGAAACAAAGGACTGATTACAAGTGGCATCAGAAACAGGGACAATGTAGATTTGTCCAAACAATCTAGTTGCTCTGTCCACCAAGGTGTCAAGGTAGGTTCGACTGAAGAACGTGACCAAGCTACCTCAACTCCCCACAGAGTAAGACAAGGTTCAGCAATACTCTCCCCAGGAAGAGTTGGTCTCCCATCAGCCCTGAAAAGGCACAATGTTCCCCTAGCAAGTCAGCAATATTCTCCCCAAGCAGAGTTAGCCTACTGTCAGCCTTAAGGAAGTTGGGTATCCCCAGAAGATCTCAACATTCCCCAGCGGAGTATAGGCATTCCTCAGCAAGCATCCCCGGCAGTCTTAATATAAGATTGTTCCCCGGCGGAATACAAGACACCCCAGTGGAGCCAGTACCCCAGTACAGTCTGAAAAGCTTCCCCAGCAGGTCTTAAAGCTTATCCCCAGTAGATTCTGGAAGCTTATCACCTGCAGAGTACGAACGTCTCTCCCCGACTTTATTCAAAAGTTATTCCTCACCAGAGCTTATAACTAGGTTATCCTCAGCTAATTACCACGGAAAGTTCGTCCTCGGCAAAGTTCTTCCTATCCCCCAGCGGAGTTCATCAAATTCCCCAACGTAACTTACCAGTGGAATCCCCCAGCGGAGCTCTCATCTAAACCTCAACGAAGTATCTCTTCCCACAAAGTAATTCCCCTCAGAGTAATTTCTCCAACAAGTTTATTCCCCAACGAAGTCATCTTCTTCTACCGGTTTATTTTTGCAACCATCATCCCCAGCGGAAGCGAAGAACTCTACTCTTCAATATCAGCCCAGGATTTGATTCCCCAGCCAGTCGTCAAGGATTTACTTTCCTAGACGAAAATACATTCATAGACATTTCACATTTCATACATCCTGCTTACATACATGACAAAGTGCATACAACACTATCTCATTTTGAGCATCGTGACATCATGCATCTCATACATCATGACTTCGCATACAACTGTTGTCTTGCCTTTTCAGGAAAAGGTCAATCCAAAGATGATTACTATCGACTGTCACAATTCCAGATTCGATTCCTGTATCTAGCCAGGGCATATCTGTGAGTGATTTGATTGTAGATTCGATACCTGTATCTAGCCAGGGCATATCTGCATGAAGAGTTTGAAGATCAACCCCTGTAACAGGCCAGAAAATTATCTTTCATTCTCAGGTCAGAGGTTTAGACCTGTATCCAGCCAGGAAAGCTATCTCTACCAACCTTTTGCAATTCCAGATTCGATTCCTGTATCTAGCCAGGGCACATCTGTGAGCAGCTAATTCCAGATTCGATACCTGTATCCAGCCAGGGCATATCTGTAGACGACGATTCCAAATTCGATACCTGTATCCAGCCAGGGCATATCTGTAGACGACAATCCCAGATTCGATACCTGTATCCAGCCAGGGCACATCTGTAGACAACAGTTCCAGATTCGATTCCTGTATCTAGCCAGGGCACATCTGTGAGCAACCGATTGTAGATTCAACTCCTATATTCAGCCAGGGTACATCTGCATGAAGAGACTGAAGATCAACACCTGTAACAATCCATGAAACCATCTTTCTTTCTCAAAATACGCAAGTTCTCGCTAAGGAATCTCTTACGCGATCAACACTTCCAACGGCATCTATAAGCCCATTCCCGACAAGGTTCTGTCACGTCTCCAGATGGAATCTATAAGCCCATCCCCCTATCCACCATCTCTCCAAATGGCATCTATAAGCCCATTCCCACCATCACATTGCTGATACTCCAGCATGCGAGTGCAAATTTCCGGGCACTCTAGTGTCCAATCTAATTTTACCTTCGAGCCGCGAAAGGCAAACTTGTCGATCTAACTCTTCAGGTCTAAGAAGATTGAACAGGGGCAACTATTGTACCCCAAAATTTGCCCTTCCATTTCCTCAACATTTTCTCACCACAAGACCTTTGGAGCTCAAGATCCAGTTAGGGTTTACTCTGCTCAAGACTCCTCCTTGCACTATTGACCCAAATTAGGGTTTGAGTTTGCACAAAGATGTTTTGACCTAAAATGCCTAAGATGACTTTCATGCTTCATATTGGACTCCCAAGTTTATCCATACCAAATTTCAAGCCTTGATTCCAATCTTTGCCCAGTCAATTGGACATTTGACCTAGAAATCAGCTGTATTGGGGAAAAAGTCAACTGTGGCCAATTGATAGTCAAACCTCATGAAATTTGACCCACGTCAACATTATGAACTCATATGGACCATTTTATCGAGTTTGGATCACAAGTCCACAAGAAATTTGATCAGATCACCAAAAGGGCAAAATGGTCATTTTTAGGGTTTTGACTGCACAAAGGCATTTTTTTTTACTGTTTGACCTAACCAATGACAAACTAAGCTCATATATGGACTCAAGGACTCAATGAAATTATCTTGACATGTTCAACAAATTCAAAAGATCCCAAATGCACAAGATTGACAGATGAATTTTCCAGTCAACTGAGCCAAATTTGACTGTATACTGAAAAGTCAAACTTTGACTTTTTGGTCAAAATCAAGTGTCAAGATTCATTTTTCATCAAAACATGTCAAATTATGAAACTTGTTCACCAAGAAATCAAAAATCACAAATTAGGGTTTGAAATGAAGAATTTTCATAACTTAGAATTTTTCTAAGTTATGAAAATCCCTAATTTTTTCCTAACTTTGTCCCATTTTTTCACCAAGATGCATTTGGATTCAAACAAAACTCAAAACATAAAAGTTTTAGTCCATTGCAAAATATACAACTTTGATTCACAAAGTTTCCTCAAAAGAAGCTTGTAGCTCAAGCTATGATTTTTGAAACAAGGGTGCAAAACATTCTTACCTTAGAAAATTTTTGACCTATTTTAGGCAGGATTTTTGCCTAACTTCATGGCCAATTTTCACATGCTTCCACTTGTAATTTCAAATTGCATTACAAAGATAGATTGTAGTACACATTCCAATCTTTCCAAAATGTCCCAGAACTCATCAAACACCCTTGTGGTTAGGGAGAATCGAATTTGTCAATATGGGCAAAATTCACTTTGTTCATGAGCCATTTCCATGTCCAAAACTTTGCATTTTTGAACTCAGCATGCTCTAAGCTAGATTACAGGCCTTTTATCTCATCCACACTCAATAATTTAATGCAAAACCTTTGTGTCCTAGCATTATCTTTTCCATTAAGCCATTACACAAAAGATTAACCTTAATATGGAAAAAGTAAATTATCCATTTTTGAAAAGTATGGCTTTATGTCAAGTTTGCAAATCAAGAAGTACAAGGAAAATCCTTTTGGCACAAGTTCAGGGATATATCCCACTGATCAAGACAAAGCTTTGCAGCACATTTGAGGGGCCTGCATAAGCCTAGAAACCAACTTGGCATTTTTGACTTACATTGGAAGAAACTTGGCATATTGAGATACAACACACATTTTCTGCCAACACAAGCTTAGACAAACTTGTTGTACATATTCCAAATATCATAACTGAGCTAAGGCACGAGCTAACTACCCTCCATACCTCCCTAAACCTCAAAACACCATTGTACTGCACAAAAACAGGGCATCCATGCAACTTGACTTCCACAAACATTTCCACTCGTGCATTTTGGCTGAAACCTTTGTAAACACATTCCTTATCACCCACTGAAGCTATCCCAAGCATTGGACATGACCTGTAACACCTCCAACCAACTTCACCATTTCCACTTTTTCTGTTTTACAGGTGAACTTCTGTAGCTTGATATAGCAAGTTTCAAAGCATACCAAGCATTGGAATAGCATCCCTGGACTTCAAGTAAGCTGTACAAGTCTTCACCTTGCCTTGAAAGTACCTCCATTGTCAGATACGATCCAAGCTGAACAGGTAAGTTGATGGACTTCTATCTCTCAATATAGGAAGAGTTAGGTTTAGATTTATGAATGAAAAATGTCATGTTCATGTCCCTGAAGCCATCCATATCCTCACTTTCCATTTATATTGCATATGCTGAGAGAATTTAAGACCTGAACATTGACAAAAACTTAGGTCAGGAATTAGGAATGAAGAAATTCTCTTTCATTTCTTAGAGTTAAGTCAAGTTCTTTATATGTTTGGATTCGTCTCTTAATGCCCTACATTTTTGATGTTATGAGTTTTGCTTAAAAGTCCAAGAATCAGGATGTTTGAATCAGTGTGAAAAACGCGCGTTTTTGAGACAAGCTTGCTGGAGGTTGAAGAAGATAGGTATTGGGCTGGGCCTGATTCTGTTTCCTTTTTACACCACTGCATTTCACATGTACCCCCCTGGCCCATTTTGAGATATATTTGTCTTTTTTTTATTTTTTCCTTTTGATTTTGTTTCTATATTTTTATTTAAACATGAAAAAATATTAAAATTATTTTTCTCACATTTTTTGCATTTTATTTGATATTTAATTGGTTTCATTTAGTTTTGTACATAAATAAACATAAATATACTTTTATTTAAAATAACTAAAAATAATACAAATATATTTATTTTCTGATTTCATTTTGTTTTATCTTTTTGAAAACATTTTATAAAAAATATACTCTTTTTTTGTAAATATTAAATATTTTATTTTTGTACATATTTAATATATTTAGTAAATAATATAAATACTTATATATTTATTATAATATTTAGGATAAAAACATAAAAACAATACATTTTTATTTTTATTAATATTTAACTTAAAAAATCACTTTTTTTACAATATACTTCTTTTTTTATTTTATTTTTTGTACATAATTAATAAATATTGTATGTAACATATATATTAAATAATAAATACCTTTTATTTAGCAAAATTAGGGTTTTTTGCCCTAAACATGAAAATATCCAAATTAACTCTTATTATTTATTTTATTTGTATTTTACTTGTGAATAAAACATACACTTACACAAAATACTTTCACCTATATATTGCTTTATTCTTATACATTTTTATATTTACATTTGCGCAATTCGATTTGGTTGTAAATATTGGACACTACTCTCCTATGAAGTCTCATCCCCATTTGGACATTTGTACCCCCATTCCCATGATTATTGTGTAATAACTTAGGACCTTTAAATTCCGCATTTAAAAGCTTTCTAAATATGCCATGTTAGAATTAGGGTTTTGTATGCAAAAATCAACCAAAACAAATAGCTTGACCTAATCCCAAGATAAAAGCATGAAAATGAACAAACATCAATCACACTTGCACCCCCTAGGGTTACTCCACTTGTTGCCTTCAATAATGGGCCATGTTGCATGTTAGGTATCTTTGGCAAAACAAAACAATTCAAATGATCATAGTCCCTCGATGACGCTTTCAAAAGTTGCCTAAAAATGATCAAGTCCCTTAAAGGAAAAATTGCCCAAAGATACTTGGCACCATTGCAATCATGGTCTAAACGATGACCCGCGCCCGTCCCGTTCACATCCTAACACAAGATTGTCCACCAAATACAATGGTGGAACAAAATTGTTAAAAGGGTTAAAAACATAGCAAAGATCTTTGAGTAAATTTAGGAGTAGAGAACTCTTGGTTACTTGCCAACTTGCAAAACAAAAACACTTGCCTATTTTTCAAACACACATCACAACACACTTTCAAAACAACTTTCAAAAAACAATTGAAAACTTTTCAAAAGACATACACCTTTGTATACATCCCAACATGGATCATTACAAAGGTTGCCACCACATTGGCCTCTTTTCAAAACATTTTCAAACCCACACACAAAGCACCATTTCAAACAATTGAAAATGCAAGGCAAGTGATCTAAGCAAGTAACTAAGAGCCCATGGATAACCATGGATAGAAAGGGTGCTAATACCTTCCCTTTCTATAATCTACTCCCCGAACCCAAGAAAACATCTCAAAGGTTTTTGCTGTGCTTTTTAACCTTTCCTTAGGATAAAATAAAAAGTCGGTGGTGACTCTTGCTCAACCGAAACATTTGCGAAAACAAACGCAAAACCTCAAGTCAGTTCTCCCACTGTATCACACCAGTGTCTGAGGCACCTCCTCAAAGTGTTGAAAGGGGGTCTCAACTCCCCATCCATCTCTATG
Organism: Vicia faba; assembly: GCA_948472305.1. Classification (NCBI taxonomy): domain Eukaryota; kingdom Viridiplantae; phylum Streptophyta; class Magnoliopsida; order Fabales; family Fabaceae; genus Vicia; species Vicia faba. The sequence goes on from OX451741.1 coordinate 1,035,544,045, forward strand.
TACCGGAACGAGTTGAGGTTGCTGACCATATACTCTTCCTCCCCTTGAACTGTCACAATCTTCCCTCTGACCGGGTATTTCAGCTTCTGATGTAGTGTGGAGGTCACAACTCCAGCCTTGTGGATCCATGGACGACCCAGAAAACAAGAATAGGATGGTCGGATGTCCATCACATAGAAAGTAGAATCCAAAACTTGAGAACCAACCCTGATTGGAATGTCAACTTCCCCATGTACCATCCTTTTTGAACCGTCAAAGGCCCAGACAACAATGTTACTAGGCTTGAGCTCTAAACCCTCACAATCCAACCTGTCTAGGGCCTTCTTGGGTAATACGTTCAATGAAGAACCAGTGTCAACCAGCACATGGGCAAGAGTAGTGCCCCTGCATTCAATGGAGACATGCAGGGCTTCGTTATGGTTCTTTCCTTTGGCAGTCAGATCGGCGTCAGAGAAGCCCAACCCATTATTGGCAGTCAAGTTGGCCATACAATCGGTAAATTGATCAGCAGACGTTTCTTGTGGCACATGGGCCATCTTCAGGAAGGAAATCAGGGCCTTGGCATGGGCCTCTGAACACAACAACAGTGATATCATAGAAATCTTTGATGGGGTGTGCCCCAGCTGCTCAACTACATTGAAATCACTCTTCTTAATGATCTTGAGAATCTCTTCCATCTCTTGTTGGGAAGCTTCAACATTGGTTGTCTTTGGTGCCTCCGTCTGGGCAGGAAAATCAGTAGCAATCCCTTTGCCCCGAGCGTCAGATGACTCGGCAGCAGGGGTAGAAACAGGAACTTGATCAGGAAGGGGAGCAGGCACACTTGCAGGTGTGATGACAAGAGGTCTCTAAATAGTCGGTGGCGCAATATCTGGTGAGAACAGCCTGCCACTGCGAGTAACTTTGGCAGGCCCTGTGATATTACTGACGCCGGTACTAGTATCAAACTCTTGCTTTACTCCAAGAACAAAACATCTGCCCCATAGTACCATGGGACAGCTTTGTCGGACGTATAAGGGAGAGGCCCCGGAACAGTGATGATGATAGGAGTAATCTTCTGAGTGGACATGATTTTGATGGGCTTCTTTAAGGGAGCCTTAGGAGGGTTGTTGAAAATAGTAACAATAGACACTTCTTCAGCAGGGATAGCAGGAGCAACAATCTTCTCGAACAAGATTTCTTTGCTATCCATCAGGTTTTGGACGCCTGACTTCAGCAAAGGACAACCAACAGGTGAAACAGCACATAGAAGGCAACCTTTACCACATCCCGGAAATAAACCAGCTAGCAACAGGTTCCTCTTGATGGTCAATAACGGAGTAACAATATCATCCACGGAGGCCACATACAGGTCTTCTTCCACATCATTCACTCCATGCTGGGGCATGGGAGCAGTTACAACATTGGGCCTTTCGGGTGCCTCGAACTGTATTTCTTTAGCATCAATAAGGTCCTGAACCTTATTCCTCAGAGCCCAGCAATCATCCGTAGTATGCCCCCGGCTATCAGAGTGATAAGCGCAACGAGCGTTGGGGTTGTACTTTGGAGAAGCTGTGTTCACTACCTTCGGAGCTTCTTTGACAGTTACCAGATTGGTTGACAGTAGTTGCGGCAAAATCTGAGACAGGGTCATGCTGAGCCGAGTGTACTGCCTTTTGGGTCTCTCACCCCTTGGTTGGTTGTATTGCTGAGGAGCAGCAACACGCTTTGAAATTACCAACGCGTTGACAGCTTGGCGGCGTTCCGGTTTAATTTGTCTTCTGGGACCATAAACAACACTAGCTTCCTTCTTGAAGGGCTTCTTTTCAGTACTCGAGGAGGCACCTTTCTGTATCTTCCCCGACTTGATACCAGCTTCTATCCTCTCACCGGTTAAGATCAGATCTGTAAACCCAACAGAAGAATTACCAATCAGATGGTTGAAGAATGGACCGGACAGGGTCCCTAAGAACATGTCGACAAGCTCACGGTCAGTCAGCGGTGGCTGCACCCTGCCAGCTAGGTCTCTCCACTTTTGCGCATACTCCTTGAATCCTTCACCCGTCCCCAGTGACATACCCTGGAGTTGGGTACGCGTAGGAGCGAGGTCGGAATTATACTGATACTGCTTATAAAATGCAGTAGCCAAGTCCTCCCAGTTTCGAATACTGGCTCCATCCAGCTGATAGAACCATTCGAGTTGAGCCCCTGAAAGGCTATCCTGAAAGAAATGGATCCATAGATTCTTGTCTGCAGTGTAAGGTTGGATTTTCCTTACATATGATCTGAGATGCAGCTTAGGGCAGGAAGCCCCGTCGTACTTCGCAAAGGCAAGTGCCTTGAACTTGTGTGGGATCACCACCCCAGAAGATAAACCTAGATCTCCAAAATCCAACCCCGGCACATGTTGGATCTCCATGGCACTTAAACGGTCCTCTAGTTGCTTGTACCTGTCTTCAGCAGGAGGGTACTGTTCATCATTGTAATCCATCTCGTTGCGGAGACCACAGGACTAGGAGCCCTTCCCCCTTGGGGACTGTCTTTCTCTGAAGAGGAAGTAGCCTGATCAGCCTCATTCTGCAGTGTATTCCCAAATCTCCGTCCAGTGTTAAACAGCGCAGTCCTCCTCCTCTTCTTCTTCTTCTTCAAGAGCATAGTCTTCAACTCCTGTTGACCCTGGGCTAAGCTCATGACCAGCTCTTGAAACTGGGCGTTTTGGGCCTGGAGGGCCTTGATAGCTTGTTCGGTAGTAGGCTCGGAAGACATGATGATTGAGTGCTGAAATAAACAGCGAAGAAGATTAAGCAACCTGTAGAAGAAGGGTACCTGTTATACATATGATGCAATGAGATGCTTATGATTTATGTTTTCAAAGACAATCGGGATTCAACTTTATAGACAAAAAGGAAACACCCTTCATTAGATTCAAACTTTAAATTGTTCAACAATTCGCCCTTAGGCATTACAAAAAATGAAAATACTGAAAAGGAAATAAAAGCTGTAAAAGAAACATCCAAAGCTCATCAGTGCTCCCATGGCCTCCTCTTCTCAGTACGGATATAGTCATTCAGGATCCGCTCTTCCTCCAATTGCTTAGTCAGCTTCTGGATCTTTTGTTCCTGTTCGTTGAACTTTTCCCGATAAAAATCCCGTTCTTCCTGTAGCTGCGCCCAAGATCTCTTTAGTGTATCAACATCAGTGGGTATCTGAGGAGGGAGGACAGTTGGAGGAACTCCGTCTTCATCATGAAATTCAAGAATGATAGGCCTGACAGCTTCGTATGGCATACCTAACTTCTGAGCACGGATGCGGACCCATCTGCAGTAGGGTTCCATTGGTAGAGAAGTCTTCGATCCCAACTCATGTGGGTCAGCTTTGAGAATTCTGTCCCAAGCCTTGATGAATCTTCGGTGTAGCTCGTCACTGTCTACCTGAAACTCAAAACTGATGTGAGGCACAACATCTCATGAGGCCCTGCTCTTCTGGCTCTTCCAAACTGACGGAGAGCTAAACATGGATTATAAGAGATTCCTCCCTGGGTACCGATCAATGGAACATTAGGATATTCTCCACAACGATCAATAATGGCTACTTCATCCAAGCCTCTAAGAGTCAAATGATGTCCTTATCAGTGAGAGACATTAACCTATGAGCCCAGCCCTTTCCTTCTTCATTCTTCAGCACGAACTTAGGGAGGTGCTAAATAAACCACCTCACTAACAAAGGATCACAACACCACAGATTTCCCCGTCTTCGGGTAGTACGAGCATATAGTTGTTGCAGGATATCACCCAAGAGAGTGGGTACAAGGTTCCGAGACATGAAGATCCTTATGACATTGATATTGACAAAGTTATCAGGATTTGGAAACAATACTAGACCATAGATTAAGAGATCCAGAATGTCTTCATACGCCTTGAAGTCTAAGTCATTCCAGAAACTATTAGCTTTGCCAACCAGAAACTTAACCAAAAAGCCCTTAACTCCACTTCTAGTTTCCCAGTTAGCCATTACCTCTTCTTTGGTCAAGGGAAGGGCTGCAACAATCTCTTCAGGCCTAAGAGTCTTCTCCCAACCAGTGAATGGAGTCTGCTCCAAAACAGGGATACCAAGAAAATCAGAGAATTCTTCCAGGGTAGGGACCAGCTGGAAGTCTTGAAAGGTGAAGCAATGATACAGGGGATCATAAAACTAGGTCAGGACACTCATCAGTTGTTGGTCCCACTTTGAAGTGACTAACCCAAGGAGAGAACCATGCCTCTTGATGAAGGAAGTAGTGTTTGGAATCCTATCAACCAATTCCTTGAGCAAAGTAGGTGTTTGAACAAAGTTGAGCCGGATAGTATTCCTACGCACGGGCATCATGACGTCCAATAAAATAGAGCAAAGATGAAACCCTTTTGTCTTTGAAATGGGTCAGTCCTTATGCAGGATGCATGCAATGGTATGATGGTATGATGTTATGATAAAGCACACCACAAGTATTCACAAAGGCAAGCATGATAAGGCACACAAGTCACACAAGATAACCCTTAGGGTTTAGGCCAACATGAAGTTTAAGTATTACCCTCTTTCAGTTTTGTTGGTTAAGACCTGTCCTATCAAAAGTAACCGGGTTCTAGAGGATCTCAATATCATTGACTACCCTCAATCGGTCATAACTCTAGCATCGCAATCTTTTCTTGCGGCCAGAACCATCGCGAGAGTTTAGCCTCAATGAGTGTAGCATACTGCTACTATTCTATGGCCAAGTTGGGTCAATTTAGGGTTCTAAGGTCGGTTGGTGCTTAATGACTCCTTAGAAGACCCATATTCTCCTCGTTGCAACACAAGGGATATCGGTACAGACCAAGGTGTCACACCAACGTAGCCACTGCTTCACCCATGTCGATCTAAGCCGGACAGGTCCCTCACAGCTTATGCTACCTAAAAGGGTATTCCCCAGATCCGGGTTAGGATCTATGAAACTCCGATGCAAAGCCCACAAATATAAAAGCAAACAAAGCAAACAATTGAAAACAAGAGTGGTCTAATCCTAAGGTAACCCCACTTTTAAGTTTTTTCCCAGCAGAGTCTCCAGTTCTGTGATACGGTGGGAGAACTGACTTGGGTTTTGCGTTTGTTTTCGCAAATGTTTCGGTTGAGCAAGAGTCGCCACCGACTTTTTATTTTATCCTAAGGAAAGGTTAAAAAGCACAGCAAAAATCTTTGAGATGTTTTCTTGGGTTCGGGGGGTAAATTATAGAAAGGGAAGGTATTAGCACCCTTTCTATCCATGGTTATCCATGGGCTCTTAGTTACTTGCTTAGATCACTTGCTGTGATCGGTGGATCTGGAACTGACTGTTTAACGCTGGTTCGCGAAATGTCGCGGAAGCAAGAGTCGCCACCGTCTTTTATTTTCTCCAAATGGAAAGGACAAAAGCACAGAAAAATTCCTTAAAGAGATTGCTCTCGGTTCGGGAGGTAGATTATAGAAAGGGAAGGTGTTAGCACCCTTTCTATCCATGGTTATCCATGGGCTCTTAGATACTTGCTCAATGTGTTTTCAAAAATTGTTTGTTTGCTTTTCAATGTGGGTTTAAAAGTTTCTTCGAAAAATTTCAGTTCGACTCGTACGTCAGAGTGTTTGAAAAGTTTGCTTTGAAAGCTTTTGAAAAGTGTTGGTGTGAAAAGTATTTTTGAATTTGTTTGAAATTAGAGCAAGTATCCTTGAGAACCTACCTACCCTAAGGAATTCGTCTGTGTAGAAGTCCTTTAAAGTAGTGCCATCCCACCATTGAGAGGTAGGTAGCACCACCGTTGGAGGTGTTCGGGTCAATTCGAGTTTTAGGGACATGGTGATCACCGGAGCAATAGGAAGACACCTTAGAAGCTACCCTCATGCCAGGTTCCCGGATCATGAGGACTTACTAAGACGTCCTCTACTCGACGATCACCTTTCGAAAGGCAACAGTGAGGCGTACCCTAGGGGTGGTGTGTGCGAATCGTGTGTTGTTTTCATTGTATTTGTCTTGTCATGTTAGAGTGATCTACGCTTGATTTTATTATATCCATCCACTCTTGCATGCTTATTTAACAGTTAATATTTGCGGGAAAATAAATCTAGACTATTACAAACGGCGCGGGTCCACATCGCCAAAATTAAACCGGACCCGATTTGACGGAAAGTAAATAAAACGAAAGAAATAAAAGTGCGAGCAATTGTTTACACGGCTTTGGGAGAGATACATAATTATTTGAGCGAAATAAATACGCAAATTAAACAGTTAAAAATATGGGCGTTGGACCCTTTTGCAAAATTAAAATTAATAAGGAATTAAAGTTAAAATTAAAAGAAAATGTTTTTTTGGTATTTTTGGTGTTTTTATGTTTTAATGGAAAAAAGAATTAATTAAAATGAAGATTGGATGCAAACCCTAATTCTAATGTTTTTTAGATTTATTATTAAAATGTTGAAGTTTTTAACCTAATTTAACCTAAGTTATTTATGTACAATTAATTATGAAAATAATAAATAAATAAGTATCATGATAAAAAAGAAAAATTAAAAGGAATGAAAATCTTAATTAAACCTAAATTCTATATTTTTATTATTTTATTATGAAAAGAATTAAAGTTGCAACCTAAATTAATACTAAATTAATTTACATGTTAATTTATTTATGAAAATAATTAAATTAAATATTTATTATATTTTCCATCTTTTCTGATTTTTTGTGATGTTTTTATATTTTATAGCAATAATTAATTAAATTAAACAATCAAGAAAATAAAATAATAATTTAAATAAAATATAAGAAAAATAAAAAGAATGGCAAACCAGGGGGGGTAGTCCCAATATGGAGGTATACTTTGAATAACCTGGCCCATTAAGATTCAGATTCGCTGACTTTTCCAAGCACTATGTGGCATGTTGACTGGGGTGTAGGGTGCTCTTTGATTCTTGGCCATTGATCTGATTTCACTAAGCACGTGGACATCAGGATGATGGTGGTATATCATGCACTCCACCACAAACGCTGCATAGGAATAATTAGAGAAAAATAATATTTGAAAGTGTACAGACCTGGGACTCGAACCCAGGTCTTGGACGTTGAAGCCTTCAAGGTTTGCCAGCTGAGCTACACACGCATTCAAACATATTATGGCAAATAAATAACAAAAAGAAAAAACAACGCGTAGTGGAGAGAAACGCGCGCAATTCAAACGCTCCAATCGCTTGTGGCCACGTCTTCGTCTCTTTCACGTCCCCTGTAACATAAACATTCAGCAACGGTTTTAGACGCGTTGCTTTAGGTAGGCTATTAGAAAATAGCGAATAGGGCTGTAAGGATCATAAATTGATCGCGACCAATGTTTCTTCTTCGTCTAGGTCTGCTGAATGGAACGGTGGTGATCTTGCATTCTAATTTTGCCTCGTTACCAAAGCCCTAAATTGACAAACCTGTAACCCTAGAAATCGCGTATGGTGGAATCTTATACACAGCGTAATAATGCAATTAAACATGATGGTTAACTTGTAAACTTCATCAGGAATGCAAAACACATATCAAAACTTATAAAAAATGCATGAATTGGTATGCACGATTGTGACTTTTATTCGATACAGTCTGCCTTCATATTACCGATTCTTGGAGCTTTGGTTGTTGTTTTTGATTGGAATATGATCAAGGAAACTTGAGGAAGCCAATGGAATGAATTGTAGGGTTTTAATCGACCTCTAAGGTTGAATTCAGTATTTGAGTTTTATGGAAAATTTTCAAGTTTGCAAAGTCTTTTTCTGCGCAGCTTAGGGTGTGTTAGCATTAGGGTTGTGATTCTGATTATGTATGGAAGCTATTAGGTCAAGAAAATTGCATAAAATCCATGGCAATAATGATTTTGCATATTTGATTTTCTTAAGATCTTTACATATCTTTTTCACATGGTTTTTGTGCAAATTATGATCAATTCTAACCAAATCTTTCCTAATTGGCATGTGCACGAAATATTGACCTTGAAATGTGTACAAAAAGATTTGTTTGGTTCATTTAGATATTTTTCACATATTTAATTGATTTAATTGAATTAATATAAATAAAAATCCAAATAAATAAAATAAAAAATGAGAAAATGCTTCCCTTTGGGCCAAGTGGTCGTGCATAGGCTTGGAATGATGAATCATGGAAGAAAGATAGGCCCATTAGCAATTTTTAGACCATTTGAATCAAAGTTGACTTTTCAAAATTCCCAAAAATTTCCCAACTTCCACAAGGCATAACTTGCTCAATTTTTAAGATTTTCACATGTTCTTGGACATTTTGGAAAGGTCTTTGAGTTCTTTAACCAATGCCTTTGGTCCCATGTCATTTTGATTTACCAATCTCAAGTTATGGCCTTTGACTTAAAGTCCCTTTTTGTTGACTTTTGAAAATGACCTATAATGTTGAAATTGATAACTTTTTGTGAGAGCATTTCTTGGACTTGAAGTATGAAGATGAGTTGTAGGAAATGTCTTTCTCTTAAAAATGAGCTTTGGATGGAATTTTTCTGATAATCCATGTGAAAGTTATGCCCTGGTCAATTTCAGTTGACTTTTTCAGCTGTCCAAATATAGTAACTTTTGCATCTTTGGTGATTTCTGAGCCAAATTTTGAGAATCATGATCAAGCATTGATCAAATGATGTTTGTGGCTTCAAAATGATATGTTGACCAAAAATTTGAACTTTTGACTGTCAAATGACCATTTTGCCCCTACAGTTGATTGTAGTGCAATCTAGGGTTTTGACTGTGCAATTTTGTGCTGAATGCCTTGAAACTTGATATGAGGATACTTGACCATCTTTGTAGGCATGTGAGACTTGATTGGGCCTTTGAAAACTTCCTTTTCTTGATCAGAACACAAACCCTAGTTTTGACTGTGTAGGAGACAGTTGAACTGCACAACCCTTGGGGAATTTTGTGACTTGGCTTGGCAATCTCTTGGAGAATATGGGAGGGCAAATTTTGGGGTACAACAGTTGCCCCTGTTCAATCTTCTTAGACCTGAGGATGCAGATTGGCTGACGTGCCTTTCGTAATCCGAGGGTAGAAGATGATTGGACACTAGAGTGCCCAGAAATTTGTGCTCACATATTGGCAGTGATGGTGGGGAATGGGCTTATAGATGCCATTTGGAGATTGCTGGATAGGATGATGGGCTTATAGATGCCATCTGGATGTTGATCGCGTAGGAGATTCCTTAGCGAGAACCTGCATACCTACAAAACAGAAAATGATTACCTGACACGTTGCAGGAGCTGATTTTAGATGCTTGGCATAGATATGTCCTGACTGGCTACAGGAGCTGAGTCTGGAATTTCAAGAGATGATGAATGAACCAGGTATGGTTACTGCCTTAGCATGAATGGTAAGAGAACCTTGGGCGACTTTAACTTCAACAACGCTCGTTGAAAAAAAATCTTAGCGGGAGTTACCATCTTTGCAGTATCGGAACGAGAACCATAGGTCATTATAATCTGAACGAGGATCACCTCACTCGCCGTTGGAGAGGGAATCATAGGAAAAGGAATTGTCACCTCACGCACTTGTCGGAGAGGGAACCATAGGAGACTATCACCTCACACTCATCGTCGGAGAGGGAAACATCTGAAAAGGACTTACCACCTCACACACCGTCGGAGAGGGAACCATAAGAGACTATCACCTCACACTCATCGTCGGAGAGGGAAACATCTGAAAAAAGGAATTACCACCTCACGCACTTGTCGGAGAGGGGACCATAAGAGACTATCACCTCACACTCATCGTCGGAGAGGGAAACATCTGAAAAAAGGAATTACCACCTCACGCACCTGTCGGAGAGGGGACCACAAGAGACTATCACCTCACACTCATCGTCGGAGAGGGAAACATCTGAAAAAAGGAATTACCACCTCACGCACCTGTCGGAGAGGGGACCAGAAGAGACTATCACCTCACACTCATCGTCAGAGAGGGAAACATCTGAAAAAAGGAATTACCACCTCACGCACTTGTCGGAGAGGGGACCATAAGGATATTATCGCCTCACACTCATCGTCGGAGAGGGAAACATCTGAAAAAGGAATTACCACCTCACGCACTTGTCGGAGAGGGGACCATAAGGATATTATCGCCTCACACTCATCGTCGGAGAGGGAAACATCTGAAAAAGGAATTACCACCTCACGCACTTGTCGGAGAGGGGACCATAACTTCTGCTGAGTCTTTATCAGAAAAATCTGTTGGGAGTCAATTTAGCTGGACTAGAGAAGGCTTTGAAATATGTTTGAGCATTTTAACTGCGTCTTTCCTGAAAGGTAAAGGTCAGTCATATGCAATGCATGATATGGATCAAGCAATGATGTTCTCAACATAAATGAGATTTGTATGATATGATGCGTCTATGCATGCTATGATGATGTATGTGACGTTTTATGAATGTGTTTTTCGTCTAGGAAAGTAAATCCTTGACGGGTGCCGGGAAGTCGTATCCTGGGCTGATGTTGGAGAATAACTTTTACTTCCGCTGGGGATGATAGTTGCAAGTATACCGGTAGGAGAAGATAACTCTGGCCAATGGAAGGTTCTGCGGGAAAAAAGATACTCTAGCAACCATGCTGGGAAGCAATACTCTGTGGGGAGAGAGATGCTTTGCTGAATTGTTGATAATAATCTGCTGAGGATATCCTTGTTGTTGGAAGTATTAATGGACTTCGCTGGGGATAGGAAAGAACTACGTTGACGACGACCTTTCCGTGGCTTTTGGCTGAGGATAACCCAGTTATATCCTGTTAAGGAAATAACTCTTTAAATCAAGCCGGACGACGCGTTCGTGCTCTGCGAGGGGATAAGCTTCCAGAATATACCGGGGATAAGCTTACTTCTTGGGGATATGGACTCCATCTTTCCTGGGGAAACCGGATTGGACTTTTCTGGGGAAGTTTTGATATGCTGGGGAAATGATTCCTTTGAATATTGAGATACCGCCGGGGAACAATCTTTAGGCCAAGACTGCCGGGGATGCTTGTTAAGAATATATATATGCTGCTGCTGGGGGAGTATTGAGATCTACTGGAGGATACTCAATTTCCTTGATAATCTGATAATAGCTTGGAGAAGAATGTATTGTTTTGCTGAATCACTCTCTGGGGATTTAAGATGTACTGGTTATGTTCTTTAGCTGAACCTACCTTGGTACCTTGGAGGATAGAACAATTAGACTGCTCAGACAACTCTTTATTGCCCCTGTTTCTAGTGTCACCTGCAATTAATTCCTTTGTTTCGTATGCAAATATTTATGAGTTAGCAAATTATTGTCAATGCATATATCACAAATTGAACCTTGGACGTTCTTCGCAAAACAAAACAGAAAAAGAAAAACACTTGGCACGTTTAACTGAAAATATATTTGTATTGATTTAGAATGGCCTGAAAATAGGCGTTTTGTGTACAAGAGGCTGACGTCCTAGTAAGAGGAGCGCCGCCGAACAAGAGAGTTTATACAAGTTTTGTACAAAAGAAAATAAAACAGCTGTGTGAAATATGAATGATCCACTGGGTTTCAACTCTGCTATTGCCTTTATAACTCCGAGCGTCTCATCACTTGATGACCTTGGTTGAAGGTGAAGCTGACTGATTGATGCCGTCTGAACTTGATGTATATACCGGATTCTGGATGCAAAGTGATCCAATGAGACATAGTATTATGCTTTTATCCCTAACTTTTGCCTGGACCGCCCTTTCGGGTTTTCAGTCCACCGGGATACCCATTTTTGCCCAAGCCGCCTTTTCAGGTTTTCGACTTGCCGGGTGTACAGATTTTTTCATTTTCATCCCTTCATTTTGCCCGAACCCTTTTGGTCCGACGGGAAGCCCTAATTTTTGCCTAGGCATGTCAGCCTAGCGGGTCTTTTTTCATGCGTAGTATTTTTTAACTATGTCTGCATTGGCGGGGTGAGGAAGGTCGTCACCATCCATGTTGGTCAATATCATGGCTCCTCCTGAGAACACATGCTTAACCACAAATGGCCCTTCGTACGTAGGGGTCCATTTGCCCCTTGGATCACTCTGAGGAAGGATAATTCTCTTGATCACCAGATCCCCGACTTGATATTCTTGTGGTCTGACCTTTTTTTTAAATGCCCTGATCATCCGTTTCTGATACGTCTGACCATGACAGATAGCAGCAAGTCTTTTTTCGTCAATGAGATTGAGTTGGTCAAGTCGTGTCTGGATCCAATCATCTTCGTTCAGATTCGCATCCTTCATTATCCGGAGAGAGGGAATTTGCACTTCGATCGGCAAGACTGCCTCCATGCCATAAACCAGAGAGAAGGGAGTTGCCCCGGTTGACGTCCTGGCTGAGGTACGGTACCCATGCAGAGCAAACGGTAACATCTCGTGCCAATCTTTATAAGTCACTGTCATTTTCTGCACGATCTTCTTGATGTTCTTGTTAGCTGCTTCTACAGCCCCATTCATCTTCGGTCTGTAAGGAGAAAAATTGCGGTGCTGTATCTTGAACTGTTCGCAGAGCTCAGCGATCATCTTGTTGTTTAGGTTGGTACCGTTGTCTGTAATAATTCGCTCAGGGACGCCGTATCGACAGATCAGATTATGTCGAATGAACCGTGCCACAACAGTTTTGGTTACCGTAGCATAGGATGCTGCCTCAACCCACTTCGTAAAATAATCGATCGCCACTAGGATGAAGCGATGTCCATTAGATGCCGTAGGTTTGATCTCGCCGATCATGTCTATACCCCACATTGCAAACGGCCAAGGCGCAGTCAGAACATTCAGGGGAACCGGAGGAACATGCACCTTGTCTGCATAAATCTGACACTTGTGGCATGTCCTGGAATGTTGGTAACAGTTAGCTTCCATTGTGGACCAGTAGTATCCTGCCCGTAGGATTTTCTTAGCCATCGTATGTCCACTGGAATGTGTACCAAAGGTCCCTTCATGTAGCTCCTCCATGATTCTTTCTGCTTCAGTCTTATCCACACAACGCAGTAAGGTTGAATCATGGTTTCGCTTATACAAGATGCCGTTGCTAAGGAAGAATTTGGCTGCAAACCTCCTCAGGAATTTCTTATCATTGACAGAGGCACCTTCAGGGTATTCCTGAGCTTCCAGATATCTCTTCACTTCGTGGTACCAAGGCTTCTCAGTTACCAATTCAGTTTCGAGATCACAACAGTATGCCGGTTCGTCCAGTTTCCAGATGATGATCCGGGGAGCCTCATTATCCCATTTGACCATGAACATTGAAGACATTGTAGCTAACGCGTCCGCTAACTGATTCTCTTCTCTTGGAAAGTGCTCAAAGGTTATCTCCGTGAAGTGGGGAATCAGGGTCAACACACATTCTCTATAAGGAATCAAGTTTGGATGTTTCGTATCCCACTCTCCTTTGATCTGATTGATCACAAGAGCGGAATATCCGAAGACACTTAGAAATTTGATCCTTAGGTCGATCGCAGCTTGAAGACCCATGATACACGCCTCATACTCCGCCATGTTGTTGGTACAGTTGAAACATAGCCGGGCAGTGAGTGGAGTATGAGTACCTTGAGGAGATATGATTATGGCGCCGATACCATTTCCCAAAGCATTGGATGCCCCGTCAAAGTGCATAGACCATCGGGATCCTGGTTCAGGTCCTTCATCCGGTCCAGGTACTTCACAATCAGTCACAATCATGATGCTTTCATCCGGAAACTCGAAGTTCATGGACTGATAATCATCTACAGCTTGATGTGCTAGGTGGTCTGCCAATACACTTCCCTTGATGGCTTTCTGGGTTGTGTACTGAATGTCGTATTCCGTCAAGATCATTTGCCATCTTGCAATTCTCCCAGACAGAGCAGGCTTTTCGAATATGTACTTTATCGGATCCATCTTTGAGATCAACAAAGTGGTGTGAGTCAGCATATACTGTCTCAGCCGGCGAGCAGCCCATACCAAAGCGCAGCAAGTTTTCTCAAGCAGTGAGTATCGGGTCTCACAGTCGGTAAACTTTTTGCTAAGGTAATAAATGGCATGCTCTTTTCGGCCAGACTCGTCATGCTGCCCCAGCACACACCCCATTGAGTTGTCGAGCACTGTCAGGTATAGTATCAGAGGTCTCCCTTCAACCGGTGGCATAAGGATAGGTGGTTCTTGGAGATACTCTTTGATTCTGTCAAAATCAGCCTGACATTCATCGTTCCAACGCACTACCTGATCTTTCTTCAGCAGCTTGAAGATTGGCTCACAAGTAGCAGTCAGATGAGAGATGAATCGAGCAATGTAATTCAGGCGTCCCAAAAAGCCTCTGACTTCCTTCTCTGTCCTAGGAACTGGCATCTCTTGAATAGCTTTGACCTTAGCAGGGTCCACTTGAATTCCCTTGTCACTGACCACGAAGCCTAGCAACTTCCCAGATCTTACCCCGAAGGTGCACTTGTTCGGGTTCAATCTCAGTTTGTATAGTTTCAACCGGTCAAACAACTTCTGCAGATGATCTAGGTGCTCTTCCTCAGTTTGGGACCTAGCGATCATGTCGTCCACATACACTTCTATCTCGTGATGGATCATATCATGAAATAAGGCAACCATGGCACATTGGTAGGTTGCCCCAGCGTTCTTCAACCCGAATGGCATGACCTTGTAACAGAAGGTGCCCCACTGAGTAACAAATGTAGTCTTCTCCATGTCTTCAGGTGCCATCTTGATCTGATTGTAACCTGAAAAGCCATCCATGAAAGAGAACACTTTGTGCTGAGCCGTATTATCAACAAGGACATCAATGTGAGGTAAGGGGAAGTCATCCTTGGGGCTGGCCCTGTTCAGATCCCTGTAGTCGACACACATTCTGACCTTACCGTCCTTTTTTGGTACCGGCACCACATTAGCAACCCACTGAGGGTAAGAAGTTACTGCAAGGAACCCCGCATCAAACTGTTTCATGACCTCGGCTTTAATCTTCTCAGACATCTCTGGACGCATCCGACGGACCTTTTGTTTAACCGGAGGGCAGTCTTCCTTAGTCGGCAAGTGATGGACCACAATGTCGGTATCCAACCCGGGCATGTCTTCGTAGGACCAGGCAAAGATCTCCATATAATCATGCAGCATCTTGGTTAACCGTTGCTTCACGCTGAGCTCTAGGTTGGCACCAATCTTTACCTCTTTTCTGTCTGCCTCAGTACCCAGGTTTATGGTTTCCACTGGCTCTTCATGGGGTTGAATTGCCCGCTCTTCCTGAAGCAACAGTCTTGCAAGCTCGCCGGGCACTTCGCAATCATCTTCACCTTCGTCTTCGGCTAAGTTGATCGGATTTTCGAAGTCATAATTGGCAGTAGCAGAGTTGTTATCAGTGAGATCCAGAGTGGACTGGAACCTGTATGAGTGAGTGTGTGTGTAAATACAGCATGTTTTGAAAGATATGTAAAGGAAAAGAAAGACAGAAAAGGAACACAATATTTGCAGTGCGAAAAATACGTCCAAGATTTTCATTCATGATGTATAAAATGACAGTTTGTATGCCCTCACAAATAGAACCACGGTGCCTCGGGTAAGACACCGGGCCATAGAGTTTATCATTGTTTATTACAAAATAACAAAACAAAGAAATTTATTACTGCGTCACAAAGGTAACAGGGGTATGGTCCTTTGCATTCCAATTGTTCAATCCGTCTTCGGCCGTCGGATAGATCCAGCTATTGAATTCAGCTTCGTCCACTTCATGATCTTCCCCAACAGCATTCACTTCTGAACTTTTAATAAATACCGGAGGTCTTCCGATCTTTGCTTTCCTCATAACTCTCTGACCTTCTGTGGTGAAACCCAGCCCAAGTTTATCAGTCTTCTGAGTGAAGTCTGGAAGTCTGCCCCAGTCGGCACATTCACCCTTCTGCACCACAGCCCTGGCATCCTTCAGGGAGGCCATCTTCAAAGGACCACTTGCTTCTGTTGTTTCTGCTGCAATTGGAAACACTTCCTCGAAGTGCTGAAAGGGGGTTTCAATAAACTCCCCATCCATTTCAATGTACCTGAAGGAGTTCAGGTGGCTCACCATATATTCTTCCTCTCCTTGCACAGTGACAATCTTCCCTCTGACGGGGTACTTCAGCTTCTGATGCAAGGTAGAGGTCACGGCCCCAGCCTTATGTATCCAGGGTCGACCCAGCAGACAAGAGTAAGATGGACGGATGTCCATCACATAAAAAGTGGAGTCGAACACCTGAGAGCCCACCCGAATCGGAATGTCAACCTCTCCATGGACCATCCTCTTTGACCCATCAAAGGCCCTGACGATGATGTTGCTGGGTTTCAATTCCAGGCCTTCACAATCTAGACGATCCAGAGCCTTCTTGGGTAGCACATTCAAAGATGACCCAGTATCAACCAACACATGTGCCAAGGTGGTGCCCCTGCATTCAATTGAGACATGCAGAGCCTCATTATGATCTCTCCCCTTTGCGGTCAAGTCAGCATCTGAGAAACCCAAGCCATTATCTGCCGTTAGACTTGCCACGCAATCAGTGGACTGGACTACAGAGGTTTCCTGTGGCACATGGGCCGTCTTGAGGAATGAGATTAGGGCCTTTGCATGGGCCTCAGAGCACAGCAATAAAGAGAGCATGGAGATCTTGGAGGGCGTATGCCCCAGCTGTTCCACAACATTAAAATCGCTCTTCTTTATGATCTTCAGAATCTCCTCCATTTCTTGTGGGGAGGCCTCAGCAGCTATGGGTATGGGTGCCTCCATCTGGGCAGGCTCAGCTTCAATTCCCTTGCCCCGAGCATTGGATGACTCGGCAGCAGGAGAAACAATCGGATCAGCAGCAGGAACCACAACTTGATCAGCAACAGGAATAGGTGTACTTGTAGGAACTATCAGGAGCGGCCTTCGGGCAGCAGGCGGTGCAATGTCAGGCGAGAAGAGCCTGCCACTGCGGGTAACTTTGGCTGGGCCAGTGATGTCACAGATGCTAGCGCCAGCGTTGAGCTCTTGTTTAATCCCGTTTATATATACATCTGCCCCATAGTGCCAAGGGACGGCTTTATCAGATACATAGGGCAGGGGCCCTGGAACAGTGATAATAACGGGCGCAACGGTCATAATTTGAATGGGCTTCTTCTGGAGAGCCGGGATCGGATTATTGAAGATAGTCACCACAGAAACTTCTTCCATTGGAACCAACCGAACAGCAGACTTCTTGAATAGAATCTCCTTGCTATCCATTAAGCTTTGGATGCCTAACTTTAGCAAGGGACAACCAGATGGGGACACAGCGCAGAATAGGCAACCCTCGCTACAACCCGGAAATAAACCGGCCTGCAGTAGGTTCTTCTTGACGATATTTAGAGGAGTGGCTAGATCATCCACAGAAACAGCATAAACGTCTTCATCAACAGCATTTACCCCGTGCTGAGGCATAGGGGCAGTAACTACATTCGGCTTTGCAGGCACTTCGAATTGTATCTCCTTTGCATCGATAAGGTCTTGCACCTTATTCTTCAACGCCCAACAGTCATCGGTAGAGTGCCCCGGGCTTTCTGAATGGTAAGCACAACGAGCATTCGGGTTGTACTTGGGAGATGTTGTATTTGGGAACTTTGGAGCCTCCCTGACAGTCACCAAATTGGTTGCGAGCAACTGCGGCAGGATCTGTGATAGGGTCATGCTTAACCGGGTAAATTCTCGCCGGGGTCTTTCAGCCCTTTGAGAATTGTTTGGCCGAGGAGCGGCAGCAGGCTTAGCAATCATCACCGCACTGACAGATTGGCGGTGTTCCGGTCTCTCTGATTTCCTGGAACCATACACGGCACTAGACTCCTTCTTGAATGGTTTCTTTTCCGAACTAGATGATGCACCCTTCGCAATCTTCCCAGATTTCAGCCCAGCTTCAATTCTCTCTCCAGTCAGAATCAAATCAGTGAACCCGGCAGAAGAATTCCCGATGAGATGGTTGAAAATGGCCCAGATAGGGTCCCCAAGAACATGTCAACCAACTCCCGATCAGTCAATGGTTGCTGCACCCTACCAGCCAGGTCTCTCCACTTCTGGGCGTACTCTTTAAAACCTTCGCTTGCACCTAACGCCATACCCTGGAGTTGGGTACGTGTGGGGGCAAGGTCGGCATTATACTGATACTGCTTGTAGAAAGCAGTAGCCAACTCCTCCCAGTTACGAACCTTGGTCCCATCCAGCTGATAGAACCATTCGAGATGAGTCCCTGAAAGACTCTCCTGGAAGAAGTGGATCCATAAATTCTTATCCGCAGAGTACGGCTGAATTTTCCGAACATAGGACCTCAGATGCAGTTTGGGACAAGACGCCCTGTCATATTTGGAGAAGGATGGTGCTTTGAACTTATGCGGGATAATCACACCAGTCGACAAACCCAGATCTCCGAAATCCAGCCCAGGTGCCTATTGAACCTCCATAGCCTTCAACCTGTCCTCTAGTTGCTTATATCTGTCGTCTGCCGGAGGGTACTGCTCTTCATCAAAATCTGTCTCGTTGTCGGAGACCACTGGAGTAGGAACTTTTACTTCTGCCTGAGAAGGACTCTTGCCAACAGAAGAACCAGTCTCTTCATGCTGCAGAGTATTGCCAAACCTTCGGCCCGAGTTGAACAGAACAGTTCTTCTCTTCTTCTTCTTCTCCTTCTTCAGGAGCATAGCCTTCAGTTCTTCTTGGCCTTTAGCCAGACCCTTGATTAGTTCCTGGAATTGTGCATTTTGCACCTGAAGAGCCTTGATTGATGTCTCAGTTGATGCAGATTCGGGATTCATGATGCTGAAATAAACAGCGAAGAACTGTAAGCAACCTGAAAAAAGGGAAAAACCTGCTATGCACATGATGTATGAAATGCGTATGAATTATGTTTTCAAAGACAATCGGGAATCAACTTTGTAAACAAAAAAGGAACACACTTTATTAGATTCAACTTTGCAACTGAAATTATTCAACAAGTTGCCCTTAGGCGTTTACATGAAATGAAATAACTGGAAAGGAAATAAAAACTGTAAAGGCACATTCAGAGTTCCTCATTGATCCCATGGTCTCCTCTTCTCAGTGCGGATGTAGGCATTCAGAGCTCTCTCATTTTCCAACTGCTTGGTCAGCTTCTGGATCTTTGATTCCTTCTCGTTGAACTTTTCCCGGTAGGAATCCCGTTCTTCTCGCAGTTGCGACCAAGATCTCTTCAATGTCTCATAATCAGTAGGTATCTGAGGAGGAAGGACAGTCGGAGGAACACCATCTTTATCAGGACACTCGAGAATGACGGGTCTGACAGCTTCATACGGCATACCTAACTTCTGAGCACGGATGCGAACCCATTTGTAGTAGGCTTCCATAGGTAAAGAAGTCTTTGGCCCTAGCTCTTGTGGGTCAGCTTTATGAACCTTGTCCCAAGCCTTGATGAACCTACGACGTAGCTCGTCACTATCCACCTGAAACTCGAAACTGATGTGAGGCACCAACATCTCATGGGGGCCTGCTCTTCTTGCTCTTCCAAACTGACGGAGTGCTAGACATGGATTGTAAGAGATCCCTCCTTGAGTACCAATCAGAGGAACATTAGGGTATTCCCCGCATCGATCAATAATAGCTATCTCATCCAACCCTCTGCAAGTCCAAATGATGTCTTTATCGGTGAGAGACATTAACCTATGAGCCCAACCTCTTCCTTCTTGGTTCTTCAGTATGAACTTAGGGAGGTGCGAAATAAACCACCTCACCAACAAAGGGATACAACACCATAGGGTTCCTCGTCTTCGGGTAGTACGGGCATGAAGTTGTTGCAAGATGTCACCCAAGAGTGTGGGCACAGGATTCTGAGACATAAAGATCCTTATGGCAGTGACATTGATGAAGTTGTCAGGATTAGGAAACAGGACTAACCCATAGATTAGGAGAGCCAAGATGTCTTCATATGCCCTAAAGTCCAGGTCATTCCAGAAATTGTTAGCCTTACCAATCAGAAACTTGGCCAGGAAACCCTTAACTCCGCTTCTAGTTACCCAGTTGTCTGTTACCTCTTGATGGGTCAAAGGAAGAGCTGCAGCAACGTCCTCAAGCCTGAGGGTCTTCTCCCAACCAGTAAAGGGAGTCTGATCCAAGATAGGGATACCAAGTAAATCAGAGAACTCTTCCAGGGTAGGGACCAGCTGGAAGTCTTGAAAGGTGAAGCACTGGTACAGAGGGTCATAGAACTGGGTCAGAACACTCATCAACTGTTGATCCCGCTTTGCAGTGACTAAACTGAGAAGAGAGCCATGCCTCTGAATGAAGGAAGTGGTATTTTGAATTCTGCTAACCAGCTCATCAAGCAACTCAGGTGAACGAACAAAGTTGAACCGGATAGTATTCCTTCGCACCAGCATCATAATGTCCTACAAAACAGAGCAAAGGTGAAACCTTCTTGTCTTTGAAATGGTCAGTCCTTATGCAGGATGCATGCAATGCTCATGATGCTATGATGTTATGATAAAGTACACCACATACAGATACAAAGGCAAACATGGTAAGGCACACAAGTCACACAAGGCAAGCCCCTAAAGTTTAGGCCAGCATGAGGTCTAGGTACTACCCTCTTTCAGTTTGTTGGTTCATACCTGTCCTAATCAAAAGTAACCGGGTTCTTAGAGGATCCCAATATCATTGACTACCCTCAATCGGTCATAACTCCAGCATCGCAATCTTTTCTTGCGGCCAGAACCATCACGAGAGTTTAGCCTCAATGGGCGTAGCATACTGCTACAATTCTAAAGGCCAAGTTGTGTCAATTAAGGTTCTAAGGTTGTTGGTGCTTAATGACTCCTTAGAAGACCCATATTCTCCTCGTTGCGACACAAGGGATATCGGTACAGACCAAGGTGCCACACCAACGTAGCCACTGTTTCACCTGTGTCGGTCTACGCCGGACAGGTCCCTCACAGCTTATGCTACCTAAACAGGGTATCCCCAGATCCGGGTTAGGATCTATGTATCTCCGATGCAACCCACAATAGTAAAGCAAGCAAAACAATACAAGTGAAAACACAGTTATGACCTAGCCCTAAGGTACACCCCACTTTATAAGATTTCCCCAGCAGAGTCGCCAGTTCTGTGATCGGTGGATCTGGAACTGACTGTTTAACGCTGGTTCGCGAAATGTCGCGGAAGCAAGAGTCGCCACCGTCTTTTATTTTCTCCAAATGGAAAGGACAAAAGCACAGAAAAATTCCTTAAAGAGATTGCTCTCGGTTCGGGAGGTAGATTATAGAAAGGGAAGGTGTTAGCACCCTTTCTATCCATGGTTATCCATGGGCTCTTAGATACTTGCTCAATGTGTTTTCAAAAATTGTTTGTTTGCTTTTCAATGTGGGTTTAAAAGTTTCTTCGAAAAATTTCAGTTCGACTCGTACGTCAGAGTGTTTGAAAAGTTTGCTTTGAAAGCTTTTGAAAAGTGTTGGTGTGAAAAGTATTTTTGAATTTGTTTGAAATTAGAGCAAGTATCCTTGAGAACCTACCTACCCTAAGGAATTCGTCTGTGTAGAAGTCCTTTAAAGTAGTGCCATCCCACCATTGAGAGGTAGGTAGCACCACCGTTGGAGGTGTTCGGGTCAATTCGAGTTTTAGGGACATGGTGATCACCGGAGCAATAGGAAGACACCTTAGAAGCTACCCTCATGCCAGGTTCCCGGATCATGAGGACTTACTAAGACGTCCTCTACTCGACGATCACCTTTCGAAAGGCAACAGTGAGGCGTACCCTAGGGGTGGTGTGTGCGAATCGTGTGTTGTTTTCATTGTATTTGTCTTGTCATGTTAGAGTGATCTACGCTTGATTTTATTATATCCATCCACTCTTGCATGCTTATTTAACAGTTAATATTTGCGGGAAAATAAATCTAGACTATTACAAACGGCGCGGGTCCACATCGCCAAAATTAAACCGGACCCGATTTGACGGAAAGTAAATAAAGCGAAAGAAATAAAAGTGAGAGCAATTGTTTACACGACTTTGGGAGAGATACATAATTATTTGAGCGAAATAAATACGCAAATTAAACAGTTAAAAATATGGGCGTTGGACCCTTTTGCAAAATTAAAATTAATAAGGAATTAAAGTTAAAATTAAAAGAAAATGTTTTTTTGGTATTTTTGGTGTTTTTATGTTTTAATGGAAAAAAGAATTAATTAAAATGAAGATTGGATGCAAACCCTAATTCTAATGTTTTTTAGATTTATTATTAAAATGTTGAAGTTTTTAACCTAATTTAACCTAAGTTATTTATGTACAATTAATTATGAAAATAATAAATAAATAAGTATCATGATAAAAAAGAAAAATTAAAAGGAATGAAAATCTTAATTAAACCTAAATTCTATATTTTTATTATTTTATTATGAAAAGAATTAAAGTTGCAACCTAAATTAATACTAAATTAATTTACATGTTAATTTATTTATGAAAATAATTAAATTAAATATTTATTATATTTTCCATCTTTTCTGATTTTTTGTGATGTTTTTATATTTTATAGCAATAATTAATTAAATTAAACAATCAAGAAAATAAAATAATAATTTAAATAAAATATAAGAAAAATAAAAAGAATGGCAAACCAGGGGGGGTAGTCCCAATATGGAGGTATACTTTGAATAACCTGGCCCATTAAGATTCAGATTCGCTGACTTTTCCAAGCACTATGTGGCATGTTGACTGGGGTGTAGGGTGCTCTTTGATTCTTGGCCATTGATCTGATTTCACTAAGCACGTGGACATCAGGATGATGGTGGTATATCATGCACTCCACCACAAACGCTGCATAGGAATAATTAGAGAAAAATAATATTTGAAAGTGTACAGACCTGGGACTCGAACCCAGGTCTTGGATGTTGAAGCCTTCAAGGTTTGCCAGCTGAGCTACACACGCATTCAAACATATTATGGCAAATAAATAACAAAAAGAAAAAACAACGCGTAGTGGAGAGAAACGCGCGCAATTCAAACGCTCCAATCGCTTGTGGCCACGTCTTCGTCTCTTTCACGTCCCCTGTAACATAAACATTCAGCAACGGTTTTAGACGTGTTGCTTTAGGTAGGCTATTAGAAAATAGTGAATAGGGCTGTAAGGATCATAAATTGATCGCGACCAATGTTTCTTCTTCGTCTAGGTCTGCTGAATGGAACGGTGGTGATCTTGCATTCTAATTTTGCCTCGTTACCAAAGCCCTAAATTGACAAACCTGTAACCCTAGAAATCGCGTATGGTGGAATCTTATACACAGCGTAATAATGCAATTAAACATGATGGTTAGCTTGTAAACTTCATCAGGAATGCAAAACACATATCAAAACTTATAAAAAATGCATGAATTGGTATGCACGATTGTGACTTTTATTCGATACAGTCTGCCTTCATATTACCGATTCTTGGAGCTTTGGTTGTTGTTTTTGATTGGAATATGATCAAGGAAACTTGAGGAAGCCAATGGAATGAATTGTAGGGTTTTAATCGACCTCTAAGGTTGAATTCAGTATTTGAGTTTTATGGAAAATTTTCAAGTTTGCAAAGTCTTTTTCTGCGCAGCTTAGGGTGTGTTAGCATTAGGGTTGTGATTCTGATTATGTATGGAAGCTATTAGGTCAAGAAAATTGCATAAAATCCATGGCAATAATGATTTTGCATATTTGATTTTCTTAAGATCTTTACATATCTTTTTCACATGGTTTTTGTGCAAATTATGATCAATTCTAACCAAATCTTTCCTAATTGGCATGTGCACGAAATATTGACCTTGAAATGTGTACAAAAAGATTTGTTTGGTTCATTTAGATATTTTTCACATATTTAATTGATTTAATTGAATTAATATAAATAAAAATTCAAATAAATAAAATAAAAAATGAGAAAATGCTTCCCTTTGGGCCAAGTGGTCGTGCATAGGCTTGGAATGATGAATCATGGAAGAAAGATAGGCCCATTAGCAATTTTTAGACCATTTGAATCAAAGTTGACTTTTCAAAATTCCCAAAACTTTCCCAACTTCCACAAGGCATAACTTGCTCAATTTTTAAGCTTTTCACATGTTCTTGGACATTTTGGAAAGGTCTTTGAGTCCTTTAACCAATGCCTTTGGTCCCATGTCATTTTGATTTACCAATCTCAAGTTATGGCCTTTGACTTAAAGTCCCTTTTTGTTGACTTTTGAAAATGACCTATAATGTTGAAATTGATAACTTTTTGTGAGAGCATTTCTTGGACTTGAAGTATGAAGATGAGTTGTAGGAAATGTCTTTATCTTCAAAATGAGCTTTGGATGGAATTTTTCTGATAATCCATGTGAAAGTTATGCCCTGGTCAATTTCAGTTGACTTTTTCAGCTGTCCAAATATAGTAACTTTTGCATCTTTGATGATTTCTGAGCCAAATTTTGAGAATCATGATCAAGCATTGATCAAATGATGTTTGTGGCTTCAAAATGATATGTTGACCAAAAATTTGAACTTTTGACTGTCAAATGACCATTTTGCCCCTACAGTTGACTGTAGTGCAATCTAGGGTTTTGACTGTGCAATTTTGTGCTGAATGCCTTGAAACTTGATATGAGGATACTTGACCATCTTTGTAGGCATGTGAGACTTGATTGGGCCTTTGAAAACTTCCTTTTCTTGATCAGAACACAAACCCTAGTTTTGACTGTGTAGGAGACAGTTGAACTGCACAACCCTTGGGGAATTTTGTGACTTGGCTTGGCAATCTCTTGGAGAATATGGGAGGGCAAATTTTGGGGTACAACACTTGCCTTGCCTTTTCAATTGTTTGAAATGGTGCTTTCAATTGTTTGAAATGGTGCTTTGTGTGTGGGTTTGAAAATGTTTTGAAAAGAGGCCATTTGTTGTGGCAACCTTTGTAATGATCCATGTTTGAATGTATACAAAGGTGTACATCTTTTTGAAAAGTTTTCAATATTTTTGTAAGTTGTTTTGAAAGTGTTTTTGAAAGTGTGGAGTGTGGTTTTGAAAAGTAGGCAAGTGTGTTTTGCAAGTTTATCAAGTAACTAAGAGTTGTCTACCCCTAAATTTACTCAAAGGTTTTTCCTATGTTTTAACCCTTTTAACAATTTTGTTCCACCATTGTATTTGGTGGACAACCTTGTGTTAGGATGTTAACGGGACGGACGCGGGTCATCGTTTAGACCATGATTGCAATGGTGCCAAGTGTCTTTGGCAATTTTTCCTTTAAGGGACTTGATCATTTTTAGGCAACTTTCGAAAGCGTCATCGAGGGACTATGATCATTTGATTTGTTTTGTTTTTGCCAAAGAAACTCAACATGCAACATGGCCCATTATTGAAGGCAACAAGTGGATTAACCCTAGGGGTGCAAGTGTGATTGGTGTTGTCCATTTTCATGCTTTTTTGTCTTTGAATTAGGTCAAACTATTTGTTGTTTTTGATTTGCATACAAACTCTAAGTCTATCATGGCATATTTAGAAAGCTTTAAAATGTGGAATTTAAAGTCCTAAGTTATTACAAAATAGTCATGGGGATGGGGATACAAATGTTCAAATGGGGATGAGACTTAAATACGAGAGTGGTGTCCCAATATTTACAACCAAATCGAATCAATCGCAAATGTAATATGTATCAATGTATAGGAATAAGTAAATGTGTATGTGTAAATGTATTTGTGTAAGTGTATATAATTATTTACAAGTGAAATAAAAATAATGAAAAAAGGTTGATTTTGGATATTTTCATGTTTAGGGCAAAACCCTAATTTTTGTAAATAAATAGTATTTATTATTCATCATATACAATATTTATTAATTATGTACAAAAAAATAAATAAAAAGGAAGTATATTGTAAAAAAGTGATTTTTGAGGTTAAATATTAATAAGAAAAAAAAGGTATTATTTTTATGTTTTTATCCTAAATATTCTAATAATTATATAAGTATTTGTATTATATATTAAATATATTAAATATACACAAAAATAAAATATTAATTATTTTACAAAAAAAGTATATTTTTTAGAAAATGTTTTCAAAAGATAAAATAAAATAAAATCAGAAAATAGAATGTATTTTGTATTATTTTTTAGTATTTTCAAATAAAAGTATATATGTTTATTTATATGTACAAGTTCAAATAAAAGAAAATAAATTCAAAATAAATGCAAAAATGTATGGAAAATATTTTTAATATTTTTTATGTTTTGACAAAAAATAAACAAGTCAGAAACAAAAAGAAAAAAAATCAAAAATGATAAAAATAAAGCACAATGGGCCAAGGGGGTGTATGTGTGAAAAGGTGGTGTAAACAGAAAAACAAAACTCAGGCCCAGCCCAAGGAGGCTTCTTCAACCTCCAGCCACGCTTCTGTCAAAAACGCGCGTCATTCATGCCTCGTTCAAACATCCTGGTTCTTTGATTTTCATCCAAAACACACAACATGAACTATGTAGAGCATTAAATCACGAACTCATTCGTATAAAAAAGTTGTTCTAACTCTCAGAAATGAGAGAGAATTTCCTCTCCCCCAATTTTTAACCAAAGTTTTTTCCAATGTTCATGTCTTAAATTCTCTCAGCACACACAATATAAATGGAAAGTGAGGATATGGGTGGCTTCAGGGACATGAGTAGGACATAACTTCTTCACAAACCTAAGCCTAGATATGCTTGGATAGAGAGATAGAAGTTCAAACTTTTACCTGTTCAGCTTGAATCGTGTACAACAATGGAGGCACTTTCAATGCAATGTGAGGACTTGTACAGCTTGCTTGAAGTTCATGGATGCTTCTCTAACCTCTAGCTTGCTCTGAAACTAGCTGAATCGAGCTATGGAAGTTCACCTGCAAAGTTGAAAACTGAAAATGGAAAATGATGTTAGGGATGTTACAGCTTGTGTTCAATGCTTGGGATAGCTTCAGTGGGTGATATGGAACATGTTTGAACTGGCTTGGATGAAAACGCACGAGGGAAATGAGCTGGCCAAGTCAATCTACAACAGGGACTCTGTTTTGCAGAAAAATGGTGTTTCTGTGGATGAGGGAGTTTTAGGGATGGTTTGGTCGTGTTTCAGGTTAGTTAGGGAGTATGCAATGTGTTCACAAGGTTTGTTTTGGTTTGTCTTGACAACAATGTGAGATCTTGTTCAAAATGCAAGTTTTCTTCCTTCTTAAGCCAAAAATGCCAAGTTAGGTTACAGGCTCATACAGGCCCCTCAAACATGCTGCAAAGTTTGTTCTTGATCAGTGGGATATGTCCACACATTTGTGCCTCAGAGATTTCTTTGTACTTCAAAGATATGTGAACTTGACATAAAGTGCTTCTTTTCCAAAATGGCAAAAATGCTTTATCCATTTTAAGACTAATCCTTCATGTAATGACCAAATGCATAAAATAACATCTTGGCACAATGGTTTAGCATTGAATTATTGAGTGTTAATGGGATTAGAGGCCTGTAACCTAGCTTGTGCAAGCTGAGTTTGAAAATGCATAGTGTATGAACATGAAATTGGTCAAGAACAAAAGTGACTTTTGCCCAACTTTGCCAATTCGATTCTCCCTAACCACAAGGGTGTTTGAGAAGTTCTTGGACAATTTGGAAATCTTGGAATGTGTACTACAATCCATCTCTGTAATGCAAGTTGAAATTCCAAGTGGAAGCATGTGAAAAGTGGCCATTAAGTTAGGCAAAAATCCTGCCTAAAATAGGTCAAAAATTTTCTAAGTTAAGAATGTTTTGCACCCTTGTTCCAAAAATTATAACTTGAGCTACAAGCTTCTTTTGAGAAAACTTTGTGAATCAAAGTTGTAGATTTTGCAATGGAATATAACTTTCATGTTTTGAGTTTTGTTTGAATCCAAATGTATCTTGATGAAAAAATGGGACAAAGTTAGGAAAAAATAAGGAAGTTTCATAACTTAGAAAAATTCTAAGTTATGAAATTTTCTCATTCTAAACCCTAATTTGCAATTTTTGGTTTCTTGATGAACAAGTTTCATAATTTGACATGTATTGATGAAAAATGAATCTTGACACTTGATTTTGACCAAAAAGTCAAAGTTTGACTTTTCAGTATACAGTCAAATTTTGATCAATTGACTGGAAAATTCATCTGTCAATCTTGTGCATTTGGGATCTTTTGAACTTGTTGAACATGTCAAGACAATTCCATTGGGTCCTTGAGTCCATATGTGAGCTTGGTTTGCCATTGGCTAGGTCAAACAGTCAAAAATTGCCTTTGTGCAGTTAAAACCCTAAAAATGACCATTTTGCCCTTTTGGTGTTTTGATCGAATTTCTTGTGGAATTGTGATCCAAACTTGATCAAATGGTCCATATGAGTTCATAATGTTGATGTGGGTCAAAAATCATGAGGTTTGACTGTCCATTGGCCACAATTGACTTTTCCCCCAATACAGCTGATTTCTAGGTCAACTGTCCAAATGATTGGGCAAAGATTGGAATCAAGGCTTGAAACTTGGTATGGATAAACTTGTGAGTCCAACATGAAGCATGAAAGTCATTTTGGGCATTTTAGGTCAAAACATCTTTGTGCAAACTCAAACCCTAATTTGGGTCAACAGTGCAAGGAGGAGTCTTGAGCAGAGCAAATCCTAACTTGTTTTTGAGCTCCAAGGGTCTTGTGGTGAGAAAATGTTGATGAAATGGGAGGGCAAATTTTGGGGTACAACATGTGGCCAGAACCGAGACTGTTTTTAGGAATTTCTGGTTTACCTTTTGTGTTTGTGTTCGCAAAATGTCGCAGTAAGCAAGAGTCGCCACCGAATTTTATTTTATCCAACAAGGAAAGGAAAAAGCACAAAAAAATTCCTTTTTTTGAAATTTTCTGAGTACGGGGGGTAGATTATAGAAAGGGAAGGTATTAGCACCCTTTCTATCCGTAGTTATCTACGGGCTCTTAGGTACTTGCTCATTATTTTCAAAATTGCTTCTGTGTGTTTGTGTGATTTGAAAAGTTTTTTTGTTTTGACTTAGATTTAACCCTTGCTTCTGTCTTCAAGAGTGTTACGAGGTGTTTTTGAAAAATTTATTTGAAAAGGAGTGTAAGTGTGAAAAAGTTTGTTTGGATTGAGCAAGTACTTAAGAACTAACCTACCTACTCGAAAAAAGAATTGTTTTATGTTTGTTTCCTTTAAACAACACTATCCCACTATTAGTGAGTAGGTAGCACCGTCGTCGGAGTTTTGAGGGTTAATTCGAAAGGGACGTACAGTCACTAAAGCAACGTTAGGACGTCTTAGTAGTAACCCTAATGTCTTAGATCAATTATTCGAGGCAACAATTCTGAGGCAACCATTCCGAGGCAACTTTGATCTTTTGGACAAGAGGGCGACCACTAAAGCATCCTATACCTAATGACTGTTTACCGAAGGCAACCGAAGTGGGAGTATACCCTAGGAGTGCGCATGTGCGAGTGATTCAATTTCAAGTTTATTATCTTTGCACATTTAGGGTTTGCTAACCGTTTTAAAGTTTAATCATACATTCTTGTCATGCAACCCTAATATTCATACATCTAATAATTTAATATTTTGTGGAAATTAAACTACGCTATTACAAGGCTTCGGGTATTTACATAGCCAAAAATAAACCCTTAAAAAAACAATAAATCCTAATTAAGCTATTACAACTTGTGAGCAATTACATTAATATGGAAAAATAAAATAATAAAGCGCGAGCGAGGAAATTAAGAACGATAGAGAACTAGGGTTTTGACCCCTTCTAACCTAATTGGAAGAAAAAAAAATTTTTTTTTGCTTTTAATATTTTTTAAAGAAAAGAGTTAGGGTTCTTTAAATTAAATACAAAATTAATTAGTTAATTAAATTAATTAAAGAAAATAATTAAATTTAACCTATTTTTGTGTTTTTGGATATTTTAAGAAAAAGAAAATATAATTAAGTTAAAACCCTAATTGTTCTAGTTAATTTTAATTATTTACAAAAGGAATTAAAGTTGCCTAAAAATTAAATAACCTGATTAACTTAATTAAAAAAATAAACCTAAATCTAATTGGATGGGAAACATTATTTTGTGATTTTTTATAAAAAGAATGATTATTTTGTGTTAGTGAAATAATTAATTAAATTAATTAAGAAAAATAAAAAAAGAATATAGAAAGAGATATGGGCCTGAAAGTAATTGGTGAGGTATGGATAGCAAGCTCTTGGCCCAAAAGAAGATAGCCCACGTTGACTTCTTGGATCCCACGCTTTTCTTTGACCAGGGCCTATGATGGTCCTTCACATGATGGCCTTTAGATTTGGCCATTTGGACACTTGGCATGTTGGATGATGAGGTCACATGGTGGTCTTCAACCTTGTGTGCACGCCTGAACCTGGAAAGAAAAATAATGTGAAAGAATGGGGGGACCTGGGATTCGAACCTAGTCCCTGATGCCTTTTCCACACACTCCACTACCAACTGCGTTGGCTGCTTTGTTTGTACATAAAATAACAATATAAGATAATATACAATATATGCGCGTTAATGGAAAAAAGCGCCAGAATTCAAATCAACGAATGAGAGGATGCCACGCTGGTCATCCATGTCCTTGGTCTGTTTCTAAAAGTGAAACACTTTTACCTACGGACATATGTCCGTAGCTACAACCTTGGTTCGTTCCAAAATCCTTCCTGGATATGATAAATGATTTCTAATGCCATAAATTGAACCGCCTTGTCATCCTGAACATCATGGTACCCTTCATGGGGGCTAATTTTGCCTGCACACAAAAAACCTAAAACGAAACCACAAACCCTAACAATGGAAATTCTTGATTCAATCCATAAAAATGCAATTGGATGATATGGATATCTTGCAAATGTTCCAAGGATCAAGAATATATAATTATTTTGTGCTATAAGTGACAGATTGATGCAATTCAATTTCAAAAATAAATCAATGTCGTGGATGACTTACAGTGGTATTTGGCAATGGAAACTCCTTGTTCTTGATTGGTTTTGCTTGTTTGTGACCCCAGGAAGCAATTGGGATGGTTAAAAAGGTCTTGAGGATGCCTGGAAATATGAAATCATGTCTACACTTTTTTGGTATTTTTTCAAGTTTGGTTCTTGTTCTTGCGCCTCTCTCTAGCCTTGTTTTAGGTCTGCACATGTTCAGTATATATCAAGGATTGGATTAGGGTTGAAAACCTGATCTCAATCTTCCTCCATCATTGCTTTTGACCCTGATTTGATTCCTTTGAATATCTTTCCAAAAATAGCCAAATTCAATCTTTTTGTCCACACCAATGCTTTGCATGATTCCAATCTTATGCTATCTGGATATAGGACCTGAAACATGTACAAGATCTTTGAATTTCAATGTTTTGTATTTTCTATGATTTATTTTGATTTAAAATGATTTAATTCAAATAAAAATCAAAATAAATAGTAAAAACAAGATAATGACAATTGGAAAGGGCTAGGGCTCGTGGACCATGCTACCAACTCAAAACAAGTGCAAAAGATTGGGCCCATTTAGCAAAAATTGCATTTTTAGGCATAGTTGGCGTTTGGCAATTTTGCAAAAAAAGGTCAACTTCACCAATGCACAACTTCCTCAATTTTGACTCTTTAAAGGTGTTCTTGGACTTTTTAGAGAGCTTGAGAGGTTCTATAAGCAACCCCTTTTTTATAATCTCAATTTGGTATTCCATGTTCATGTATGAAGCTTTGACAAAAAAGGTGTTTTTGTTGACTTTTCAAAATGACCTATAATGTCCAAATTCACAACTTCTTGTGAGTGCATATTTTGAACTTGGGAGATGAAGATGGATTGTAGAGCATGACATTATCTTCAAAATGAGCTTTGGATGGGTCATTTATCATAAAGTATGAGAAAGTTATGCTTGGTCAAAGTTGAGTTGACTTTTCCTATAAAATCCTAATTTAGCAACTTTTGGTTCTTGATGAATTATGAGCAATCCTTGATGAATCATGATCAAACCTTGATCAAATGATGAAATATACTTCAAAATGAGGATTTTGATCAAAAATCTTGAAGTTTGACTGTATGTAGGCCACAATTGACTTTTTCCCTAGCACAGTCGATTTTCAGGCCTTTGAGCAATTGAAGAGCAAACTTTCTCTGTAGGGCTTGAAACTTGACATGGATGATCTTGAGAACATATTAGGACAATGGTGAGAATTTGGTATCCCTTGGACTCAAGTATCTTGGTGCAACATGAAACCCTAATTTGAGGTAGACTGCCTTATGAGAGAGCTTGTGTGGTCAACCTTTGGACTTCTTTGAGCAACTTGAGGATTTTTCTTGAAATGTTTTGAGAAATATGGGAGGGAAAATTTTAGGGTACAACAAGATGGAATTAAAAACTTTATCTTATAAGCACACGGAGATTCTTTTCTAGCGAACATTTAACATTCATCAGAACTGTTGATGTTTCTTTAGAAGCAGATGCAATAGTTCTTCTGAGGTGTGCTAGCGATGATGCTAATAATCTTATCCAGAATCAAATATAATATTATATTTACGCACTTAAGAAACTATTAGAGTACATAATAGTTATATATAAAATATATGCATTGTTATCATCAAAACTAAAGATTGTACGCAAAGCCACATTTTATTCTACAATCTCCCCATTTTTTACGATGACAAAACCATGTATTTTGATGAAATAATTTTATGAGATAAAATCATAAGAAATATCAGAGCTAGATTAGAAAAACTACCCCTGAGATGAACAAGCCCCCACTGAGTCTAATACTTATATCATTTTTAGAGATTAAGGGATATCTGAGCATTGTTAACTTACCAAAGCCTAATTTGAGGAGAAAGTTCGCTTATCAGAGCTTTATTTATCATAACCTTTGAAACATTAGAAGTTATTTAACAAGACATGATCCATTCAGCGTGTTCCTGAAACACATTCTAAACTCTTTGCATCTATAATTTTGTTATAATATCATGTAAGCAATGAGATTTAGAGAATTAGATATGTATCAAAATCATCACTATTTTCTCCTCCTTTTTGTTATAATAAAAAAGATAAATAAATGTTAGAAACATCAGTAGTGTTTTAAATATTTAGCATGCTTTTCTAATTCTTCAACCTAGAAAGAAAATAGTTGAGAAGTTTAAAACAAAGAAAATTTCATTGATAATTGAGAAAAGTACAGACAAGACACACAACATTACGCCCATAATAAAAAATACAACTTATGCTCCAAAGACTTCACATCTAACTTCTTCTAAAGCATTTTTCGGTCCAACCGGCTGAACGAAATTGATCATTCTTGCCTTATAGAAAAGTTTAGACAGAACTCTTCGAAAAGGTATGAAGGACTTATATTTGCTTCTGGAGAGAAAAACAGATTCATTATGAAAATTGAAGATGGTTTGGGGAAAATTGACTTTAACATCAGAGAGCATAAAGTAAATGAAGAGTCTGTCATCATCAGACAGAAGGTTCATGTTTTCTCCTCGAGGTAAAAAATTGGTTAGAAGAACGTGAAACCAAACTTTAGCAAAGGGAAAATGCTTTGCTGGATTTGTGGGCTCATATATGGACGATGAAATGTCATGGATAGAGATAGTTTCTCCATGAAGGT
This sequence comes from Vicia faba, assembly GCA_948472305.1. NCBI lineage: Eukaryota > Viridiplantae > Streptophyta > Magnoliopsida > Fabales > Fabaceae > Vicia > Vicia faba. The sequence goes on from OX451741.1 coordinate 1,035,577,635, forward strand.
ATACTTGAGAATGAACTGTTCCACTATGATACCACCAGTTTCAACACAACCTATGGCCTCAATAATGGAGGTAGAAGTGATGAAAATGAGGAATCCAAAGACATTTGAACAAATTGACTGACCATGATCGCTCACAGAAACATACTTCCAAAAGGTTTTGACCAAATTGGGATAAACGGGTCCATGAAACATTGCAAAGTACCCCGACCATCCTTGACTTTGTATGCTCAAAGACATGTCAAAACCAGAAACTCTTAGGCTATAAAAGTTTGGAAGAACTTCATGAATAACTTCTAAAATATCCTCTTTTCCACAGAATCTTTTTGAAGACATGAGGAAAACAAATTTGTGGGAGGAATTTTATAATGAAGACACACTGAAGGATGAAAAATGAGATGGAACAAAAGAGAATATAAATAGGAGAGGAGGAGATGTAACTGACAAGAGAATTGATTTCCTTCAAAAAAACAATCATACTCTAGATACTCAAAGAAGTTAACGTTTGAGTTAGAGACTTGCAGGAATAAAGGACAACCATCATTTCCAAGAAAATTTTCAGGGAAAGTAAATACAGGAAGACAAAAGGAGCAAGGAAATAGATAGGTCATTCTAACAATATTTATTTTCAGCTACAAATTGTCTCAACATTTCCTTAAATAAAAAATTGATAGGAGTGAAACATGAAGATTTTATCTAATTTCAAAAAATATTTCCCAGTGCTCGAGGTGTCACTCAAACTTTGTATTATGATTTAACTTAACAGAAGTATAAATCATACCCATGCGTATGAAAAGATACGAGTTATTGTTCTCAGAGTCAAGAAAAAATGTTTATGACTTGAGATGTTTCTAATCAAGACATCTTCTAACTTGTAGAAGTATCATGAAAGAAATAAAATATTTGCACATAGTTAGAATCATATTTTTCATAAAAAGGATTAAAACACATATTTAAGAAAGATTTCATCCTGGACAAATTTCCATATTTAAATGTTTCAGAATGAACTAAAATCTATCTTCAACTAAGGGTTTTGTGAAGATATCAGCCTATTGATGATCTGTATCTATGAATTTTGAAGCGAGAATCCCTTTTTGAACATAGTCTCTAATAAAATGATGTTTGATTTCTAAGTGTTTAGCTCTATAGTGCAAAATAGGATTCTTGCTTAGGCAGATATCAGTTGTGTTATCACAAAAGATAGAAATGTTACTCTCGTATGAAGGTAGAGAAAACACAAGAAATGGGGGGTTCGAATTGAGTTTTTAGAAAACATTCCCCTATAGAAAACTATTTGATTTAATTATGAAAGAATATAGAATGTTAGAAATAAAAATGACACATTCAATTATCCAGGTTATCCATTAACTAGGTGTAATATCCCAAATTTGTCCTACCCTTTTACTCTTACCTGGCTTATGCATTTCGCAATTCTCATTTCATCTGCATATCTTTCATTAGGTCATCTAATATAACATTGCATTTAATAAAGCGCCTGAGGTTCAAAGTTCATTGGTCGTACAATATTTGGGTTTTGCAGTGATTGAGATGTATATATCCAATAAAGCTGATTCCATCTGATTTCTTCTTCAAGTAATGAGCAGTGGAATTAGAGTTTTGATTCATGTTTACTATGGATCAACTTTTCATCAATGGAGGATTGGATAGGGTTTTCATGACACATCTCACACACCTTCGAGGATTCCCCAAGAGCATTCATTTTGTTTTAAGATTAGGATATCGTGTGGTTTGAATCGCTAAGAATAAGAGCCATGATACGATACATGATTAGCAAATTTATCATCATTCTTTCAAATACTTATTGCTTATCATGCAAGAGTTGGTTTAGATCGGAGGATAAGATTGAAGATAAGCCTTTATTGAGAATCAATCGATTTGGTTTGATTACTTGACACCTTGAGTTCAAATTATCCAAGAGCATATGTTTTGGGCATAATGTTCGGATAAGATTCAAGTTAAAATCGAAAGGACTATACATGATATTGCTTGGAATTCAAGTAATAATTCAACTTCATCCTCATTATGCATTCACTTCAAATTCAAGTATCATTTCCATATCAAGGATGAAGAGTTGAAAGATTCAAATATTTGGATCAATCGGAACTTAAATCCTACCATTTGTTTCGTTCCAAATTCAAGTATTATAAGGTATTCAAATTCATATTTGATTCCAAGATTTAATTTCAAAATCAAAGACCATCATCATCATTCCATTACACCATCCAATTGCTATCATATCATATTTCAATTTCAAACAAGTACACCAAAATCATTACACAAAAATAGGATTTACACCAAGTACATCCTAAACTTCAAAATGACAATCTACTTGACTGGGCTTCTTTCTTCATTGTGCTTCAATCTTCACCTAACTTCATAGAAAAAGTTCTTCAATGCCATAATATCCGGTACCAATGCCTTGGCCTTGACACATATTAATTCGGCCATACTTCATGACTTTTAGCTTCCTCAAGGTAACATCAATGTGCAGCCCTGTGAGCATACCACAACAACTCACGACCTGCACAAACAATCTACATTTTGGCACAATGAGTTAGCAGCCATGTATTGTTCATAACAGAAAATGACAAAAAAAAGCAATCCAAAAACCACCTGCATCATTCAAACCAGTTCACCAGTCTCACATCCCTGATCAAGGAGGAAATACAAAGGGAAGGAAAATCAGGAATGCATTCATAACAAAATATAACAAATTTCAGCCGCAAGCTGACATTTCCTAAGTTTCTTAACATCAATCAATCAGAATGATCAGCCCTGCATATGTCATTGACAGAAATTAAAAAAAAAAAGAAGAAACAGAAAGATTAAGCAGAGAATTAAGTCAGAAAATCATAGCTCAGCATATCAGTATTAAACTCAGAAACAAGAAGGGTTCACAAACAACCCCATACCATATGAACCAGTCCGCAAATAATGAACGAAAACTAAATAGAATTTCTAACCAAACTTCAACTTCCAAAACCCAACCGCATTACTGTTTTTCAGCTCAGCATCAATTGAAAAATAAGAAGGTAATAATGAACCCTCAGCAACCTTCATAATAGATATAACAGAAAATCATAAGGGAATAACGAAAATCCTCAGCAGTCTGCATAATAGATATAACAAAAAAAACTTCCTAACATAAAACTAACTTCTCTAACTCTCTAACAAACTTCTAACAAAATAAAAACAGAAAACAGGGGGAGATACACGATTCATTATTCACCATAAAAAACTCAGAGAGGGGAATCATTCACAAAATCTCAAGATACGATTATTCATCCAAAAAATCACAGAAAAATCTCAGAAAGGATTCATTATTCATTCTCTAGAAAATCTCTCTCAATTATCTCTACTTCCTCTTCATATCTTCGTCTCTGTAACCAACGTATCACCTTCATCTTTCAACACCTTCACTCTCTATCAACCTGCATCTCAATTCAATCTTCATATCCCTCAGATACTTGCCTCCAACCACCATCACAACTTCATCACAAGAATTCTTCAATATTCCTCTGCGATCATCATCACTGACGAAAATAAAAACCTGAGAGAATGCTTTCATCTTCCATTGAATCAACTTCACGGTTCTTCTACAAATCACGCTTCAACATCGTCTTCATCTGTGAATCACATACTCTAGCCTCACGATAATCTTCCTCAATGACGCGCAAATTTTGCACATGAAAATCAATGTTGCCACAATAACAAAGATTCTTGCCAAAAAATGAAAGATAGAAGAAGAGGAGATAAGAAACAATGGAAAGTGAAGGAAAGGAAGTACCTAGATCGAATTTATCATTATCGTCGCCATTAGAGGTAAATTCAGACCTTTACGTTATCTTTTGAGTGGAATAATTAGCTTTGCGGATTTAGGGTTCATGAATCCCCTTTTTCGATCTCACAAATTGATGAGAAATTGGAAGAATCCATGGTATGATTCGTGATCAGCATTCAAAGGATAGAAATATTTATATTGACAGTTTGTTGTTTCATTGAGGTTTAAGATGAGCCGCCGTAGAAGAAGGTTGAATCAACCGTTAGGAATCGCAGCGTTCTTTTCTTATTTTTATTTTATTTTTTATTATTACTTTATTTTATTTGTTTTATAACCAGAGTTAATGAAAAATAAAAATCTGGCCATGCTTGTTGTGTGGATTGGGCCTGATGCGCTTGAGGATTCTATTCACACCCTTGGCCTGGTCCTCATACTTCCTGGGCTTAGCAATACACCCCCTCTGTTTCTACCATACTTTTACCTTCCCATATTTTATTAGTTTTACCTTCATTTTTTCCATGACTTTAATGATGAAAATGATACAAAGAAAGTGATAGAACATTTTAGAATTTTTTAAGACCTCTCCTTAGAATTTTCATTAGAGTTTTCTATTATTTCCATGTTTGATAATCATTTTCGTTATCATTTTTAGCCAAGATTTTATGATAGAATGTCGATGTAACTTTCACAATATGGAATACTTGGAGATTAATTCTTTGATCACTCGTACGAAGAAGCTTCTGTAGAGTTTTCTTATGGCTTGCATGGTTTTGAAGAGACAACAGACCTTCTCTATTAGGTATCGTCATGGCTTCACTTTCATTCCTCATTTTCGCACTTTACTGCATTTCTTTACTACTTTTCTATAGATCATGAGAAGTAGGGATTTAATGCTTTCTGATGCCATGAGAAGTAGGGTAGAGATGTATGAAGGGGATCTCTTTTGATGATCATGTCAGGAATCCCTCTGGTTTATTTAAAGACCTATTTAGGTCAATTCCAAATTGTGTGTGTGATACAGTGGGAGAACTGACTTGGGTGTTTTACGTTTATTTCAAATGTTGCGGTTAGCAAGAGTCGCCACCGACTTTTCTTTTATCCAAAAGGAAAGGCTGAAAAGAACAAGAAAGACCTTTGAGATTATTTCTTGAGTTCGGGGGGTAGATTATGAAAAGGGAAGGTGTTAGCACCCTTTTCATCCATAGTTATCTATGGGCTCTTAGTTGCTTGCTAGATCACTTGCTTTTATTTGAAAATGTGCTTTGTGTGGTTTTTGAAAGTATTTTGAAAAAGCGCATTCGTTTAGACAAACTTTGTAATAGTTCTCGTTCGTAAGAACATATACAAAGTGTTGGGCTTTTGAAAATATTTCATGTTTGGAAAATGTTTTGAAAGTGTTTTTGAAAGTGTTTGGTGTTTGTTTTGAAAATAAGCAAGGATGTTTGATTTGAAAATAAGCAAGCAACTAGGAACAATCTACCTACTCAAAAGTCCTTTGTTTATTTCTTCCTTTCCTTTGATATTGCTATCTTACCATTGATTGGTAAGAAGCCTTATCTTTGGATGTAAAGGGACGGGCGTGGGTCATTGTATAGTCATGATAACAATGTTATGAGATATCTTAGCATTTCTCTTTGAGGGACAAAGATCATTTTGAAAGGCAACATTTATAGCGTCATCGAGGGACTATGATCTTGTTTTTTTAATTGCTTTTTTCTAAGATATCCCACATGCATAACATGGCCATTTTTGTAAGGCAACAAAGTGGAATCACCCTAAGGGATGCAAGTGTGCAAGTGTGTTTGATTTTCATGCATTATTTATCTTGAATTAGGGTTTACTACTTGTTGATTTTGTCTTTCCATACAAACCCTAATTACTAACATTTATATAAAGCGATAAATTGCGGAAAATAAAATTACTACGCTGTTACATCATTAGGGGAGGGGGTGTACAAATTTACAAATGGGGATTTGCAAGAAAATTAAACCTAATTATGTATTACAACCATATTGAATAATATTCAAGAATTAAAAAGAAAATAATGCAAGAATTTAAATGGAAAAATAAATGATTTTTGTTTGGTTTTCATGAAAGGGTTTTAACCTAATTAAGAGAGATGATTAATTGAAAATTAAATAAAATTAAACTTAAACTAATTAAGAAAGAAATTAAGTTAAAAAGGATTTTTTTAGGGTTTTTGTGAAAGGTTTTATGTTTTAATATGAAAATTAATTAATTAAAAGAAACGTAAATTCTAAGTTAATTTTAATTTAGAAGAAAATAAAATAATAATTAAACCTAAATCTAAATATTAATTATTTAAGAAAAAGAATTTAATTTGTTAGGAAAATGTTTTTAGTCTTTTTGTTTTATAAAGAAAACAAGCATAAAAATGTGAAAATAATAAATGAAAATATTTTTTTGGATTTTTTAATAATAATAATAATAATAATAGTAATAGTAATAAAAATAAAAGAAAAACTGAAATAAAATAAAAAAAAGTAAATGAAATAATAAAAAGTAATTGGGCTAGCATGCAAAAGTAAATAATGGGGGGGGGGGGGGGGGGGGGGGGGGGGGGGTTGGTTTAGAAGTTAGAAAAAAACAAAGGCCATTGACCTTAAGTCCACGCGCTGCTATTTGAAATAAAAAAGAGGAAAAATGTGAAAAAAAATGCACAAAAGATAGCGCTGGGTGTTGAACCCCTGATCCTCAGCATACACGCGCGCTACCCAGTGGTTGTACATTCGGTAACATTGATGAAATAATAAATACATAACATAAGTCATATACTGAATGTGACTTCGTCTTCAACCTCTAGCCTGAACATCTGTAACTTCACTATTTCTCAACAAAAATGAAATATGCAAACATGAAAGTTGCTCCATATTTCCATACGAATCCAACCATGTAAATATCATAAGCTATAAATCAAAGATGAATGAGAATTTCTAAAAGTATCAAATTCTGATCTAATTATTTTCAGAGATTCAAACCTAAAATTCTCTAAGCTCAAACAATATAAATGAAATCTATGGACGTGTACAATTTCAGGGAAATAATGTCTACATTTTATCTTCACAAATACAAGCATAACAATGCCCAAATGAAAAGATAGAAGTTCAGAAAATGTACCTCAAGACTGGAAATCGTGAAATGCAAATGAGCTTAACTCAAGGTGCTGCAATGATCAGGTTAGCTTCCTCAAGTTCCCGGGAAGCTAATGCAATGGATGGCTGTAATGGCTTGGAGAAGTCAATTTGCAGTGCTCTGTTTTTGGTTATGGAGTTTGATGCAAATGGTGTTACAACTATGAAACAAGGACATAGATAGGTTATATTTGATGTATAGGAGCTTTAGGAACCAAAAGGCCAAGAAACGCACGAGTAGATTCTGAGTTTCAAGTTCAAAGTCAGAATCTATGCATCAATGGAGTTTTTGGATAATTTCTGGCTTGAGGGAGTTTGGGAGAGTTTCAGGGTGTTCAAGCTTGTGTCTTAGCTCACAACTAGTGCCTCTATTTATAAGCAACAAGTTTGGAGGCTTGTATTTGATCAGAATTCAAAATCAAATGTTTAAGCTCAACATGTGATTTCTTTGAAAAATCAAGTTTCAATGCCTTGTGTACTTGCTATTGTAGAGTGGTTATGCTTTAAACAAACTTTCTTCTTACTTTGTAGATGGAGTGTGATTAGAGGGAACAAGTTAGAGGCTCAAGAATTGACTTTGTGCATAAAGCTTGCTTTTCAAGAATGGCATTGTTAACTTTCTTCCTAAAATGGCAATTTGAATTGGATAATGCTTAAACCACTTGGACTATAGCTCAAAAGTTTGTTTAATCCATTAATGATGGATAGATACAAAAGTTAGAAGGCTTTCAAAGCAAGATTATGCTGCCTAACATTGAATTGAATTATGTGTTCATCAAGAAATGACTTATAATTGAAGAATGAAACCCTAACTTCTTGCCTTTAATTATCCTTGCTCAAATATGATCTCAATGAGTTCTTGGACATTTTGAAAATCTTATAACATCCTCTAAAACCTATATGTTGGACATTTTTGAAGATTCATCTTGGAACTATGTGAAAAATTGCCATGAAGTTAGGTCAAAATCCTGCCTAAACTAGGGCAAAATTTCACTAAGTTTTCAAGTTTCATGGACATGTCTTCTTAAAATCATAACTTGAAATCCATGCATTTATAGAAAAAGTTGTGTTCTACAATGTTTTAGAAATCATTGAGATATAAAACTTTAATGTTATAAGTTTCCTTTGAATCATCTTGCATCATGGTGGAAATTTGGCTCAAAGTTATGAAAAAATGTGAATTTTCAACACTTAGAAAAATTTCTAAGTTTAGAAATTTTGACTTTTCAAAATGAAATCTTGACTTTTTGATTTCTTGATGAAAAAGTTTCATATTTTTACATGTCTTATTGAATTGTGATCTTTGATACTTGATTTTCACCAAAAACTCAAAGTTTGACTTTTCAGTATACAATTGACTTTTCATTAGTTGACTGAAATTCATTTGTCAACCAATTGATCTTGATGAATGTTTTGAGCCATGCCATTAGGTAAAAATTAATTATTTGAAACCTTGAGATCATAATTTAAACCAATCAATCATTTTCTAGGTCAAAAATCAGAAATTGCACCTTCTCAATCAAAACCCTAATTTTGACCATTTTGCCCTTTTGATGATCTGATCAAATTTCTTGAGGAATTATGGTCCAAACTTGATCAAATTACATATATGAGTTCATGATGTTGATATGGACCAAAAATTATGAAGTTTGACTGTAAATTGACCATAATTGGCTTTTTCCCCAATACAGTTGATTTTAGGTCAACTGATCAATTGACTGAGCAAAAATGTGATCCAAGACTTGAAACTTGACATGAGCAAACTTGAGGGTCCAAAATGATCCATTAAATTCATATGGGGCATTAAAATTCAATTTTTTCTTGTGCAAACTCAAACCCTAATTTTCAGTTATCAGTGCATGACGAGGTGTCTTGAGCTGATCAAACCTTGTGCAGTCTTGAATCAATGAGAGCTTGTGAGAGATTACTTGATAAATGAGAGGGAAAATTTTGGGGTACAACAGTGTGAATTATGTGTGCTACTTGTGTGTGGTTTGTTTAAAACCCTACCTTTGAGTAGGTATTCCGCTCGTGCGCTTATATTTGTGCCTGCATATGTACAAATTTTAAGTCCTCAAAAAGAGGCGAGCAGGGAGGGTTCGCAATCAACCCACAAAATTTTGTCCGTGTCATCATTAGCTCATGACACACCATGATACTTCAGAGTTATGCCTGCTCTTGTGTATCGAGTCCGTCAAGTGGGGAAGGGATCCGTAATTGAACACCCACGCTTTGTCAGGAGTTCACATTGGCCGATGATGATACTATGTGATTGTTCATATTGCCTCTTGTCTGCTACCTCGATCTTCTATATCTTGGTTATGTGTTCAGTCGCTTTGGACATCACATTTTTATTTTTTCATCTCACTCCCTCTTGTTTGTCTCGAGTGATATGCTCCCCTTAGCTAAAGCATTTCTCTTCTTTTCTTTAACATTTTATGTGTTTGATCTTTCAAGCTTGTTTGTTTTATCCTTGTACATACCATGTTCCCTTAGGATGCGCTTGCTCCTTTCGGATGCAAGTTAGACCTTAGGTTGCAAACCATGCATACTAACATTAGGTATAGATTTCCCTTTCATCCTCGACATAGGACTACCATTATATGATAACCTTAGGTTATAAATAGGTTAGTCCCTCGTAGACTCTTTTCTTCCCCTTTTTGCATCCTTGCATTCAAAACAAAAACTTCCTTTTTCTTAAGCAAATCAAAAGCACTCTAATAACACGTAAACCCCTTTTCAAGGTAACAAAATACAAACCAACTTAAACCTTTTTGTGTGCCCAAGAACCTTTTATCTAAAACTCTTTTTCAAGTAAGGACATGATAGATTTACTTATGTGCCAATGCGTGAGCCTCCAAAGGCCGAGCTGCGGTAGAAGGCAGGATTAACATTGTCTATAAAAAACACAAAACAAACAAAAACGTGTGAGCCAAACTACAGTAACTCCGATTACTCAAAAAGGATACGTAGGCACTAAGGTAGGGCCCAAGCGAGTACAACTTTATTTTCCCTACATTATTTTCTCCTTTCTTTTGCATGCATTCTTCCTCAGTAGTACAATAAACAGTAAGCATAGATTAAACACACCCATACGATAGATAACTAGAGTGGATACCGTATAGTACTACAGGCATATGGGGTGTGTTGCACCCCAAAATTTGCCCCTCCCATATTCTTCAAGGTTTGCTAAGATCATGCTTCAAAACCTCCCAAGGGTTGCACAGTCCAATGGCCTCCTAACAGTCAAAAATTAGGGTTTTGGTTCTGGAAAAGAAATTGAAGTTTCCAAGGGCCCAAAAAAGTCCCACATGCCTATCAACATTGTCAAGCATCCATATACCAAGTTTCAAGACTCACAGCATCAAATTGCACAGTCAAAAACCCTAATTGCTTCACAGTCAACTGCAGGGGCAAAATGGTCATTTGGCAGTCAAAAGTCAATTTTTTTGGTCAACATCTTATTTTGAAGCCACAATCATCATTTGATCAAGTCTTGATCATGATTTCACAAGAATGGCTCAAAAATCATCAAGGTGTCAAAAGTTTCGATTTTTGGACAGTTGAAAAGTCAACTGCAAATTGACCAAGGCATAACTTCCACATGGTTTATCAGAAAAATTCCATCCAAAGCTCATTTTGAAGAGAATGACATTTCCTACAACTCATCTTCACACTTCAAGTCCAAGAAATGCTCTCACAAAAAGTTATCAATCTCAACATTATAGGTCATTTTCAAAAGTCAACAAAAAGGCACTTTAAGTCAAAGACCATAACTTGAGATTGGTAAATCAAAATGACATGGGACCAAAGGAATTGGTTATAGGACTTCAAGACCTTTCCAAAATGTCCAAGAACATGATCAAAGCTTAAAAATTGAGCAAGATATGCCTTGTGGAAGTTGGGAAATTTTTGGGAATTTTGAAAAGTCAACTTTGCTTCAAATGCCTCAAAATTGCTAATGGGCCTCAATTTCTTCCATGAATCATTATCCAAAAGCTATGCACGACCCATTAAGCTAAAAGGGAGTTATTTTCTTATTTTTAATTAATTAATTGAATTTTTAATCCTATTAATTCATTAATTAAAATTAAATATGAGAAAAATACTAAATAATGATTTTAAATCTTTTTGATGCAGCAAATCCTTCCATCATGACCTAAATATCTCGTGCACCAATCTCAAGAGGCAAAATCTTCCAAAATAGGCAAGCTTCCATGGCAAAAAGATTTGAAAAAAGGATGTAATAAAATCAAATATTTGGATCATCAATGGATGGATTTTGGGCTGGCTTTTTGACCTAATTCTATTCAAATACATAAGCATAAGTGAAACTTAATCCCTTGGACAGAGAAGTTGCGCTCAGAACAAAGAACAACATTGCAACTTTTGACAAAAAATCTCAAAACTGAAAAACCTAGCTAGAGCACAATTCAAGACTGCAAAACCATTCCACTTCACTCCTGACACTACCAGGAAGCTGTTCCAATCAAAACCACGCCTCCATACTCAAGGAATTGGTAGAATGAAGTCACCCTGTTCATAAAATTTTGCATATTCGTGTTTGCATTTCCATGCCTTATTAATGTCTTTTAATGATTGATTTATACTAACATGATCTCTCTGAAGTTATTTGTGATCGGTGGATCTGGAACTGACTGTTTAACGCTGGTTCGCGAAATGTAGCGGAAGTAAGAGTCGCCACCGTCTTTTATTTTCTCCAATATGGAAAGGACAAAAGCATAGAAAAATTCCTTATAGAGATTGCTCTCGGTTCGGGAGGTAGATTTATAGAAAGGGAAGGTGTTAACACCCCTTCTATCCATGGTTATCCATGGGCTCTTAGATACTTGCTCATTTGTGTTTTCTAAATTGTTTGTTTGCTTTTCAAGGTGAGTGGGTTTGAAAAAGTTTCTTTTAAAATTTCAGTTCGACTCTTGTATCAGTCCTCAAGAGTGTTTGAAAAGTTGTTTTTGAAAGCTTTTTGCAAAGTGTCGGTGTGAAAAAGAAGTTTTTGATTTGTTTTGAATTAGAGCAAGTATCTACGAGTTCTCTACCTACCCTAAGGAATTAGTCTGTGTAGATGTCCTTGAGGTAGTGTCATCCCACCATTGAGGGGTAGGTAGCACCACCGTTGAAGGTGTTCTGGTCAATTCGAGGGTTCGGGACATTGTGGTCACCAGAGCAATAGGAAGACACCTTAGAAGCTACCCCCATGCCATGTTCATGGACATGAGGACTTACTAAAACGCCCTCTACTCGACGACCACGTTTCTAGGGGCAAGGCAACAGTGAGGCGTACCCTAAGAGTGGTGTGTGAATTGTGTGTCATTTTCAGTTATATTTGTCTTGTCATGCGTTGAGTGTTCTACGCTTTGATTTTATTTTGGCCATTCATTCTTTCATGCAAATTATTAACAGTTAAAAGGTGCGGGAAGATAAAAGTCCTACGCTATTACAAAGGCGCGGGTCTACAACGCCAAATTAAACCAAGACCCGATTTGAATAAATAAAATACAGAAAGTAAAAGTCCTAATTAATCTATTACAAGGCTTTAGGGCAAGTACATAAATTTCACAAAGAAAAATAAACGCGCGAAGAGAAAATTATATTCGAAGATGCGAGGGCGTTGGACCCTTTGAGGAAATTAAATTGAAATTATTAAATTAATTAAATTAAATAAAGGAAAGGACTTATTTTTTATGTTTTTTGTATTTATGAAATTAAAGAGAATAAAGAAAATTAATATTGAAAGAAACCTAATTCTAAATGGCTTTTAATTATTAAGAAAAAAAGAATGTTTAAGTTGTAACCTAATTTAATCCTAATTAATTAAATGGCATATTTATTTACAAAAATAATTAATAATTAATAATGGTAAAAAAGGAAAAAAAGAATAGAGGTATCAAAACCCTAATTTCTACATTTTTTAGTTTATTAAGAAAACATTAAACCTAAAATTAAAACTAAGTTAATTATTAAATTTATTTACAAAATAAAACATTGGTGAATTAAATAATAAAATATATTTTTATTTTTTGACTTTCTGATTTTTTTTTTTGTATTTTGTATGGTAAAAATTATTTTTTGATGAATTAAAAGAAAAAACAATTAAATTGAAACAAATAAAAAAAGAAAAAGAAAAGAGATAGAGATACAAACAAGAGGGGGGTTCTGACCCCATTGTGGAGGTTTATAGGAAGCAAATAGGCCCACTGATTCTTGGCCTTTTTTTGACTTTTCAAAGATGCGTGTGGATCTATTGACCAATGCGTATGGTAGTCCTCCTATGCTGGCCCTTGGATTGATGTTGTTGGACACGTGGCCAGCTTGAGCGTAGGGTGCATGGTAGATCATTGAAGGGCCAAGGTACCTGAACATGTTACAAAGAAAAATATAGGGAAATATGGGGGACCTGGGGATCGAACCCAGGTCCCAATGCTTACAAACATCACTTTCTACCAACTGAGCTATTTAGCATCTTTGTTAATATAATGGAAAACAATTAATATAATAAAAAGTAAGGTTTAGTGATATGAAGACAAAAAACGCGCCAGCTTTTTGAACCAGCCAACCACGTGAGGACAACCAATATTCTTCTTCGTTTTCCTGTAAATATATGCATTAGATAGCGGGGGTTTTAAACCCCCACAAATTGAAGCCACAAATAATAGCGAATAGGGCCTGGTTCATCATAAATTGAGCGCGAGGCATGGTTTCGAATCGTCAGGAAGTCCTGATTCTAATGGCATAGGTCTTGTTGTCTGATTTTTCCAGAAGAGGAAAGCCCCAAATTCAAACCTCTAAAAACCTAGAAAATGTCAATGGCATCTTTCTATACAAGCACTATTAATACAATTCAATGGCACCATTAGCTTTAGTGAGTTCATGTTAGTGCAAAACAATCATTAGAATGCATTAATATGGCATGAAAATGTAAATACGAATATGTAAAATATCAAGAACAGGGCGGCTTCATTCTACCGATTCTTGAGGTTAGAGGCTGTGGCTTTGATTCAGAAAGCTTCCTTGATGCGTCAGGAATGTAATGGAATCGTTCTTTGGCTTGAAAAAGTGCTCTATGTGTGTTTTCAGTCTTCAAATTATTGACAAAAAATACAAAGTGATTCTTTGGTTTAAGGCGCAGCTTCTAGGTTTCTCTGATTAGGGTTAGGTTTCTGTATGTATATGGAATGATTTTGGTCAGAAATCCAAGCCCAACAACCATGTATTCAATGCTTTTGAGATTTGATTTCAATGGTATCTTTTTCAATCTTTTTCATGTCCTTTTGATGCCAATCATTGCCAATCACCTTGATTCTTTCCTTATTGAATAGTGCACGAAATCTTGAGTGAATTCTATGCACAAAAAGATTTGAAAAGCATGGATTAGTATTTTTCTTATAATTAATTTTAATTAAATGAATTAAATAGATTAAATATTCAATTAATTAATTAAAAATAGGAAAATCACTCCCCTTTGGGTCAATGGGTCGTGCATAGCTTTTGGATGATGATTCTTGGAAGAAATTGAGGCCCATTAGCAATTTTGAGGTATTTGAAGCAAAGTTGACTTTTCAAAATTCCCAAAAATTTCCCAACTTCCACAAGGCATATCTTGCTCAATTTTTAAGCTTTGATCATGTTCTTGGACATTTTGGAAAGGTCTTGAAGTCCTCTAACCAATGCCTTTGGTCCCATATCATTTTGGTTTACCCATCTCAAGTTATGGTCTTTGACTTAAAGTGCCTTTTTGTTGACTTTTGAAAATGACCTATAATGTTGAGATTGATAACTTTTTGTGAGAGCATTTCTTGGACTTGAAGTGTGAAGAGGAGTTGTAGGAAATGTCATTCTCTTCAAAATGAGCTTTGGATGGAATTTTTCTGATAAACCATGTGGAAGTTATGCCTTGGTCAATTTACAGTTGACTTTTTCAACTGTCCAAATATGGAAACTTTTGCATCTTGAGACTTTTTGAGCCATGCCTTGAAAATCATGATCAAGAATTGATCAAATTATGTTTGTGGCTTCAAAATAAGATGTTGACCAAAAATTTGAACTTTTGACTGTCAAATGACCATTTTACCCCTACAGTTGACTGTTGAGCAATTAGGGTTTTTGACTGTGCAATTTTGTGCTGTGAGCCTTGAAACTTGGCATAAAGATGCTTGACAATGTTTATGGGCATGTGGTACTTGTTTGGACCCTTGGAAACTTCAACTTCTTTGCCAGAACCAAAACCCTAATTTTTGACTGTTAGGAGGCCATTGAACTGTGCAACCTTTGGGAGATTTTGAAGCTTGATCTTGGCAAATCTTGAAGAATATGGGAGGGCAAATTTTGGGGTACAACAGTTGCCCCTGTTCAATCTTCTTAGACCTGAGGATGTAGATTGGCTGACGTGCCTTTCGTAATCCGAAGGTGGAAGATGATTGAACACTAGAGTGCCCAGAAATTTGCGCTCACATAGTAGTGTGATTGTGGGAATGGGCTTACAGATGCCATTTGGAGATTGGATAGGTGGATGGGCTTATAGATGCCATCTGATGGGGTGTCGATCGCATAAGAGATTCCTTAGCGAGAACTTGCGTACCTGAAAAAGAAAATGATTACCTGGCCTGTTACAGGAGCTGGTCTTCAAACTCTTTATGTAGATGCATTCTGGCTGGATATAGGTATCGTAATTTTGAACCTCCTCAGACGTGCCCTGGCGAGATACAGGAATCGAGTCTGGATCTTCAAAAGGTGATGAATGGATCAGGGATGGTTACTACCTCAAAGGGATGGTGAGAGAACCTTGGACGATTACTACCTCAACAGGAATGCTGAGAGAACCTTGGGGCGATTACTACCTCAACAGGAACGTTGAGAGAATCTTGGGGCGATTACTACCTCAACAGGAACGTTGAGAGAATCTTGGGGCGATTACTACCTCAACAGGAACACTGAGAGAATCTTGGATGTCTTCTACTGGGATAAGAATCAGGGAGATCTTAGGGTCGATCTGACTGAACCGAAGAAGGCTTTGACTGGATAAGAATCAAGAAAATCTTAGGGTCGATTTAACTGAACCGGGCAAGGTCTTGGAATATCTTCAACTGGATAAGAATCAGGGAGATCTTAGGGTCGATCTGACTGAACCAGAGAAGGCCTTTGACTGGATAAGAATCAGGAAAATCTTAGGGTTGATTTAACTGAACCGGGCAAGGTCTTGGAATATCTTCAACTGGATAAGAATCAGGGAGATCTTAGGGTCGATCTGACTGAACCAGAGAAGGCCTTTGACTGGATAAGAATCAGAAAAATCTTAGGGTCGATTTAACTGAACCAAGCAAGGTCTTGAAATAACTTCAACTGGATAAGAATCAGGGAGATCTTAGGGTCGATCTGACTGAACCAGAGAAGGCCTTTGACTGGATAAGAATCAGGAAAATCTTAGGGTCGATTTAACTGAACCAGGCTAAAGTCTTGGACATAGCTGAGAACTTAACTGGATCTTTCCTGAAATGTAAGGATCAGTCATATGCAATGCATGATATGGATCAAGCAATGGTGTTCTCAACATAAATGAGATTTTAAGGTATGATGCGTTTATGCATGTATCATGATGTATGTGATGTTTTTGAATGTATGTTTTCGTCTTAGGAAAATAAATCCTTGACGGGTGCCGGGAAGTTAAATCCTGGGCTGATGTAGAGCTTCTGTTTCCACTGGGGAGTGATGGTTGCAAGAATACCGGTAGGAGAAGATAACTTCGTTGGGGGATAAACTTGACGAAGAGATTACTCTGCGGGGAGAAAATTATTCTAGCTGCCTTGCTGGGGAACAATACTCTGTGGGGAGAGAGGTACTTTGCTGGGATATTGATGGTAACTTCGCTGGGGATACCATTGTTATGTTGGAAGTGTTAATAGACTTCGCTGGGGATAGGAAGCCTTCGTCGAGGACGATATTTCCGTGGCTTTTGGCTGAGGATAACCCAGTTATATCCTGGTAGGGAAATAACCTCTGAATAAAGCCGGGGGACGCGTTCGTGCTCTGCGAGGGATGCTTCCAGAATCTACTGGGGATAAGCTTCCTGCTGGGGAGATAATTCAACCTTTCCTTGGGAAATCTTGATTGGACTCTCCTGGGGATTTTGAACTATATTGGGGAAGTGACTCCATTGAATGTTTGATATACTGCCGGGGAACAATCTTTAGGTCAAGACTGCCGGGGATGCTTGTTTAAGAATATCTATATATCGTGCTGGGGAATGTTGAGATCTGCTGGAGGATACCCAACTTCCGTAAGACTGGTTGTATAACTTTGCTTGGGGAGAGTGTATTGACTTGCTGACTCACTCTCTGGGGAATTAAGATGTACTGGTTATGTTCTTCAGCCGAACTTACCTTGGTGCCTTGGTGGACGGAACAATTAGATCGATTAGACCACTCATTATTGCCCCTGTTCCTAATGTTACCTGTAATTAATCCTTTGTTTCGTATGCAAATATTTATGAGTTAGAAGTTATCGTCAAATGCATATGTCACAAATTGAACCTTGGACGTTCTTCGCAAAATAAAACAGAAAAAAAGGAAAAACAAAAGGCAATTTGTAGCTGAAAAGTGAATTTGTTATTGATTTTGAGTTTGCCTGTAAATAGGCGTTTATATACAAGAGGCTGACGTCCTAGTAAGAGAACGTCGCCGAACAAAAGAGTTTAATACAAATTTGTACAAAGGAATATAAAACAGCTGTGTGAATAGAATAATCCCACTGGGTTCCAACTCTGCTATCGCCTTTATATCTTCGAGCGTCTCATCACTTGATGACCTAGCTGAAGATGAAGCTGATTGATCGATGCCGTCTAAACTTGGTGTTGATACCGGTTCTGGATGCGAAGGTGATCCAATGAGACATAGTGTTACGCTTTATCCCTAACTTTTGCCTGGATCGCCCTTTCGGGTTTTCAGTCCACCGGGATACCCATTTTTGCCCAAGCCGCCTTTTCAGGTTTTCGACTTGCCGGGTGTACAGATTTTTTTCATTTCATCCCTTCATTTTGCCCGAACCCTTTTGGTTCGCCGGGAAGCCCTTATTTTTGCCTAGGTGTGTCAACCTAGCGGGTCTTTTTTTAATGCGTAGTATCTTTTTACTATGTCTGCATTGGCGGGGTGAGGAAGGTCGTCACCATCCATGGTGGTTAGGATCATGGCTCCTCCTGAGAACACATGTTTAACCACAAATGGCCCTTCGTACGTGGGGGTCCATTTGCCCCTTGGATCACTCTGAGGAAGGATGATACGCTTGATTACCAGATCCCCAACTTGATATTCTTGTGGTCTGACCTTTTTGTTAAATGCCCTGATCATCCGTTTTTGGTACGTCTGACCATGACAAATAGCAGCAAGTCTCTTTTCGTCAATTAAATTTAGCTGATCAAGTCGTGTCTGGATCCAATCATCTTCGTTCAGATCTGCATCCTTCATTATACAGAGAGAGGGTATCTGCACTTCGATCGGTAAGACTGCCTCCATGCCGTAGACCGAGGAGAAAGGAGTTGCCCCGGTTGACGTCCTTGCTGAGGTACGGTATCCATGTAGAGCAAACGGTAACATTTCGTGCCAATCTTTATAAGTCACTGTCATCTTCTGCACGATTTTCTTGATATTTTTATTTGCTGCTTCTACAGCCCCATTCATCTTCGGCCGGTAAGGAGACGAGTTGTGGTGTTGTATCTTGAACTGCTCGCAGAGCTCAGTGATCATCTTGTTATTGAGATTGGTACCGTTGTCCGTAATGATTCTTTCAGGGACACCGTATCGACAGATCAGGTTATGCCGAATGAACCGTGCCACAACGTTCTTGGTTACAGTGGCGTAGGAAGCTGCTTCAACCCACTTGGTAAAATAGTCAATCGCTACCAGGATGAAGCGATGCCCATTGGATGCGGTAGGTTTAATCTCGCCGATCATATCTATGCCCCACATTGCAAAAGGCCAAGGTGCAGTCAGGACGTTCAGAGGAACTGGGGGGACGTGCACCTTGTCTGCGTAAATCTGGCATTTATGACACGTCCGAGAATGTTGGTAACAGTCGGCTTCCATTGTAGACCAGAAATACCCTGCCCGAAGGATCTTCTTTGCCATAGTGTGTCCACTGGAGTGTGTTCCGAAGGTACCTTCATGTAGCTCCGCCATGATCCTTTCTGCTTCAGTCTTATCCATACAACGCAGTAAGGTTGAATCATGGTTTCGCTTGTACAGAATGTTGTTGCTAAGGAAGAACTTCGCTGCGAACCTTCTCAGGAACTTCTTGTCGTTGACAGATGCACCTTCAGGGTATTCCTGAGCTTCCAAGTATCTCTTCACCTCATGGTACCAAGGCTTCTCAGTCACCAATTCAGTCTCGAGATCACAACAGTATGTCAGTTCGTCCAGTTTCCAGATAATGATCCGGGGAACCTCATTGTCCCATTTGACCTTGAACATAGAAGACATCGTAGCTAACGCGTCCGCCAGCTGATTCTCCTCTCTTGGGAAATGTTCAAAGGTTATCTCTGTGAAATGGGGGATCATTGTCAACACACATTCTTTGTAAGGAATAAGGTTTGGATGTTTCGTATCCCATTCTCCTTTGATCTGATTGATCACGAGAGCGGAATCTCCGAAGACACTCAGAAACTTGATCCTTAAGTCAATCGCCGCTTGAAGACCCATTATGCATGCCTCATACTCCGCCATGTTGTTGGTGCAGTTGAAACATAGCCGGGCAGTAAGTGGAGTATGAGTGCCTTGAGGGGATATGATCACAACACCGATACCATTACCCAAAGCGTTGGAGGCTCCGTCAAAGTACATAGACCATCGGGATCCTTCCTCAGGTCCTTCATCCAGTCCAGGTACTTCACAATCAGTCACTATCATGATACTCTCGTTTGGAAACTCGAAGTTCATTGACTGATAGTCGTCTACTGCCTGATGTGCCAAGTGGTCTGCCAATACACTTCCTTTGATAGCTTTCTGGGTTGTGTACTGGATGTCGTATTCTGTTAAGATCATTTTCCATCTTGCTATTCTCCCAGACAGAGCAGGCTTTTCAAATATGTACTTGATTGGATCCATCTTTGAGATCAACAAGGTAGTGTGAGTCAGCATATACTGTCTCAGCCAGCGAGCAACCCATACCAAAGCGCAGCAAGTTTTCTCGAGCAGTGAGTATCGGGTCTCACAGTCGGTAAACTTTTTGCTAAGGTAATAAATGGCATGCTCTTTTCGGCCAGACTCGTCATGCTGCCCCAGCACACACCCCATTGAGTTGTCAAGTACTGTTAGGTATAGTATCAGAGGTCTCCCTTCAACCGGTGGCATAAGGATGGGTGGTTCTTGGAGATACTCTTTGATCCTGTCAAAGGCGGCCTGACATTCATCATTCCAACGTACTACCTGATCTTTCTTCAGCAGTTTGAAGATTGGTTCACAGGTGGCAGTTAGGTGTGAGATGAATCGAGCAATGTAATTCAGGCGTCCTAAAAAGCCTCTGACTTCTTTCTCTGTCTTAGGAACTGGCATCTCTTGAATAACTTTAACCTTGGCAGGGTCCACTTGAATACCCTTGTCACTTACAACGAAGCCTAGCAACTTTCCAGATCTGACCCCGAAGGTGCACTTGTTCGGGTTCAACCTCAGCTTGTACAGTTTCAGACGGTCAAACAATTTCTGCAGATGATCAAGATGTTCCTCCTCGGTTTGGGACCTTGCAATCATGTCGTCGACATACACTTCTATCTCATGATGGATCATATCATGAAATAAAGCAACCATGGCACGTTGGTAGGTTTCCCCAACATTCTTCAATCCGAATGGCATGACCTTGTAGCAGAAGGTGCCCCACTGAGTAACGAAGGTAGTCTTTTCCATGTCTTCAGGAGCCATCTTGATCTGATTATAACCTGAAAAGCCGTCCATGAAAGAGAATACCTTGTGCTGAGCAGTATTGTCAACAAGGACATCAATGTGAGGTAGAGGGAAGTCATCCTTGGGGCTGGCCCTATTCAGATCCCTGTAGTCAACACACATTCTGACCTTACCATCCTTCTTTGGTACCGGCACCACATTAGCAACCCACTGAGGGTAAGAAGTCACTGCAAGAAACCCGACATCGAATTGCTTCATAACCTCAGCTTTGATCTTTTCAGACATCTCTGGACGCATACGGCAGACCTTTTGCTTAACTGGAGGGAAGTCTTCCTTAGTAGGCAAATGATGGACCACAATGTCGGTATCCAACCCAGGCATGTCTTCGTAGGACCAGGCGAAGATCTCCACATAATCATGTAACATCTGAATCAACCGTTGCTTCACGCTGAGCTCTAAGTTGGCACCAATCTTAACCTCCTTTCTATCTGTATCGGTACCCAGATTTATCCTCTCCACCGACTCTTCATGTGGTTGAATTGCCCTCTCTTCCTGGAGTAACAGTCTTGCAAGCTCACCAGGAACTTCGCAATCATCTTCACCTTCGTCTTCGGCTAAGTTGATCGGATTTTCGAAGTCATAACTGGCAGTAGCAGAGTCGTTACCAGTGAGATCCAGAGTGGATTGAAACCTGTATGAGTGGGTGTGTGTAAATACAATTGTTTTGCAATATATAAAGAAAGGAAAGAAAGAAAAGGAGCATAAGATTTGAAATGCGAGAAAACGTCCAAGGTCTTTATTCATGATATATGAAATGACAATTAATATGCCCTCACAAATGAAGCCACGGTGCCCCGGGTAAGACACCGGGCCATAGAGTTTCAAATCATTGTTTATTACAAATAACAAAAATAAAGGAGTTTATTACTGCGTAACAAAAGTAACAGGAGTATGATCTTTAGCAGTCCAATTGGTCAATCCACCATCATTCGTCGGGTAGATCCAGCTATCAAACTCTGATTCTTCCACTTCATCTTCATCCCCAACAGCATTCACTCCTGGATTGGTGATGAGCACAGGAGGTCTTCTGGTTCTAGCTTTGCGCACAGCCCTCTGAGCCTCTGCAGTAAAACCCAGTCCAAACTTGTCAGTTTTAGGTGTAAAATCAGGGAGCCTTCCCCAGTTAGCACATTCACCTTTCTTGATTACAGCCCGAGCATCCTTCAGGGAAGCCATCTTCAAAGGAACATCCTCTTCAACCCCTGTTTCTGCCGCTGCCAATGTTGGGGGTACCTCTTCAAAATGCTGAAAGAGGGTTTCAATAAACTCCCCGTCCATCTCAATATATCGGAAGGAATTCAAGTGACTAACCATATACTCCTCCTCTCCCTGCACAGTGACAATCTTCCCTCTGACAGGGTACTTGAGCTTCTGGTGTAGGGTAGAGGTCACTGCCCCAGCTTTGTGAATCCAAGGTCGACCCAGTAAACAGGAATAAGACGGACGAATATCCATCACATAGAAAGTAGAGTCGAATACCTGAGAACCCACACGAATAGGAATGTCTACCTCTCCATGAACCATCCTCTTAGAACCATCAAAGGCTCTGACAATGATGTTGCTAGGTTTCAGCTCCAGGCCCTCACAATCCAACCGGTCTAAGGCCTTTTTGGGTAGCACATTCAAGGAAGAGCCGGTGTCCACCAACACGTGCGCAAGAGTAATGCCCCTGCATTCTATGGAGACATGCAAGGCGTCATTGTGGTTCTTTCCCTTAGCAGTAAGGTCAGCATCCGAGAAACCCAAACCATTGTCGGCTGTCAGATTGGCTACGCAATCAGTAAACTGGTCTGCAGAGGTCTCTTGTGGTACATGGGCCGTCTTTAGAAATGAAATCAAGGCCTTAGCATGGGCCTCTGAGCACAGCAGTAAGGAGAGCATAGAGATCTTGGAGGGTGTATGCCCCAGCTGTTCAACAACATTAAAATCACTCTTTTTGATTATTTTAAGAATTTCCTCCATCTCTTGCTGGGAGGCTTCAACATTTATAGATTTTGGTGCCTCCATCCGGGCAGGCTCATCTTCAATCCCTTTGCCCCGAGCATTAGATGACTCGGCAGCAGGGGAAACAACTTGATCAGAAATGGGAACAGGTGCACTTGCAGGTGTTATAACGAGAGGTCTTCGAATAGCTGGCGGTGCAATGTCAGGCGAGAAGAGCCTGCCACTGCGGGTAACTTTGGCTGGACCAGTGATATTGCTGATGCTGGTGCCAGTGTTGAACTCTTGCTTTATACCATATACATATACATCTGCCCCATAATGCCATGGGACAGCCTTGTCAGATACATAGGGGAGAGGCCCCGGAACAGTGATAACAATGGGTGCGACAGTCATGATTTTAACTGGCTTCCTCGGGGGAGCCTTGATTGGATTATTGAAAATGGTAACAACAGATACGTCTTCCACAAGAACAAACGGAATAGCGGTCTTCTTGAAGAGAATCTCCTTGCTGTCCATCAGGCTTTGGATGCCTAACTTCAGCAAAGGACAACCAGAAAGGGAAACAACACACAAAAGGCAACCTTCGCTACAACCCGGAAATAAACCGGCCAGCAGTAGGTTCCTCTTAACAATCATCAGAGGAGTAGCTACATCATTCACGGAAACGGCATACAAGTCTTCATCAACAGCATTTACTCCATGCTGGGGCATAGGAGCAGTCACCACATTTTGCCTCTCAGGCGCCTCAAATTGTATCTCCTTTGCATCAATAAGGTCCTGTACCTTATTCCTCAAGGCCCAACAGTCATCAGTAGAATGCCCCGGGCTATCAGAGTGATAAGCACAACGGGCATTTGGATTATATTTCGGAGAGGCAGTATTCACAACCTTCGGGGCCTCTCTAACAGTCACCAAGTTGGTGGATAGCAACTGTGGCAAGATTTGTGATAGGGTCATACTTAGCCGGGTAAATTCTCTTCTGGGTCTCTCAGCCCTTTGTGGATTGGTTTGCCGAGGAGCGGCAGCAGGCTTTGCAATCATCACCGCGTTGACAGATTGGCGGCGTTCTGGTTTCTCTTGCCTTCTAGGCCCATATACAACACTGGCCTCCTTCTTAAAGGGTTTCTTCTCAGAACTTGAAGATGCACCCTTCTGAATTTTACCGGACTTCATTCCAGCCTCTATCCTTTCCCCAGTCAGAATAAGATCAGTAAACCCTGCAGACGAATTACCGATAAGATGATTGAAAAACGGCCCGGAGAGGGTCCCCAAGAACATATCCACCAGCTCACAGTCAGTTAACGGAGGCTGCACTCTGCCAGCAAGATCCCTCCACTTCTGTGCATACTCTTTAAAACCTTCACTTGATCCTAGCGACATACCCTGGAGTTGGGTACGTGTAGGAGCAAGGTCGGCATTATATTGATACTGCTTGTAAAAAGCAGTAGCCAACTCCTCCCAGTTACGAACTTTGGTCCCATCCAGCTGACAGAACCATTCGAGATGAGTCCCTGAAAGACTCTCCTGGAAGAAATGGATCCACAAGTTCTTGTCCACTGTGTACGGTTGAATCTTCCGCACATAAGATCTGAGGTGTAGCTTGGGACAAGACGCCCCGTCATACTTGGTAAAAGATGGTGCCTTAAACTTGTGAGGAATGATCACACCAGTAGATAAGCCCAAGTCTCCGAAATCCAGCCCAGGCACTTGTTGGATCTCCATGGCGTTCAGTCTGTCTTCCAGAGCTCGCTCATTCTCCAACTGCTTTGTCAGTTTCTGGATCTTCAATTCCTGCTCGTTGAACTTTTCCCGATAAGAATCCTGCTCTTCTCGCAGTTGCGACCAAGACCTCTTTAATGTCTCATAATCAGTAGGTATCTGAGGAGGGAGGACAGTTGGAGGAGCCCCATCTTTGTCAGGGTACTCGAGAATGACGGGTCTGACAGCTTCGTATGGCATACCTAACTTCTGAGCACGGAGGCGAACCCAATTGTAGTAGGCTTCCATAGGTAGAGAAGTCTTTGGCCCCAACTCTTGTGGGTCAGCTTTATGAACTCTGTCCCAAGCTTTGATGAACTTCCGACGCAGCTCGTCACTATCCACCTGAAACTCAGAACTGATGTGAGGCACCAACATCTCATGAGGCCCTGCTCTTCCAGCCCTTCCAAACTGACGGAGTGCTAGACATGGATTGTAAGAGATTCCTCCTTGAGTACTGATCAAAGGAACATTAGGGTATTCTCCGCAACGGTCAATAACAGCTATCTCATCCAAACCTCTGAAAGTCCAAATGATGTCTTTATCAGTGAGAGACATTAAGCTATGAGCCCAACCTCTTCCTTCTTGGTTCTTCAGCACGAACTTAGGGAGGTGCGAAATAAACCACCTCACCAACAAAGGGATACAACACCACAGAGTTCCTCGTCTTCGGGCAGTACGAGCATAAAGTTGTTGCAGGATGTCACCCAAGAGAGTGAGCACAGGATTCTGAGACATGAAGATCCTTATGGCAGTGACATTGATAAAGTTGTCAGGATTAGGAAACAAGACTAGCCCATAGATTAAGAGAGCCAAGATATCTTCATATGCCCTAAAGTCCAAGTCATTCCAGAAACTGTTAGCTTTACCAACCAGAAACTTGGCCAAGAAACCCTTAACTCCACTTCTAGTCACCCAGTTGTCCATTACTTCTTGATGGGTCAAGGGAAGAGCTGCAGCAACCTCCTCAAGCCTAAGAGTCTTTTCCAAACCAGTGAAGGGAGTCTGATCCAAGATAGGGATACCAAGCAAATCAGAGAACTCTTCCAGGGTAGGGACCAGCTGGAAGTCTTGAAAGGTGAAGCACTGGTACAGGGTGTCATAGAACTGGGTCAGGACACTCATCAACTGTTGATCCCGCTTTGCAGTGACTAAACTGAGAAGAGAACCATGCCTCTGGGTGAAAGATGTAGTGTTTGGAATTCTGCTAACCAACTCTTCAAGCAATTCAGGTGGATGAACAAAGTTGAACCGGATAGTATTCCTTCGCATAGGCATCATGATGTCCTACAAAACAGAGCAAAGGTGAAACCCTCTTGTCTTTGAAATGGTCAGTCCTTATGCAGGATGCATGCAATGCTTATGATGTTATGATGTTATGATAAAGCACACCACAAATATTTACAAAGGCAAACATGATAAGGCACACAAGTCACATAAGACAAGCCCTTAAAGTTTAGGCCAGCATGAGGTCTAGGTATTACCCTCTTTCAGTTTGTTGGTTCATACCTGTCCTATCAAAAGTAACCGGGTTCTTAGAGGATCCCAATATCATTGACTACCCTCAATCGGTCATAACTCCAGCATCGCAATCTTTTCTTGCGGCCAGAACCATCACGAGAGTTTAGCCTCAATGGGCGTAGCATACTGCTACTGTTCTAATGGCCAAGTTGTGTCATTTAAGATTCTAAGGTCTGTTGGTGCTTAATGACTCCTCAGAAGACCCATATTCTCCTCGTTGCAACACAAGGGATATCGGTACAGACCAAGGCGCCACACCAACGTAGCCACTGCTTCACCCATGTCGGTCTACGCCGGACAGGTCCCTCACAGCTTATGCTACCTAAACAGGGTATCCCCAGATCCGGGTTAGGATCTACGTAACTCCGATGCAACCCACAATTTAAAGCAAACAAGTTAAAACAATTGAAAACACAGTTATGAACTATCCTAAGGTACACCTCACTTTATAAGAGTCCCCAGCAGAGTCGCCAGTTCTGTGATCGGTGGATCTGGAACTGACTGTTTAACGCTGGTTCGCGAAATGTCGCGGAAGCAAGAGTCGCCACCATCTTTTATTTTCTCCAATATGGAAAGGACAAAAGCACAGAAAAATTCCTTATAGAGATTGCTCTCGGTTCGGGAGGTAGATTTATAGAAAGGGAAGGTGTTAGCACCCCTTCTATCCATGGTTATCCATGGGCTCTTAGATACTTGCTCATTTGTGTTTTCGAAATTGTTTTTTTGCTTTTCAAGGTGAGTGGGTTTGAAAAAGTTTCTTTGAAAATTTCAGTTCGACTCTTGTATCAGTCCTCAAGAGTGTTTGAAAAGTTGTTTTTAAAAGCTTTTTGCAAAGTGTCGGTGTGAAAAAGAAGTTTTTGATTTGTTTTGAATTAGAGCAAGTATCTACGAGTTCTCTACCTACCCTACGGAATTAGTCTGTGTAGATGTCCTTGAGGTAGTGCCATCCCACCATTGAGGGGTAGGTAGCACCACCGTTGGAGGTGTTTTGGTCAATTCGAGGGTTCGGGACATTGTGGTCACCAGAGCAATAGGAAGACACCTTAGAAGCTACCCCCATGCCATGTTCATGGACATGAGGACTTACTAAAATTCCCTCTACTCGACGACCACGTTTCGAGGGGCAAGGCAACAATGAGGCGTACCCTAAGAGTGGTGTGTGAATTGTGTGTCATTTTCAGTTATATTTGTCTTGTCATGCGTTGAGTGTTCTACGCTTTGATTTTATTTTGGCCATTCATTCTTTCATGCAAATTATTAACAGTTAAAAGGTGCGGGAAGATAAAAGTCCTACGCTATTACAAAGGCGCGGGTCTACAACGCCAAATTAAACCAAGACCCGATTTGAATAAATAAAATACAGAAAGTAAAAGTCCTAATTAATCTATTACAAGGCTTTAGGGCAAGTACATAAATTTCACAAAGAAAAATAAACGCGCGAAGAGAAAATTATATTCGAAGATGCGAGGGCGTTGGACCCTTTGAGGAAATTAAATTGAAATTATTAAATTAATTAAATTAAATAAAGGAAAGGACTTATTTTTTATGTTTTTTGTATTTATGAAATTAAAGAGAATAAAGAAAATTAATATTGAAAGAAACCTAATTCTAAATGGCTTTTAATTATTAAGAAAAAAAGAATGTTTAAGTTGTAACCTAATTTAACCCTAATTAATTAAATGGCATATTTATTTACAAAAATAATTAATAATTAATAATGGTAAAAAAGGAAAAAAAGAATAGAGGTATCAAAACCCTAATTTCTACATTTTTTAGTTTATTAAGAAAACATTAAACCTAAAATTAAAACTAAGTTAATTATTAAATTTATTTACAAAATAAAACATTGGTGAATTAAATAATAAAATATATTTTTATTTTTTGACTTTCTGATTTTTTTTTTGTATTTTGTATGGTAAAAATTATTTTTTGATGAATTAAAAGAAAAAACAATTAAATTGAAACAAATAAAAAAAGAAAAAGAAAAGAGATAGAGATACAAACAAGAGGGGGGTTCTGACCCCATTGTGGAGGTTTATAGGAAGCAAATAGGCCCACTGATTCTTGGCCTTTTTTTGACTTTTCAAAGATGTGTGTGGATCTATTGACCAATGCGTATGGTAGTCCTCCTATGCTGGCCCTTGGATTGATGTTGTTGGACACGTGGCCAACTTGAGCGTAGGGTGCATGGTAGATCATTGAAGGGCCAAGGTACCTGAACATGTTACAAAGAAAAATATAGGGAAATATGGGGGACCTGGGGATCGAACCCATGTCCCAATGCTTACAAACATCACTTTCTACCAACTGAGCTATTTAGCATCTTTGTTAATATAACGGAAAACAATTAATATAATAAAAAGTAAGGGTTAGTGATATGAAGACAAAAAACGCGCCATCTTTTTGAACCAGCCAACCACGTGAGGACAACCAATCTTCTTCTTCGTTTTCCTGTAAATATATGCATTAGATAGCGGGGGTTTTAAACCCCCACAAATTGAAGCCACGAATAATAGCGAATAGGGCCTGGTTCATCATAAATTGAGCGCGAGGCATGGTTTCGAATCGTCAGGAAGTCCTGATTCTAATGGCATAGGTCTTGTTGTCTGATTTTTCCAGAAGAGGAAAGCCCCAAATTCAAACCTCTAAAAACCTAGAAAACGTCAATGGCATCTTTCTATACAAGCACTATTAATCCAATTCAATGGCACCATTAGCTTTAGTGAGTTCATGTTAGTGCAAAACAATCATTAGAATGCATTAATATGGCATGAAAATGTAAATACGAATATGTAAAATATCAAGAACAGGGCGGCTTCATTCTACCGATTCTTGAGGTTAGAGGCTGTGGCTTTGATTCAGAAAGCTTCCTTGATGCGTCAGGAATGTAATGGAATCGTTCTTTGGCTTGAAAAAGTGATCTATGTGTGTTTTCAGTCTTCAAATTTTTGACAAAAAATACAAAGTGATTCTTTGGTTTGAGGCGCAGCTTCTAGATTTCTCTGATTAGGGTTAGGTTTTTGTATGTATATGGAATGATTTTGGTCAGAAATCCAAGCCCAACAACCATGTATTCAATGCTTTTGAGATTTGATTTCAATGGTATCTTTTTCAATCTTTTTCATGTCCTTTTGATGCCAATCATTGCCAATCACCTTGATTCTTTCCTTATTGAATAGTGCACGAAATCTTGAGTGAATTCTATGCACAAAAAGATTTGAAAAGCATGGATTAGTATTTTTCTTATAATTAATTTTAATTAAATGAATTAAATAGATTAAATATTCAATTAATTAATTAAAAATAGGAAAATAACTCCCCTTTGGGTCAATGGGTCGTGCATAGCTTTTGGGTGATGATTCTTGGAAGAAATTGAGGCCCATTAGCAATTTTGAGGTATTTGAAGCAAAGTTGACTTTTCAAAATTCCCAAAAATTTCCCAACTTCCACAAGGCATATCTTGCTCAATTTTTAAGCTTTGATCATGTTCTTGGACATTTTGGAAAGGTCTTGAAGTCCTCTAACCAATGCGTTTGGTCCCATGTCATTTTGGTTTACCCATCTCAAGTTATGGTCTTTGACTTAAAGTGCCTTTTTGTTGACTTTTGAAAATGACCTATAATGTTGAGATTGATAACTTTTTGTGAGAGCATTTCTTGGACTTGAAGTGTAAAGAGGAGTTGTAAGAAATGTCATTATCTTCAAAATGAGCTTTGGATGGAATTTTTATGATAAACCATGTGGAAGTTATGCCTTGGTCAATTTACAGTTGACTTTTTCAACTGTCCAAATATGGAAACTTTTGCATCTTGAGACTTTTTGAGCCATGCCTTGAAAATCATGATCAATAATTGATCAAATGATGTTTGTGGCTTCAAAATAAGATGTTGACCAAAAATTTGAACTTTTGACTGTCAAATGACCATTTTACCCCTACAGTTGATTGTTGAGCAATTAGGGTTTTTGACTGTGCAATTTTGTGCTGTGAGCCTTGAAACTTGGCATAAGGATGCTTGACAATGTTTATGGGCATGTGGGACTTGTTTGGACCCTTGGAAACTTCAACTTCTTTGTCAGAACCAAAACCCTAATTTTTGACTGTTAGGAGGCCATTGAACTGTGCAACCTTTGGGAGATTTTGAACCTTGATCTTGGCAAATCTTGAAGAATATGGGAGGGCAAATTTTGGGGTACAACACTATTGGTACCATCCAATTGAATTATAGGCGCCTGTACAAGAATCCACCATGAAAGCTTTTTAGGGTTTCAGAGCTCCATATTTGGGGTTTTACGTATATGGTAAAATTAGGCAACGAAACCTGTACCATTGGATTCAGGACATCCAAACGAATTGAAATCACCCATCGCGCCTTTTTTATGCTTGCTTAAATTCTATTCTCTATTTTCAGGTTTGAGTTTAGTGGGGGTTTAAAACCCCCACTATTTGATATCATTTACAGGTGCAAAAGGAAGAAGAAGGCTAGCGTGGAGGAACGTGGTTGGATGATTCAAATTTAGCGCGTTTTTTATTTTTGTTCAGCATAATATTACTTTTCCATTATATTGATCATTGTCCATTAAGTTAACAAATAAACGCGTTGGTTGGGTTGGTAGATGCGATGTCATGCAGGTACTGGGACCTGGGTTCGATTCCCAGGTCCCCTATATAATTTGTTCCAATTTTTCATAAAGTGTTCCAGTGTACAACACGCCCAGAAGTCCATCATATACTCTCATAAGTGGCTTGCCAAGTGGCCATGAGCGTCCATCCAGTGTCCAGGAACCAAAGTCCATGGAGTACCCCAGTCAACGCGCGTGCATATGACCTGAAAAGTCAGCATGGATCAAACTTCTATTGGGCCAAATTCCTCAAATCACACCTCCAAATTGGGCAGAAACCCCCCATTGTTTGTATTTCTTTTTTTCTAATTCCCTTTTCTTTTCTTCTTTTTATTTTAATTGTTTTTTTATTTAATTCATAAAAATAATTTTCAGTACAAAAACCAGAAAAATCAAAACCAAAAAATATGTTAATTAATTTGTTCATTAATATTTTTTATAAATAAATTTAACAATTAACTTAGTAAAATTAGGTTAAATTTCTAATGTTTTTCTTAAATAAACTAAAATACATAAAAATTAGGTTTTTTAGCATTTTTTATTCTTTTGCTTAAATAAATAATTTTTCTTATTATTATTATTATTATTAACTATTAATTATTTTGTAAATAAACTTGTAATTAATTAATTAGGGTAAATTAGGTTAAACTTAAACATTTTTTTAATAATTAAAAACAAACTTAGAATTAGGGTTTTATTTAACTTTTAATTTTAATTAATTTTCTTTATTTCATAAATACCAAAAAACATAAAAATAATTTCTTTTCTTTATTTAATCATTAATCAACTTTTAATTTCAATTTAATCTTTAAGGGTCCAACGCCCTCGCATATTCGATTCTAATTTTTCTTCGCGCGTTTGTCCTTTATTTTCATTTCAAATATTATGTAATTGCCAAAGCTTTGTAATAGTAATTAGGACTTCATTTATTTTCCGCATTTTATTCAAATCGGGTCTTTGTTAATTTGGCGATGTATAGACCCGCGCCTTGTAATAGCGTAGGACCTTTATTTTCCGCACTTTAATTTCCGCACCCTTTAAACTGCTAACCACATGAAAGAATGTATGGCCTAAATTAAAAACAATGCGTAGCTCACCATGTCATGATCAAAGATAATTGCTAAACATGAAAACAACACACAAATTCACACACCACTCTTAAGGTACGCCTCACTGTTGCCTTGCCTTCGAAACGTGGTCGTCGAGTATAGGACGTTTTAGTAAGTCCTTATGTCCGTTGATCCATATGCCTCAAAACAAGTTGCCTCGGAAAAGTTGCCTCGAATTAAAAAAGGATCAATGGCATAAGGGTAGCTTCTAAGGTGTCCTACTGTTGCTCTGGTGACCACACTGTCCCTACAAATGAATTGACCCGAACACCTCCAACGGTGGTGCTACCTACCCCTCAATGGTGGGATGGCACTACCTTAAGGACATTTACACAGCCTAATTCCTTAGGGTAGGTGGATGACTCATAGATACTTGCTCTATTTCAAAAAAAAACAAATCAAAACTCTTTTCACACCGACACTTTCAAAAAGCTTTCAAAAATAATTTTTCAAACACTCTTGAGGACTGATACAAGAGTCGATCTGAAATCTTTAAACGAAACTTTTTTCAAACCCGCTCACACTTTGAAAAGCAAACACTTTTGAAAACACAATGAGAAAGTATCTAAGAGCCCATGGATAACCATGGATAGAAAGGGTGCTAACACCTTCCCTTTCTATAAATCTACCTCCCGAACCGAGAAAATATCTCATAAGGAATTTTGCTGTGCTTTTGTCCTGTCCATGTTGGAGAAAATAAAAGACGGTGGCGACTCTTGCTTCCGCGACATTTCGCGAACCAGCGTTAAACAGTCAGTTCCAGATCCACCAATCACAGAACTGGCGACTCTGCTGGGGATACTTTATAAAGTGAGGTGTACCTTAGGATAGCTCAGACTTGTGTTTTCAATTGCTGTGTTTGTTTGCTTTTATATTTGTGGGTTTGCATCGGAGTTTCATAGATCCTAACCCGGATCTGGGGAATACCCTTTTAGGTAGCATAAGCTGTGAGGGACCTGTCCGGCGTAGACCGACACGGGTGAAGCAGTGGCTACGTTGGTGTGGCACCTTGGTCTGTACCGATATCCCTTGTGTTGCAACAAGGAGAATATGGGTCTTCTGAGGAGTCATTAAGCACCAACCAACCTTAGAACCCTAAATTGACCCAACTTGGCCAGAGAACAGTAGCAGTATGCTACACCCATTGAGGCTAAACTCTCGCGATGGTTCTGACCGCAAGAAAAGATTGCGATGCTAGAGTTATGACCGATTGAGGGTATTCAGTGATATTGGGATCCTCTAGAACCCGGTTACTTCTGATAAGACAGGTCTTAACCAACAAACTGAAAGAGGGTAATACCTAGACCCCATGCTGGCCTAAACTCTAAGGGCTCTCTGTGTGACTTGTGTGCCTTAAAACTTGACTATTTGCATACTTGTTATCTGACACTTGAGTTTCTCGCAGGTTTTGTTCACAGTCCTTAATCTGGACTCATAACAGGGTTACACATATCACTCCATGCATAGCATGACATCATACCATTGCATACATCCTGCATAAGGACTAACCCATTTCAAGGATCTCAAGGGCTTGTGATGCAGGTCATGATGAATCAAATTGTATAGCAAGGGGCAAAGGGGATTTATTTTCCTCTAGCCAAAAGTTGTCAGGGGCTATGACCCACTCGATATGGTGAGCCTTGACCCTTGAAGAAGGACTCTCAACAACATGCAGTTCCTTCAATCAAGCTATCGGATCCCAACTCTAACAATTTTCTTGTTTACCCCGCGAGATCCTTGAAAACATTGCATGCATACATACATATCATTGCATTACAGGTGTCCCTTTTATAGGCTGCTTACCTTCTTCGCTGTTTATTTCAGTCGATCATCATGAATCCTGAATCATCTACTGAGCAATCCATCAAGGCTCTCCAGGCTCAGAATGCCCAGTTCCAAGAGTTG
This sequence comes from Vicia faba, assembly GCA_948472305.1. NCBI lineage: Eukaryota > Viridiplantae > Streptophyta > Magnoliopsida > Fabales > Fabaceae > Vicia > Vicia faba. The sequence goes on from OX451741.1 coordinate 1,035,611,404, forward strand.
ATCATGAGTTTGGCCCAGGGGCAACAAGATCTGAAGACTCTGCTCTCGAAGAAGAAGAAGAAGAAGAGGACGGTGTTGTTCAACCCGAGACACAAATCTGGGAATGGGTCACAAAATGAAGTTGAGCTGACTACCCCGTCTGTTGGGAAAGACAGTCCCCAAGAAAGGGAGGTTCCTAGTCCAGTGGTCTCCGACAACGAGACCGATTACAATGGTGAGCAGTACTCCCCAGTTGAGGACAGGTACAAATAGCTGGAAGACCGGTTAAGTGCTATGGAAATACAGAAAGTGCTCGGCCTGGACTTCGAAGATCTAGGTCTGTCTTCTGGGGTAGTAATCCCACACAAGTTCAAGGCACCTGCTTTTGCAAAATATGACGGGGCTTCCTGTCCTAAGCTGCATCTCAGGTCTTACACAAGGAGGATCCAGCCCTACACGGCTGACAAGAATTTATGGATTCACTTCTTTCAGGATAGTATGTCGGGAACTCAACTCGACTGGTTCTATCAACTGAATGGAGCCAACATCCGCAGCTGGGAGGACTTGGCCACTGCATTCTACAAGCAGTACCAGTACAATGCCGACCTCGCTCCTACACGTACCCAACTCCAAGGTATGTCGCTAGGATCAGGAGAAGGTTTTAAAGAGTACGCCCAAAAGTGGAGAGACCTTGTTGGAAGGGTGCAACCACCTCTGACTGATCGTGAACTTATGGACCTGTTCTTGGGGACCCTGTCTGGGCCGTTCTTCAACCATCTAATTGGGAATTCTTCTGCTGGGTTTACAGATCTGATCTTGACCGGGGAGAGAATTGAAGCTGGTATCAAATCAGGAAAGATTCAAGAAGCTGCACCTGCTGATGCTCAGAAAAAGCCCCACAGTGGGAAGAAAGAGTCCAATGCTATACATGGTAAAGAGGGTCGTCATGATATAGGGGAAATCCAGATCTCTGATCCCGCGCCTGTTCAACAAAGAAAGAGCAATAGGCGTAGGATAAAGTATCAAGATAGGAAGTATACGGACATCAGCATGCCTTTGTCTCAGGCACTACAACAATTGCTGAAGGCGAAACTGATCACACTAAAGGATCCTCCTCAAAATCCTGATACTTCCTCTCCCAAATACAACCCGGGTGCGAGATGTGCCTACCATTCTGACAGTCCCGGACATGACACCGACGACTGTTGGACCTTGAAGAACAAGATCCAGGATTTGATTAACGCCAAGGAGGTCAAGTTTGAACACTGATCCTACACCAAGTCATCGAGAATATCTTTTGTTCATTCGAATGTTCAAGTTGTATTTTTCTTTGATTGTTCAAACATTTTATTCATGTCAAACTTTGTTATTTCATTAATGCATTACACGTGTCTGTTTTGAAGTAATTATGTTTACTATGCTTAAAACTGTTTTCATATTTTTGTGATGTTCAACGCTCGATTAACAATTCTAAGCCTCTTGAGGGAGGATGACGAAAACAATACCGCGATCATTACAATATGCTTTTGAACAGACCCCGCTGATGAGGTACAGGCATTGTTTCAATCCCTAAACACTGGAGTTATAAGGAAGATAATCCCTCGTCAACCCCTCTGAGCCAAAGAAGTAGGAGTTTTTCTTTTCGAAATTTAAAACCCTTAATCATAATCGGGGGCAGGGTAGTCTCTCAGTTGATCCAAGTGCATAACGAATGGCACCAAAGAGGTCCTCACAAAACAAAATACCGTGATGGTTCCGAATAATCATAAAGACAGGCATTCATTACTTCTCAAAATAAAAGCCCATTAAGTCAAAACCTATGAAGGAGACTTACAAAATTGGGGCATCCCGCTGACTGTAATTCCAAAAAGGAAACAGCTCAGGCAAAAAACAGGGACAACAAAATCAAGAAAGAAAAAGAGGTCATACAAACCCTCAACAAAAAAGGAAATGACTGCCCATTCAAAATAAACTGTCAATATTCGAACCATCACTGGAGCATCAAAGCAAAGACTCGAACGAGGTCTAACGCACGATCAACTGAGTTTAGGTTCGAAGAACATCACGAAGAGCGGGTGGGTACAAATAATTTGAGCCTTTATCCTTTGTTTCTTAAACCGTGAACCAGGCCACGCTACAACCCTCAAAATTCCTAGCCGAAGCATGGGTTAGTTCGAAAGCATACTGTTACGAAAAGGTATCCTGACTCCTTAAGGCTTGCGGTAAAATAACGAGTTGACATCACATTTTACAAAATTTGCTTGTTTTACTAAAAGATGCATTTTCAAAAACTTCGAAACAGACGTAAGCTTTGCATTTTTAACATAACTCTGTTTGCATATGACTTCTTGTTTGAACAGCAGAGAAATCCGCACGATGAATATCCAGTGAACAAAATCTTCTCAACAAAAGCTCAAACGGAAGAAGCACTACCAATCAAGGGGCAGACGTGATCATGGTCTATTATCTGGGGCAGTCCAATCAAGATTCAGGGAATCTCTCAAGATGTCAAACAGCCAAGGGCAAACCTCCGCCTGAGCCACTTTGGGCATTGGATATGAATTCCCATCAACAAATCTTGCATGACCAAACATCTTCGGGTAGCGTGACAACACAATAACCGGGGCAACTCCCTACATTCTGAGAGCGTGGACATAGTCGAAAAAATACTACGCGTAATCAAAGACCCGCTAGGTTGACGCACCTAGGCAAAAATAAGGGCTTCCCGGCGAACCAAAAAAAAAAGGTTCGGGCAAAACTAAGGGATGAATATGAAAAATCTGTACACCCGGCAAGTCGAAAACCTGAAAAGGCGGCTTGGGAAAAAATGGGTATCCCGGTGGACTGAAAACCCGAAAGGGCGGTCCAGGCAAAAGTTAGGGATCAAAAGCGTACGACTATGTCCCGGCACCTCGTCACTTGCCTATCAGAAGAAGGTTTGTCAAACGACAATTATCAAGACTCCACCAGTATCTTCTCCCACAGAAACAGGGGCAGTAATGAGTCGTCCAAGCGATCTAATTGCTCTGTCCACAAGATACAAAGTATGATCAGCTGAAGAAGGTAACCAAGATATCTTAATTCCCCAGAGAATGAGCAAGCAAGTCAATGCGCTCTCCCCAAGCAGAGTTATCCTGTCAGCCTTAAGGAAGTTGGGCATCCTCCAGCAAATATCAAACATTCCTCAGCAGAGTATACAAACATTCTTAACAAGCATCCCCGACAGTCTTGATCTAAGATTGTTCCCCGGCGGTATACCAGACATTCAGCGGAGCCACTTCCCAAATATATCTCAAAGATTTCCCCAGGAGAGTCCAGTCTGAAGATTTCCCCAGGAAAGCTGAATCATCTCCCATGCAGGAAGCTCATCCCCAGTAGATTCGGGAAGCTTCCCCCCTGCAGAGCACGAACGCATCCCCCGGCTTTATTCAAAGGTTATTTCCCTACCAGGATATAACTGGGTTATCCTCAGCCAGTAACCAGGGAAAGATCGTCCCCGACAAAGTCTTCCTATCCCCCAGCGGAGTTCATCATATTCTTCAACAAAACTCAACAATGGTATCCCCAATGGAGTTCTCATTCATCTCAGCGAAGCACCTCTCCTCCCACAGAGTATTGTTCCCCAGCAAGATCGCTAGAGTAGTTATTCCCCGCAGAGTAATCTCTTCATCAAGTTTATTACCCAATGGAGTCATCTTCTCCTACCGGTTCATTCTTGCAATCTTCATCCCTAGCAGAAACGAAGAGCTCTCTTCAACCATCAGCCCAGGATTTAACTCCCGGCATTCGTCAAGGATATATTTTCCTAGACGAAAATACCTTCAAAAACATCACATACATCATGATACATGCTGTGATCGGTGGATCTGGAACTGACTGTTTAACGCTGGTTCGCGAAATGTCGCGGAAGCAAGAGTCGCCACCGTCTTTTATTTTCTCCAAATGGAAAGGACAAAAGCACAGAAAAATTCCTTAAAGAGATTGCTCTCGGTTCGGGAGGTAGGTTATAGAAAGGGAAGGTGTTAGCACCCTTTCTATCCATGGTTATCCATGGGCTCTTAGATACTTGCTCATTGTGTTTTCAAAATTGTTTGTTTACTTTTCAATTGTGGGTTTTAAAAAGTTTCTTTGAAAATTCTAGTTCGACTCTTGTATCGGTCCTCAAGAGTGTTTGAAAAATTGCTTTCGAAAGCTTTTTGAAAAGGTGTCGGTGTGAAAAGAGTTTTGTTTGTTTTTGAATAGAGCAAGTATCCATGAGTCGTCTACCTACCCTAAGGAATTCGTCTGTGTAAATGTCCTTAAAGTAGTGCCATCCCACCATTGAGAGATAGGTAGCACCACCGTTGGAGGTGTTCGGGTCAATTCGAGTTTGTAGGGACATGGTGATCACCGGAGCAATGGGAAGATACCTTAGAAGCTACCCTCATGCCAGGTTCTCGGATCATGAGGACTTACTAAGACATCCTCTACTCGACGATCACCTTTCGAGGCAAGGCAACAGTGAGGCGTACCCTAGGGGTGGCGTGTGCGATTCGTGTGTCGTTTTCAGATATTTTGTCTTGTCATGTTTATTGGTGTTCTACGCTTGATTTTATTATGGTCATTCATTCTGGCATGCTTTGTTTAACAGTTAAAAGTTGCGGAAAAGTAAATCTAAAGCTATTACAAATGGCGCGGGTCCACATCGCCAAAATTAAACCGGACCCGATTTGACAGAAAAGTAAATAAAGGAATTAAAAGAATTAAAAGTGCGAGAAATATAAGTTTACAAAGCTTTGGGAGAGGTACATAATTATTTAAACGACATAAAATAAATATGCGAAATTAAACAATTAAAACTATGGGCGTTGGACCCTTTTGCAAAGATTAAATTACATGAATTAATTAAAAGAAAATGTTTTTTTGGTATTTAATAGGAAAAGAATTAATTAAAACTAAAATAAAATGTTAAACCTAGTCCTAATTATTTTTTTAAGTTATTAATAAAAATATTGGAGTTTTTAACCTAAATTAACCCTAAATTATTTTCATGCAAATTTAATTATAAAAAATAAATAAAATAAATATTATTATTGTGGAAAAGACATATTAAAAAAGAATAAAAATTAAACTAAACCTAATTCTACATTTTTTTTAGATTTTATTATGAAAAGAATTAAAACTGTAACCTAATTTAAAACTAATTAATTGCATGCTAATTTATTTACAAGAAAACATCAGAATAAATAATCATTATATTTTTTATCTTTTTCTGAGTTTTTTTTATGTGTTTTATATTTTGTAAAAAAAAATTAATTAATTTAATTAAAACAATAAAGCAAATAAAACAATAATTGAAAAAATAAAATGTAATGAAAATTGCAAACCAGGGGGGGGTTCAGTCCCAAATTAGGAGGTATGGCCCAAGCAGTTTAGCCCAACAAGCTTCAAAATCGTTGACTTTTCCAGGCACCATGTGGCACCTCTGACCAGGTCTAGGATACACTTCCAATCTATGCCCTTGATTTGATCTCCAGGACGCGTGGCTGTAGGATTCTTGAAGGCATATGGTAGTCTTGACTTTTGGGCGCTGCATGAGAATTCACATGAAAAAATAATATTGGAAATTATACAGACCTGGGACTCGAACCCAGGTCTTGGACATTGCAAAGGTGTACGTCTACCACTGAACCATCATCACGCGTTTGTTAAACAAGTAAACAATAAATATAATAAAAGAAGACAACACGTGAATAGGTTAAAACGCGCGAAATTCAAACCCACGTATCACACACTGCCACGAGTCCATCTTCTTCCTTTTCCCTGAAACATAAACATGAGGCAACGGTTTTCTGTGCGTTGCCTAAGACATGCTATTAGAAAATAGCGATTAGGTCATGTGGCCTTATAAATTAGGCGCGAGTATGTTAATCTCTTCGTCCAATCGTGCTCGTTCTCATGGTCTATGTCTCAGCCTCCAATTTTGCCCTATTTGAGAAACCCCAATTTCAAGCTCTGTAAACCCTAAAACTCAGACATGGTACAATCGCATATACGGCACAAAAACGCAATTAATTATGTTGGTTAGCATCAAAACATTATAATGAACATGAATCCATAAATAAATTTCACAAATAATGCTTAAATCATGATGTACGATTGTGGAATTTGTTTGATACAGTTGAGGTTCTCGTTACCAATTCCTTGCCTTTTGATGAATGTTCTGGATTGGAATATGATCAGTGAAGCTTCAGGAAGCTATTGGAATGAAAATTAGGGCTTGAATCGTCCTCAAAGGTGGTTTTCAGAATTGACTTTCTTAGAGAAAATTTCAAGTTTGCAATGGGGTTTCTTGCGCAGCTTTGTGCCTCTTCTCATTAGGTTTATGATCCTGGCATATATATGAATCAATTAGGTTAACAAATTGGATCCAAATCTCTTGTAATCATTGATTGAATATTTGATTTTTTCCACCATAATTTTCATATCTTTTTCACATGTTTTTGTATCAATTAGCATCCAATTAAGCCAAATCTTTCCATAATTGTACAAGCACGAAATATTGAGTTCAAAACATGCATGAAAAGATTTATTAGGTCAAGTTATATATTTTTCACATATTTAAATGATTTAAATGAATTAATATAAATAAAAATTCAAATAAATAAATAAAAAATGAGAAAATACTTCCCTTTGGGCCAAGTGGTCGTGCATATGCTTGGAATGATGAATCATGGAAGAAAAATGGGCCCATTAGCAATTTTAGGTCATTTGAACCATTGTTGACTTTTCAAAATATCCAAAAATTTCCCAACTTCCACAAGGCATAACTTGCTCAATTCTTAAGCTTTTCTCATGTTCTTGGACATTTTGGAAAGGTCTTTGAGTCCTCTAACCAATGTCTTTGGTCCCATGTCATTTTTATTTACCAATCTCAAGTTATGGCCTTTGACTTAAAGTCCCTTTTTGTTGACTTTTGAAAATGACCTATAATGTTGAAGTTGATAACTTTTTGTGAGAGCATTTCTTGGACTTGAAGTATGAAGATGAGTTGTAGGAAATGTCTTTCTCTTCAAAATGAGCTTTGGATGGAATTTTTCTGATAATCCATGTGAAAGTTATGCCCTGGTCAATTTCAGTTGACTTTTTCAGCTGTCCAAATAAGGAAACTTTTGCATCTTTGATGATTTCTGAGCCAAATTTTGAGAATCATGATCAAGCATTGATCAAATGATGTTTGTGGCTTCAAAATGATATGTTGACCAAAAATTTGAACTTTTGACTGCCAAATGACCATTTTGCCCCTACAGTTGACTGTAGTGCAATTAGGGTTTTTGACTGTGCAATTTTGAGCTGAATGCCTTGAAACTTGATATGAGGATATTTGACCCTATTTTTAGGCATATGAGACTTGATTGGGCCCTTTAAAACTTCCTTTCCTTGATCAGAACACAAACCCTAGTTTTGACTGTATAGGAGACCTTTGCACTGTGCAACCCTTGGGGAATTTTGTGACTTGGCTTGGCAATTTCTTGAAGAATATGGGAGGGAAAATTTTGGGGTACAACACATGCATAAACGCATCATATCTTACAATCTCATTTATGTTGAGAACATCATTGCTTGATCCATGGCATGCATTACATACGACTGCCTTTTACATTTCAGGAAAGATCCAGTTAAGTTCTCAGCTATTCCAAGACCTTGCCTGGTTCAGTTAAATCGACTCCTAAAGATTTTTCTGATGCCGATCCAGTCAAAGGCCTTCTCTGGTCCAGTTAAATCGATTCCTAAAGATTTTCCTGATGAAGACCCAGTTGAAGATTCCAAGACCTTGCCTGGTTCAGTTAAATCAACTCCTAAAGATTTTTCTGATGCCGATCCAGTCAAAGGCCTTCTCTGGTCCAGTTAAATCGATTCCTAAAGATTTTCCTGATGAAGACCCAGTTGAAGATTCCAAGACCTTGCCTGGTTCAGTTAAATCGACTCCTAAAGATTTTTCTGATGTCGATCCAGTCAAAGGCCTTCTCTGGTCCAGTTAAATCGATTCCTAAAGATTTTCCTGATGAAGACCCAGTTGAAGATTCCAAGACCTTGCCTAGTTCAGTTAAATCGACTCCTAAAGATTTTTCTGATGCCGATCCAGTCAAAGGCCTTCTCTGGTCCAGTTAAATCGATTCCTAAAGATTTTCCTGATGAAGACCCAGTTGAAGATTCCAAGACCTTGCCTGGTTTAGTTAAATCGACTCCTAAAGATTTTTCTGATGCCGATCCAGTCAAAGGCCTTCTCTGGTCCAGTTAAATCAATTCCTAAAGATTTTCCTGATGAAGACCCAGTTGAAGATTCCAAGACCTTGCCTGGTTCAGTTAAATCGACTCCTAAAGATTTTTCTGATGCCGATCCAGTCAAAGGCCTTCTCTGGTCCAGTTAAATTGATTCTTAAAGATTTTCCTGATGAAGACTCAGTAGAAGACATCCAAGATTCCTTCATCATTCTGTTGAGGTAGTAATCGCCCCAAGGTTCTCTCATCATTACTGTTGAGGTAGTAATCGACCAAGGTTCTCTCATCGTTACCGTTGAGGTAGTAATCGCCCAAGGTTCTCTCATCGTCCCGTTGAGGTAGTAATCGCCCAAAGGTTCTCTCATTGTCCCGTTGAGGTAGTAATCGCCCAAAGGTTCTCTCATCGTCCCGTTGAGGTAGTAATCGCCCAAAGGTTCTCTCATCGTCCCGTTGAGGTAGTAATCGCCCAAAGGTTCTCTCATCGTCCCGTTGAGGTAGTAATCGCCCAAAGGTTCTCTCATCGTCCCGTTGAGGTAGTAATCGCCCAAAGGTTCTCTCATTGTCCCGTTGAGGTAGTAATCGCCCAAAGGTTCTCTCATCGTCCCGTTGAGATAGTAATCGTCCAAGGTTCTCTCATCGTCCCGTTGAGATAGTAATCGTCCAAGGTTCTCTCATCGTCCCGTTGAGGTAGTAACCATCCCTGATTCATTCATCACATCATTATCAACAAAAACCTTTTTGAAGCTCCAGACTCGATTCCTGTATCTCGCCAGGATGTGCCTGAAGAGTTTGAAGATTCGATTCCTGTATCCATCCAAGGCGCATCTACACAAAGAGTTTGAAGACCAACCCCTGCAACAGGCCAGGTAGTTATCTTTCTTTTTTTTCAGGTACGTAAATTCTCGCTAAGGAAACTCTTACGCGATCGACACCCAGATGGCATCTATAAGCCCATCCACCTATCCCTCACTTCTAAACATGGCATCTGTAAGCCTATCTTCCTATCCATCAGTCTCCAAATGGCATCTGTAAGCCCATTCCCACCATCATACTGCTAACATGTGAGCGCAAATTTCTGGGCACTCTAGTGTTCAATCATCTTCCACCTTCGGATTACGAAAGGCACGTCAGCCAATCTACATCCTCAGGTCTAAGAAGATTGAACAGGGGAAACTGTTGCACCCCAAAATTTGCCCTCCCATATTCTTCAAGGTTTGCTAAGATCATGCTTCAAAACCTCCCAAGGGTTGCACAGCCAATGGCCTCCTAACAGTCAAAAATTAGGGTTTTGGTTCTGGAAAAGAAATTGAAGTTTCCAAGGGCCCAAACAAGTCCCACATGCCTATAAACATTGTCAAGCATCCATATACCAAGTTTCAAGACTCACAGCATCAAATTGCACAGTCAAAAACCCTAATTGCTTCACAGTCAACTACAGGGGCAAAATGGTCATTTGGCAGTCAAAAGTCAAAAATTTTGGTCAACATCTTATTTTGAAGCCACAATCATCATTTGATCAAGTCTTGATCATGATTTCACAAGAATGGCTCAAAAATCATCATGGTGTCAAAAGTTTCTATTTTTAGACAGCTGAAAAGTCAACTGCAAATTGACCAAGGCATAACTTCCACATGGTTTATCAGAAAAATTCCATCCAAAGCTCATTTTGAAGAGAATGACATTTCCTACAACTCATCTTCACACTTCAAGTCCAAGAAATGCTCTCACAAAAAGTTATCAATCTCAACATTATAGGTCATTTTCAAAAGTCAACAAAAAGGCACTTTAAGTCAAAGACCATAACTTGAGATTGGTAAATCAAAATGACATGGGACCAAAGGAATTGGTTAGAGGACTTCAAGCCCTTTCCAAAATGTCCAAGAACATGATCAAAGCTTAAAAATTGAGCAAGATATGCCTTGTGGAAGTTGGGAAATTTTTGGGAATTTTGAAAAGTCAACTTTGCTTCAAATGCCTCAAAATTGCTAATGGGCCTCAATTTCTTCCATGAATCATTATCCAAAAGCTATGCACGACCCATTAAGCTAAAAGGGAGTTATTTTCTTATTTTTAATTAATTAATTGAATTTTTAATCCTATTAATTCATTAATTAAAATTAAATATGAGAAAAATACTAAATAATGATTTTAAATCTTTTTGATGCAGCAAATCCTTCCATCATGACCTAAATATCTCGTGCACCAATCTCAAGAGGCAAAATCTTCCAAAATAGGCAAGCTTCCATGGCAAAAAGATTTGAAAAAGGATGTAATAAAATCAAATATTTGGATCATCAATGGATGGATTTTGGGCTGGCTTTTTGACCTAATTCTATTCAAATACATAAGCATAGGTGAAACCTAATCCCTTGGACAGAGAAGTTGCGCTCAGAACAAAGAACAACATTGCAACTTTTGACAAAAAATCTCAAAATTGAAAACCTAGCTAGAGCACAATTCAAGACTGCAAAACCATTCCACTTAACTCCTGACACTACCAGGAAGCTGTTCCAATCAAAACCACGCCTCCATACTCAAGGAATTGGTAGAATGAAGTCACCCTGTTCATAAAATTTTGCATATTCGTGTTTGCATTTCCATGCCTTATTAATGTCTTTTAATGATTGATTTATACTAACATGATCTCTCTGAAGCTATTGGTACCATCCAATTGAATTATAGGCGCCTGTACAAGAATCCACCATGAAAGCTTTTTAGGGTTTCAGAGCTCCATATTTGGGGTTTTACGTATATGGTAAAATTAGGCAACGAAACATGTACCATTGGATTCAGGACATCCAAACGAATTGAAATCACCCATCGCGCCTTTTTTATGCTTGCTTGAATTCTATTCGCTATTTTCAGGTTTGAGTATAGTGGGGGTTTAAAACCCCCGCTATTTGATATCATTTACAGGTGCAAAAGGAAGAAGAAGACTAGCGTGGAGGAACGTGGTTGGATGATTCAAATTTAGCGCGTTTTTTATTTTTGTTCAGCATAATATTACTTTTCCATTATATTGATCATTGTCCATTAAGTTAACAAATAAACGCGTTGGTTGGGTTGGTAGATGCGCTGTCATGCAGGTACTGGGACCTGGGTTCGATTCCCAGGTCCCCTATATAATTTGTTCCAATTTTTCATAAAGTGTTCCAGTGTACAACACGCCCAGAAGTCCATCATATACTCTCATAAGTGGCTTGCCAAGTGGCCATGAGCGTCCATCCAGTGGCCAGGAACCAAAGTCCATGGAGTACCCCAGTCAACGCGCGTGCATATGACCTGAAAAGTCAGCATGGATCAAACTTCTATTGGGCCAAATTCCTCAAATCACACCTCCAAATTGGGCAGAAACCCCCCATTGTTTGTATTTCTTTTTTTCTAATTCCCTTTTCTTTTCTTCTTTTTATTTTAATTGTTTTTTTATTTAATTCATAAAAATAATTTTCAGTACAAAAACCAGAAAAATCAAAACCAAAAAATATGTTAATTAATTTGTTCATTAATATTTTTTATAAATAAATTTAACAATTAACTTAGTAAAATTAGGTTAAATTTCTAATGTTTTTCTTAAATAAACTAAAATACATAAAAATTAGGTTTTTTAGCATTTTTTATTCTTTTGCTTAAATAAATAATTTTTCTTATTATTATTATTATTAACTATTAATTATTTTGTAAATAAACTTGTAATTAATTAATTAGGGTAAATTAGGTTAAACTTAAACATTTTTTTAATAATTAAAAACAAACTTAGAATTAGGGTTTTATTTAACTTTTAATTTTAATTAATTTTCTTTATTTCATAAATACCAAAAAACATAAAAATAATTTCTTTTCTTTATTTAATCATTAATCAACTTTTAATTTCAATTTAATCTTTAAGGGTCCAACGCCCTCGCATATTCGATTCTAATTTTTCTTCGCGCGTTTGTCCTTTATTTTCATTTCAAATATTATGTAATTGCCAAAGCTTTGTAATAGTAATTAGGACTTCATTTATTTTCCGCATTTTATTCAAATCGGGTCTTTGTTAATTTGGCGATGTATAGACCCGCGCCTTGTAATAGCGTAGGACCTTTATTTTCCGCACTTTAATTTCCGCACCCTTTAAATTGCTAACCACATGAAAGAATGTATGGCCTAAATTAAAAACAATGCGTAGCTCACCATGTCATGATCAAAGATAATTGCTAAACATGAAAACAACACACAAATTCACACACCACTCTTAAGGTACGCCTCACTGTTGCCTTGCCTTCGAAACGTGGTCGTCGAGTATAGGACGTTTTAGTAAGTCCTTATGTCCGTTGATCCATATGCCTCAAAACAAGTTGCCTCGGAAAAGTTGCCTCGAATTAAAAAAGGATCAATGGCATAAGGGTAGCTTCTAAGGTGTCCTACTGTTGCTCTGGTGACCACACTGTCCCTACAAACAAATTGACCCGAACACCTCCAACGGTGGTGCTACCTACCCCTCAATGGTGGGATGGCACTACCTTAAGGACATTTACACAGCCTAATTCCTTAGGGTAGGTGGATGACTCATAGATACTTGCTCTATTTAAAAAAAAACAAATCAAAACTCTTTTCACACCGACACTTTCAAAAAGCTTTCAAAAATAATTTTTCAAACACTCTTGAGGACTGATACAAGAGTCGATCTGAAATCTTTAAACGAAACTTTTTTCAAACCCACTCACACTTTGAAAAGCAAACACTTTTGAAAACACAATGAGCAAGTATCTAAGAGCCCATGGATAACCATGGATAGAAAGGGTGCTAACACCTTCCCTTTCTATAAATCTACCTCCCGAACCGAGAAAATATCTCATAAGGAATTTTGCTGTGCTTTTGTCCTGTCCATGTTGGAGAAAATAAAAGACGGTGGCGACTCTTGCTTCCGCGACATTTCGCGAACCAGTGTTAAACAGTCAGTTCCAGATCCACCGATCACAGGGTGCTAATACCTTCCCTTCGCGTAACAGACTCCCTTACCCAATCTCTCGGTTGCAAGATCGCAACTTCTCCCTTCTCAGGTTTTCTTGATGTTTACCTTTCCCTTCATGTGGGATAAAATACGTTCGATGGTGACTTCATGTTTGATGATTTTCAGCCAGTTGTTTAAGCTGGCGACTTCATTGGGGATATGTCGACCAATTGCTGGTCCATCCCAGAGTCGCTCATAGCTCTTGTTTTCTTCTCTTTGTGTGTTTATTTATATGCTTTATGGCTTATTCATTTTGTACATACCTGAGCATATGTATGCATCACATTTTACTATTTTCCATATACTACTCATGTACTAGATCTGCTTCTTGATTGGGTGGGGCTTACTATGAGGTAAAAGTCCGAATACCCAGGCCAGAGTTGTATACCACTAGGAACACTAGGAATAGAGTGGAGAGTCATGACAGACGATTATGCATGATGATAATACTTTCAGGTGATCTATGATTCTGATTACCCATGACCTTACCTTGACCTAGTTTTCACCCGTGAGCGGGGAGGGAAATATTATCACAAATACAATTGGTGACTATGTTCAAATGGTGTTCTGTTGGTGACTATGGGGTTCTCGGGTTTATTTTCTGAGTTCCTGACTTGTTTATTTGGAGGTTCATCCGGGCCTTCGATCTTGGTATTCACAACATGTTCAAAAAAGGCTCAACAGTATCCGGTGTTCCAGAAGCCTTGATCCCGTACAATGGAAGATACACATGGTACTTGGTTCTTATATATGCGGAAGCTATGTCAGACCTTTGATCAGGTGATATTCATATGGTTCTGAAACAGTGCAGAAATCATATTCAGAAATGATGGAACTTTGACCCCATATCTTTGCATACATAACATCGTTAACCAAATGCTTAACATACATGTTCTATTATTTCCAAGGAATCATATTTGTAAGTCTTGTGTTGAACTTTTTCATCCCTTATCTGCGTAAAATCAAAATCAAAGCATGTATATTCCTTGGAAATGACGGAACATGGCATGATATCCATTCATGCACCCTATGCGCATGCATGCATTCATAACAGGTACTCAAAGATTGGGGAATCTTATTAAGACCTGGTGTTCTCCTTAGAGGTTCAACTTGATGTCTTGCTTCACATGTTCAAAGACCAATATGGGATGACTCCGTGGGGGATTGACCGATACAAAAATCCTGATGGGGTTAGTTGTGGTATACATGCAAGCTTTGGCCCGTAGTCGAGAATTCTTCTAGAAGGAAGGTAATCGATTGAAGGCTCAGGTGATCCAGGTCATTAAAGCTCTGATAATGATGTCAACAATCTTGCACTGACTGCCGCAGTAAGTTCTCTCTTTTCCTTATCTTTTTGGAATTGCTTTCGGCAATAGAGTGCTACACAATCTTGAGTTCTTGGAACATCTTATCAGCAGATGAATACGAATGGTATTGTTTCCTTAGGACATAAGACACTTGGTGATGCGATTCATATCAATTCGCTCGATAAAGCATTCATTTTCTCTCCTAAAAGAATCTTCTATGCATATTATTCTGGGGCACCTGGCCATTCAATGGAAGATGGTATGTCATCCGGAAACAAGGTCTGAGACGGGATCAATACAGAGACTGTTGTGTTTACATCAGATCAGAAGGGGAATTCTCTCGTCCATTCAAGCATCAAGGCTGCAGAAAGTTGTCAGAAAAATTCCCTATGTAGTCAAGTCTCCTCAACTGTGGCAGTCATTGGTTTCTTTACTGCATTTCCATTTTATTCTCGCTTGTTTGTTTAAACATTGTTTGCATTTAGAAATTTCTATATTTTTGAATGAAAATCTTAATGCAATAAGTATACTTGTCTTGAAGTGTTCCTTTCGTTTTTATTCATTCATTTGCTATCACTCTTTAAATGTTTTACTTGCATATTGATGCCAAGTTTCCAAGTATTATGTTTAGGAAAAGGTTGGAGGGAGGATGATGATAATCCAAAAACACAAAAAACTCTAGTTGGTATGATTTTGAGTAAGACCCTACTGATGATGTATATGCCTTGTTTAGATTCCTAAACACCAGATATATAAGTGATATAGACCCTCGTTAACCCCTCCGAGCCTTCAGAGTACGAGTTTCTTTTCTGTTCAGAAAAAACCCTCATTTTAACCCTGGGGAGGGTAGTGTTCAGTTAATTTGATCAAGCGTTCAGAACATATCAAGAGTGAGCATCCAAGGACACAACATTGGTTATCCTTCAAAAGGTTTAGGAAAGTCAAAACCATAATGGCTAGCTTTCCCTTATCAGGAGTGCACATCAATTGATGATATCCCAACGGGTATCTCTCGCATGTCAGGAAGATCAGATGACGATACAACAATGGTTATCCCTCATCTACCAAAGACTTATATAATCATAATCACTCCCAACAAATCGAAGATAACACAAAGATAAATGACTTGTTCAAAATGGAAAATATTAATAAGAAAGAAACAAAAAGCCCCGCTAAGTCGAAACTTGAAAACAAGTCGCTTAGGCAAAAGTTAGGGTATCCCGCTAGACTTCTAAATCAATATTCAAAAGAATTTTCCAGGCAAAAGTCAGGGAAATAAAGAAAGAAATTGAAAATCCTAAAAGACAAGAAAAGGATTACCAATGAAAATCCTACTCAAAAGAATAAGGTCGTGTGATCAGACACCACAATCAAAATTTAGCGGTTGTCATCTCTAAGAAACCCCTATGGTTCCTCAACCATCGCAAACTCCTATTTTGGGAGATGAATGCTTATATCGGGTTAACTGAACTTAGGAATGGGGAACATCATGGAGAATGTGCGGGCACTGTAGCAGTAGAAATGTTCAAGACTAAGCCATTGGATTGACTAGACTTATACAAATCAAAATAAAAATCGCCACCGTGCTTTATTGTTTCAAAAGGAATGGGAAAAGAGCGAATAACCCAAAAAGAGGGGGAAAGATTCAAGTTAAGGGGGGTTTGTTATGCAAAGGGAAGGTATTAGCACCCTAAACATCTACAGTACTCCGCATGAACCTCTTTGAAAAAATATGTATATTTTGGCTATGAAAAATGTTGTATAAAAATGGATGGTGGAGGTGAGAAAAGAAATATATTTTTTATGATTTTTGCACCCTCCGTGGTTGCGAACCTTTAGTGCCTACATACCACCTTTTCGTGCAATAGGGGATCAGGGTACACATAGTTCCTCTTTTAAAAATTTTAAAACACAAATGTGTTGGTTAATTTTATGAGATAAAACACCATTATCATTGTCCGTGTGGAAAACATACCTACTATCCACAATCATGAGAAAGGAAAATTTGCATCATCTCAAAGTGGAGGATATGGGTTGGATTTTAAAATCAACAATGCCTCACTCAACACCCAAGTGGAAAATATCTCTCTTCACTACATATTGTAGAAGTATAGTTGTTTGCATCACTACAAGGATTGACAAGAGTTAAATCTTTTGAGAAAAGTTTAAAGATAAAAGCCAAAGTGGCAAAATGGTTTGAAATGAGATCGATTGACTTTTAGTCTTCTCACAAAAATGTCAAAGTATTATTAAGTTTATTGAAGTTTATTTATGGAAATGTTTGAAAATGCATGGACCTAAGTCTAAGTTTATTATAAAAGTAACTCAAGTTTAAAACAAGAAGAGTTTTCAAAAGAGGGGAGAAGATTTTTGAAATTAAATAAGATGGGAGGTGAAGAAGAGGCTATCCTAAAGCATAAGGTAAAAGCTAGGGATAAGAACCATCTAATCAACAAGAAGCCAATACTAGACATTATGAGCCAAAATAGAATTCACATTCTTTAGATTGAAACCAAACAAGCAAATGATACTAGACCTCTTGAGATAACCAAACTTCAAGTGTATTAAGTCTTCACAAAAATTGGGCAGAGTAACAGTTGTATACGGGTGAATTCCAGATTATAAACAAAGGGTGTAATCACAATAACCTGCACACAAAACAAACAAACAACCCAACGTCTTGAGGTAAACCTCAAGAGCTCCAGACAAAATAATCAGATAAGATCACAAGGTCTCCAATCATAGGCCAAGGTTTCTAATCCTAAGTCCAAAAAGTCCAATGCTCCATAATGCCAAGGATAGTAACCAAATAGTCCAAGTATCATTAAATATTTTTAGGGTTTATGTTGATTATTAGGTGTCTTTAAAAGAAAAGAAAAGCTCAAGTGAGCAAAATAAAAAAATGACAAGAATATAAAGGGGCTCAAGTGAGCAAAGATGAAAAATAGCATGAAATGTAAATGTTAAAAGTAAATGGTGCATAAAGTAAAGAACATAAAATAAAAACACAAAATAAAATCAATTATTAGTGATTAGTGGTTAGTTGGATGATCATCTTGAAACTTGCATTTGGAACTCATTAGAGGATTAGTAGAACCAAAGCCTCCACACAATAAGTTGCATTTACTTTTTGTCAAGTATATCATCCATTTGGAATACTTATGAGTATCATTTAATGATCAACGATGTTTAAGTGATCTGTATTGACCAAAGGTATTGTAGATCCCTTAGAGGATTGGTAGAACCAAAGCCTCCATACAAGAATCTCAAGGTTATTGGATCGAAGAGATCAAATTAACATACTTGGGCTTGCAAACATAATTTTGGGGCACGAATGATCATTTATTCGAATCGGGACAAAATTTAGCGCAATGTTAAACAATCATAAGTAGACTTATATAGAAGTTGCACCTATTTTGAGGCCGATCAATAGCAATCTATACACCATTTGTTTTGAGACATGATATAAAGATCATGTTCCAACAATATTTAGTGTAATAAGAAGGGGATGAGATGAAGAGGGATGAGAGAGAATATACAAACCACTTTTGAATTAAATTTAATTAAACTATTATTAAAATCATTCATCTATTTTTGTGGAGTTAGACTTAACACCATGGATCCAATGATATTAATAAAGTTCATGATCAAAAATTTAATCCAAGATCAGCCAGAAAATAATCACAAAATAATATTACATTTTAATGTATACAAAAAGGTTTAAAAATAATGTTTAAAAATAGAAATAAAAGAGAAATATATCAACTATGTCCAAATTAATCAAGAAATAAAAAGTAAGACCATAGAAAAATCAGAAATGAACTAAAATAATTTTATAAATTTTTTGGTAATTTTTTAAAGTCAGAAACTATTTTAAAATTTAAATAAATGGGTGAAATAAACCAAAAATGATAAAAAAAAATAGCAAAGTCAGAAACAAAAATAAAATAAGGTCACCAACATTTGTCACAATATGATTGGATCATTCCATAATTTTTTTCATAATTTAAAAATGCATAAAAGTATTTTTAAACATTTAAAACAATTCCAATAAAGTGTTAATTTATAAAAAAAATACCAAAACACAGAATTAAATTATGAAAAAATAAAAATCAGAAAGAGAATAATCAAAAATAATTTTCACAATTTTTTCAGATTTTTCGGACTTAAAATGAATTTTCTATGATTTTTTGAAGTTTAAAACAATTAAATATAAAAAATCAGAAAAGAAAATAAAAGTAAAAAATATGTGGACCATTGGATGAGAGTCAAAATGCATTAGTAATCAAATCCAAGGGATCAGAGCACTGTGCATATCATGGTCATTAGTGAATAGAGCATTGAATCAATTATTAAATTAGAATTCAAAAATAACAATTGGCGTGCCATCATTGGTTGGAAGATGACACGTTGGTCATCTTCAACCTCCAGCCAACGTGAATTGCAGGTCTCTCAAACTGTAAAATCAGAAGCTCAGACCTATGCCATTCGATTCGTCTCTTCAAGAGGAAGACAACCACACCCTCGCGCCAAATTTATATAAATTGTAGCTCAAGCAATTTGGAAAGAAAGTTTTGAAAAGGGATTTGAAATTTCATGGTTAAAACGTGTTTCCAGTAAGAAGTAAGTGTTGCAACTAGATCCAGGGAAATGAGAGCATCACATGATATCAAAGTTTGTAAGAATTAATGAAGGAATCTACCTATTGAAGTTAGGTTGCAGAGCTCTGAAACTGGATTTCTATGGAGCAATATAGGGCACGATTCTTGAATATAATTATATAGTTAGCTTCAGGGAAGATCAAGGAAGCTGAATTGATGAAAAAATTAGATTGAAAAAGGCTTGAGAATGGATTTCGAAGTTGCTGAATTCTGAGTTA
This sequence comes from Vicia faba, assembly GCA_948472305.1. NCBI lineage: Eukaryota > Viridiplantae > Streptophyta > Magnoliopsida > Fabales > Fabaceae > Vicia > Vicia faba. The sequence continues at coordinate 1,035,630,821 of OX451741.1, forward strand.
GGGAATAAGTTTGGCAGGGTGATTATGGCTATCCAAGCTTGAGGAAATGAATGGGGAATGACCCTCTATTTATAGGGAATCAAATGGAATGTCCAAGCGTGTAGGATCTATAGTAACTCCGATTCAAGCCCACAAATATAAAGCATACAAAGCAAACAATTGAAAACACAATGATCTAATCCTAAGGTACACCCCACTTATAAGAATAGTCCCCAGCAGAGTCGCCAGTTCTGTGATACGGTGGGAAAGAACTGACTGTTTTTTGGAATGCTGGTATGCGTTTTGCGTTTGTTTTCGCAAAATGTCGCGGTAAGCAAGAGTCGCCACCGACTTTTATTTTATCCAACAAGGAAAGGAAAAAAGCACAGAAAAATTCCTTTTTTGAGATATTTCTCGGGTTCGAGGGGTAGATTATAGAAAGGGAAGGTGTTAGCACCCTTTCTATCCGTGGTTATCCACGGGCTCTTAGGTACTTGCTCAATTGTTTTCAAAAATTGGCTTGCTTTGTGTTTGTGGGTTTGAAAAAGTTTTTGTTTGAAAAAGGAGTGTAAGTGTGAAAATTTGTTTTGTTTTGAAAGAGCAAGTATCTAAGAACCATCTACCTACTCGAAAAAAGGAATCGTTCTATGCTATCTTCCTTTAGACAATGCTATCCCACTATTGATGAGTAGGTAGCATCGTCGTTGGAGTTTTAGGGTCAATTCGAATGCGGGACTTACGGTCACCAAAGTAATGTTAGGACGCCTTAGCGGTAACCCTAATGTCTTAGATCATTTGTTTTGAGGCAACAATATCTGAGGCATCTGTTTCGAGGCGACTATGATCTTCGGACAAAAGGGCGACCTCTAAAACAACCTATACTCAATGACCGCATTACGAAGGCAACCAAGTGGGGTGTACCCTAAGAGTGCGCATGTGCGAGTGTGTTGTTTTCAGTTATTTTGTCTTTATACATGTCAATGGTTATCTATGTTGATTTTAGGTTAAACATTCAATCTTGTCATGCATACCTATTATCAAACATCTAACAGTTATATTTTTGCGGAAAATAAATTGCGGAAATTAAATTACAAGGCGTCGGGTATTTACATCGCCAAAAGCAACCCTTTGAAATTTAAATGCGGAAAATAAATAAAGCGATAAAAATATTTAAAGTCCTATTAAACTATTACATTCCGAAAACAAATACAATATTTAATAAAATGGATCGCGTGCGGGAAATTAAATCAAATGCGAGTTCTAGGGTTTTGACCCTTTGTTATTTAAAGAAAAGATTTTTTAGTTTTTTTTTAATTAAGAAAGAAATTAAACTAAATTAATTATTAAATTAAATTAATTAAACTAATTAATAAAAATAAATATTTTTGGTTTTTTTGTGTTATTTAAAGAAAGAAAAAAAAATTGATCAATATTAATAAAAACCTAATTATGTCTAAGTTAATTTGATTATTTAAAAAAAATATTAAAGTTATCCTAATTAAAACTAAATTAATATAATTAGTATTTATTAATAAAAATTAAAATTTGGTTTTTATGAAGAAAAATATTTTTGGGTTTTAATTTTATAAAGAAAAAGATTTGATTGGTTAAATAATAAAAATAATTAAACAAACAAATAAATAAAACAAATATGAAATAGAAAGAGTTAGAGGTTTGGGCCTGTTTGGGGGTTTTGAATAGCAATTCCATGGCCCAATTGGCGCAGGCCTGGTTGACTTTGAGAGATTCCATGTGCGCTGGTTGACTGGATCCCATGGTAGACCATCATCTTGGATCACCAGATTTGGCCTTGGGCCATCTGGCGCTTTGATATTTGAGAATGTATGATAGGCCATGTGCTTGGATTTGCACTGGATAACCTGCAGAAAAATAACAAATGCAATTTGGAGGACCTGGGATTCGAACCCAGGTCCTGTTGGTGACTGCCAACTCCCCTTTCCACTAGGCCAACGCGCTTCAATTGTTAATGTATTAAGCAATAATGATAATATGAGAAAATGTGCTAATATGCCAGAACAAAAAAATAAAAACGCGCAAAAATTTGAAAGGGGCAATCAGATGGGGGCACGTGGTCGTCCCTGTCCTCAGGTCTGCAAAGGAATTACCTGCGGATTTAAATCCGCAGCTAAAAGCGTAGGCCATTCCAAAAACTCATCTCAGGCCATATAAACTCCACCCAAGACTATGGTTGCATTCGTCTTCCTCTCCCGGTCACGTCCATGGCCATTAATAGGTCTAATTTTACCTGTAATGAAAACCCCTAAAAAAAACCTAGAAAACCCTACAATGGCGTTTTGCACCACAGAGCAGATAAACACAATCAAATAATATGGAAAGCTTGGAAATTATCTGGTGATTACAAATATACCATTGATTTCTTGTAATGATGCATGGATTTTGAAACACGAAATCAAATTCAGAGGGGGGCCGTGTATCACTTACAATGCGTTTGAGCGTGTATGAAGGCTTGCTAGGGATTGGTTCTGACTCAGTGGACCTCCGGCAATCGATTGGTGTTGAGTTTTGCTTCTGAAAACGCCTCCAAGTGGGATTTTGGTTTCACACTTTTTTTGTGAATTTTGCAATTTTTCTTTCAGTGTTCTTGCAGCCTCTACCCTTCAATTTCGTGTGCTTTCACTTGTATATGTAATGTGGGATGTATTAGGTTAACATTTGTGGATTGAATCCTTGCACATCAATGCCATGAGATTTGATTTGATCCACCATTGAAAGCTTGCCTAATTTGTCAAAAATCCTATCTTTTTGCACTTGGAATGCTTGATACGAGTTTGATGATGATATTGATGATGATTAAGTCCTGAAAATAGAAAAAGATCTCATGTAATCAAGTTTTGGGATTTTATTTGATTTAAATTGATTTAAAATGAAATAATTCAATAAAAAATCAAATAAAATAATAAAATTGATAAATGGACACAAGGCTGAAGCTAGGACACGTGTGAAATGTGGCAAGATCAAATCAAGTGGAAAAGAATGGGCCCATTTGACAAAATTTGATGTTTTGGGGATAGTTGACTTTTGGCAATTTTCCAAAAATGCCCAACTTCAACAATGCATAACTTCTTCAATTTTGAACTTTTGGAGGTGTTCTCCGACTTCTTAGAAATCTTGAGATGTCCTCTAACCAAACCTTTTGGTATCATCTCATTTTGATATTCCATGCTCAAGTTATAAGCTTTGAAAAAAAAGGTGTTTTTGTTGACTTTCAAAAATGACCTATAATGTCCAAATTTGTAACTTCCTGTGAGTGCATTTTATGATCTTGGGGTATGAAGATGGATTGTAGGAAATTGCATCCTCTTCAAAATGAGATTTGGATGAGTCATTTCTCATAAAATATGAGAAAGTATGCTTGGTCAAAGTTGAGTTGACTTTTCCTACAAAATCGTAATTTAGCAACTTTTGAGTCTTGATGAATTTTGAGCAATCCTTGATGAATCATGATCAAACCTTGATAAAATGATGAAATATCCTTCAAAATGAGAATTTTGACAAAAATATTGAAGTTTGACTGTTTATAGGTCACAGTTGACTTTTGCCCTAGCACAGTCGATTTTTGGACCCTTTGAGCAATTGACTGAGCAAACTTCCTCTGCAAGGCTTGAATTTTGACATGGATGACCTTGAGAACATATTAGGATATTGGGGGAGAACTTGAGTTCATTTGGGCTCAAAGCTCTTGATGCAACACAAAACCCTAATTTGGGGTTGACTGCCTTAGGAGATAACTTGACTGTCCAACTCTTGAGCAATCTTGAGCCACTTGGAGATTTTTCTTGCAATGTCTTGAGAAATATGAAAGGGAAAATTTTGGGGTACAACAGCTGCCCCTGTTCAATCTTCTTAAACCTGAGGATGTAGATTGGCTTTCGTGCCTTTCGTGATCCGAAGGTAGAAGATGATTGAACACTAGAGTGCCCAGAAATTTGCACTCGCATGAAGTGGTGTCAGCCTGGTGATGTCGGGAATGGGCTTACAGATGCCATTTGGAGACTGTTGGTAGGAGGTTTGAACTTCGGCTGGAATAAGAATCAGGGAGATCTTAACGTCGATCTGACTGAACCAGAGAAGGTCTTGGATTAACTTTGACTGGATAAGAATCAAAAAAATATTAGACTCGATTTAACTGAACCAGAGGAAAGTCTTGGAATATCTTCAACTGGAATAAGAATCAGGGAGATCTTAGCGTTAACCTGACTGAACCAGAGAAGGTCCTGGATTAACTTTTACTGGATAAGAATCAGAAAAATCTTAGAATCGATTTAACTGAACCAGACGAAAGTCTTGGAATATCTTCAACTGGAATAAGAATCAGGGAGATCTTAGCGTCGATCGGACTGAACCAGAAAAGGTCTTGGATTAACTTTGACTGGATAAGAATCTGAAAAATCTTAGAATCGATTCAACTGAGCCAGACGAAAGTCTTGGAATATCTTCAACTGGAATAAGAATCAGGGAGATCTTAGCGTCAATTTGACTGAACCAGAGAAGGTCTTGGATTAACTTTGACTAGATAAGAATCAGAAAAATCTTAGAATCGATTTAACTGAACCAGACGAAAGTTTTGGAATATCTTCAACTGGAATAAGAATCAGGGAGATCTTAGCATCGATCTGACTGAACCAGAGAAGGTCTTGGAATATCTTCAACTGGAATAAGAATCAGGGAGATCTTAGTGTCGATCTGACTGAACCAGAGAAGGTCTTGGATTAACTTTGGCTGGATAAGAATCAGAAAAATCTTAGAATCGATTTAACTGAACCAGACGAAAGTCTTGGAATATCTTCAACTGGAATAAGAATCAGGGGGATCTTAGCGTCGATCTGACTGAACCAGAGAAGGTCTTGGATTAACTTTGACTGGATAAGAATCAGAAAAATCTTATAATCTATTTAACTGAACCAGACGAAAGTCTTGGAATATCTTCAACTGGAATAAGAATCAGGGAGATCTTAGCGTCGATCTGACTGAACCATAGAAGGTCTTGGATTAACTTTGACTGGATAAGAATCAGAAAGATCTTAGAATCGATTTAACTGAACCAGACGAAAGTCTTGGAATATCTTCAACTGGAATAAGAATCAGGGAGATCTTAGCATCGATCTGACTGAACCAGAGAAGGTCTTGTGAGAGCATCTTTCTGAGGAATCCGCTAAAACAGCCCTCAATAGATGTAGTTTTAGGGGACTACCAGGTCATATAAGTAGTCAACGGTGTTTATTGATTCGTCTTTTCCCTGAAAAGGTAAAGAGTTAGTCATATGCAATGTCATGATGTATGAAATGCATGATATATATCAAGCAATGATGCTCTCAAAATAAATGAGATTGTGTGGTATGATGCGTATATGCATGTATCATGATGTATGGAAATATAATGTTTCTAGCTGGGGAAAATAACTCCCGGATAGCTGCTGAAGAATAGAGCTAGATTCTTCGTTTCCGCTGGGGATGGAGAACGAAGAGAATAAACCTGCAAGAGAGGATGACTCCGTTGGGGGGAATAAACTGATGAGGAGATTACTCTCTGGGGAAGAGATGTTCTGCTGAAGATTCCACTGATAAATTCCGTCGGGATGAATTATCGTTGCTGGTGATATTGAATCCTATTGGGGATTGAATTCCTGTTTGTGAAAGGAAAGAAATCCGTTGGGGATGATCTTTGGTTGCGACTTCTCTGGGAATAACCTTTTAGACTCTTATGGGGATAATCCTTTGAGTTCTGCTGGGAATGATCCTTTAAACTCGGCTGGGGAGACTTATTTTTGTACTCCGCTGGGGATAAATTTCCAGAGTCTACTGGGGATGATTCTCCCAACTCCGTTGGGGAAGCTTTTTCAGACTGCGCTGGGAAAATTTTAACTCCACTGGGGATATCTTGTACCCTTCCGGGGAGCATTCTTATATTCTGTTGGGGAATATTAAGATTACCGGGGATATCAAGCCTTTTTAGTGCTGATGGTAGATAAACTCTGCTTGGGGAGAATATTACCAATTCATTCACAGCTGCAAGTCTCGGATGGGGAGAGCTATCATTACTGTCCTACTCTGTGGGGAGTGAAAGTACCTTAGCTATATTCTTCAACTGAATTTACCTTGTACCTGGTGGATAGAGCAACTGTAAAGTTTGGACAATTCTCATTTCCCTTGTTTCTTATATTACCCTGTGATACGGTGGGAGAACTGACTTGGGATTTTGCGTTTGTGTTCGCAAATGTTTTGGTTTAGCAAGAGTCGCCACAAACTTTTTATTTTATCCTAAGGAAAGGTCAAAAAGCACAGGAAAGACCTTTGAGATGTTTTCTTGGGTTCGGGGAGTAGATTATAGAAAGGGAAGGTATTAGCACCATTTTTATCCATGGTTATCCATGTGCTCTTAGTTACTTGCTTAGATCACTTGCTTTGCATTTCTATTGTTTGAAATGGTGCTTTGTATGTGATTTTGAAAGATGTTTTGGAAAGAGGCCATCATTGTGGCAACCTTTGTAATGATTCTTGTTTGAATGTATACAAAGGTGTTTTTGTCTTTTGAAAAGTTTTCAATGTTTTGAAAGTAGGGTTTTGAAGTTGCGTTGTGAAGTGTGTTTTGAAAAGTAGCAAGGGTGTTTTTTGCAAGCTTGATCAAGTAACTAAGAGCTATCTACCCTATTTTACTCAAAGATCTTTCTTATGTTTTTAACCCTTTTAACAGTGTTGTTTCACCATTGTATTTGGTGAACAACCTTGTGTTAGGATGTTAACGGGACATGCACGGGTCATCGTATAGACCATGATAGCAATGGTGTCAAGTATCTTTGGCAATTTTCTTGAGGGACTTGATCATTTTGTTTAGGCAACTCAGATAGCGTCATCGAGGGACTATGATCTTTTGTTTTGTTTTTTTGTTTTGCCAAAGTACTTGACATGCAACATGGTCCATTTTTGAAGGCAACAAGTGGATTGAAACCCTAGGGGTGCATGTGTGCATTGTGTTTGTTTTTCATGCATTGTTATCTTTGGATTAGGTCAAACTACTTGTTGATTTTATTTTGCATACAAACCCTAGGTCTAGGCATGGCATAATTGGAAACTTTTAAATGTGCGAGAATTTAAATGCTACACTATTACAATATGATATAGGGAGGGGGGGTACAAATTTGAATTGAGGTTTTTGACAAGAAATTAAATTCTAAGTTATTACAACCATATTGAATGTACAAGGCAATATTTAACATTTAAATAAATACAATTAAATAAATATCAAATAAAATGTATTATGCAAAAAGATTTTTATGTATGTAAAAAAAAGATATTTTTCAATGTGAAATGTAAATATATAAATAAAATAAATAAATAAAAGGAGTCAATTTTAATTATTTTAATTATTTAGGGCAAAACCCTAATTCTTAAATAAATAGCATTATTTATTAATTATATATAATAATATATTAATTTATACAAAAATAAAAGTATATTGTAAAAGAAAAAAGATGTTTTTAGTGTAAAATATTAATAAAAATAAAACGTATTATTTTTGTATTTTTTGTTCTAATTATTTAACTAAATGAAGTGTGTATATATATATATATATATATATATATATATATATATATATATATATATATATATATATATATATATATATATATATATATATATATATATATATATATATATATATATATATATATATATATATATATATATATATATATATATATATATATATATATATATATATATATATATATATATATATATATAGTGAACGCTTCTTACCACAAGACCAATGGATTTTCTTTGTTACATATATGCATCAATAAATATTCATATCAATAACATATTAATTACAATTAATAATAAATTTTCTTAACTAGTTGGTTTAAATAATTTTGAAAATTTAAGTAATTTTTTTAAATTTAAGTGATTTTTGAAAATTTAAAATTTTAAAAAAGTTACAGTAAAAAGATAAAATATGTAAAACATTTTTTTTAAAATTATTTAAACCAACTACTTAAGAAAATTTATTGATAATTGTAATTAATATGTTAATGATATGAATATTTATTGATGCATGTATGTAACAAAGAAAATGTATTGGTTTAGTGGTATGAAGTGTTCACTACAAACAGTATGTCCATGGTTCAATTCCTACTGAAGGACAAAAATTTTTTAACTTTGAATTAACACTCAATTAATAAAATATTAATATAAATGCCATATGAAATTAAAAATTAATTAAAAATGACAACTAAACAAGCCATGTCATTAAAATAATAATAAAAATATAAGCCACATCAGCCTTTTAGGTGATGTGGCATCCTCAAGGTAAAAACTGAAATTTTTAAAATTTGTCATATGAGTGAAAATAGGTATTAACCATTTTTTATATTTAGACAAAAAATAATAAAGTCAGAATAAAAAATAAAAATGTCAAAATGATGAATATTCAAATAAATGGGCCAGGAGGGTGTAAACTGAAACGTGGGGTGTTAGAAGTGAAAACAACCAGGCCCGACCCAGTCAGACTTCTTCTTCTTCCTCTTGTTCACAAAAACGCGCGTTCTGTTCATCAATGGCTATCTCCTGATTCTTTGATTTTTTTGACAAAACTTATAACATGAAAATTGTAGAGCATGAAACAACAAATTCAACCATATAAAAAACTTGAACTAACTCTCAAAGACCAGAGAGAATTTCTCTGGCCCTAATTTCTAACCTAGTTTTTTCAGAAAGTTCATGGGTGAAATTCTCTTAGCACGATTAATGTAAATGAAAACTAAGCATATGTATGGCTTCAGGGCTATGAGTACAACATATTTCATTCACAAACCTAAGCCTAATTATTCCTAAATAGAGAGATAGAAGTCCATGAAATACCTGTTTCAGTTGAGTTTGAGTTGGACAATGTAGCAACCTTCAATGGTGTTTGAGCTTCTTTTGAGCTTGCCTGAGGTCCAAGGAAGCTTTCCCAATGCTTGGCTTATTTTGAAAAAGCTTGAATCGTGCTGTAGAAGTCAACCTGCAGAGCTTTGAAACAAAAATGGCAAAGTGTGTTAGAGGTGTTACAACTAGCAATGGATGATCTGGATAGCTTAGATATGTTAGTTGGAAGGTGTTTGAAATATTTTTTGACAAAATGTACAAGTGAAATTGGTTATGGCTTGAAGTTTGTAGAGCTTGCCCTGTTTTGCAGCAAAACAGGGATTTTGTGTACCAAGAGGTTTTGGAGGCAGAAGGGTCGTGTTTATGACTTGTTGGGAGCTATCAAACTTGTCTACAATGTTTGTGTAAGCTGGTTTTTGCAGATGTGGAAGATGGCTTGTATTTTGCAAGTTTCTTCTTTTTCAAGAAAGAGTGTGTGTCTTCTCAATGCAAGCCTGCACAAGCCCTATATCATGCTGCATACTTTTCTTTTGGTTCTTGGAATTGGTAGATTGAATCTTGCTTCAGAGATATGGCCCCATGCCTCAAGGATTTTGGTTTGACATAAAGTGCAACTTTACAAAAATGGCATTTTACCTTTTTCCAAATAAGGATTAATCTTGTATGTAATGTCCAAATGACCAAGATAACACCTTAACTCAATGGTTATGCATTAAATTCTGGAGTGCAAGTTGGTTTTGAGGCCTGCAAGCTAGTACCAAACATGCTGATTTGAAAATGCAAGTTTGTATGAACATGTATTGGTCATGGACAAAAGTGAGTTTTTGCCAACTTCAAGCATTCGATTCTCTCTAACCAAAAGGGTGTTTGAGGATTTATTGAACAATTTGGAAAGCTTAGAACATGTACTATAATACATATTTGAAATGAAACTTGAAACTCCAAGTGTAACCAGGTGAAAAATGGCCAATAAGATGGGTCAAAATCCTGCCTAAATTAGGGCAAAATTTCTCTAAGTTAAAAGTTTTAGGTACCCTTGTTTCAAAAATCATAACTTGAGATACATGTCTCTTTTGAGAAAACTTTGTGAATAAAAGTTGTAGACTTTGTTATGGACTACAACTTTCATGTTGCAAGTTTTGTTTGAATCCATTTGCATCTTGGTGAAAAAATGGGACAAACTTAGGAAAAAATAAGAAAATTTCATAACTTAGAAAATTTCGAAGTTATGAAAATTTTTCATTTTAAACCCTAATTTGTATTTTTGGGTTTCTTGATGAACAAGTTTCATAATTTGACATGTCTTGATGAAAAATAACTCTTGGCACTTGACCAAAAAGTCAAAGTTTGACTTTTCAGTATACAATCAAATTTTGACCAGTTGACTAAACAATTCATCTGTCAATCCTATGCATTTGAGATCTTTTGAACTTGTTTAATGGGTCAAGACAATTTCATTGATCCCTGGAGTCCATGTGAGAGCTTGATTTGCCATTGGCTAGGTCAAACAATCAAAAATTGCCTTTGTGCAGTCAAAACCCTAGAAATGACCATTTTGTCCTTTTGGTGATCTGATCAAATTTCTTGTGGAATTGTGATCCAAACTTGATCAAATGGTTCATATGAGTTCATAATGTTGATGTGGGTCAAATTTCATGAGGTTTAACTGTCAATTGGCCACAATTGACTTTTTCCCCAATACAACTGATTTTTAGGTCAACTGTCCAATTGATTGGGCAGAAATTTGAATCAAGGCTTGAAACTTGGTATGGACAAACTTGTGAGTCCAACATGAAATATGAAAGTCAATTTGGGCATTATAGGTCAAAACATCCCTGTGCAAACTCAAACCCTAATTTGGGTCAACAGTGCAAGGAGGTGTCTTGAGCAGAGCAAACCCTAACTTGATATTGAATTCCAAGAGTCTTGTAATGAGAAATGTTGGTGAAATGAGAGAGAAAATTTTGGGGTACAACAGTTGCCCCTGTTCAATCTTCTTGAACCTGAAGAGTTAGATTGGCAAGTTTTCCTTTCGCGACTCGAAGGTAAAAGAGGATTGGACACTAGAGTGCCCGTAAATTTGCACTCGTCAAAACATGGCTGAGGAAATGGGCTTAAAGATGCCATTCAGAGATGGTGGAATCTTGCTGGATATGGGCTTAAAGATGCCATCCAAGAATGTTTGTTGAACTGCAATGTGGTATGTCAGAAGAATGAGCATCAAAATGGTATCCGTGTCTGGAATGCATTTGAACTGTATCTGGAGACTGAGTCCGTATGAGCAAAAGAATGGCTCTCGTGTCTGGAGCGTATCTGAGCTGTAACTGTATTGGAATTTCGAATGAATATTAGAATGACCGCCGTGTCTGGAGTGTATCTGTATTGTATCTGAATTCTGAGTGGGCGACAGAGAAACATCTGTGTATGGAGCATCTCTGAGCTGGGGATAAATTCTGAATGAGTGACAGAATGGCAACCGTATATGGAGCGTATCTGGACTGTATCTGAAGTTGAGATCTGTATGAGTAGCAGAATGACTTCCGTGTCTGGAGTGTATCTGAACTTGAAGTTGATAGTTGAATCTGAATGAGAAATAGAATGGCTTCCGTGTCTGGAGCATATCTAGTCCGTATCTGATTGCTGGAGTCTTAAATGAGTAGTAGAATGACCGCCGTGTTTGGGGTGTATCTGTACTCTATCTGAATAATTGTTAACGATAGCCTTTTAATCTTATCCTGAAAGGGGTAAAATGTTAGCTAAAACACAAAGTTATGTTGCATGATATGCATGATGCAATGAACTGTAATCTATGTTTATGATATATGAATGTAATGGTTATGCATGTAAGCTGAGTAGCCGTCTTACTGAGGAAAATAAATCCTTGATAACTGGAGATAATGAAATCTTTGATTTCTTTCGGGGGAAGTAAATCCTTGACCAATGTTGGGGATCCCGAGAATCTTTGAATACTGAAGATGAGAAATCCTTGCTGACTGCTTGGGGATTAAAGATCTTTGATTGTTGAGAATGAGAAATCCTTGAGGCATTGCTGGGGGATTGAATATCCTCGGCGAATGGTGGGGATTTAACGAGAGCTTTGACAACTTCTGTGTGGAATGAGAATCCTTCATGACTTTCCTGGGAAATAAGGAGAACTCTGAAAACCTCTACTGGGGAGTTAGAACCTGGGAGGCTTCTGCTTGGAGAAATGAGACCGAGAATCTTCGATCTGTTGGGAGATAACTCTGAGGGAAATGTTCACTAATCTGGCTCCGCTGGGGAAGAAGGTTTAGAATATTCTGACTCCGCTGGGGATAGGTTCTTCAGGGTTTTCAGGCTCCACTTGGGGATCGGGACTTTGAATTCTGACGGGAGTTTTTGAAACTTAACTCAGCTGGGGAATCAAGTTTTTTAGAACGCACTGGCTCCGCTGAGGATCTTGAAGTTTAACTCTGCCGGGGAAATAATACTCCAAAATTTTTAGCTTTGTTGAGGATCTGAATGATGTATCGTAGGGGATTTCTTCTGGAATAGCAAAAATATTTCTTCCTAATCCCATCAGTAATTATCCTTTTTCAATTTTGTTTTATTTGTAAGCAGTGATAATATTCAAATGCATATGCCTATTTTAACAAAACATTGGACGTTTTCAAATAAAACATAAGTGTAAAAAGAAAAGAAAGGAAAACAAATTTCTGCACTTTGAAGTATATTTGTATTAACTTTTGTGGATATTTTTGTACAAAAGAGACAGACATCCTAGTAAGAGAATGTTGTCGTAAAAATTGAAAAAATTTATACAAAAGAAAGATGGCTATGTGTAACAATTCCATGGGGTTCCCATTCTTCTATAGCCTTCACAACTCTGAATCTTTTGTCCATTCGCTGCTTCGTCTGCCGATGACTGGATTGATCAGAAGCTTGGAGCTTGTTGGTGAAGATATTGTTCTTAAAGTGATCTGACGAGACATAGTCATACGCTTTAATTCCCTAACTTTTTCCTGGACCGCCCTTTCGGGTTTTCGATCCACCGGGAAACCCTTTTTTGCCCAAGTCGCCCTTTCGGGTTTTCAACTTGCGGGTGTACAGATTTTTTTGTTTTATCCCTAACTTTTGCCTGAACCGCCCTTTCGGGTTTTTGATTCACCGGGATGCCCATTTTTGCCCAAGTCTCCCTTTCGGGTTTTCAACTTGCCGGGTCGTTTTATGCATAGTATCTTTTGACTATGTATGCGTTCGCAGGGTGCGGCAAATCGTTGCCGTCCATGGTGGTCAGAATCGTTGCCCCTCCAGAAAAGATGCTCTTAATCACAAATGGTCCTTCGTAAGTAGGAGTCCACTTGCCCCTGGGATCACTTTGCGGCAAGATGATTCACTTGATTACAAGATCTCCGACTTGATATACTTGACGTCTAACTTTCTTGTTGAAAGCCTTGATCATCCGTTTTTGATACGTATGACCATGAAAAACAGCAGTAAGTCGCTTCTCGTCAATCAAATTAAGTTGATCAAGCCGGGTCTGAATCCAATCGTCTTCACTCAAACCAGCGTCCTTCATAATTCTTAAGGAAGGGATCTGAACTTCCATGGGTAGCTGTTTACCGTTGTTATTGGTAAACAACCGCTGATCCTCTAAATGGTTACTTATTTGGTTACTCGCAGGATCGATCAGATTGATCCTAGGACATAGGTTGATTTTGAGGTTTTGATTAAATTGGATAATGGTTAGATGGCAATAAAATAAAGAGGCTTTAAGTAAATTGCATGAAGAAGGACTTTGATAAAATAAACAAAGGCTTTAAATGAAGGGCTTCGACAGGAAAAGTAAAGAAGAAAGCAAGTAAATTTCTGGAAAAGTAAATGACTTTGATTAATAAAGTTGGTGTTTCACACATACATTTCTCAACAATTCTTTCTCACACGCTGGGTACTCGAATCTATATGAGTGACTTTGTATATAATTGTGAACACACGCGAGAAACTGCGTGAACTACTACTATTTATACTAAAACATCCCAAGTAACCGTCGGGCAGTTACACTGCTTCGAGATGATTCCACTTGGCACGTTCTCAACGTTCGATGCTCCAGATCTTTGCACGTTGCACTTGGTAACCGCTGGAAACCGTTTTCCCTCCAAATGCTTGAATTTCAAACCGTTCCACTCTGAACCATCGAACACCTTCGTCGAGAAGCATCTTCGACGAGAAACACCTTCGACGTCGAAGGCAACCAACTTCTCCCTTGGAAGAAATCTTCTAAGTACATTGCCATCTTTCGATGGGTATTTCAACGGACTTAGCTGGTCGAAAACAACCTTCAGCTTTAATGGCTGACCTTAATGAAACAAGGGTGTCGAATTTAAGAGCCAACAAATTGCCCCCCAAGAATGCCTTATTTTGACTCTGAAAGAAAAAGGCATTCTTTGAAATGCCATTCGACACCTGTCTTTTCATTTTTTAGTTACAAATTAAATTATGCACTTTTTGTTGTCTTCTACCAACCACTGACAATCCCAAGAAAAACCATCATTTATCCGTACCTAAGACGTCACCTCAGTACGGCGTGCAGTGTGCCAAACGTCATTTCACCAATTGTCATCATGACAATTTCCAAAAACGAGGGCGCACGCTGCACCCTTCCATTTCTGCAGAACAACTAAAACAACAGGGAGACGCCACGTGTCCCACTACCTTCTGCAACATTAAATGGCATTTAATGTCCTCGAATTTGGGGATTTCCCCCACTACTATAAATAGCAGTAAGTACCCTTTTTTGGGACTTTTTCCGCTACCTTGCTTTCAGAATTCCTCCTTTGCATACAAACTCTTGTCAACTTTGCAAACCTTTTGCTTTTCACTTCATCTTCAACCTCGTTACCAACAATGGCATCTGGTTCTTCCAACGCTCCTAGCGCCAACGCTCCCTCTGGAAATGTCAAGCCTAGGGTTTTCTCGACCGCTCCAGTAGTGACTCCCACGGGCCAACGAAGGGTCCCTGAACCTTTGGACATTGCTGTACGTGATGCTTACTCACGCCACCTTATGATTCCGGTTGGATATTCCAACCAGATCTTTGCTATGTCTGGCCCACTGTACCCAAGCATTGCTGAGGCCATGAAGATCAAAAGTTACTTTCCGGTACTTGAGAGACTCAAACCAGTTGGATGCTCCAAGAAAGATGCAGAGGATAATGAAGATCCTGCTAAAGAGAAAATCGACCTTCGTTTCTTCAACAAAGGTGTTAGGGCTTTCAGGTCTGGCCCTAGCCTTATTCCTGATTATAGTGCTTGGTTGGAAAAAATGGAGAAACGCCAGGCTTCGATCTGGAAAGACATGGGGATTTTCGACCTGGTTATGCTGTCGAAGACAGGTCTTAACTATTCCCCAGAGATGTTGATAGCTTCTCTACTCTTCTGGGACTACACCCATTTCACCTTCCATCTTCCTTGTGGAATGTTGACTCCCACGCTCTTCGACGTGGCCGCCATCACTGGCCTTCGACCCACCGGGGACTACTTCGACCCGGAAGAAATGTCGGAGGATCAGATTGGATTCTCTGCCACAAAACCAACCTACACCACCTTCATCAATCACTACCACGATAAGTCGACAGATGCTGTGTCGGATGTCGAACACATTGCGTTTCTAGCCTTATGGCTGACACGCTTTGTGTTTTGCTCCAAGTCCTTACAGGTGACCAAGAAGATGGTCACTCTCGCCACTCAAATCCATCATGGCCAAAATATCTGTTTGGCAGAATTGATTTTGGCTAGCCTGTATGAGTCGATTAGCAACGGAGCGACTCTTCTGAAGATTATCGAGAACAGAGCCAGCCTGCTGCTTGCTGGACCTTTGGCTGCTTCAACTGTGGCTCAATGCCACCTTCGAGTCCTTCTTGCCCAAGAAGATTCAAATAAATGAGCAGGCTCCAGAAATAGCAAACAGACGCGTCGAAGGCACTAGATTGGCTTTGTTGACTCCAATGGAAGATGGGTTGGAGCTTCAACAAACTTTTACAAACTTCGTTCTGATGTTTGCTAGAAGGAAAGAGTTTGCTTCGACTATGGCTCCGTTTGCTCGACGGAAGGTTGGGCCAGAGTGGTTCACAAGGCCACATCCTAGGACGTTAAGTGGTCCTCAGGTTGACGAACATACAACAATGTGGGAGGCATTCCTCACACCAAGAATAATGCCTCTTCGATTCAGGAGCTCTACGACTCACTTAAGTCTTATCGCATATCAACCAAACCTGGTATCTCGCCAGTTTGGTATTATTCAAACACTACCTTCTCCAATTTTTCCAAGGGAGAAGTCTATGTTATACTTCTGCAACGACTACACTGAAGAAGCTGCCACTAAGCATATCAGCAGATATGCTGATCGAACAGTTCTTTCGTTGTTTGACTACCAGCTTAACTTTCTTTGCTCACCATCCTTCGAGGAGTGGTGGAAAAGTTACTACGCTGAGGAGTTTTTCGACGAGAAGGACTTCGTGGATGAGCTTCAGAAATCTTTTGTCCTTGTCTTGGACAAAATAAAGAAATGTAAGTTCATCCTTTCAAATTACTTTGTCTTTCTCTTTCGACTGCTAGCCTGATAATCATTTTGTCTACTTTCAGTTGTTCGAAAGCCTGCGGCCAAGAAGGCTGCAGAAGGCCAACAGGGAGGAGGCCCCTTAACAAAACCTCCACCGCCGGCGAAGACTATAGCGCCGGCGAAGACCACAACAAACCAACAGGGGGAAGGCCCTTCGAAAAAGGCTTCTGCATCGGTAACCAGTCTTTCATTATTTTCTTCTGGCTTTAATTTTTGACTTTCGATGCAACTGCTAAATCGAATTCCCATTGGTTTTTTAGGCACCTTCGCCCAAGAAACGGACAGCACTGACGGTCGAATCCGGGAGCGACGAAGAAGATGATTCTCCCCCTGCTCCTCTAAAAAGGAGAAAGCTGAAGAAGGACGTTCCTCTTCCTGAGGCTGCTGGTCGAACAATTAGAATAAAGGTCGCTGGGAGAAAGCACAGGCCACCTCCAGTAATCATTGAGGAGCCAACGGAGGAGGAATTAAACGTTCTTCTCAATAAGCCTGTCGAAAGCGACAATTCCAGCCCTGGGGATGAAACTACTTTACAGGTAATTTCTTTGATCCCTTTGTAACTCAGGTGTCGATACCTACATTCGACTATGTCTCTTTCGAATTTAGAAGATTCTTCTTCTTCTTTTTCAGGACACCACTGAAAGCTCAGCGCCAAGGACTTCTGAAACATTGGAGTCTGTTGAACTCAGCAGGCCACAAGAAAAAAACTTGGCGAACGATGAGGCCCATACTGAAATAAATGAGGCCAATGCTGAGACAGCAGAAAAACCAGCAGAAGATCCACAAACAGAAGAGCAACAGCCAAAAGAGATTCAGGTGGTGGATCTGTCGGAAGAGAATCGTGACAAAGGGGACCACGGCAACGCTGGCGAAGAGGATCAAGGTGCCGCTGGCGAAGAGAACCAAGGTGACGCTGGCGAAGGGCACCATGATGACGCTGGTACTGCCGCAGTCCGAGTCGAAGGGAATCAAGTCGAGGCAAATGTTACTCAACAGCCTCAAACCCAAGACAATACTGTTGCAAGGGCTGTTACCTCAACAAAGCATAGGTCGAAAGAGGAATTAGAACTCTTGAAGAAAACTGATCCTGTTAGCTATCTGAATGCCATCATCGAGAGCAAAAGTTCGTCTGACGCTAGCCAGGAGGTTCCTACTCTGTCGGGGAAGTCCACTGAAACTTCTCCTCTCGATGAGGCTTTGACGAAAGTTAAGGCTCAGTTTTTCAAGAAGGACTTGATGAAAGCTTTGGAGGGGGACCCTACTGCTCCATCATATTTGGGGGCTGTTTTGAATGCCGTAGACTTGTTAGCTGTGCCTCCAGAAGTCTCAGGCTTTATCATGGAGTTACACTCCATTATCGATCAAGTCTCAGCAGATTATCGGCGACAAAGGGGCTTTAATAGCCAGCTTGAAGTGTTTTATGGCAAAAGCTCTTCTGCATGGACTGTTGTAGCAGAGACAACTTCTCGAATTGCGGAGCTGTCGAAGCAAAAAGCATCTAAACAAGAAGAAGTGGATGCCATCGATCGAGAGAATGCTTCCCTCAAGGCGCAAATCGAAGAAATAGAGGCTAAGATAAATGCTAATACCAAGCGCAAGGAGGAACTTCTCTCGACTGTTCCAGACACCGAAAGTCAAGCTGAAATCACACAAGGCCTAGAATTTGCTGAGAAAGCCCAAGGCTTCGACTATCAAATTGCCAAGCTTGTGCAGGCGAATGCCTTCTGCAACAAAAGATTGGAGCTGCAGCAAACCAAATACCTTCGACTCAAGGACTCCATTCCCTTCTGATTGATTTAGCCTTTTAACCATATTCTGTAATATGTATTCGACAACATTGCCATTTTGGCTAAATTATAAAAAATTTCCATTTTGGCTTTTTTATGGTTAATTTAGTCATTACTTGTTATTTTATTTTTATCTCTTGGAGTGTAGGTTTGTACTTTTTCAAATATTTACCATTTACTCTCAAGAGCCTTTTATCTTCACCTAGCTCTTCGACTTCATAGGCCCCACCAGAAAAAGTCTGGATAACTCTGAATGGTCCTTCCCATTTGGGTGACCATTTTCCCATGCTTCGATCCCTTCGATCCATGGGAAGAATCACCTTCCAAACTAGTTCTTCAGGCGAAAATACTTTAGGTTTCACCTTTTTATTATAAGAGTCTTCTACTCTTTTCTTCTGAAGCCTGAGTAGGTCAAGAGCGCACAATCTTTCTTCGTCTAAATCCACTAGTTCGTCTAACATCATATCCCAATAAATTTCAGAGGGAATATCATAATGTCTCTGAACCCTTGCAGATTGAAGACAAATTTCTGCTGGCAACACTGCATCATGGCCAAAAGTTAGCCTATATGGTGTTGTACCTATGGCTTCTTTTGGGGACGTTCGACAAGCCCACAAAATCGGTCTAACGTCTTATGCCAATTTTTTGGTTTCTTCCCAACATGCTTTTTTATCAAGCCAATCACTACTTTGTTCGCTGCTTCGACTTGACCATTTGCCTGTGCATAATAAGGCGTTGATGTTAGGAGTTTGAAACCTGTTTCCTGAGCGAATTCCTGCATCTTCCGACCAGTGAAAACTGACCCTTGATCAGTAGTTATAGTCTCAGGGATTCCATACCTAAAGATAATGTTCTTTTGAATAAATTCAATGACATTTTCTTGGTCTACATTGACTAAAGGGATAGCTTCGATCCACTTAGTAAAATAATCAATGCCTACCAGTATATACTTCTGACTCTTTGATGATGCTGGTCGAATCTCTCCAATGAGGTCCAACGCCCATCCTCTAAAGGGCCAAGGTTTCACTATCGAGTGAAGTTCGCTTGCTGGTACATGTTGGATGCCTGTATGTACTTGACATTCTTGGCAACCTTTGGCGAACTCAACACAATCTTTCAGCATAGTGGGCCAGTATAGTCCTTGTCGAAACAACAACCATTTCATCTTATGGCATGCTTGGTGAGCCCCACATGCTCCAGCGTGCGTAGTCGAAAGGGCTCTGTATGCCTCAGTTTCACTTAAGCATTTTAGCAATACCCCTTCAAGCGTCTTCTTGAATAACTCATTACCCATGAGTACATAACTCAACGCCCTGTACTTTGTTTTTCGTTATGTCGAAGCTCATGGATTTTGAAGATAATCCACAATGGGTTTCCTCCAATCCTGTTCTGACAAATTATCTATGAACGAAATTTCGAAGTTACTTTGATCAGCATATCCTAGTCTTGTCGATTCCAAGTCTGTTGGTGATAGACAAGTTGCTTTTATCTTTTCTCGAACTTCGATTGCTCTTTGTAATCTCGTTTTTGAAATCTTATACCCAGATGCAATTTGTGCCAAGTCGTTGGCTATTTGATTTTCCACTCTGGGTATGTGTCGAATATTGACCATTTCAAATTTTTTCAATAAACGATTTGCTATCACAAAGTACATAATGAGATTTTCTCTTATGCATTTATATTCCTTTGTGACTTGCTTAATGACTAACTCTGAGTCTCCCATTATTTCGACTCGAGTTGCCCCCAATTCCAACAATATTTCAAGGCCAGTAATTAGAGCTTCATACTCAGCCTCATTGTTCGAACAAGAACCTGATATCTTGTACTTGAATGTTGTTGGAATTTTTTCTGGAGAAATGATCAAGACCCCTACTCCCGTTCCATCTTTATGGCTGGAACCATCGAAGTAGAATTTCCAAGGTTCTATCTCCAAGGTTAAGGAGTATTCAGTTAATGCTAATGCCCACTTGCCAATTCGACTGTGCAAGATAGGTTTCGACAACATGTACTTGAAAACATCAAAATGAGACGAAACATACACATCAACTGGTTTTATATATTGCTTGAGTTTTGTACAAGAGAAATACAGACATAGACACAATTTTTCAACTTCACTATATCTAGTTTATGCATCGTTCAAAACTCTACTAAGATAGTAAATGGGTCTTTCGACTCCATTCTCATCTTCTTGGGCTAACATGCTTCCCAAAGTTTTGTCGGATGCAGCTATGTACAATCTCATACTCCTATTGCTACAAGGAGGCACCAAAATAGGTGGCTTAGTGAGGTACCCTTTGATTTTGTCGAAGGCTTCTTGTTGCTCTTGCCCCCATTCGAACCCCTCTTTATTCAGTCGAAGTAAGGGTGAAAAGGCCTGAGCTTTCCCACTTAGGTTAGATATAAATCTCCTTAAGAAATTTATCTTGCCTAACAGAGATTGCAGTTCCTTCTTATTCGATGGCGCTTTCGCTTCCAGAATTGCCTTCGTCTTGTTCTGGTTGATTTCGATTCCTTTCTTGTGGACAACGAAGCCCAAGAAATCTCCAGCTTTCACACAAAATGCACACTTCAAAGGGTTCATCTTCAGACCATGTTCTCTCATTCTTTCGAACGATTGTTGAAGGTGGTCAATATGATTCTTCCTGGAAACAGATTTTATAACAATGTCATCAATATATACTTGCATAAAAGTGTTAATAAAATCATGGAAGATAGTATTCATTGCTCGCTGGTATGTTGCCCCAGCGTTCTTTAGGCCAAAAGGCATCACTACCCATTCGTAAGTGCCTAGGGCCCCAGGGCATCGAAAAGCTGTTTTCGACACATCCTCTTCAGCAATGAATATTTGATTATATCCTGAATAACCATCGATCATACTCAGGTATTCATAGCCAGCGGCAGAATCGACTAGCATTTCTGCCACAGGCATAAGATATTCATCTTTGGGCGTAGCAGCATTCAAATCTCTGAAATCTATGCACACCCTTAATGTACCATTTTTCTTAATCACTGGCACAATGTTTGCAATCCATTCGACATACCTTGTAACGCGTATGAATTTGCATTTCAGCAGTCTTTCGACTTCCGTTTTGATCTTCGACAGTATTTCTGGAGCGAAGCGTCTTGGACTTTGCTTGATTGGCTTCTTCCCAGGTTTGATTGGCAACTGAAGTTCTACCAATCCTCTGTCGAGACCAGGCATTTCGTCGTAATCCCATGCAAAATAGTCTTTGAACTCTTTCAACAATTGGATTACTTCCAACCTAAGTTCTGGGTCAATTTTGGCGCTGATGTAAGTTGGCCTTTTCTCTGACCCTTCGCCTAAGTTGATTTCTTCTAAAGGATCTTGCGCTAACATTTTAATGTTGTTCGCCAAGGGGTCCTTTTCGAAGCCCAAAGGCTCATCGTCATAGATGGCGTCGAGCCTCTGTTCCTGCATTTCTTCTGGCATGATATCAGGGGGTTCTGGATCGAAATCCTTTCCTGGACCTGCAGCAGATAACTGTTGATCATTGGCCTGTGTGGCCATGTACTTCACTTTGGCTTCGAGAGCCGTTATCATCTTAGTTTCGGCTACATAAGCCGAAATTCGCTTCAATGATTGTGACTCAGTCATTATCACTGAATTCACTTCCCCAACCAGTTGGTTGGATATCAGTTAACCCACTGAAGTCTATGTGGGACAAGTCTTCTCTGTCCCATTGGAAACCATGCTCAGGATGCAGGTATAGGGAACAAAAAGTGTTTGGCGCTGGCGCCAAGTCGAAGTCAGGTGTTGGGCATGGCCCTATGTGAGCCAAGTTCTTGTCGAAATCTGCCAGCCCTAGGTGATTCACTTCTCCCAGGTAATAGCTTTGATCTGCCTCTATGTTTTCGACCATCCCATCTGGACGCCATAGGAGCAACCTCTGGTGCATTGATGATGGCACAACACCAACACCATGAATCCATTCACGGCCCAACAAAAGATTGTAGTTAGGTTTGGCCGATATGACCATAAACATTGTTGGTCGAAGGATAGATCCCACCTTGATATCTAGTTGGATCACCCCTATAGTGGTCCCTATGCCGCCCTCATAGTTCGACAGGACCACGTTGTGAGGCTTAATGTCCTCATCCCTTTTGCCAATTTTCCTTAGCATAAAGTGAGGAATAATGTTGATGGTTGCCCCACAATCCACCAATATTTTATTCACTGTAGTTTCTTCGAGTTTAGCCCTTATAAATAAAGGCTTGAGGTGATTTTTCATCGCCTCTGTAGGTGGTTCGAAGAACCCATTTTGTTCCTCAGTAGTGCCATTGTCCATGACGAAATAGCACACTGGCCTATGTTTGGCCATTTCTTGCTCCACTTCCCAGTCACTTGCTTCGACCTCCACCTGTCGGTTGAATTCTCTGGGCAGCACTGAGACTATATTCACCATTATGTCCAAAGTATCATCAGACTCAGAACCATCTTCGTCTTCGATTTCACCTTGGTCAGGCCAAACTAGCCTGTTGGTTACTGGCTCTCTTTCTAGAGGTTTCCTTTGCTTCCTTAGAGGAACATTCGAACTGGTTTCTGCCTTTGGTTCATTGGCAGCCTCCCTCTCAGCTTTTCGTCTCCTTTGGTATCTCCTCCATTGAGATCGAGACATGGGATTTTTTCCTTTGTAGTTTCTTGACACTTGTGCAACTTTAGGTGCAGCAACTTGAGGCTCTTTCTTTTGTGTTAAAGATGAACCCCTTGGCACGTCGAAAGAGTGCCATCTCTCCTCACTTGGCCTCTTTCGACCAGAGGTTTTGTACCAGGTATCTACTGGCACATTTGTTGGAGGCCTGAAGGTCAATGGCCTCTTTTCTTGGTTTGAACCTCTTTGGGAGGCTCTTCTGGGGTCATGTCGAAGATCAACATTTTCCCTTCTCTTATTTGCTGCTCTTACGCCTTGAATATGCTCAGCAGCTTTTTTGTCAAAGATCGAACTGCATCTTGGACACAACATCACCTCTGACTTCTTTTTCTGGCATCTTTGCAGGAAATCTGCCAGATTTTCATTTTCCCGAGGGAAAGCAGTCTTATTAGCTTGTTCTTGCCTCATGGCCTATTCTGATGCTTTTGGGTCAGAGAGTTCGACCATGTTGATATTCATTGTATCTTTGTTGGCAAGGGTCAACTGCTTCATTTGAATCTCCAAATTCTCCGTCTGGCCTTGAACTATGGCCAAGTGAGAACTGGGTTTTGGTCCAGTTTTTTGTGCTTCAACGGTCTCCAGCTTTGGGCTTTCGACCGCTTTCTGAACTGCTTCAATTGTCTTTCTGGATAAATTCCCAGAAAAACTGCCAAAGACTGGCATGTTGATATGGTCCTTTGAGACTTCGACCATTGTGATTCCTGGCCTCTTCGACTGGCTCCTGGATGCCTCGATCACGTTCACCTCAGAAGGCTCAGCATAGTGGGCTTCAGCCTGCAATGGATTTGAGTCGACAGCCATGGGGGTCTTGTCAGCAAACTTCAACCTCCCTTCTTCGATAGCGTCTTGCACAAGATTCCTGAAAAGAAAACATTGAGAAGTTTTATGGCCCAAAAAATTGTGATATTTGCAAAAGCCTCTCTTCTTTCTTTGATCAAGAGGAGGCACTTTTACCCCTGGGGGTACTATCATTTGGCCATCTTTTACAAGCAAGTCAAATATTTCATCACATTTTGTGATGTCAAAACTATAAGTCTTTTTGGGGAACCTATCGTTGGTCCTTTCTGGACCAATGGGATTTTTCCCACTTGAGGGGACTAACAGTTTGTAAGAGTATGGTGGCCCTTGTTTTAGTTCCGCTAAATCGACTTCTCCTTCTTTGACAGTTATAGTATCGTCGAAGGATTCTGGATCTTCGTCATCCATCTCAACATACATTATCCTCTCTCTCTTATGAGCTTTCGTTGCCTTTGCTTTTTCAGCTTTGAGGCATTCTACCTGTCGAACTCTATCGGCCAGTTGGGCCATGTCTCTCAGGTATTGAGTGTCTAACTTCTTCCTAATGGAATAATCTAAACCGCCTGCGGCTATTTCGACCAACTCATGTTCCGGCACTTGTGTAAAACATCTCGCCTTGAGCAACCTAAACCTATTTAGATATTCGTCTATAGGTTCAGTGAAACGTCTCTTTACACTGGCCAATTCTTTCAGGCTTATCTTGGTTTGCCCCATGTAGAACTGTTCATGGAACAATCTTTCCAACTGGGTCCAATGATGGATCGAATTGGGGGGGAGAGTTGTAAACCAAGTGAAAGCATTCTTTGTTAAAGAACTTGGGAAGTACTTAATCCTCAGGTTTTCGTTATTCGAAATGTCACCTGCTTCGATCAAGTATCTCGCCACATGTTCGACAGTGGATTCTGTCGTGTCCCCAGAGAACTTAGTGAATTTGGGGACTTTACATCTAGGAGGTAAGTCTGTTTGTAACACGTATTCTGACAATGGGGATGTAAAGTTGGGCCTTCGAAAGCCCATGTTCATTCCATTTTGAGTCATGATCCTTTCGATCATGGTTGCCAGATTATTTTCCAAACCCATGTTTTGGTATTGGATATGCTGAACTACTTCGTCAGCATTTTGGTTTCTGTTAACTAACCTTACCTCTGGGGTTATTACCCTAGGTTCCTCGACAGGTTGCTCCAATCGTGCCCTAAGGTTTTCTTCGACAGGCTGTTGGACTTGGTTGATGGTGGTTTCTTCCTCTAAGAATATACCCTGGTTTCCCCTTATTTGCGCCCTTTGGGGCTGTCGAATAGGTTGGGGTACTCCAAAGAAATCAGCCAAACGCGTCATTTGCGCTGTCATCTGCTGATTCGATTGAGTAGTGTTTTGTATTAGAGGGTTCAGCACTGTACTTAAAGTTTGTGCCAACATTTGCACCATATCATGGTTGCTTTCGTCCATTTGTTGCCTCAAGACTACTGTCGAGGCATTTGTAAGGCCATGGGCTACTTGGGACGTTCCTCCTAAGAGTTGGGTCCTATTTCTATTCGCCATACCTACTCCAGAGCCTTTGAATAACGAAGAGGCACTCACTAAAGGGTCTGAAAAAGTGGACGCAGCATTCGTCAGGCTAGCCAAGTCAGAAGTTGGCATGCCATAGAGTGGTTCTCGATTATGACCGCCTGTCATAAATCCTGGGGGAACAAAAGGCCTTGTGCCTAAATTTCCCCTTGGTGAGGGAGTTCCCAAAGGCACTCTGGGGCCTGTGAACGGAGGTAATGGCTCCGTTGCTGTGACCGTTACTGCTGGTGTCGAACCAGCGGTTATCGCTTCACTTACGGTCGGGATAACCATTGCTCCCACATTCGTTTGTGGGATTTCGTTATTGTTTGGCGGATTCGCCATCTCTTCCCTTCTTCTAGCAGTATTGTTATCGTTAGTGTATATTCTACCACTTCTCAATAACATACAACGCTCCTCGAGAAAGATGAGATTATTTCCAAAAATCAACACACAGTCCCATAAGGTGTGCCAATTTGTTTACCGTGGTTATTGGTAAACAACCGCTGATCCTCCAAATGGTTACTTATTTGGTTACTCGCAGGATCGATCAGATTGATCCTAGGACATAGGTTGATTTTGAGGTTTTGATTAAATTGGATAATGGTTAGATGGCAATAAAATAAAGAGGCTTTAAGTAAATTGCATGAAGAAGGACTTTGATAAAATAAACAAAGGCTTTAAATGAAGGGCTTCGACAGGAAAAGTAAAGAAGAAAGCAAGTAAATTTCTGGAAAAGTAAATGACTTTGATTAATAAAGTTGGTGTTTCACACATACATTTCTCAACAATTCTTTCTCACACGCTGGGTACTCGAATCTATATGAGTGACTTTGTATATAATTGTGAACACACGCGAGAAACTGCGTGAACTACTACTATTTATACTAAAACATCCCAAGTAACCATCGGGCAGTTACACTGCTTCGAGATGATTCCACTTGGCACGTTCTCAATGTTCGACGCTCCAGATCTTTGCACGTTGCACTTGGTAACCGCTGGAAACCGTTTTCCCTCCAAATGCTTGAATTTCAAACCGTTCCACTCTGAACCATCGAACACCTTCGTCGAGAAGCATCTTCGACGAGAAACACCTTCGACGTCGAAGGCAACCAACTTCTCCCTTGGAAGAAATCTTCTAAGTACATTGCCATCTTTCGATGGGTATTTCGACGGACTTAGCTGGTCGAAAACAACCTTCAGCTTTAATGGCTGACCTTAATGAAACAAGGGTGTCGAATTTAAGAGCCAACAGTAGCACAGCTTCCATGCCATATACTAAAGAAAAAGGGGTTGCCCCTGTTGAAGTACGTGTCGTGGTACAGTATCCATGTAGAGCAAACGGTAACATCTCATGCCAGTCCTTGTAGGTGACTGTCATCTTTTGAACGATCTTCTTAATATTTTGTTCGCGGCTTCAATAGCACCGTTCATCTTCGGCCGATAGGGAGATGAATTGTGATGATAAATCTTGAACTGTTCGCATAGAGCGGTGATCATAGTGTTGTTCAAATTCGTACCGTTATCTGTGATGATCCTGTCGGGGACACCGTACCGGCATATGAGGTTCTGCTTGATAAAGCGGGCAACCACATTCTTTGTAACTGAGGCAAAGGAAGTTGCTTCGACCCACTTGGTAAAATAGTCAATAGCGACCAAGATGAAGCGATGTCCATTGGATGCCGTGGGCTTGATCTCTCCAATCATGTCAATGCCCCACACTGCGAATGGCCAAGGAGCTGTCAGAATGTTGAGAGGAACAGGAGGAATATGTACCTTGTCGGCATAGACTTGACATTTGTGGCAGGTACGAGAATATTGATGACAATCAGTTTCCATGGTAGACCAGTAGTAACCGGCCCTTAGAATCTTCTTAGCCATCGTATGCCCGCTTAAGTGGGTGCCAAATGTACCACTGTGTATCTCAGTCATGATCAACTCTGCTTCAGCTTTGTCCACCCAATGAAGTAGAACACAATCATGGTTGCGCTTATAAAGGATGCCATTGCTTAGGAAGAACTTGGCAGCAAATCTTCTTAAGAAATTTTTGTCATTGACGGAAGCTCCTTCAGGATATTCTCTAGTCTGGAGATACCTTTTGATTTCATGAAACCAGGGTTGTTCCACTACTTCTTCGGTATTAATCTCATGACAGTGCACAGGTTCGTCCATTTGCTCGATGGTAATTTGGGGAGCCTCGTTATCCCAGTTTAGTTTAAACATGGAAGACATTGTAGCCAGAGCATCTACTAGCTGATTTTCTTCTTGCGAGAAGTGCTCGAAAGTAATCTGCTCGAAATGAGGCAACAACGTCAGGACATGTTCTTTATATGGGATAAGATTGGGATGTTTAGTGTCCCACTCTCCTTTGACTTGACTGACGACCAAAGCCGAGTCCCCAAATACGACCAAAGATTTGATTCCCAAGTCTATAGCAGCCTTGAGACCAAAGATGCAAGCTTCATATTCGGCCATATTGTTGGTACAACTGAAACAAAGTCGGACAGTGAAGGGTGTAGGGCAACCTTCTGGAGAAATGAGTACCACACTGTTGTACCCCAAAATTTTCCCTCCCATTTTTCATTGATCTCTCATCACAAAGCCCTTGAAGCTCAAGATCCAGTTAGGGTTTCATCTGCTCAAGACTTCTCCTTGCACTGTTGACCCAAATTAGGGTTTGTGTTTGCACAAAGATGTTTTGACCTAAAATGCCTAGGATGACTTTCATGCTTCATATTGGACTCCCAAGTTTATCCATACCAAGTTTCAAGTCTTGATTCCAAGTTTTGCCCAGTCAATTGGACAGTTGACCTAGAAATCAGCTGTATTGGGAAAAAGTCAACTGTGGCCAATTGACAGTCAAACCTCATGGAAATTGACCCACATCAACATTATGAACTCATATGAACCATTTGATCAAGTTTGGATCACAATTCCACAAGAAATTTGGTCAGATCACCAAAAGGGCAAAATGGTCATTTTTAGGGTTTTGACTGCACAAAGGCAATTTTTGACTTTTTGACCTAGCCAATGGCAAAACAAGCTCACATATGGACTCAAGGACCCCATGGATTTATCTTGACATGCTCAACAAACTCAAAAGATCCCAAGTACACAAGATTGACAGTTGAATTTCCCAGTCAATTGATCAATTTTGACTGTATACTGAAAAGTCAAACTTTGACTTTTTGGTCAAAATCAAGAGTCAAGATTCATTTTTCATCAAAACATGCCAAATCATGAAACTTGTTCACCAAGAAATCACAAAATGCAAATTAGGGTTAGAAATTAGAATTTTTCATAACTTAGAATTTTTCTAAGTTATGAAAAACCCTAATTTTTTCCCAACTTTGCCCCACTTTCTCACCAAGATCCATTTGGATTCAAACAAAAGTCAAAACATGAAAGTTGTAGCTTGTTGCATAATCTACAACTTTGATTCACAAAGTTTTCCCAAATGAGGCTTGCATCTCAAGTTACAAATTTTTGAATAAGGGCACTAAACCATTCTTAACTTAGTGAAATTTTAACCTATTTTGACAAGGTTTTCTACCCAACTTCAAGGCCATTTTCCATACACTTCCACTTGGAATTTCAATTTGCATTTCAAAGAAGGATTGTAGTAAACATTCCAAGATTTCCAAAATGTCCAAGAACTTCTCAAACAACCTCATAACTTGAGAGAATCGAATTTCACAATTTGGTAAAAACTCACTTTTGAATTGATCATGAACATGTTCATAACTTAAGCCATTTTCAAGTCAGCATAGTTTGTGCTAAATTACAGGTCCTAAAACCCTTTGACACTCAATAATTCAATGCAAAACCTTTGTGCCAAGACCATGTTTTGTGTATTCAAGCATTGCCTAGAGGATTAATCCCAAAATAGATAAAGCATTTCTTCCATTTTTGCAAAAGGTAGCTTTATGTCCAATTGAAAATCCAAGCAGTACAAATGAGATCTAATTGGCACAAGATTATGAGCAAAACACTCTGATCAAGGAGGGATTATGCAGCTCATTAGGGGGCCTCTACTGACCTAGAACACAACTTGGGCATTTGTTGCTTAAAGTGTAAGTAACTTGGCATATTGTAACAGAACTCTCATATTAGCTTGAAAACACTTAAATGAACTTGTGAAACACACTCAAGACATCCCAACCAAGCTAGTGCACGACCCTAACATCTCTCATACACTCCCAATCTCAGAATCACCTTCAAACTGCAAAAACAGGGTCAGGCCTGCAGTTTGAGTGCCATCTTCCATTTCCCTCAAGCTCTCTTGCCCAAACCAGTTCACACACATTCCCTAGCATCTATGCAAGCTAACCATGACTTGAAACACGACCTGTAATCCCTCTAACCAGTTCCACCATTTTCAGTTTCTTGTTTTGCAGGTGAAGTGCTCTAGCACGATTCAAAAGCTTTCAAGACAAAGTAAACATTGGAATAGCATCCATGGACCTCAAGGAAGCTTTACCAATCATCACCTTGCACTGAAAGCTTCCCCATTTCCAGATAGAACTTCAACTGAACAGGTATTTTGGTGAACTTATATCTCTCTTATTAGGCATCATTAGCTCTAAGTTTGTGAATAAACAATGTTCTACTCATGCCACTGAACATGTACATGTTTTTACTTTTCATTTCTTTTGCTTGAGCTGTGAGAATTTAAGGTTTGAAAATGGCAGAAAATCTAGGTTAGGATTTGGGAGAGAAGAAATTCTCCCTCATATTAGAGAGTTAGATCAAGTTCTGCATATGGTTGGATTCGTCTCTTGATGCTGAACATTTTTTATGTTATGAGTTTTCATTAATAAGCCAGGAATCAGGAGTTAGAAATTTGAGAAGAAGGGCGCGCGTTTTGAACTGGTTTTGTCTGAAGGTTAAAGACAATGTCTTCTTGGGCTGGGCCTGAGTTATTTTCTTATTCACACCACCTTTTTAGTTTTACACCCCCTGAGCCCATTTCATTCATTTTTTAATGTTTTTGACTTTTTCTTTTTTGATTGGCTCATTTATTTTTTTTCTCATAATATTAAAAATTTAAAAATATTTTTTCTCACCATTTTTGAATTTATTAGGCATTTATTTGATTTTTCTTTTAGTTTGTACATAAATAAATAAATATATACTTTTTTTTTGTTTAAAATACTAAAATAGCACAAATATATTTTATACACTTTTATCTTATTTTTGCTTCCTGAAAATATTTTATAGAAAAATACTTTTTATTTAAATATTAAATAATATTAATTAATATATATAATACATATTTTGTAAATAATATAAATAAATAGGTATATATTAATACACTTAGGATATAAATACCAAAAAATGTACATATTTTATTTTATTAATATTTAATGCTAAAAAAATACATTTTTACAAATATACTTCATTTTTCTTTTATTCTTTGTATATAAATAGTAAATATTATATATATTAAATAATTATTACCTTTTGATTAAAATTAGGGTTTTGCCATAAATATGAAAATACTCCAAAAATAATACCCTTTTTATTTCTCTTTTTTTATTTTACATAAATAATACTTTTTTTTCATACATATAAAAATTCTTTTTGCATCTTGCATATTTATTTCATTTCCATTTAATTTATGCCTTTAATTATATTGTAAATATTCAAAAAAAAAATGATGTAATAGCTAGGTTTAATTTCTTGTCTAAATATCCCCCATTTGAAACATTTGTACCCCCCTCCCCATATCATTGTGTTGTAATAGTGTAGGAATTTAATTTTCGCACTTTATCGCTTTCTAAATATACTATGCTAGAGTTAGGGTTTGTATGCGAATAAAATGAACAAAAAGTAGTTTGACCTAATACAAGACAAAAAAGCATGAAAAATGGACAACACCTTTCACACTTGCACCCCTAGGGTATTCCACTTTGTTGCTTTCAAATAAATTGGGCCATATTGTATGTTGAATTTCTTTGGGTAAAAACAAACAATCAAATGATCATAAGTCCCTCGATGACGCTTTCAAAAAAGTTGCCTAAAATGATCAAATCCTTTTCAAAGAAAAAATTTCCCAAAGACATTTAATACTATTGCAATTATGGTCTAAGCGATGACCCGCGCCCGTCCCTTTCACCTCCTAAGACAAGATTGTCCACCAAATGCAATGGTGGAACAAAATTGTCAAAAGGTTTAAAACATAACAAAAATCTTTGAGAAAACTTTAGGGTAGATAACTCTTAAAGTACTTGTCAATTTGCAAAGAAAACACTTGCCTAATTTCAAACTACACTTCACAAACACTTTCAAAACAAACTTTCAAAAAACCTTGAAACATCTTTTCAAAAGACAAAACACCTTTTGTAAAACATTCGAGTAAAGAATTGTTACAAGGGTAGCCTATACAAGGCATCTTTTCAAAACATTTTCAAAACCACACACCAAGCACCATTTCAAACAATTGAAAACCAAGGCAAGTTGATCTAAGCAAGTACCTAAGAGCCCATGGATAACCATGGATAGAAAGGGTGCTAATACTTTCCCTTTCTATAATCTACTCCCCGAACCCAAGAAAAATCTCAAAGGTTTTTACTGTGCTTTTTAAACCTTTCCTTAGGATAAAATAAAAAGTCGGTGGCGACTCTTGCTCAACTGAAACATTTGCGAAAACGAACGCAAAACCCTAGTCAGTTCTCCCACCGTATCACAGAACTGGCGACTCTGCTGGGGATAAATTTAAAAGTGGAGTAACCTTAGGGCTTAGATCACCCTCTTGCATGACTAATTGTTTGATTTGTTTGCTTTATACTTTGGCTCTATTTGTTTGGGTTTGCAATCCTACACCCGGATTTTGGGAAACATTCATAGATAGCAATACATTGTGGAAACTGTGCGGGGTATACCGACACGGTCGAAGCAATAGCTATATTAGTGCGACATAGTTGTGAGTACCGGTAACCCTTGAGTTCAATCAAGGAGAGTACGGGGCCGCTGAGTGATGTCACTAAGCACTAATGACCTAAAACCTTACTTGACCATCTTGGCCTTTTATTAGGGGTAGTGAGATGACCGACTTTGGTGCAGTCCGAAGTTGGTAGATACTCGATACTACACTCATTGAGGGTTGTTTTCTTGGAATATTTTGGTCGCTAGTTAAGTGGCTAAACCAAAACAATGAACAATGAAAATAATCCAGTGATATTGAGCTCCTTAGAACCCGGTTACTATTTATAGGACAGGTTTTTAAGCCAACTACACTCAAGAGGGTACTTACCTATGAAACCCCATGCAAGCCTAAAACTAGGGTTTGGTGTGATTTGCTTGTACATATGTTTTGTGCATACATCATAAACATCATAAAACATCATATGCATTCACTAACCATTTCAAGGGTTTTAGATCTTCATCTTTGTTCTTTGTTTTGTAGGACATGGAAATTCCTCGCAGAAATACCATTCAAGTCAACCTTGTGAGAATCTCTCCTCAACTCAAGGAGCTCACCTCAAGAATTCCGGAAAATTCATCCTTCAGTGAAAGACATGGCAGACTGCTCAGCCTAGTCAACGCCAACATTGAAGAAGACATGATGAAGGTGCTATTCCAGTTCTTTGACCCTCTTCACCACTGTTTCACTTTCCCTGATTATCAGTTGGTACCCACTTTGGAGGAGTTTTCTCAACTCCTAAGAATCCCTATCCTTAATCAACTACCATTCAACGGTACGGAGAAGGAACCAAAGCCGAAAGATGTTGCTCGAGCATTACATCTACAACCATCCGACATCAAGGGGCATTGGGAAACCAGAAGCGGCGTCAAAGGATTCTTAGCAAAGTTCTTGTTCGAAAAGGCACAAGAATGTTGGAACTCATTGGACCTACAAGCCTTTGAAGAGATTGTAGCACTCCTTATCTATGGGTTGGTCTTGTTCCCAAATCCTGACCAATTGGAAGATGTCAACGCCGTCAAAATCTTCTTGTCCAGAAATCCAATACCAACATTGCTTGGGGACATCCTTCACTCATTTTACACACGAACAATGAGAAAGAGGGGTGTTCTCATGTGTTGTACTCCTATCCTTGCAAGGTTGTTTATTTCGCACCTTCCGCAATCTGTCTTGAAGAATGACCAAGGTACAAGGTGGTCCCAACGGTTGATGACTCTTACTCATTCTGATGTGCATTGGTGTTCTCGGTCCAGAGAAAATGTCATCATTGTCGATCGTTGCGGAGAATTTCCTAATGTTCCTTTACTTGGAATCAGGGGAGGTATCACCTACAACCCTTGCCTAGCTTTGAGGCAATTTGGATATGCACGGAGGGATGGCCCTCATGACATGTTGATTCCTAACCTAGTTTTTGACTTCGACAACGATGCGCAAGGACTTCGCCAAAGATTCATCAGAGCTTGGGGAAAACTCAACAAGGTTGATAGCAAGACTCTGGGACACAAGAACTCCATCCCTCTTGAGCCCTATCTCAAGTGGGTACGAGCCCGAGCCCAAAGTCTAATGATGCCTTATCCTCATGTACTCCCAGTGATTAAAGAGCCCGTCAATGAAGGAGAGGTCCCCTACACCATCCTACATCCAGACATGCCTACATCGTGGGAGGAAATGCAGAAAAGTTGGATTCAGCTCAAGGAAGAACGAAATACTTTTGAAGCTAGCTTCTACGCAAGTGAGAAGAAGGTTCTAGAGCTTACCCGCCGACTCCACGAGCAAGAGGCCCTCAACATCTACATCGCACCAAAGAGGATGCACAATGTCTTTCTGCCTTAAGAAGTTTATTTTATAATATTTGGCCCATGGGGCATTTATGTACTAACAAATATCTTCTTATTAATATGACGTGCGTTCTTCTTTGTCTGAAACAATTTTGAATGTTCTAAATCCTTGAATGCATTGCATACATAAGCATACCATTCATCATGTGCATAAGCAGGTCTCACTCCAGGTTTCCTTATCTGTCTGCTGTTTATTTCAGTAGGATGGATCTCGAGCAAACAGTCAAAGACCTACAAGCTCAGAATGCACAGTTCCAGCAACTCCTGATGACCTTGGCTAAAGGTCAGGAGGATATCAAGACTCAATTGGGGAATAAGGACCCGGTGAAAAAGAAGAAAAAGAGGATTGGGGTGGCTACTTTGGCGAGAAGATTTGATGGAGAAGCTCGGAGAGTGCTTGAATTTCCTCCTACTTCTGATGAAGGGACTAGTAAAAGAGATGGAGTCGCGGTGCCTTCTGAGTCTGATGCGGAGGAAGAAGAGGTTGAAGAGGATGAAGATTATTCTGACCAGCAGTACCCTCCAGCTGATGATAAATACAAGGGTTTAGAAGATAGATTGGCCGCCATGGAACTACAAAGAGTACCGGGTTTGGATTTTGAAGACTTGGGTTTGGTTGCCGGGATTGTGATTCCCCCAAAATTCAAAGTGCCAGTGTTTGTAAGGTATGATGGGTTGTCCTGCCCCAAAATGCATCTCAGGTCCTACGTAAGAAAGATTCAACCCTATACGGTAGATAAGAATCTTTGGATTCATTTCTTTCAAGACAGCCTTTCGGGAGCTCAGTTGGAGTGGTTTTATCAGCTAGAAGGAACCAGTGTCAGAAATTGGGAAGATTTGGCCACCGCTTTTTACAAACAATACCAGTATAATTCTGACCTTGCTCCTACTCGTACCCAACTTCAGGGTATGTCACTAGGAACAAGCGAGGGATTCAAAGAATATGCACAAAAATGGAGGGATTTGGCTGGCAGGGTGCAGCCTCCTTTAACCGACCGTGAACTTGTTGATATGTTTCTTGGGACCCTATCTGGGCCATTTTTCAACCATCTAATTGGTAACTCTTCCGCGGGGTTTACCGATTTGATCTTAACAGGCGAAAGAATAGAAGCTGGCATCAAGTCAGGAAAGATTCAGAAGGGTGTTGCTGCAAGTGTTGAGAAGAAGCCTTTTAAGAAGGAAACAGCCGTGGTATATTCTCAGAGAAGAGCAGGGAAGATGGAACGTCGGCCAACTGTGGGGGCCGTAATGATTCAAAACACTCCAAGCGAGCAGCCTCGCTATAACCAGTCCAGACCAAATCAACAACGAGTGGAACAGCCACAACGGCAGTTCACCCGTATTAATATGACTCCAGCGCAAGTGCTTCCCCATCTATTGAAGTTGAATCTCGCCACCATCAAGGAGGCACCAAAGAATGTGAATACGTCCTCTCCGCATTATCATGCCAATGCTAAATGCGCCTACCATTCAGACAGTATTGGACACGACACCAATGATTGCTGGGCACTCAAGCATAAAATCCAAGACCTGATAGAGGCTAAGGAGGTGGAGTTTGACGCTCCAGAGAAGCCTAATGTGATATCTGCACCCATGCCGAAGCACGGCCGAAATGTCAATGCCATTGAAGAAGATTTGTATGTTGCTGATGTCAGTGATCTGACTACTCCATTGCTAACCATTAAGTTGAATCTGTTGAGGGCCGGGATCTTCCCGGGATGTAAAGAAGACTGCTATTGTTGTTACTCTCTGCCGTTTGATTGTCCGTTACTGAAGAAAGGCATCCAAGGCCTTATGGATAGTCGACAAATTTTGTTCGAAAAAGTTTCTGTTGTTCCAGTCAATACTGAAGATGTCTCAATCATAACCATTCACGCCAATCTTTCCAAGGCCGTCAAAAAGCCTGTTAAGATTACACCAGCTGCGAAATCTGTTCCTTTGAAGATAACAATGTCGGGGCCTGTTCCCTATGTTTCTGAGAAGTCGATACCTTGGAACTATGGCGGTGACGTCTACTACCATGGTGTCAAGCAAATCGAGATAATTGAAGAAAGTTCGGATGATGAAGAAGCCAGCATTAGCAACATTGCGGGCACTAGCAAAATCACCAGGAGCGGGAGAATATTTTCTCCAGAGATTGCCCCTCCAAGAGCAGTCTTTGGACCCTCATCAGCTGACAAGGTCGTCCCTGCACCAATAAAACTTTCTGCTAGAACTCCTTTGATTGAAGATGTTGTTGTTCCTAATACTGTCTCTCCTACCGCTGCTGACAAAGGTAAGGGAATCCAAGATGAGCCCGTCAGGACGAGGGCTCAACCCTTGGTAATCCCGGAAACCTCCAAGAAGGAAATGGTCGAGATTTTGAGAATAATCAAAAGAAGTGATTACGATGTGGTGGAACAGTTGGGCAAACCCCCTCCAAGATCTCCATGCTGGCACTACTACTTTGCTCAGAAGCGCACGCTAAAGCCCTGATAAAATTCCTGAAGGCAGCTCATGTGCCCCAGGAAACCTCTGCGGATCAATTTCAGAATTGCGTGGCTAGCCTGACTGCGGACAATGGATTAGGTTTTTCTGATGCCGACCTAACTCCTAAAGGTAGAAATCACAATGATGCTTTGCACATTTCAGTCGAGTGTCGAGGAACTACTCTCGCACATGTCTTGGTTGATACTGGTTCGTCGCTGAATGTATTGCCTAAGAAGGCCTTGGACCGACTAGATTGTGAGTGGTTGGATTTGAAGCCGAGCAATATTGTTGTCAGAGCTTTCGATGGTTCGAAGAGAATGGTCCATGGGGAGGTTGAAATTCCCATCAAAATAGGCACTGAGGTGTTTAAATCTACTTTCTATGTGATGGACATCCGTCCGTCATACTCTTGCTTGCTGGGTAGGCCTTGGATACACCATGTTGGGGCAGTCACCTCCTCCTTACATCAGATGTTGAAGTATCCTGTCAAGGGAAAGATCATCACTGTCCATGGCGAAGAAGAGTACATGATTAGCCACTTAAATTCTTTCCGGTATGTGGAGGTTGAAGGAGAGTTCATTGAGACACCGTTTCAACATTTTGAAGAAGTCCTTCCTGAAATAGCAGTAGCAAAGTTGGCAGCTGAGGCACCGAGACAGATGGCCAGGATGGCATCTCTGGAGGACGCAAGGGCCGCAATAAAAGAAGGGAAGAATTCAGCCTGGGGGCAGTTACCCGACTTTCCGCATAAGACTGACAAGTTTGGGCTAGGGTTCACAGTCGCCGGCCAGAAAGCTATGCGCCGTGCGAAGATTGAAAGGGCGCCAGTCAAGATTTCTCCCTACGGAATCAACGCTTTGGAGGATGAGGACAAGGAGAGCAACATTGAAGAGTGGATTTATCCAACTGTCAAAGGAGGATTGAGCAATTGGGTGGCTAAGGACTTTGTCCCCATCACTTTTATTCATCAGTAATTTATCTGTTAAACATTTCTTACTTGGTCTGTAATACTTACTTTCAAACAATCCGTACACTATCTTTTCACCTCATGCCTTGCCCGGGGCATGTAGGTCCACTTGTAAGGGTTTTGACTATTTTTCATATCCATATGCCATGTTTAATGATTCATTGGACGTTTTTCATTTGATAAACTGCTCGTGTTCATTTGCTTTCCTTTTGCATTTTTGGATGGCTATCCCTTACACACACCCATACTCACCAATGCAGGTACCCATCCACTCCGGATTCCATGGGTGACTATTCTGCTATATCTTTCAAAAACTCTGAGGATCTGGTCAATCTAGCCGAGTATGAAGATGACGAAGGTTGTGAAGTACCCAGGGAACTAGCCAGACTTCTGCAACAAGAGGAAAGGGCCATCTTACCGCATGAAGAGCCATTGGAAACTGTCAACTTGGGAACCGAGGAAGACCGGAAGGAGGTGCAAGTGGGTGCCAATCTGAAACCGAGTGTCAAGGAACGTCTGATACAGTTGTTGAATGAGTATGTTGAAATCTTCGCTTGGTCTTATGAAGACATGCCGGGTTTAGACACAGACATCGTGGTTCACCGTCTCCCCACAAGAGAGGATTGTCCGCCGATCAAGCAAAAAGTTCGCCGAATGAGGCCTGACATGTCTGAAAAGATCAAGGCAGAAGTAATGAAGCAATTCGATGCGGGATTTCTGGCTGTTACGTCCTATCCTCAATGGGTCGCTAACATTGTGCCAGTACCTAAGAAAGATGGAAAAGTCAGGATGTGTGTGGACTACCGGGATTTGAATAGGGCCAGCCCTAAAGATGATTTCCCGCTACCTCACATTGACATCTTGATCGATAATACAGCTCAGCATAAAGTGTTTTCCTTCATGGATGGATTCTCGGGCTACAATCAAATCAAAATGGCCCCCGAGGATATGGAGAAAACTACTTTTGTCACACAATGGGGCACTTTTTGTTACAAGGTGATGCCGTTCGGGCTGAAGAACGCAGGGGCAACTTATCAACGCGCCATGATAGCTTTATTTCATGATATGATACATCATGAGATTGAAGTTTACGTAGACGATATGATAGCTCGGTCACAAACAGAGGAAGAACACCTTGAACATCTAGAGAAGCTGTTTGCCAGATTAAAAGAATACAAGCTCAGGCTGAATCCAAGTAAATGCACTTTTGGAGTTAGGTCTGGTAAACTCCTGGGATTCATTGTAAGCAACAAAGGCATTGAAGTCGATCCGGAAAAAGTAAAAGCAATACAAGAGATGCCTGCTCCCCGTACTGAAAAGGAGGTCAGAGGATTCTTGGGGCGCTTAAACTATATTGCCAGATTCATCTCACATCTGACTTCTACCTGTGAGCCAATTTTCAAACTCTTGAAAAAAGACCAGGTAGTCAAATGGAATGATGATTGTCAAGCCGCTTTTGATAGAATCAAGGAGTATTTGCTAGAACCTCCTATTCTGATGCCACCCGTCGAAGGAAGACCATTGATCATGTATTTGACTGTCTTGGATAACTCAATGGGGTGTGTTTTGGGCCAGCATGACGAGTCTGGTCGAAAAGAGCATGCTATTTATTACCTTAGCAAAAAGTTTACCGACTGTGAGACTCACTACTCACTGCTCGAGAAAACTTGCTGCGCTTTGGTATGGGCTGCTCGCCGACTAAGACAGTATATGTTGACTCATACTACCTTGTTGATTTCCAAAATGGATCCTATCAAGTATATCTCCGAAAAGCCCGCTTTATCTGGAAGGATAGCAAGATGGCAAATGATCTTAACTGAATATGACATCCAGTACACCACCCAAAAAGCTATAAAAGGGAGTGTACTAGCTGACCATCTGGCTCATCAGGCTATCGAAGACTATCAACCCATGAGATTTGACTTCCCAGACGAGGACATCATGGATTTAGACAACATTAAAAGCGACAGACCGTATGACGGACCCGAAAAGGGATCCCGATGGACCCTGTACTTTGATGGTGCTTCAAATGCACTTGGAAACGGTATTGGCGCAGTACTCATTTCTCCGGAAGGTTGTCACACACCTTTCACAGCCCGACTTTGCTTCAGCTGCACAAACAACATGGCTGAATATGAAGCTTGCATCTTTGGTCTCAAGGCTGCTATAGACCTGGGGATCAAATCTCTGATCGTATTTGGGGACTCGGCTTTGGTTATCAGTCAAATCAAAGGAGAGTGGGATACCAAGCATCCTAATCTTATCCCATACAAAGAACACGTCCTGACATTGTTGCCGCATTTCGAGCAAATTACCTTCGAGCATTTACCGCGAGAAGAGAATCAGCTAGCAGATGCTCTAGCCACAATGTCCTCCATGTTTAAACTCAACTGGGATAACGAGGCTCCCCAAATCACCATCGAGCGAATGGATGAACCTGCGCATTGTCACGAGATTAATACCGAAGAAATAGTGGAACAACCCTGGTTCCATGAAATCAAGAAGTATCTCGAGACCAGAGATTATCCTGAAGGAGCTTTCGTAAATGACAAGAAGTTCTTAAGGAAATTCGCTGCTAAGTTCTTCCTGAGCAACGGCATCCTTTACAAACGAAGCCATGATTGTGTGTTACTCCGATGCGTAGATAAAGCTGAAGCAGAGTTGATCATGACTGATATACACAGCGGCACATTTGGCACTCACTTGAGCGGGCATATAATGGCTAAGAAGATCCTAAGGGCAGGCTATTACTGGTCTACCATGGAAGCTGACTGCCATCAACATTCCCGTACTTGCCACAAGTGTCAAGTCTATGCTGACAAAGTTCATATCCCTCCGGTTCCTCTCAACGTCCTGACTGCTCCGTGGCCCTTTGCAATGTGGGGCATTGATATGATTGGAGAAATCAAGCCCACGGCTTCCAACGGACATCGCTTCATCCTGGTTGCCATTGACTATTTCACCAAATGGGTCGAAGCAGCTTCCTTCGCCTCTGTTACTAAAAATGTGGTTGCCCGCTTTATCAAGCAAAATCTTATATGTCAGTATGGTGTTCCAGACAGGATCATCACAGACAATGGTACAAATCTGAATAACACAATGATCACTGCATTGTGCGAACAGTTCAAGATTTATCATCACAATTCATCTCCCTATCGGCCGAAGATGAACGGTGTTGTTGAAGCTGCGAACAAAAACATTAAGAAAATCATTCAGAAAATGACAGTCACTTACAAAGACTGGCATGAGATGTTACCGTTTGCTCTGCATGGATACCGTACGACGGTACGTACCTCAACCGGGGCAACCCCATTTTCTTTGGTTTATGGCATGGAAGCTGTTTTGCCTATGGAAGTCCAGATCCCTTCTCTAAGGATTATGAAGGATGCAGGTTTGAATGAAGATGATTGGATGCAGACCCGACTTGATCAACTCAATCTGATCGACGAAAAGCGACTTGCTGCTATATGCCATGGTCAGACGTATCAAAAGCGAATGATCAAGGCCTTCAATAAGAAAGTCAGACGTCAAGTGTATCAAGTCGGAGACCTCGTAATCAAGCGGATTATCTTGCCGCAAAGTGATCCCAGGGGCAAATGGACTCCTACATATAAAGGACCATTCATGATCAAGAACATATTTTCTGGTGGTGCAATGATTCTGACTACCATGGACGGCGACGATTTGCCGCACCCTGCGAACGTAGACATAGTCAAAAGATACTACGCATAAAATAAACCGACGAGTCGAAAACCCGAAAGGGCGGCTTGGGCAAAAATGGGCATCCCGGTGGATCGAAAACCCGAAAGGGCGATTCAGGCAAAAATTAGGGATAAAAAAAACAAAAAAAAAATCTGTACACCCGGCAAGTTGAAAACCCGAAAGGGCGGCTTGGGCAAAAAGGGGTTTCCCGGTGGATCGAAAACCCGAAAGGGCGATTCAGGCAAAAGTTAGGGAATTAAAGCGTATGACTATGTCTCGTCGGATCACTTCAAATACAATCTCTTCATCAGACGGTTCCAGGCTTCTGATCAATCCAGTCATCGTCAAACGAAGCATTGAATGGACAGATATTCAGAGTTGTGAAAGCTATAGCGGAATGGAATCCCATGGAATTATTTCACATAGCCATCTTTATTTTGTATAAATCTTTCAATACTTACGACAAAATCCTCTTGCTAGGATGATTGTCTCCTTTGTACAAATATACTCATAGAAAATCAATACAAATACTTTTCCCAGAAATTTGTGTCATTTCCTTTTCTTTTCTCTTGCACTATTTGTTTTATTTTGAGAAACGTCCAATGTTTTGTTAAATAGGCATATGCATTTGAAACATAATCATTTTCTTATGAGTCGGGAAAGAGGATTACAGACAGGTCAAAGGAACAGTTGGATATCTTGATACCCTTCAAAGGAAACCCCCGGGAGATTTGGAATCCATATCCCTAGCAAGTCTTGAAGCTCATCCCCAGTAAATTCTGGAAGCTTATTCCCCGCAGAGAACGGACGTCTCTCCCGAGTTTTATTCAAAGTTATTCCTCACAAGGACTTATAACTGGGTTATCCTCAGCTAACAACCACGGAAGATCGCACTCGCCAAAATTCTTCCTATCCCCAGCGGAGTCCATCAAAGTTCCCCAGCAATAACTTATCTTTACAATCCCCCAGCCAGAGGATCCTCAGGAATCCATTTTCCCTCAGAATTTAAGTTTCAAAATCCCCCAAGCTCTTTGTTCCCCAGCAACAGCCAAGTATTTGTTCTTCCCGGCAGCGGTCAAGTTGTTCTTATCTTCAGTCATCCAGGATTCATCTATCCCCAGCAAGACAGCTCATCAGCTTACATACGCATTCATTGCATTCATATCATAAACATTCATATAACATATATTGCATCATGCATTTCATGCAACATAATTCTGTGTTTAGCTAACATTTTGTCCAAACAGGATAAGAATAAAAGGCTATCATTAACAGTTTCAGATGCAGTTTTACACGGACCCCTCGTCAAGCAACCCTACGCCGTTGCTTATTTAACTTCAAGATTTCTGAAAACAGTTTACGGGTTCTCCAAGTAACGGATGTTAACCTATCGCTTGTTCAGTTTCTTCTCCAGACTTCTGAAAACAGTCTATGGATTCTTCCCAACAACGGATGTCAATCTATCACTTGTTCAGATGCAACCTTTTGAAAAC
Source organism: Vicia faba (assembly GCA_948472305.1). Lineage (NCBI taxonomy): Eukaryota > Viridiplantae > Streptophyta > Magnoliopsida > Fabales > Fabaceae > Vicia > Vicia faba. Next base: position 1,035,673,496 of record OX451741.1, read on the forward strand.
AGTTTACGGACGCTTCCCAACAACGGATGTTGCTCCATTGCTTATTCAACTTCAAGATTTCTGAAAACAGTTCACGGGTTCTCCAAGTAACGGATGTTAACCTATCGCTTGTTCAGTTTCTTCTCCAGACTTCTGAAAACAGTCTATGGATTCTTCCCAACAACGGATGTTAATCTATCACTTGTTCAGACGCAACTTTTGAAAACAGTTTACGGACGCTTCCCAGCAACGGATGTTGCTCTATGGCTTATTCAACTTCAAGATTTCTGAAAGCAGTTCATGGGTTCTCCAAGTAATGGATGTTAACCTATCGCTTGTTCAGACTCCTCTCGAACTTCTGAAAACAGTTTACGGATTCCTCCCAACAACGGATGTCAATCTATTGCTTATTCAGACCCCCAGTTCAGAAATGGTCCAAAGCATGGACGCCTTACTGATACTCAGTCCAGATGGCATCTCTAAGCCCATCCCCGACAAGTTTCTGTCACTCTTCCAGATGGTATCATTAAGCCCATCTCCAAATGGCATCTCTAATCCCATTCCCGCATCCATTGCTTTGACGAGTGCAAATTTCCGGGCACTCTAGTGTCCAATCTCCTTTTACCCTCGAGTCACGAAAGGCAAACCTGCCAATCTAACTCTTCGGATTCAAGAAGATTGAACAGGGGCAACTGTTGTACCCCAAAATTTGCCCTCCCATTTTTCATTGATCTCTCATCACAAAGCCCTTGAAGCTCAAGATCCAGTTAAGGTTTCATCTGCTCAAGACTTCTCCTTGCACTGTTGACCCAAATTAGGGTTTGTGTTTGCACAAAGATGTTTTGACCTAAAATGCCTAGGATGACTTTCATGCTTCATATTGGACTCCCAAGTTTATCCATACCAAGTTTCAAGTCTTGATTCCAAGTTTTGCCCAGTCAATTGGACAGTTGACCTAGAAATCAGTTGTATTGGGAAAAAGTCAACTGTGGCCAATTGACAGTCAAACCTCATGGAAATTGACCCACATCAACATTATGAACTCATATGAACCATTTGATCAAGTTTGGATCACAATTCCACAAGAAATTTGGTCAGATCACCAAAAGGGCAAAATGGTCATTTTTAGGGTTTTGACTGCACAAAGGCAATTTTTGACTGTTTGACCTAGCCAATGGCAAACCAAGCTCACATATGGACTCAAGGACCCCATGGATTTATCTTGACATGCTCAACAAACTCAAAAGATCCCAAATACACAAGATTGACAGTTGAATTTCCCAGTCAATTGATCAATTTTGACTGTATACTGAAAAGTCAAACTTTGACTTTTTGGTCAAAATCAAGAGTCAAGATTCATTTTTCATCAAAACATGCCAAATCATGAAACTTGTTCACCAAGAAATCACAAAATGCAAATTAGGGTTAGAAATTAGAATTTTTCATAACTTAGAATTTTTCTAAGTTATGAAAAACCCTAATTTTTTCCCAACTTTGCCCCACTTTCTCACCAAGATCCATTTGGATTCAAACAAAAGTCAAAACATGAAAGTTGTATCTTGTTGCATAATATACAACTTTTATTCACAAAGTTTTCCCAAATGAGGCTTGCATCTCAAGTTACAAATTTTTGAATAAGGGCACTAAACCATTCTTAACTTAGTGAAATTTTAACCTATTTTGACAAGGTTTTCTACCCAACTTCAAGGCCATTTTCCATACACTTCCACTTGGAATTTCAATTTGCATTTCAAAGAAGGATTGTAGTACACATTCCAAGCTTTCCAAAATGTCCAAGAACTTCTCAAACAACCTCATAACTTGAGAGAATCGAATTTCACAATTTGGCAAAAACTCACTTTTGAATTGATCATGAACATGTTCATAACTTAAGCCATTTTCAAGTCAGCATAGTTTGTGCTAAATTACAGGTCCTAAAACCCTTTGACACTCAATAATTCAATGCAAAACCTTTGTGCCAAGACCATGTTTTGTGTGTTCAAGCATTGCCTAGAGGATTAATCCCAAAATAGATAAAGCATTTCTTCCATTTTTGCAAAAGGTAGCTTTATGTCCAATTGAAAATCCAAGCAGTACAAATGAGATCTAATTGGCACAAGATTATGAGCAAAACACTCTGATCAAGGAGGGATTATGCAGCTCATTAGGGGGCCTCTACTGACCTAGAACACAACTTGGGCATTTGTTGCTTAAAGTGTAAGTAACTTGGCATATTGTAACAGAACTCTCATAACAGCTTGAAAACACTTAAGTGAACTTGTGAAACACACTCAAGACATCCCAACCAAGCTAGTGCACGACCCTAACATCTCTCATACACTCCCAATCTCAGAATCACCTTCAAACTGCAAAAACAGGGCCAGGCCTGCAGTTTGAGTGCCATCTTCCATTTCCCTCAAGCTCTCTTGCCCAAACCAGTTCACACACATTCCCTAGCATCTATGCAAGCTAACCATGACTTGAAACACGACCTGTAATCCCTCTAACCAGTTCCACCATTTTCAGTTTCTTGTTTTGCAGGTGAAGTGCTCTAGCACGATTCAAAAGCTTTCAAGACAAAGTAAACATTGGAATAGCATCCCTGGACCTCAAGGAAGCTTTACCAATCATCACCTTGCACTGAAAGCTTCCCCATTGCCAGATAGAACTTCAATTGAACAAGTATTTTGGTGAACTTTTATCTCTCTTATTAGGCATCATTAGCTCTAAGTTTGTGAATAAACAATGTTCTACTCATGCCACTGAACATGTACATGTTTTTACTTTTCATTTCTTTTGCTTGAGCTGTGAGAATTTAAGGTTTGAAAATGGCAGAAAATCTAGGTTAGGATTTGGGGGAGAAGAAATTCTCCCTCATCTTAGAGAGTTAGATCAAGTTCTGCATATGGTTGGATTCGTCTCTTGATGCTGAACATTTTTTATGTTATGAGTTTTCATTAATAAGCCAGGAATCAGGAGTTAGAAGTTTGAGAAGAAGGGCGCGCGTTTTGAACTGGTTTTGTCTGAAGGTTGAAGACAATGTCTTCTTGGGCTGGGCCTGAGTTATTTTCTTATTCACACCACCTTTTTGGTTTTACACCCCCTGAGCCCATTTCATTCATTTTTTAATGTTTTTGACTTTTTCTTTTTTGATTGGCTCATTTATTTTTTTTCTCATAATATTAAAAATTTAAAAATATTTTTTCTCACCATTTTTGAATTTATTAGGCATTTATTTGATTTTTCTTTTAGTTTGTACATAAATAAATAAATATATACTTTTTTTTTTGTTTAAAATACTAAAATAGCACAAATATATTTTATACACTTTTATCTTATTTTTGCTTCCTGAAAATATTTTATAGAAAAATACTTTTTATTTAAATATTAAATAATATTAATTAATATATATAATACATATTTTGTAAATAATATAAATAAATAGGTATATATTAATACACTTAGGATATAAATACCAAAAAATGTACATATTTTATTTTATTAATATTTAATGCTAAAAAATACATTTTTACAAATATACTTCATTTTTCTTTTATTCTTTGTATATAAATAGTAAATATTATATATATTAAATAATTATTACCTTTTGATTAAAATTAGGGTTTTGCCCTAAATATGAAAATACTCCAAAAATAATACCCTTTTTATTTCTCTTTTTTTATTTTACATAAATAATACTTTTTTTTTCATACATATAAAAATTCTTTTTGCATCTTGCATATTTATTTCATTTCCATTTAATTTATGCCTTTAATTATATTGTAAATATTCAAAAAAAAATGATGTAATAGCTAGGTTTAATTTCTTGTCTAAATATCCCCCATTTGAAACATTTGTACCCCCTCCCCATATCATTGTGTTGTAATAGTGTAGGAATTTAATTTTCGCACTTTATCGCTTTCTAAATATACTATGCTAGAGTTAGGGTTTGTATGCGAATAAAATGAACAAAAAGTAGTTTGACCTAATACAAGACAAAAAAGCATGAAAAATGGACAACACCTTTCACACATGCACCCCTAGGGTATTCCACTTTGTTGATTTCAAATAAATTGGGCCATATTGTATGTTGAATTTCTTTGGGTAAAAACAAACAATCAAATGATCATAAGTCCCTCGATGACGCTTTCAAAAAAGTTGCCTAAAATGATCAAATCCTTTTCAAAGAAAAAATTGCCCAAAGACATTTAATACTATTGCAATTATGGTCTAAGCGATGACCCGCGCCCGTCCCTTTCACCTCCTAAGACAAGATTGTCCACCAAATGCAATGGTGGAACAAAATTGTCAAAAGGTTTAAAACATAACAAAAATCTTTGAGAAAACTTTAGGGTAGATAACTCTTAAAGTACTTGTCAATTTGCAAAGAAAACACTTGCCTAATTTCAAACTACACTTCACAAACACTTTCAAAACAAACTTTCAAAAAACCTTGAAACATCTTTTCAAAAGACAAAACACCTTTTGTAAAACATTCGAGTAAAGAATTGTTACAAGGGTAGCCTATACAAGGCATCTTTTCAAAACATTTTCAAAACCACACACCAAGCACCATTTCAAACAATTGAAAACCAAGGCAAGTTGATCTAAGCAAGTACCTAAGAGCCCATGGATAACCATGGATAGAAAGGGTGCTAATACCTTCCCTTTCTATAATCTACTCCCCGAACCCAAGAAAAATCTCAAAGGTTTTTACTGTGCTTTTTAAACCTTTCCTTAGGATAAAATAAAAAGTCGGTGGCGACTCTTGCTCAACCGAAACATTTGCGAAAACAAACGCAAAACCCTAGTCAGTTCTCCCACCGTATCACACACACCAATACCGTTTCCAAGTGCATTTGAAGCACCATAAAAGTACAGGGTCCATCGGGATCCTTGTTCAGGTCCGTCATACGGTCTGTTACCTTCGATGTTGTCCAAAGTCATGATGTCCTCATCTGGGAAGTCGAATCTCATAGATTGGTAATCTTCGACGGCTTGATGAGCTAGATGGTCAGCTAGTACACTCCCTTTTATAGCTTTTTGGGTAGTATACTGGATGTCATACTCGGTCAGGATCATTTGCCATCTAGCGATTCTTCCGGATAAAGCAGGCTTCTCGAAGATTTACTTGATCGGATCCATTTTGGAAATCAGCAAAGTGGTATGAGTCAACATATATTGCCTTAGTCGGAGAGCAGCCCATACCAAAGCGCATCAAGTTTTCTCGAGCAGTGAGTAGCGAGTCTCACAGTCGGTAAACTTTTTGCTAAGGTAATAAATGGCATGCTCTTTTCGGCCATACTCGTCATGTTGGCCCAGCACGCACCCCATTGAGTTGTCCAAAACAGTTAGATACATGATTAACGGCCTTCCTTCAACGGGTGGCATCAGAATAGGAGGTTCTAGCAAATATTCCTTGATCTTATCAAAAGCAACTTGACAATCATTGTTCCATTCAACCACCTGATCTTTCTTCAACAGTTTGAAAATTGGCTCACAGGTAGATGTCAGGTGAGAGATGAACCTCGCGATATAGTTTAGGCGTTCCAAGAATCCTCTAACCTCCTTTTCAGTATGGGGGGCAGGCATTTCTTGTATAGCCTTCACTTTAGCTGGATCAACCTCAAGGCCCTTGTTGCTGACAATTAATCCCAAAAGTTTACCAGACCTAACCCCAAAAGTGCACTTGCTTGGGTTCAATCTAAGCTTATACTCCTTCAACCTGGCAAACAGCTTTTGCAAATGTTCAAGGTTCTTCTGTATGTGATTGAGCTATCATGTCGTCTACGTAAACTTTGATCTTATGATGTATCATATCATGAAACAAAGCTACCATGGCGCGTTGATAGGTTTCCCCTGCGTTCTTCAGTCCGAACGGCATCACTTTGTAGCAGAAGGTACCCCATTGTGTGACAAAGTTAGTTTTCTCCATGTCCTTGGGGGCCATTTTAATCTGGTTGTAGCCCGAGAATCCGTCCATGAAGGAAAACACTTTGTGCTGAGCTGTGTTGTCAACCAAGATATCGATATGTGGCAGCGGAAAATCGTCTTTAGGGCTAGCCCTATTCAAATCCCGATAGTCTACACACATTCTGACTTTGCCGTCCTTTTTAGGTACGGGCACGATGTTAGCAACCCATTGTGGATAGGAGGTAACAGGCAGAAAGCCAGCGTTGAATTGTTTCATTACTTCAGCCTTGATTTTCTCAGACATGTCAGGCCTCATCCGGCAGACCTTTTGTTTGATCGATGGACAATCCTCTCTTGTAGGGAGACGGTGAACCACAATATTTGTGTCTAACCCTAGCATGTCTTCATAAGACCAGGTGAAGATTTCAACATATTCGTTCAACAACTGCACTAAGCGCTCCTTGACACTTGGTTCCAGGTTGGCACCCACTTTTACTTCCTTCCTGTCTTCCTCTGTCCCCAAGTTGATGGTTTCTAGCAACTCTTCATGAGGCAGAATGGCCCTCTCTTCTTGTTGTAAAAGTCTGGCTAACTCTCCCGACACTTCACAATCTTCGTCAACTTCGTACTCAGCATGATTGACCAGATCTTCAGAGTTATCGAAGTCTAAGACAGAATAGTCACCCATGGAATCCGGAGTGGATGGGTACCTGCATTTGTGAGTGTGGGTGTGTGTAAGGGACAACCATCCTTAAACAAACAAAAATGCAAAAGGAAAGAAAATGAACACAACAGTTTATAGATGAAAAACGTCCAATGATTCATTAAAACATGGCATATGATTATGAAGAAAATCAAGCCCTTACAAATGGACCTACATGCCCCGGGCAAGGCATGAGGTGAAAATAGTGTACGAATTGTTTTAGTTATTACAGACCATAAATGAGAAATTGTTCAAAGATAAAATTAATGGTTGATAAAGGTGATGAGAACAAAATCCTTTGCTTCGCAGTTGCTTAAACCCCCTTCGACGGTCGGAAAGATCCAATCCTCAAAGTGGTTCTCTTCGTCTTTATCTTCTACAGCATTGATTCCATGGTGTGAGATCTTGACGGGTGGTCCTCTGACCTTGGAGCGACGCATAGCCTTTTGTCCTGCAGTAGTAAACCCTAAACCAAAGTTGTCCGTCTTATGGGGAAAGTCAGGCAATTGTCCCCATACTGTACTCTTCCCTTCTTTAATCACAACCTCTACGTCCTTGAGAGATGCCATCCTAGATACATGCTTGGGAACGATAGGCACCTCAATCATTGTCTTCGCAACTGCTACCTCAGGAGAAACTTCCTCAAAATGTTGGAAAGGCGTTTCGATGAACTCACCATCCAACTCCACATAGAGGAAGGAATTGAGATGACTTATCATGTACTCTTCCTTGCTGTGCACCATTATAATCTTACCCTTAACAGGATATTTTAGCATTTGGTGCAAAGATGAGGTAATTGCCCTGGCATAATGGATCCACGGTCTTCCTAACAAACACGAGTATGACGGACGAATGTCCATTATGTAGAAGGTGGAGTTGAACACTTCGGTGCTTACCTTGATAGGAATATCAACCTCTCCATGAACCATTCTTTTGGAACCATCAAAAGCCCTAACGACGATGTTACTAGGTTTGAGGGTCAAACCTTCGCAATCCAAACAGTCTAAGGCCTTCTTTGGCAGCACATTCAGGGAAGAACCAGTATCAACCAAGACATGGGCGAGGGTAGTTCCCCTGCATTCAACTGAGACGTGTAGCGCGTCATTATGCTTCCTTCCTTTGGGAGTTAAGTCAGCATCCGAAAAGCCCAGGCCATTATCAGCAGTAAGACTAGCCACACACTCCTGAAATTGGTCAGCCGAAGTCTCTTGGGGTACATGTGCCGCCTTCAAGAATTTGATTAGGGCCTTAGCATGGGCCTCCGAACAGAGCAGGAGAGCTAACATTGAAATTTTAGAAGGGGTCTGCCCTAACTGTCCCACAACGTCGTAGTCACTTTTTCTGATTATTTTCAAGATTTCATCCATTTCTTTCTGAGTGGTTTCAGGGATAACCACAGCATGAGCCTTCGTCCTGACAGGCACTTCCAGTATCCCCTTACCCTTGTTGATAATATCAGCAGATGGTCTTACTTCAGGAGTGACCAATTCTTCAATCACTGGGCCTTGCACAGATGGTCCAACAGGTGCAGAAGCTTTCAAGGGTCCGAAAACTGCTCGAGAGGGAGCAATCTCCGGAGAAAAGATCCGGCCACTGCGGGTTATCTTGCTTGTACCCGCAATGTTCCCTATATCAGGGTCTTCTTCAGAAATCTCTTGGACTATTTCGATTTGTTTGATGTCGTGGTAGAAGATTTCTCCCCCATAGTTCCACGGTATCGTTTTGCTGGATTTGTACGGGACAGGTCCCGGCATGGTGATCTTTAAAGGTACACATTCAGAGTTGGGTGTAATCCTGACAGGCCTTTTGCAAGCCTTGGGAGGATTGTCGGAAATGGTTATGATAGCAATATAGTTGGTTGAAGTATCACAAGTATCAGGAGTAATAGGATTGAAAGTGTCAACAGGGGTTTTCTGGAAAAGTATCTCTTGAGTATCCATCAGGCGTTGGACACCTGACTTCAACTTTGGACAATCACCTTGAATGTTCAAACAAAAATAGCAGTCTTTACCACAACCAGGAAAGACTCCGGCTCTCAACAAATTCTCTTTAATCACAAGTAATGGTGTCAACAGATCAACAACATCAGTAACATGAGTATCCTCCATAACAGCATGTACATTGTGGTCGTGCTTGGGCATCAGAGCGGATATAACATTGGGCTTCTCAGGAGCGTCAAACCCAACCTCTTTGGCGTCAATTAAGTCCTGAATTTTGTTCTTAAGTGCCCAACAATTATTGGTATCGTGTCCAGCAATGTCGGAATGGTAAGCACACTTGGCATTAGAGTGGTAGTATGGAGAGGAAGTGTTAGGGTTTTTTGGCGCCTCCTTCAAACTGGTCAGATTCAGCTTCAACAAATGGGGAAGTACCTGAGCGGGTGTCATGTTGATGCGGGTGAACTGCCGTTGTGGCCTTTCTACCCGTTGTTGATTAGGTCTCGACTGATTGTTACGAGGTTTATCATTTGACGAGTTTTGAATCATCACAGCCCCTACAGTCGGCCGACGCTCGGTTCTTCCCTGTCCCTTCTGAGAATACACAGCAGATGCTTCCTTTTTGGCTGGGAAGGGTTTCTTAACAGCTGTGGATGCGAAAGCATCCTTTTGGATCTTTCCGCTTTTAATTCCGGCCTCAACCCTTTCGCCGGTCAAAATTAGCTCAGTAAATCCCGCGGAAGAACTTCCGTTTAGATGGTTGAAGAAGGGGCCAGACAGGGTCCCCAGGAACATGTCAACTAACTCCCTATCTAGCAGCGGTGGCTGCACCCTTCCAGCCAGATCACGCCACTTCTGGGCGTACTCCTTAAACCCTTCATTGGAAGCCATCCCCATACTTTGTAACTGAGTACGAGTGGGAACCAAATCAGCATTGTATTGATACTGATGATAAAAAGCAGCTGCCAAGTCTTCCCAATTGTGAACCTCTAATCTCTCGAGCTGATAAAACCAATCTATCTGTGTGCCAGACAAACTGTCTTGGAAAAAGTGTACCCAGAGGTCTTTATCGGATGAGTGAGGTTGGATCTTTCTAACATACGACCTCAGGTGCATCTTAGGGCAAGACAGACCGTCGTACTTGGCAAATGTTGGCACTTTGAACTTGGGAGGGATAACTATCCCAGCTACCAGCCCTAGTTCCTCAAAATCCAAACCGGGCACCCTCTGCAACTCCATTGCTGCCAGTCTATCTTCAAGATTCTTATATTTGTCGTCCGCTGGAGGATATTGTTGTTCAGAATAGTCTTCGTCTTCTTCGTCTTCCTCCTCTTCAACCTCAGATTCATAAGGTACAACAGCCCCTTTCCCTTTTCCAGCCCCTTCGTCAGACGTTGAAGGGAACTCAAGAGTCCTTCTAGCATCGCTCTCAAACCTTCTTCCAAAAGTGGCTACCCCCGATCTCTTTTTCTTTTTCTTCTCTTTATTCTTCTCTAACAGAACTTTGAGATCCTCTTGACCCTTTGCCAAGGTCATGAGGAGTTCCTGAAATTGTGAATTTTGGGCCTGCAGATCCTTTACCGTTTGCTCCAAATCCATCTGGCTGAAAGAAACAGCAGAAAGATAAGGAAACCTGGTGTGAAGACCTGTTTATGCATATGATGAATGGTATGCTATTCATGTAATGCATTCAAGGATTCAGAAATTCAAATTTGTTGCAAACAAAAAGGAACGCACGTCATATTAAGAAGAAATTGTTAGTACATAAGTGCCCCATGGGCAAAATATTACAAAATTCTTAATGTAAAAAGACATTGCGCATCCTCTTTGGTGCGATGTAAGTGTTGAGAGTTTCCTCCTCATGAAGTTGGCGGGTAAGCTCCAAAACCTTCTTCTCACTGGCATAGAAGCTGGCTTCAAAAGTATCTCGTTCTTCTTTGAGTTGGATCCAACTCTTTTGCATTTCTTCCCATGATGTTGGCATGTCAGGATGTAGGATGGTGTATGGAACCTCTCCTTCCGTAACAGGCTCTTTGATCAAGGGGAGAATGTGAGGATATGGCATCATAAGATTCTGGGAGCGGGTTCGTACCCACTTGAGATAAGGCTCAAGGGGGATGGAATTCTTGTGCCCCAGTGTCTTACTATCCACCTTGTTGGGCATCCTCCAAGCTCTGATGAACCTTTGTCGAAGTCCTTGCGCATCATTGTCGAATTCAAAAACTAGGTCCGGAATCAGCATGTCATGAGGGACATCCCTCCGAGCATATCCAAATTGTCTCAAAGCTAGGCAGGGGTTGTAGGTAATGCCTCCCCTAATGCCAAGTAGTGGGACATTAGGGAATTCCCCGCAACGATCAATGATGATGACATTTTCTCTGGATCGAGAACACCAATGTACATCAGAATGTGTGAGAGTCATCAACCGTTGTGACCACTTCAAACCCTGCTTATTCTTCAAAACTGATTGTGGAAGGTGAGAAATAAACCACCTTGCTAGAAGAGGAGTACAACACATGAGAATACCTCTTTTCCTCATTGTTCGTGTTTAAAATGAGTGTAGGATGTCCCCAAACAATGTAGGTATAGGATTCATGGACATGAAAATCTTGACAGCATTCACATCTATAAGTTGGTCAGGGTTTGGGAACAAGACCAACCCATAGATGAGGAGTGCCACAATCTCTTCAAAGGCTTGTAGATCAAGAGAATTCCAGCAGTCTTGTGCCTTCTCAAACAGAAACTTTTCCAAGAAGCCCTTAACACCACTTCTGGTTTCCCAATGCCCCTTGATGTCAGATGGTTGCAAGTGTAATGCTTGAGCAACATCTTCAGGCTTTGGTTCTTTTTCCGTACCGTTGTAGGGTAGTTGATGAAGAATAGGAATTCTCAGGAGTTGAGAAAATTCCTCCAAAGTAGGCACCAATTAGTAATCAGGGAATGTGAAACAGTGGTGTAGGGGGTCAAAGAATTGGAAGATAACTTTCACCATGTCTTCTTCAATGCTGGTGTTGACCAAGTTGAGGAGTCTACCATGTCTTTCACTGAAGAGAGAATTCTATGGAATCCTAGAAGTAAGCTCCTTGAGTTGAGCAGGGATTCTCACAAGGTTGACTTGAATTGTTTTCCTGCGAAGAGATTCCATAACCTACAAAACAAGAACAAAGATGAAGATCCAAACCCTTGAAATGGTTAGTGGATGCATATAATGCTTTATGATGTTCATGATGTATGCACAAGCACATGTACAAGCAAGTCACATAAAACTCTAGTTTCAGGCTTGCATGAGGTTTCATAGGTAAGTACCCTCTTGAGTTTAGTTGGCTTAAAAACTGTCCTATAAATAGTAACCGGGTTCTAAGGAGCTCAATATCATTGGATTGTTCTCTATGTTCATTGTTTTGGTTTAGCCACTTAACTAGCGACCAAAATATTCCAAGAAAACAATCCTCAATGAGTGTAGTATCGAGTATCTACCAACTTCGGACTGCACCAAAGCCGGTCATCTCACTACTCCTAACAAAAGGCCAAGATGGTCAAGTAATGTTCAAGTTCATTAGTGCTTCATGACATCACTCAGCGGCCCCGTATTCTCTTTGATTGACTCAAAGGCTACAGTACTCACAAATATGTCGCACTAATATAGCTATTGCTTCAACCGTGTCAGTATACCCTGCACAGTTTCTATAATGTATTGCTATTTACCTATGAATGTTTCCCAAATCCGGGTGGAGGGTTTCAAGCTCAAACAAGAGAACCAAAATGTAAAGCAATCAAAGCAAACAATAATCATGCAAAAAATTATCTAAGCCCTAAGGTTACTCCACTTTTAGAAAATTCCCCAGCAGAGTCGCCAGTTCTGTGATACGGTGGGAGAACTGACTTGGGATTTTGCGTTTGTGTTTGCAAATGTTTCGGTTTAGCAAGAGTCACCACCGACTTTTTATTTTATCCTAAGGAAAGGTCAAAAAGCATAGGAAAGACCTTTGAGATGTTTTCTTGGGTTCGGGGAGTAGATTATAGAAAGGGAAGGTATTAGGACCCTTTCTATCCATGGTTATCCATGGGCTCTTAGTTACTTGCTTAGATCACTTACTTTGCATTTCTATTATTTGAAATGGTGCTTTGTGTGTGATTTTGAAAGATGTTTTGGAAAGAGGCCATCGTTGTGGCAACCTTTGTAATGATTCTTGTTTGAATGTATACAAAGGTGTTTTTGTCTTTTGAAAAGTTTTCAATGTTTTGAAAGTAGGGTTTTGAAGTTGCGTTGTGAAGTGTGTTTTGAAAAGTAGAAAGGGTGTTTTTTGCAAGCTTGATCAAGTAACTAAGAGCTATCTACCCTATTTTACTCAAAGATCTTTCTTATGTTTTTAACCCTTTTAACAGTGTTGTTTCACCATTGTATTTGGTGAACAACCTTGTGTTAGGATGTTAACGGGACAGGCGCGGGTCATCGTATAGACCATGATAGCAATGGTGTCAAGTATCTTTGGCAATTTTCTTGAGGGACTTGATCATTTTGTTTAGGAAACTCAGATAGCGTCATTGAGGGACTATGATCTTTTGCTTTGTTTTTTTGTTTTGCCAAAGTACTTGACATGCAATATGGCCCATTTTTGAAGGCAACAAGTGGATTGAAACCCTAGGGGTGCAAGTGTGCATTGTGTTTGTTTTTCATGCATTGTTATATTTGGATTAGGTCAAACTACTTGTTGATTTTATTTTGCATACAAACCCTAGGTCTAGGCATGGCATAATTGGAAACTTTTAAATGTGCGAGAATTTAAATGCTACACTATTACAACAAGATATAGGGAGGGGGGTACAAATTTGAATTGGGGTTTTTGACAAGAAATTAAATTTTAAGTTATTACAATCATATTGAATGTACAAGGCAATATTTAACATTTAAATAAATATCAAATAAAATGTATTATGCAAAAAGATTTTTATGTATGTAAAAAAAAGATATTTTTCAATGTGAAATGTAAATAAATAAATAAAATAAATAAAAAAGAGTCAATTTTAATTATTTTTATTATTTAGGGCAAAACCCTAATTCTTAAATAAATAGCATTATTTATTAATTATATACAATAATATATTAATTTATACAAAAATAAAAGTATATTGTAAAAAAAAAGATGTTTTTAGTGTAAAATATTAATAAAAATAAAACGTATTATTTTTGTATTTTTTGTTCTAATTATTTAACTAAATGAAGTATATATATATATATATATATATATATATATATATATATATATATATATATATATATATATATATATATATATATATATATATATATATATATATATATATATATATATATATATATATATATATATATATATATATATATATATATATATATATATATATATATATATATATATATATATATATATATATATATATATATATATGGAAATAAAAAATTAATTATTTACAAAAAAAATGTGTATTTTCAAGAAAATGTTTTTAAATATAAATAAAAAATGATAAAAGAAAATAGGTAAAATACTCATTTTAGTCCATTAACTATACCTTTGAGTTCACATTGGTCCCTTAACTTTTTTTCGTGTCATTTTGATCCCTTAACTTTCAAAAAGTTTCATTTTAGTCCCTTTTGTCTAATTTGCGACGTAATTTTTTTGAAATCCGTCGTTAAATCTGTCGCTAATTAGACAAAAAAGACTAAAATGAAACATTTTGAAAGTTAAGAGACCAAAATGACACAAAAAAAAGTTAAGGGACCAATGTGAACCCAAGGGTATAATTAAAGGACCAAAATGAATATTTTGCCAAGAAAATAAGTATATTTTTTTGTATTATTTTTTAGTTTTAATAAAAAGAAATTAGGTTATTTACATATTTATACTAGTAAGATAAAAATAAATGTCAAATAAATATGAAAAAGATAGAAAATAATTTTTTGGCATTTTTTATATTTAGACAAAAAATAATAAAGTCAGAATAAAAAATAAAAATGTCAAAATGATGAATATTCAAATAAATGGGCCAGGGGAGTGTAAACTGAAAAGTGGGGTGTTAGAAGTGAAAACAACCAGGCCCGACCCAGTCAGACTTCTTCTTCTTCCTCTTGTTCACAAAAACGCGCGTTCTGTTCATCAATGGCTATCTCCTGATTCTTTGATTTTTTTGACAAAACTTATAACATGAAAATTGTAGAGCATGAAACAACGAATTCAACCATATAAAAAACTTGAACTAACTCTCAAAGACCAGAGAGAATTTCTCTGGCCCTAATTTCTAACCTAGTTTTTTCAGAAAGTTCATGGGTGAAATTCTCTTAGCACGATTAATATAAATGAAAACTAAGCATATGTATGTGTTTACCTTGGTATTTGGTAAACAACCGCTGATCCTCCAAATGGTTACTTATTTGGTTACTCGCAGGATCGATCAGATTGATCCTAGGACATAGGTTGATTTTGAAGTTTGATTAAATTGGATATTGGTTAAATGACAATAAAATAAAGAAGCTTTAAGTAAATTGCATGAAGAAAGGACTTGGCAAAATAAATAAGGCTTTAAATGAAAGGGTTAGACAGGAAAGTAAAGAAGAAAGCAAATAAATTTCTGGGAAAGTAAATGACTTTGATTAATAAAGTTGGTGTTTCACACATACATTTCTCAACAATTCTTTCTCACACGCTGGGTACTCGAATCTATATGAGTGACTTTGTATAGAATTGTGAACACACACGAGGAACTACATGATTACTACTATTTATACTAAAACATCCCAAGCAACCGTCGGGCAGTTACACTGCTTCGAGATGATTCCACTTGGCACGTTCTCAACGTTCGACGCTCCAGATCTTCGCATGTTGCACTTGGTAACCGCTGGAAACCGTTTTCCCTCCAATCGCTTGAATTTCAAACTGTTCCACTCTGAACCATCGAACACCTTCGTTGAGAAGCATCTTCGACGAGAAACTCCTTCGACGTCGAAGGCAACCAACTTCTCCCTTAGAAGAAATCCTTTAAGTACCTTGCCATCTTTCGATGGGCATTTCGACAGACCTAGCTAGTCGAAAACATCCTTCAGCTTTAATGGCTGACATTAATAAAACAAGGGTGTCGAATTTAGGAGCTAACAAATTGCCCCCCAAGAATGCCTTATTTCGACTCTTGAAAGAAAAAGGCATTCTTTGAAACGCCATTCGACACCTGTCTTTTCACGCTTAGCCACAAATTAAATTGTGCACTTTTTGTTGTCTTCTACCAACCACTGGCAATCCCAAGAAAACCATCATTTATCCGTACCTAAGACGTCACTTCAGTACGGCGTGCAGTGCCAAACGTCATTTCAGAATTTGTCATTATGACAATTCCCAAAAACGAGGACGCACGCTGCGTCCCTCTATTTCTGCAGAATGGCTAAAACAACAGGGGGATGCCACGTGTCCCACTATCTCCTGCAACATTAAATGGCATTTAATGTCCTCGGTTTTGGGGATTTTCCCCCACTACTATAAATAGTAGTAAGTACCCTATTGTGGGACTTTTTACGCCATCTAGCTTTCAGACTTCCCTATTGTTATACAAACTTGTCATCTTTGCAAAAACCTTTCCTCCTTCACTTCATATTCAACCTCATCATTAACAATGGCATCTGGTTCCAGTGCTCCTAGCGCTACCGTACCATCTGGAAACGTCAAACCTAAGGTTTTCGTCACCGCTCCAGTAGTAACTGCTACGGGCCAACGAAGGGTCCCTGAACCCTTGGACATCGCCGTTCGTGATGCTTACTCACACCACCTTATGATCCCGGTTGGATATTCCAACCAGATCTTTGCTATGTCTGGCCCCTTGTATCCAAGTATTGCTGAGGCCATGAAGATCAAGAGTTATTTTCCGGTAGTTGAGAAACTCAAACCGGTTGCATGCGCCAAGAAAGATGCAGAGGATACTGAAGAGCCTGCTAAAGAGAAAATCGACCTTCGTTTCTTCAACAAAGGTGTTAGGGCTTTCAGGTCTGGCCCTAGCCTTACTCCTGATTACGTTGCTTGGCTGGAAAAGATGGAGAAACGCCAAACTTCGATCTGGAAAGATATGGGGATTTTCGACCTGGTGATGCTGTCGAAGACAGGTTTGAACTATTCTCCGGAGATGTTGATAGCTTCTCTACTTTTCTGGGACTACTCCCACTTTACTTTCCATCTTCCCTGTGGGATGCTGACTCCTACCCTCTTTGATGTGGCCGCTATCACTGGCCTTCGACCCACCGGGGACTACTTCGATCCGGAGGAGATGTCGGAGGATCAAATTGGATTCTCTGCCACCAAACCAACCTATACCACCTTCATCAACCACTACCACGACAGGTCGACAGATGCTGTGTCGGATGTCGAACACATAGCGTTTCTAGCCTTATGGCTGACTCGCTTTGTATTTTGCTCGAAGTCCTTAAAGGTGACCAAGAAGATGGTCACTCTCGCCACTCAACTCCATCATGGCCAAAATATCTGTTTGGCAGAATTGATTTTGGCTAGCCTCTATGATTCGATCAGTAATGGGGCAACTCTTTTAAAAATTATCGAGAACAGGGCCAGTTTACTACTTGCTGGGCCTTTTTGGCTGCTCCAACTGTGGCTCAATGCCACCTTCGAATCTTTCTTGCCTAAGAAGGTTCAAATAAATGAGCAGGCTCCAGAGATAGCGAACAGACGCGTCGAAGGAACCAGAATGGCTCTGTTGACGCCTATGGAAGATGGTCTGGAGTTTCAGTAAACTTTCACCAACTTCGTTCTGATGTTTGCTCGAAGGAAAGAGTTTGCTTCGACTATGGCTCTGTTTGCTCGACGGAAGGTAGGCCCAGCATGGTTCACAAGGCCACATCCAAGGACGTCGAGTGGTCCTAATATTGACGAACATACAATAATGTGGGAGGCGTTCCTCACACCAAGGATCATGCCTCTTCGATTCAGGAGCTCTAAGACTCACTTGAGTCTGATTGCATACCAACCAAACCTGGTATCTCGCCAGTTTGGTATTATTCAAACCCTACCTTCTCCAATTTTTCCAAGAGAGAAGTCTATGTTGTACTTCTGCAATGATTACACCGAAGAAGCTGCCATTAAGCATATCGGAAGATATGCTGGTCGAACAGTTCTCTCGTTGTTTGACTACCAGCTCAACTTTCTTTGCTCACCATCCTTCGAGGAGTGGTGGAAAAGTTATTACGCTGAGGAGTTTTTCGACGAGAAGGACTTCGTGGATGAGCTTCAGAAATCTTTTGTCCTTGTGTTGGACAAAATAAAGAAATGTAAGTTCATCCTTTCACAATACTTTGTCTTTCTCTTTGGAATGCTAGCCTGTTAACTATTTATTTGATTTCAGTTGTTTGAAAGCCTGTAGCCAAAAAGGCTGCAGAAAACCAACAGGGAGGAGGCCCCTCAACAAAACCTCCACCGTCGGCGAAGACTACAGCGCCGGCGAAGACCACAACCAACCAACAGGGGGAAGGCCCTTCGAAGAAGCCTTCTGTATAGGTAACCAGACTTTCATTATTTTCTTCTGGCTTTCGATTTTTGACTTTCGATGCAATTGCTAAATCGAATTCCCATTGGTTTTTTAGGCACCTTTGCCCAAGAAACGGCCAGCACTGGTGGTCGAATCTGGGAGCGATGAAGAAGGTGATTCTCCCCCTACTCCTCTAAAAAGGCGAAAGCTAACGAAGGACGCTCCTGTTCCTGAAGGTCGAACAATTAGAATAAAGGTTGCTGGGAGAAAGCCCAGGCCACCTCCAGTGATCATTGAGGAGCCAACGGAGGAGGAACTAAACGTTCTTCTCAATAAGCCTGTCGAAAGCGACAATTCCAGCCCTGGGGCTGAAGCTAATTTACAGGTAATCTCTTAGATCCTTTTTGTAACTTAGGTGTAGATACCTACATTCGATTATGTCTCTTTCGATTTCTGAAGATTCTTCCTCTTTCCTTTCTCAGGACACCACTGAAAGCTCACCGCCAAGGACCTCTGAAACACTGGAGTCTGCTGAACTCAGCAGGCCACAAGAAAAAGGCTTGGAAAATGACGAAGCCCATACTGAAATAAATGAGGCCAATGCTGAGACGGTAGAAAAACCAGCAGAGGATCCTCAAACGGAAGAACAACAGCCAGAAGAGGTTCAGGTGGTGGATCTGTTGGAAGAGAATCGTGAAGAAGGGGACCAAGGCAATGCTGGCGAAGAAAACCAAGGTGACACTGGCGAAGGGCACCAAGGTGACGCTGGCGAAGGGCACCAAGATGACGCTGGTACTGCCCCAGTCCGAGTCGAAGGGAAACAAGTCGAGGCACCTAACACTCAACAGCCTCAAACCCAAGACAATGCTGTTGCAAGGGCTGTTACCTCAACGAAGCACAGGTCGAAAGAGGACTTAGAACTCTTGAAACAAACTGACCCTGTTAGCTATCTCAACGCAATCATCGAGAGCAAGAGTTCGTCCGATGCTAGTCAGGAGGTTCATACCCTGTCGGGGAAGTCCACTGAAACCTCTCCTCTTGATGAAGCTTTAGCGAAGGTTAAGGCCCAGTTTTTCAAGAAGGACTTGATGAAGGCTTTAGAGGGGGACCCCACTGCTCCATCATACTTGAGGGATGTTTTGAATGCTGTCGACTTGTTAGCTGTAGCTCCATAAGTTTCAGGCTTGATCATGGAGTTACACTCCATGATTGATCAAGTCTCAGCAGATTATAGGCGCCAAACGGGCTTTAATAGTCAGCTCGAGGTGTTATATGGCAAAAGCTCTTCTGCGTGGACTGCTGTTTCGGAGACGACTTCTCGAATTGTGGAGTTGTCGAAGCAAAAAGCATCTACGCAGGAAGAAGTCGATGCCATCGATCGAGAGAATGCTTCCTTCAGGGCACAAATCGAAGAAATAGAGGCTAAGATAAATGCCAACACTAAACGCAAGGAGGAACTTCTTTCGACCGTCTCAGACACCGAGAGTCAAACTGAGATCAAACAAGGGCTGGAATTTGCTGAGAAGGCCCAAGGCTTCGACGCTCAGATTGCCAAGCTTGTGCAGGAGAATGCCTGGTGCAAGAAAAGATTGGAGCTGCAGCAAGTCAAATACCTTCGACTTAAGGACTCTGTTCCCTTCTGATTGATTCAGCTTTTGTAACCATATTTTGTAATCTATATTCGACAACATTGCCATCTTGGCTTAAATTTATAAAAAATTTCCATTTTGGCTTTTTATGGTTAATTTAGTCTTGTTCTTTTATTATTTTATTTTTATCTCTTGGAGTGTAGGTTTGTATTTTTTCAAATATTTACCATTTACTCTCAAGAGCCTTTTATCTTCACCTAACTCTTCGACTTCATAGGCTCCACCAGAAAAAGTTTGGATAACTCTGAATGGTCCTTCCCATTTGGGTGACCATTTCCCCATGCTTCGATCCCTTCGATCCATGGGAAGAATTACCTTCCAAACTAGTTCTTCAGGCAAAAATACCTTAGGTTTTACCTTTTTATTATAAGAGTCTTCTACTCTTTTCTTCTGAAGCCTGAGTAGGTCAAGAGCGCGCAATCTCTCTTCGTCTAAATCCACCAGTTCATCTAACATCATGTTCCAATAAATTTCAGAGGGAATATCATAATGCCTCTGAACCCTTGCAGATTGAAGACAAATTTCTGCTGGCAACACTGCATCATGGCCAAAAGTTAGCCTATATGGTGTTGTACCTGTGGCTTCTTTTGGGGACGTTCGACAAGCCCACAGAATCTGGTCTAACGTCTTGTGCCAATTCTTTGGTTTCTTCCCAACATGCTTTTTTATCAAGCCAATCACTACTTTGTTTGCTGCTTCGACTTGACCATTTGCCTGTGCATAATAAGGCGTTGATGTTAGGAGTTTAAAACCTGTTTCCTGAGCAAATTCCTGCATCTTTCGACCAGTGAAAACTGATCCTTGATCAGTTGTTATCGTCTCAGGGATTCCATACCTAAAGATAATGTTCTTTTGAATAAATTCAATGACATTTTCTTGGTCTACATTGACTAAAGGGATTGCTTCGATCCACTTAGTAAAGTAATCAATGCCTACCAGTATGTATTTCTGACTCTTTGATGATGCTGGTCGAATCTCTCCAATGAGGTCCAACGCCCATCCTCTAAAGGGCCAAGGCTTCACTATCGAGTGAAGTTTGCTTGCTGGTACATGTTGGATGCCTGTATGGACTTGACACTCTTGACAACCTTTGGCGAACTCAACACAATCTTTCAGCATAGTGGGCCAATATAGTCCTTGTCAAAACAACAACCATTTCATCTTATGGCCTGCTTGGTGAGCCCCACATGCTCCAGCGTGCGTAGTCGAAAGGGCTATGTATGCCTCAGTTTCACTTAAGCATTTTAGCAATACCCCTTCAGGCGTTTTCTTGAATAACTCATTACCCATGAGTACATAACTCAACGCCCTGTACTTTGTTTTTCGTTCTGTCGAAGCTCCTGGATTTTGAAGATAGTCCACTATGGATTTCCTCCAATCTTGCTCTGATAAATTATCTATGAACGAAATTTCGAAGTTACTTTGATCAGCATATCCTAGTCTCGTCGATTCCAAGTCTGTTGGTGATAGACAAGTTGCTTTTATCTTTTCTCGAACTTCGATTGCTCTTTGCAATCTCGTTTTTGAAATCTTATACCCAGATGCAATCTGTGCCAAGTCGTTGGCTATTTGATTTTCGACTCTGGGTATGTGTCGAATATTGATCATTTCAAATTTTTTCAATAAACGATTTGCTATCACAAAGTACATAATGAGATTCTCTCTTATGCATTTATATTCCTTTGTGACTTGCTTAATGACTAACTCTGAGTCTCCCATTATTTCGACTCGAGTTGCCCCCAATTCCAACAATATCTCAAGGCCAGTAATTAGAGCTTCATACTCAGCCTCATTGTTCGAACAAGAACCTGATATTTTGTACTTGAATGTTGTTGGAATTTTATCTGGAGAAATAATCAAGACTCCTACCCCTGTTCCATCTTTATGGCTGGAACCATCGAAGTAGAATTTCCAAGGCTCTATCTCCACATAATTAATATCCTCAACTTGAATTGAGTGGTCGACTATGAAGTCTGCAACCACTTGTCCTTTTATTGCCTTAAGAGGAATAAAGGTCAAGGAGTATTCAGTTAATGCTAATGCCCACTTGCCAATTCGACTGTGCAAGATAGGTTTCGACAACATATACTTGAAAACATCAAAATAAGACGAAACATACACATCAACTGGTTTTATATATTGCTTGAGTTTTGTACAAGAGAAATACAGACATAGACACAATTTTTCAACTTCACTATATCTAGTTTCTGCATCGTTCAAAACTCTACTGAGATAGTAAATGGGTCTTTCGACTCCATTCTCATCCTCTTGGGCTAACATGCTTCCCAAAGTTTTGTCGGATGCAGCTATGTACAATCTCATACTCCTATTGCTACAAGGAGGCACCAAAATAGGTGGCTTAGTGAGGTACCCTTTGATTTTGTCGAAGGCTTCTTGTTGCTCTTGCCCCCATTCGAACCCCTCTTTATTCAGTCGAAGTAAGGGTGAAAAGGCCTGAGCTTTCCCACTTAGATTAGATATGAATCTCCTTAAGAAATTTATCTTGCCTAACAGAGATTGTAGTTCCTTCTTATTCGATGGCGCTTTCGCTTCCAGAATTGCCTTCGTCTTGTTCTGGTTGATTTCGATTCCTTTCTTGTGGACAACGAAGCCCAAGAAATCTCCAGCTTTCACACAGAATGCACACTTCAAAGGGTTCATCTTCAGACCATGTTCTCTCATTCTTTCGAATGATTGTCGAAGGTGGTCAATATGATTCTTCCTGGAAACAGATTTTATAACAATGTCATCAATATATACTTGCATAAAAGTGTTAATAAAATCATGGAAGATAGTATTCATTGCTCGCTGGTACGTTGCCCCAGCGTTCTTTAGGCCAAAAGGCATCACTACCCATTCGTAAGTGCCTAAGGCCCCAGGGCATCGAAAAGCTGTTTTCGACACATCCTCTTCAGCAATGAATATTTGATTATATCCTGAATAACCATCGAGCATACTCAGGTATTCATAGCCAGCGGCAGAATCGACTAGCATTTCTGCCACAGGCATAGGATATTCATCTTTGGGTGTAGCAGCATTCAAATCTCTGAAATCTATGCACACCCTTAACGTACCATTTTTCTTAATTACTGGCACAATGTTTGCAATCCATTCAACATACCTTGTAACACGTATGAATTTGCATTTCAGCAGTCTTTCGACTTCCGTCTTGATCTTCGACAGTATTTCTGGAGCGAAGCGCCTTGGATTTTGCTTGATTGGCTTCTTCCCAGGTTTGATTGGCAACTGAAGTTCTACCAATCCTCTGTCGAGACCAGGCATTTCGTCATAATCCCATGCAAAACAGTCTTTGAACTCTTTCAGCAATTGGATTACTTCAAACCTAAGTTCTGGATCAATTTTGGCGCTGATGTAAGTTGGCCTTTTCTCTGACCCTTCGCCTAAGTTGATTTCTTCTAAAGGATCTTGCGCTAACATTTTAATGTTGTTCGCCAAGGGGTCCTTTTCGAAGCCCAAAGGCTCATCGTCATAGATGGCGTCGAGCCTCTGTTCCTGCATTTCTTCTGGCATGATATCAGGAGGTTTTGGATCGAAATCCTTTCCTGGACCTGCAGCAGATAATTGTTGATCATTGGCCTGTGTGGCCATGTACTTTACTTCGGCTTCGAGAGCCGTTATCATCTTAGTTTCGGCTACATAAGCCGAAATTCGCTTCAAAGATTGTGACTCAGTCATTATCACTGAATTCACTTCCCCAACCAGTTGGTTGGATATCAGTTAACCCACTGAAGTCTATGTGGGACAAGTCTTCTCTGTCCCATTGGAAACCATGCTCAGGGTGCAGGTATAGGGAACAAAAAGTGTTTGGCGCTGGCGCCATGTCGAAGTCAGGTGTTGGACATGGCCCTATGTGAGCCAAGTTCTTGTCGAAGTCTGCCAAACCCAGGTGATTCACTTCGCCCAGGTAGTAGCTTTGATCTGCCTCTATGTTTTCGACCATCCCATCTGGACGCCATAGAAGCAGCCTCTGGTGCATTGATGATGGCACAGCTCCAACACCATGAATCCATTCACGGCCCAACAAAAGATTGTAGTTAGGTTTGGCCGATATGACCATAAACATCGTTGGTCGAAGGATAGATCCTACTTTGATATCTAGCTGGATCACTCCCATAGTGGTCCCTATGCCGCCCTCATAGTTCGACAGGACCATGTTGTAAGGCTTAATGTCCTCATCCCTTTTGCCAATTTTCCTTAGCATAGAGTGAGGAATAATATTGATGGTCGCCCCGCAATCCACCAAAATTTTATTCACAGTAGTTTCTTCGAGTTTAGCCCTTATAAATAAAGGCTTGAGGTGATTTTTCATCGCCTCTGTAGGTGGCTCGAAGAACCCATTTTGTTCCTCAGTGGTGCCATTGTCCATGACGAAATAGCACACTGGCCTGTGTTTGGCCATTTCTTGCTCCACTTCCCAGTCACTTACTTCGACCTCCACCTGTCGGTTGAATTCTCTGGGCAGCACTGAGACTATATTCACCATTATGTCCAAAGTATCATCAGACTCAGAATCGTCTTCGTCTTCGACTTCACTTTGGTTAGGCCAAACTAGCCTGTTGGTTACTGGCTCTCTTTCTAGAGGCTTCCTTTGCTTCCTTTGAGGAACATTCGAACTGGTTTCTGCCTTTGGTTCGTTGGCAGCCTCCCTTTCAGCTTTTCGTCTCCTTTGGTATCTCCTCCATTGAGATCGAGACATGGGATTTTTACCTTTGTAGTTGCTTGACACCTGTGCAACTTTAGGTGCAGCAACCTGAGGCTCTTTCTTTTGAGTCAAAGAGGAACCCCTTGGCACTTCGAAAGAGTGCCATCTCTCCTCACTTGGCCTTTTTCGACCAGAGGTTTTGTACCAAGTATCTACTGGCACATTTGTGGGAGGCCTAAAAGTCGATGGCCTCTTTTCTTGGTTTGAACCTCTTTGGGAGGCTCTTCTGGGGTCATGTCGAAGATCAACATTTTCCCTTCTCTTATTCGCTGCTCTTACGCCTTGAATGTGCTCAGCAGCTTTTTTGTCAAAGATCGAACTGCATCTTGGACACAGCATCACCTCTGATTTCTTTTTCTGGCATCTTTGTAGAAAATCTGCCAAATTTTCATTTTCCCGAGGGAAAGCAGTCTTATTAGCTTGTTCTTGCCTCATGGCCTCTTCTGATGCTTTTGGGTCAGAAAGTTCGACCATGTTGATATTCATTGTATCTTTGTTAGCAAGAGTTAACTGCTTCATTTGTATCTCCAGATTCTCCGTCTGGCCTTGAACTGTGGCCAAGTGGGAACTGGGTTTTGGTCCAGTTTTTTGTGCTTCAGCGGTCTCCAACTTCGGGCTTTCGACCGCTTTCTGAACTGCTTCAATTGTCTTCCTGGATAAATTTCCAGAAAAACTGCCAAAGATTGGCATGTTGATGTGGTCCTTTGAGACTTCGACCATTGTAATTCCTGGCTTCTTCGACTGGCTCTTGGTTGCCTCTATCACGTTCACCTCAGAGGGCTCAGCATAGTGGGCTTCAGCCTGCAATGGATTTGAGTCGACAGCCATGGGGGTTTTGTCAGCAAACTTCAACCTCCCTTCTTCGATAGCGTCTTGCACAAGATTCCTGAAAAGAAAACATTGAGAAGTTTTATGGCCCAAAAAATTATGATATTTGCAAAAACCTCTCTTCTTTCTTTGATCAAGAGGAGGCACTTTTACCCCTGGGGGTACTATCATTTGGCCATCTTTAACAAGCAAGTCGAATATTTCATCACATTTTGTGATGTCAAAACTATAAGTCTTTTTGGGGAACCTATCGTTGGTCCTTTCTGGACCAATGGGATTTTTCCCGCTTGAGGGGACTAACAATTTACAAGAGTATGGTGGCCCTTGTTTCAGTTCTGCTAAATCGACTTCTCCTTCTTCGACAGTTAATGTATCGTCGAAGGATTCTGGATCTTCGTCATCCATCTCAACGTACGCTATCCTCTCTCTCTTGTGAGTTTTCGTTGCCTTTGCTTTTTCAGCTTTGAGGCGTTCTACCTGTCGAACTCTATCGGCCAGTTGGGCCATGTCTCTCAGGTATTGGGTGTCTAGCTTCTTCCTAATGGAATAATCTAAACCGCCTGCGGCTATTTCGACTAACTCATATTCTGGCACTTGTGTAAAGCATCTCGCCTTGAGCAGCCTAAACCTATTTAGATATTCGTCTATAGGTTCAGTGAAACGTCTCTTCACAATGGCCAATTCTTTCAGGCTTATCTTGGTTTGCCCCATGTAGAATTGTTCATGGAACAATCTTTCCAACTGGGTCCAATGATGGATCGAATTGGGGGGAAGAGTTGTAAACCAAGTAAAAGCGTTCTTTGTCAAAGAACTTGGGAAGTACTTGATCCTCAGGTTTTCGTTATTCGAAATGTCACCTGCTTCGATCAAGTATCTCGCCACATGCTCGACAGTGGATTTTGTCGTGTCCCCAGAGAACTTAGTAAATTTGGGGACTTTGCATCTAGGAGGTAAGTCTGTCTGTAACACGTACTCTGACAATGGAGATGTAAAGTTGGGCCTTCGAAAGCCCATGTTCATCCCATTTTGAGTCATGATCCTTTCGATCATGGTTGCCAGATTATTTTCCAAACCCGTATTCTGGTATTGGATATGCTGGACTACTTCGTCAGCATTTTGGTTTCTGTTAATTAACCTTACCTCTGGGGTTATCACCCTAGGTTCCTCGACAGGCTGCTCCAATCGTGCCCTAAAGTTTTCTTCGACAGGCTGTTGCGCCTGGTTGATGGTGGTTTCTTCCTCTAAGAATATCCCCTGGTTTCCCCTTATTTGCGCCCTTTGGGGCTGTCGAATAGGTTGGGGTACTCCAAAAAAATCAGCCAAACGCGTCATTTGCGCCGTCACTTGCTGATTCGATTGAGTAGTGTTTTGTATTAGAGGGTTTAGCACTGTACTCAAAGTTTGTGCCAACATTTGCACCATATCATGGTTGCTTTCGTCCATTTGTTGCCTCAAGACTGCTGTCGAGGCATTTGTAAGGCCATGGGCTACTTGGGACGTTCCTCCTAAGAGTTGGGTCCTATTTCTATTCGCCATGCCTACTCCAGAACCTTGGAGTGGCAAAGAGGCACTCACTAAAGGGTCTAAAAAAGTGGACGCAGCATTCGTCAGGCTAGCCACTTCAGAAGTTGGCATACCATAGAGTGGCATAAATCCTGGTGGCGCAAAAGGCCTTGTGCCTGAATTTCCCCTTGGTGGGGGAGTTCCCAAAGGCATCCTGGGGCCCGTGAACGAAAGTAATGGACCCGTTGCTGTGACCGTTACTGCTGGTGTCGAACCAACAGTTGTCGCTTCACTTATGGTCGTACTAACCGTTGCTCCCACATTCGTTTGTGGGATTTTGTTATTGTTTGGCGGATTCGCCATCTCTTCCCTTCTTCTGGCAGTATTGTTATCGTTAGTGTATATTCTACCGCTTCTCAATAACATACAACACTCCTCGAAAAGATGAGATTATTTTCAACAATCAACACACAGTCCCATCAGGTGTGCCAATTTGTTTACCTTGGTATTTGGTAAACAACCGCTGATCCTCCAAATGGTTACTTATTTGGTTACTCGCAGGATCGATCAGATTGATCCTAGGACATAGGTTGATTTAGAAGTTTGATTAAATTGGATATTGGTTAAATGACAATAAAATAAAGAGGCTTTAAGTAAATGGCATGAAGAAAGGACTTGGCAAAATAAATAAGGCTTTAAATGAAAGGGTTCGACAGGAAAGTAAAGAAGAAAGCAAATAAATTTCTGGGAAAGTAAATGACTTTGATTAATAAAGTTGGTGTTTCACACATACATTTCTCAACAATTCTTTCTCACACGCTGGGTACTCGAATCTATATGAGTGACTTTGTATAGAATTGTGAACACACACGAGGAACTACATGATTACTACTATTTATACTAAAACATCCCAAGCAACCGTCGGGCAGTTACACTGCTTCGAGATGATTCCACTTGGCACGTTCTCAACGTTCGACGCTCCACATCTTCGCACGTTGCACTTGGTAACCGCTGGAAACCGTTTTCCCTCCAATCGCTTGAATTTCAAACTGTTCCACTCTGAACCATCGAACACCTTCGTCGAGAAGCATCTTCGACGAGAAACTCCTTCGACGTCGAAGGCAACCAACTTCTCCCTTAGAAGAAATCCTTTAAGTACCTTGCCATCTTTCGATGGGCATTTCGACAGACCTAGCTAGTCGAAAACATCCTTCAGCTTTAATGGCTGACATTAATAAAACAAGGGTGTCGAATTTAGGAGCTAACAGTATGGCTTCAGGGCTATGAGTACAACATATTTCATTCATAAACCTAAGCCTAACTATTCCTAAATAGAGAGATAGAAGTCCATGAAATACTTGTTTCAATTGAGTTTGAGTTGGACAATGTAGCAACCTTCAATGGTGTTTGAGCTTCTTTTGAGCTTGCCTGAGGTCCAAGGAAGCTTTCCCAATGCTTGGCTTGTTTTGAAACAGCTTGAATCATGCTGTAGAACTCAATCTACAGAGCTTTGAAACAAAAATGGCAAAGTGTGTTAGAGGTGTTACAACTAGCAATGGATGATCTGGATAGCTTAGATATGTTAGTTGGAAGGTGTTTGAAATATTTTTTGACAAAATGCACGAGTGAAATTGGTTATGGCTTGAAGTTTGCAGAGCTTGCCCCGTTTTGTAGCAAAACAGGGATTTTGTGTACCAGGAGGTTTTAGAGGCAGAAGGGTCGTGTTTATGGATTGTTGGGAGCTATCAAACTTGTCTACAATGTTTGTGTAAGCTGGTTTTTGCAGATGTGGAAGATGGCTTGTATTTTGCAAGTTTCTTCTTTTTCAAGCAAGAGTGTGTGTCTTCTCAATGCAGGCCTGCACAAGCCCTATATCATGCTGCATACTTTTCTCTTGGTTCTTGGAATTGGTAGATTGAATCTTGCTTCAGAGATATGGCTTCATGCCTCAAGGATTTTGGTTTGACATAAAGTGCAACTTTACAAAAATGGCATTTTACCTTTTTCCAAATAAGGATTAATCTTGTATGTAATATCCAAATGACCAAGATAACACCTTAACTCAATGGTTATGCATTAAATTATGGAGTGCAAGTTGGTTTTGAGGCCTGCAAGCTAGTACCAAACATGCTGATTTGAAAATGCAAGTTTGTATGAACATGTATTGGTCATGGACAAAAGTGAGTTTTTGCCAACTTCAAGCATTCGATTCTCTCTAACCACAAGGGTGTTTGAGGAGTTCTTGGACAATTTGGAAATCTTGGAACATGTACTATAATCCATATTTGAAATGCATCTTGAAACTCCAAGTGGAACTAGGTGAAAAATGGCCAAGAAGATGGGTCAAAATCCTGCCTAATTTAGGGCAAAATTTCTCTAAGTTAAAAGTTTTAGGTACCCTTGTTCTAAAAATCATAACTTGAGATACAAGCCTCTTTTGAGAAAACTTTGTGAATAAAATTTGTAGACTTTGTGATGTACTACAACTTTCATGTTTCAAGTTTTGTTTGAATCCATTTTCATCTTGGTGAGAAAATGGGATAAAGTTAGGAAAAAATAAGAAAATTTCATAACTTAGAAAATTTCTAAGTTATGAAATTTTTTCATTTTAACCCCTAATTTGTATTTTTTGGTTTCTTGATGAACAAGTTTCATAATTTGACATGTCTTGATGAAAAATAACTCTTGGCACTTGACCAAAAAGTCAAAGTTTGACTTTTCAGTATAAAGTCAAATTTTGATCAGTTGACTGAAAAATTCATCTGTCAATCCTATGCATTTGAGATCTTTTGAACTTGTTGAGTGGGTCAAGACAATGTCATTGATTCCTTGATTCCATGTGTGAGCTTGATTTGCCATTGGCTAGGTCAAACAGTCAAAAATTGCCTTTGTGCATTTAAAACCCTAGAAATGACCATTTTGCCCTTTTGGTGATCTGATCAAATTTCTTGTGGAATTGTGATCCAAACTTTATAAAATGGTTCATATGAGTTCATAATGTTGATGTGGGTCAAATTTCATGAGGTTTGACTGTCAATTGGCCACAGTTGACTTTTTCCCCAATACAGCTGATTTCTAGGTCAATTGTCCAATTGATTGGGCAGAAATTTGAATCAAGGCTTGAAACTTGGTATGGACAAACTTATGAGTCCAACTTGAAGTATGAAAGTCAATTTTGGCATTATAGGTCAAAACATCCCTGTGCAAACTCAAACCCTAATTTGGGTCAACAATGCAAAGAGGTGTCTTGAGCGGAGCAAACCCTAACTTGATATTGAATTCCAAGAGTCTTGTAATGAGAAATGTTGGTGAAATGAGAGGGAAAATTTTGGGGTACAACATACTCGTAATCGTCTTTTGTTTCGCATGTAGATATTCATGAGCAGCAATTAATATCAAATGCATATATCAAAAATGAACATTGGACGTTCTTTGCAAAACAAAACAGATAAAGGGAAAACAGTTTGAAATTTCTTTGAAAATGAATTGTATTGATTTTGAAGTTTGGCCTGTAAATAGGCGTTTTTGTACAAGAGGTTGGCGTCTTAGTAAGAGAACTCCGCCGAATAATAGAATTTACACAAATTATGAAAAACAAAACAGTTATGTGAACAATCCTACTGGGTTCCAATTCTGCTATTGCCTTTACGTCCTCGAGCATCTCATCACTTTACTGCTTGGTTGAAGGTAGATCAGATTGATTAGTGTCGTCTGAGCTTGATAGTCGATACTGAAGTCTGGTTGCGAGGTGATCCAATGAGACATAGTGTTGCGCTTTGATCCCTAATTTTTTCCTAGACCGCCCTTTCAGGTTTTCAGTCCACCGGGATACCCTTTTTTGCCCAAGCTGCCTTTTCAGGTTTTCAGCTTGCCGGGTGTACAATTTTTTTCATTTTCATCCCTTATTTTTTCCCGAACCCTTTTGGTTCGCCGGGAAGCCCTTATTTTTACCTAGGCCAGTCAACCTAGCGGGTCGTTAATTATGCGTAGTATCTTTTCACTATGTCTGCATTGACGGGGTGAGGAAGGTCGTCACCATCCATGGTGGTTAGAATCATAGCTCCTCCTGAGAAAATGTTCTTAACCACAAATGACCCTTCATAAGTAGGGGTCCATTTACCCATGGGATCACCTTGAGGTAGTATGATGCGCTTGATAACCAGGTCCCCAACTTGATACTCTTGTCGTCTAACTTTCTTGTTAAATGCCTTGATCATCCGCTTTTGATATGTCTGACCATGACAAATAGCATTGAGTCTCTTTTCGTCGATTAAGTCCAGCTGATCAAGCCGGGTCTGGATCCAGTCATCTTCGCTCAAACCTGCATCCTTCATAATCCGAAGAGAGGGTATCTGAACTTCAATAGGCAGTACAACCTCCATGCCATATACCAAGGAATAGGGTGTTACCCCCGTTGACGTCCGTGTTGAGGTACGGTACCCATGGAGAGAAAATGGTAACATCTCGTGTCAGTCTTTGTATGTCACAGTCATCTTCTGCACAATCTTCTTAATGTTCTTATTCGCCGCTTCCACAGCCCCATTCATCTTCGGCCGGTAGGGAGAAGAGTTGTGATGCTGTATCTTGAACTGCTTGCAGAGCTCAGTGATCATCTTATTATTGAGATTGGTACCATTGTCCGTAATGATCCTCTCTGGTACACCATATCGACAGATCAGATTGTGCCGAATGAACCGTGCCACGACATTCTTGGTTACGGTAGCAAAGGAAGCTGCTTCAACCCACTTCGTAAAGTAATCAATTGCTACCAGGATGAAACGATGCCCGTTGGATGCCGTAGGTCTGATCTCGCCGATCATATCAATGCCCCACATTGCAAAAGTCCAAGGTGCCGTCAAGAAATTCAGAGGAACTGGAGGTATGTGCACCTTATCAACATAGACTTGGCACTTGTGGCATGTTCGAGAATGCTGATAACAGTCGGCTTCCATTGTGGACCAGTAATATCCTGCCCGTAGGATTTTCTTTGCCATGGTGTGTCCACTGGAATGAGTCCCGAAAGTACCTTCATGTAAATCTGCCATGATCCTTTCTGCCGCATTCTTATCCACACAACACAGTAAGGTTGAATCATGGTTACGCTTGTAGAGAATACCATTGCTGATGAAGAACTTCGCCGTGAACCTCCTCAGAAACTTCTTGTCATTAACAGATGCACTCTCGAGGTACTCCTGAGCCTCAAGGTATCTCTTTACTTCATGAAACCAGGGTTTATCTGCTACCTCTTCAGTCTCAATGTCATAACAATGTGCAGGTTCGTCCAATCTTTCAATGATAATCTGGGGAGCCTCGTTGTCCCAATTGACTTTGAACATAGAAGACATCGTAGCCAGCGCGTCCGCCAACTGATTCTCCTCTCTAGGGAAGTGTTCAAAGGTTATTTCCTCGAAATGTGGGAGCAACATCAATACATACTCCTTGTAAGGAATAAGATTTGGGTGTTTCGTATTCCACTTGCCTTTGATCTGACTGATCACGAGAGCGGAATCTCCGAAAACACTTAAGAACTTAATCCTTAGGTAAATTGTTGCTCGAAGACCCATAATGCATGCTTCATACTCTGCCATGTTGTTGGTGCAGTTGAAAAATAATAGGGCGGTAAATGGAGTATGAGAGCCTTTAGGAGATATGATCACGGCGCCAATGCCATTACCCAAAGCGTTCAAAGCTCCATCAAAGTACATAGACCATCAGGATCCTTCCTCAGGTCCTTCATCCGGTCCAGGTGTCTCACAGTCAGTCACTATCATGATATTCTCGTCCTGGAATTCAAAGTTCATAGACTGGTAATCATCCACTGCCTGATGTGCCAAATGGTCTGCCAACACACTTCCCTTGATTGCCTTTTGGGTTGTGTATTAGATGTCATACTCAGTCAAGACCATCTGCCATCTTGCTATTCTTTTGGACAAGGCATGCTTCTCGAAGATATACTTGATTGGATCCATCTTTGATATCAATAGAGTAGTGTGAGTCAGCATATACTGTCTCAGCCGGCGAGCATCCTATGCCAAAGCGAAGCAAGTTTTCTCGAGCAACGAGTATCGGGTCTCGCAGTCGGTAAACTTTTTGCTAAGGTAATAAATAGCATGCTCTTTTCGGCCAGACTCGTCATGTTGACCCAGCACGCACCCTATTGAGTTGTTGAGTACTGTCAAGTATAGGATTAAGGGTCTCCCTTCAACTGGAGGCATCAGAATGGGTGGCTCTTGGAGATACTCTTTGATCCTTTCGAAAGTGGCCTGACATTCATCATTCCATCGTACCACTTGATCTTTCTTCAGCAACTTGAAGATTGGTTCACAAGTAGCAGTCTGGTGTGAGATGAATCAGGCAATGTAGTTCAAACGTCCCAAAAAACCTCTGACTTCCTTCTGTGTTCGGGGAGCTGGCATTTCCTGTATAGCTGTCACCTTGGCAGGATCCACTTGTATACCTTTATCGCTTACGACGAAACCCAACAGCTTACCAGATCTCACCCCGAAGGTGCACTTGTTCGGGTTTAACCTCAGCTTGTACAACTTCAACCTGTCAAATAGCTTCTGCAGATGGTCAAGGTGTTCTTCTTCAGTCTGAGATCTTGCAATCATATCGTCGACGTATACCTCAATCTCATGATGGATCATGTCATGAAACAAAGCAACCATGGCACGCTGATACGTTTCCCTAGCATTCTTCAGTTCAAAAGGCATGACCTTGTAGCAAAAGATGCCCCATTGAGTAACAAAGGTTGTCTTCTCCATGTCTTCGGGAGCCATTTTAATCTGATTATAACCAGAGAAACCATCCATAAAGGAGAATACCTTGTGCTGAGCGGTGTTGTCAACCAGAATGTCAATATGAGGTAGAGGGAAATCATCCTTGGGGCTTGCCCTGTTCAGATCCCTATAGTCAACACACATTTGAACCTTACCGTCCTTCTTCAGCACAGGAACCACATTGGCAACCCACTGCGGGTAAGAAGTAACTGCTAGAAAACCGGCGTCAAATTGTTTCATAACTTCAGCCTTGATTTTCTCAGACATATCTGGGTGCATTCGGCAGACCTTCTATTTCATTAGAGGATAGTCTTCCTTGGTAGGCAATCGGTGAACCACAATATCGGTATCCAACCCAGGCATATCTTCATAAGACCAGGCAAAGATCTCAACATAGTCACGCAACATCTGAATCAACCGTTGCTTCACACTAAGCTCCAGATTTTCCCCGATCTTGACCTCTTTCTTGTCTATCTGTGTACCCAGATTCACCATTTCCACTGGCTCTTCATGCGGCTGAATATCCCTTTCTTCCTGAAGCAACAGTCTTGCAAGTTCAACAGGCACTTCGCAATCATCTTCACCTTCGTCTTCGGCTAAGTTGATCGGACTTTCAAAGTCATAACTGGCAGTAGCAGAGTCGTTACCAGTGAGATCCAGAGTGGATGTAGACCTGTATATGTGAGTGTGTGTAAAATAGATGTTTTGCAATGTATAATAAAAGAAAAACAAGGAGCACAAAATTTGAAATGCAAGAAACGTCCAATGCTTTTATTAATGATATATGAAAATGACACACATAAAGCCCTCACAAATGAGGCCACGGTGCCCCGGGTAAGACACCAGGCCGTAAAGTTTAAAATATTGTCTGTTACAAATTCAAAACAAAAGTCTCATTACTGGGTGATAACAGAAACGGGCATAGAATCCTTCGATGTCCAATTTCTTAGTCCACCATCAGCAGTCGGGTAGATCCAACTGTCGATATCAAACTCTTCATCATCGTCATCCCTGATAGCATTCACCCCTGCGTCTTGTTTAGGCTTTTCTGGTGCTCCGAGCTCGATCTCCTTAGCATCAATCAAGTCATGTATTTTGTTCTTCAAAGCCCAACAATCATTTGTATCATGTCCCGGGCTATCTGAGTGAAAAGCACAACGGGCATTAGGATTGTACTTAGGCGATGCAGTGTTGGGATTCTTCGGGGCCTCCCTTGGAATCACTAGATTGGTTTTCAGTAACTGTGGCAGAATCTGACATAAAGTCATGTTGAGCTGAGTGAATTACCTTCACGGTCTCTCGCCCTTTGGCTGGTTGCAATGCTGAGGAGCACCAGCTGGTCTTGATATAACAACCGCATTAACAGCTTGGCGGCGTTCAGGTCTATTCTGACTTTTCGAACTGTAAACAGCACTAGACTCTTTCTTAAAAGGCTTCTTCTCGGTGCCTGATGAAGCACCCTTCTGTATTTTACCAGACTTAATACCAGCCTCAATCCTTTCATCAATCATAATTAGCTCTGTAAACCCAGATGAAGAACTTCCGATCAGATGGTTGAAAAACGGACCAGACAAGGTCCCCAGAAACATATCCACTAGTTCCCTATCAGTCAAGGGTGGTTGCACTCTTCCAGCGAGATCCCTCCAATTCTGAGCATAATATTTGAAACCTTCATCTGTTCCCATAGACATACCCTGGAGTTGGATACGCATGGGAGCAAGGTCGGCATTGTATTGGTACTTCCTGTAGAAAGCAACAGCCAAATCTTCCCAACTGCGGATACTGGCTCCTTATAACTGGTAAAACCATTCAAGCTGAGTCCCTGAGAGACTGTCTTGAAAGAAGTGGATCCATAAGTTCTTATCAGCGGTGTACGGCTGAATCTTCCTTACATACGACCGGAGGTGCAGTTTCGGGCAAGAAATTCCGTCGTATTTAGCAAAGGCTGGTGCTTTGAATTTATGGGGAATCACCACCCCAGATGACAGACCCAGATCTCCAAAGTCTAGACCAGGCACCTTCTAAACTTCCATCGCACTCAATCGGTCTTCCAGTTGCTTGTATCTATCCTCAGCCAGAGGATACTGGTCTTCATCGAAGTCTGTCTCGTTGTCTGAAACCACAGGGCTAAGAGCCCTCCTTTCTTCCTGACTATCTTTCGCTCTAGATGAGGTAGTCAAATCAACTTCGTCTCGTAGCCTGTTTCCAAACGTGTGACCTGTGTTAAACAGGACTGTCCTCTTCTTCTTTTT
Source organism: Vicia faba (assembly GCA_948472305.1). Taxonomy (NCBI): domain Eukaryota; kingdom Viridiplantae; phylum Streptophyta; class Magnoliopsida; order Fabales; family Fabaceae; genus Vicia; species Vicia faba. The sequence goes on from OX451741.1 coordinate 1,035,709,257, forward strand.
CTTCTTCTCTTTCAGAATAAGGGTCTTCAGATCTTGCTGACCCTTAGCTAGATTCATGAACAACTCTTGGAATTGGGCGTTTTGAGCCTGTAGAGCCTTGATTGCTTGTTCAGTCGATGGTTCAGAAGACATGATGCTGAAATAAACAGCGAAGAAGATGAGAAAACCTGTAAGGGTACCTGTTATGAGGTGCATGGAATGAAGTGCGTATGATATGATTTCAAAGACATCGAGAGATTCAAATTCGTAAACAAGAAATGAAACACACTTTTATTAGATAAACTTTGAAATTAATTGTTCAACAAATTGACCTTAAGGCATTACAAGAAAGGAAATACTGAAAATTAAATAAAACTGGAAGTAATCAAAGGACATCAACGCTCCCATGGTCGTTTGCCTTTAGTGCTGACATAGTCATTGATGATCTGCTCTTTCTCCAACTGCCTAGTCAACTTTTGGATCTTTCGCTCTTGCTCGTGATACTTTTCTCGGTAAGTATCCCGCTCTTCCCTTAGCTGCATCCAAGACCTCTTCAATGCCCCAATGTCAGTAGGCATGTAAGGGTGGAGGATGGTAGGAAGAACCCCTTCCTCATCAGCAACTTCAACAATGATAGGCAGGACGGCTTCGTAAGGCATTCCCAGCTTTTGGGCACGAATGCAAACCCATCTGAGATATGGCTCCATCGGAAGTGAAATCTTTAGGCCCAACTCGTGTGGATCAGATCTGTGAACTCTATCCCAAGCCCTTATGAATCTACGGCGTTTCTCGTCACTATCGCCTTGAAAATCAAAGATGATACTACGCATTAGCAGTTCATGAGGTCCTTCCCTTCTGGCTCGCCCAAACTGACGTAAGGCCAAGCATGGATTGTAAGTAATTCCCCCATGGGTTTCTATCAGTGGAAGATTGGGGTATTCCCCACAGCGATCAATAACGGCCACCTCATCCATACCCTTAATAGTCCAAATGATATCATTGTGAGAGAGAGACATAACCCTATAAGCCCAGCCCATGCCTTCTTTGTTCTTTAAGACTGATTTGGGAAGGTGAGAAACAAACCACCTTACCAACAATGGAGCACAACACATCAGGGTTCCCCTCTTCCGAGCAGTACGGGCATAGAGCTGATGAAGAATGTCACCCAAGAGAGTGGGTACAGGATTACCAGAGATGAAGATTTTTACCGCATTCACATCAACAAAGGAGTCAGAGTTAGGAAACATACCAAGCCATATATTAGAAGAGCCAGAATATCTTCGAATTCCTTGAAGTCTAGACTATCCCAGAAATGATTAGCCTTACTAACCAAGAACTTAGTCAGAAAGCCCTTTGCTCCACTACGAGTTTCCCAAATAGCCATTACCTCATCCTTTATCATATGAAGGGCTGAAGCAATCTCTTCCGGCCTCAGGATCTTCTCCCAACCTGTGAACGGGGTCTGTTCCAGAATAGAGATACCGAGCAGATCAGAGAACTCTTCCAAGGTAGGGACCAACTGGTAGTCCTGAAAAGTAAAGTAATGGTACAGTGGATCATAGAACTAGACTAGGACACTCATCATCTGCTCGTCCAATTTGGAGGTGACCAAACTAAGAAGATGCCCATGTCTTCTGGTGAAGGAGGTAGTATCAGACATCTTTGCAACCAATTCTTTAAGCATAGTGGGAACCTGGACAAAGTTGATTCAGATGGTGTTCTTACGCATGGGTGCCATGACCTACAAAACAGAATAAAGATGGATCCCTCCTGTCTTTGAAATAGGTTAGTCCAATGCAAGATGTATGCAATGTTATGATGTCATGATGTCATGATAGAAAGCACACCACAAGTATCCACAAATAGCAAACATGGTAAAGGCACACAAGTCACACAGAGAGCCCTTATATTTCAGGCTGGCAAGGAGTCTAGGTACTACCCTCTTTCAGTTCAGTTGGTTCAAACCTGTCCTAAAAATAGTAATCGGGTTCTAGAGGATCTCAATATAACTGACTACCCTCGATCGGTCATAATTCCAGTTTAGCAACCTTTTCTTGCAGCTGGAATCATCGCGAGAGTTTAGTCTCAATGAGTGTAGCATACTGCTACTGTTCTATGGCCAAGTTGGTCAATTTAAAGGTTCTAAGGTCAGTTGGTGCTTAATGACCCCTTAGAAGACCCATATTCTCCTCGTTCCAACACAAGGGATATCGGTACAAACTAAAGTGCCACACCAATGTAGCTACTGCTTCAACCGTATCGGTCTATGCTGTACAGTTCCCTCACAATTTATTGCTACTTACCTAAAGGGTATCCCCCAGATCCGGGTTAGGATCTATAGTAACTCCGATTCAAGCCCACAAATATAAAGCATACAAAGCAAACAATTGAAAACACAATGATCTAATCCTAAGGTACACCCCACTTATAAGAATAGTCCCCAGCAGAGTCGTCAGTTCTGTGATACGGTGGGAAAGAACTGACTGTTTTTTGGAATGCTGGTATGCGTTTTGCGTTTGTTTTCGCAAAATGTCGCGGTAAGCAAGAGTCGCCACCGACTTTTATTTTATCCAACAAGGAAAGGAAAAAGCACAGAAAAATTCCTTTTTCGAGATATTTCTCGGGTTCGGGGGGTAGATTATAGAAAGGGAAGGTGTTAGCACCCTTTCTATCCGTGGTTATCCACGGGCTCTTAGGTACTTGCTCAATTGTTTTCAAAAATTGGCTTGCTTTGTGTTTGTGGGTTTGAAAAAGTATTTGTTTGAAAAAGGAGTGTAAGTGTAAAAATTTGTTTTATTTTGAAAGAGCAAGTATCTAAGAACCATCTACCTACTCGAAAAAAGGAATCGTTCTATGCTATCTTCCTTTAGACAATGCTATCCCACTATTGATGAGTAGGTAGCATCGTCGTTGGAGTTTTAGGGTCAATTCAAATGCGGGACTTACGGTCACCAAAACAATGTTAGGACGCCTTAGCGGTAACCCTAATGTCTTAGATCATTTGTTTTGAGGAAACAATATCTGAGGCAACTGTTTCGAGGCGACTATGATCTTCGGACAAGAGGGCGACCTCTAAAACAACCTATACTCAATGACCGCGTTACGAAGGCAACCAAGTGGGGTGTACCCTAAGAGTGCGCATGTGCGAGTGTGTTGTTTTCAGTTATTTTGTCTTTATACATGTCAATGGTTATCTATGTTGATTTTAGGTTAAACATTCAATCTTGTCATGCATACCTATTATCAAACATCTAACAGTTATATTTTTGCGGAAAATAAATTGCGGAAATTAAATTACAAGGCGTCGGGTATTTACATCGCCAAAAGCAACCCTTTGAAATTTAAATGCGGAAAATAAATAAAGCGATAAAAATATTTAAAGTCCTATTAAACTATTACATTCCGGAAACAAATACAATATTGAATAAAATGGATCGCGTGCGGGAAATTAAATCGAATGCGAGTTCTAGGGTTTTGACCCTTTGTTATTTAAAGAAAAGATTTTTTGGTTATTTTTTGAATTAAGAAAGAAATTAAACTAAATTAATTATTAAATTAAACTAATTAAACTAATTAATAAAAATAAATATTTTTGATTTTTTTGTGTTATTTAAAGAAAGAAAAAAAAATTGATCAATATTAATAAAAACCTAATTATGTCTAAGTTAATTTGATTATTTAAAAAAAATATTAAAGTTATCCTAATTAAAACTAAATTAATATAATTAGTATTTATTAATAAAAATAAAATTTTGGTTTTTATGAAGAAAAATATTTTTGGGTTTTAATTTTATAAAGAAAAAGATTTGATTGGTTAAATAATAAAAATAATTAAACAAACAAATAAATAAAACAAATATGAAATAGAAAGAGTTAGAGGTTTGGGCCTGTTTGGGGGTTTGGAATAGCAATTCCATGGCCCAATTGGCGCAGGCCTGGTTGACTTTGAGAGATTCCATGTGCGCTGGTTGACTGGATCCCATGATAGACCATCATCTTGGATCACCAGATTTGGCCTTGGGTCATCTGGCGCTTTGATATTTGAGAATGTATGATAGGCCATGCGCTTGGATTTACACTGGATAACCTGTAGAAAAATAACAAATGCAATTTGGAGGACCTGGGATTCGAACCCAGGTCCTGTTGGTGACTGCCAGCTCCCCTTTCCACTAGGCCAACGCGCTTCAATTGTTAATGTATTAAGCAATAATGATAATATGGGAAAATGTGCTAATATGCCAGAACAAAAAATTAAAATGCGCGAATATTTGAAAGGGGCAATCAGATGGGGGCACATGGTCGTCCCTGTTCTCAGGTCTGCAAAGGAATTACCTACAGATTTAAATCCGCAGCTAAAAGCGTAGGCCATTCCAAAAACTCATCTCAGGCCATATAAACTCCATCCAAGACTATGGTTGCATTCGTCTTCCTCTCCCGGTCATGCCCATGGCCATTAATAGGTCTAACTTTACCTGTAATGAAAACCCCTAAAAAAACCTAGAAAACCCTACAATGGTGTTTTGCACCACAGAGCAGATAAACACAATCAAATAATATGGAAAGCTTGGAAATTATCTGGTGATTACAAATATACCATTGATTTCTTATAATGATGCATGGATTTTGAAACACGAAATCAAATTTAGAGGGGGGCCATGTATCACTTACAATGCGTTTGAGCGTGTATGGAGGCTTTCTAGGGATTGGTTCTGACTCAGTGGACCTCCAACAATCGATTGGTGTTGAGTTTTGCTTCTGAAAACGCCTCCAAGTGGGATTTTGGTTTCACACTTTTTTTGTGAATTTTGCAAGTTTTTCTTTCAGTGTTCTTGCAGCCTCTACCCTTCAATTTCGTGTGCTTTCACTTGTATATGTAATGTGGGATGTATTAGGTTAACATTTGTGGATTGAATCCTTGCACATCAATGCCATGAGATTTGATTTGATCCACCATTGAAAGCTTGCCTAATTTGTCAAAAATCCAATCTTTTTGCACATGGAATGCTTGATACGAGTTTGATGATGATATTGATGATGATTAAGTCCTGAAAATAGAAAAAGATCTCATGTAATCAAGTTTTGGGATTTTATTTGATTTAAATTGATTTAAAATGAAATAATTCAATAAAAAATCAAATAAAATAATAAAATTGATAAATGGACACAAGGCTGAAGCTAGAACACGTGTGCAATGTGGCAAGATCAAATCAAGTGGAAAAGAATGGACCCATTTGACAAAATTTGATGTTTTGGGGATAGTTGACTTTTGACAATTTTGCAAAAATTCCCAACTTCAACAATGCATAACTTCTTCAATTTTGAACTTTTGGAGGTGTTATTGGACTTTTTAGAAAGCGTGAGATGTCCTCTAAACAACCCTTTTGGTCTCATCTCATTTTGATATTCCATGCTCAAGTTATAAGCTTTGGCAAAAAATGTGTTTTTGTTGACTTTCAAAAATCACCTATAATGTCCAAATTTGTAACTTCGTGTGAGTGCATTTTCTGATCTTGGGGTATGAAGATGGATTGTAGGAAATTGCATCCTATTCAAAATTAGCTTTGGATGAGTCATTTCTCGTAAAATATTAGAAAGTTATGCTTGGTCAAAGTTGAGTTGACTTTTCTTACAAAACCCTAATTTAGCAACTTTTGAGTCTTGATGAATTTTGAGCAATCCTTAATGAATCATGATCAAACCTTGATCAAATGATTAAATATCCTTAAAAATGAGAATGTTGACAAAAATCTTGAAGTTTGACTGTTTATAGGTCACAGTTGACTTTTGCCCTAGCACAGTCGATTTTTGGACCCTTTGAGCAATTGACTGAGCAAACTTCCTCTGCAAGACTTGAATTTTGACATGGATGACCTTGAGAACATATTAGGATATTGGGGTAGAACTTTAGGTCATTTGGACTCAAAGCTATTGATGCAACACAAAACCCTAATTTGGGGTTGACTGCCTTAGGAGATAGCTTGACTGTCCAACTCTTGAGCAATCTTGAGCCACTTGGAGATTTTTCTTGCAATGTCTTGAGAAATATGAGAGGGCAAATTTTGGGGTACAACAGTAGTGAACCAAAATAACCTTGCCATGAAATCCCTTCCAAAACAACTTCAATGGCGAGGTTTAAACTTCTCAAGCTTCATTGACTAGGTCATGGAAATAAACTCATGAACCCATGGATCAACTTGCTAAGCCTCATTGCCTTTACCTGCATTGTTGACAAGTAAGACAAACCAACATTTCATTTTATTAACTAAAAGGAAAGACAAAAGAAAAACATGAATTATTACACAAGAAAAACAAGTCAAGGTGCTTGGTGATTCCTAAAAGAGCAAAGCTAAAGATAGGAAGGAGAGCCAAAAGCCCTAATGTGAGATTGTTTTGATTGAATCAATATGGTATGGTGAAGGGATCTTAGGGGAAAAAATTGGGGTACAACATGCACCAAATAATTTTGAGCCTTAAATCCTTTTTTCTAAAACTGTGAACCAGACCACATTATAACCCTTAAATGTTCTAACTGAAGCATGGGTCAATTTGAAAGTGTTCCATAATGAGATAGCGTTTAAATGACTCCTAAGAGGCATGCTTAAACATATGTGTTGACATCATATGCTTGCATTATCTTTTATAAAAAAGAATTTGCAAATGTTTCTTTCTATCTAGTGACTCGTTCACAACAAAGTTGTGACATCATTTCATTCAAAGTTTTTTCAAACTTCAAGACTTACATACGTGTTGCATTAGAATTATTATTCTCATGATAAACATTCTTCTGCATACAAAATAACTGATTGACATCAAGTAAGTTTACACGGTGACATCAGTAAAGAGCTCAATCTTGTCAAGAGAAGAGAGGCTTGAATACTATGTCAAAGCAAAGGTCAGCTGTCACAAGAGAAATGACTTATCCAGGGGCACATTGCCTAGAGATTCTGTTAAGTGAAACCATCTTGGTGCTTTACAATCTGAGTATAATTTAGGGATGAAGTTATAAGGTTCCGCCAATCTGATGCAATCAAGTCGATATTTGAACTCTCCAAGTTCAGCCAAGTTTGGGGCATTCCCTCAAAGCTGTCAAACTAGAAGTTATCACGTCGATAAATCTCTTCAAGCTAATATCAATTAGAGGCTATGACGTCGATAAATCTCTTCAAGCTCAACCAATCAGAATCCATCACATCGACAAGCCTCTTCAAGTTTCCATCAACCTGGGGCAATCACATCGAGAAATCTATTCAAAATTCATTCAACCTGGGGCAATCACGTCGAGATTTGACAAATCTCTCCAAGAAAGTTGTAATCATGAACAATTTGTTTCATGACTCAAGAGATTGGGGCAGGCCACCTCATATCGTATTGTGGCATGAATATTCTGGTCTTCTATTCAGCACAAATTCTTTCATAAACTCCAGACAGGGGGATTCCCCCTCCAATCTCGCAAAGTTGCTCAATCCAGTTATGTTATATGAGATGATTACAATCAAGTTAAAAGCATCATAATGGTCACCCTGACCTAGCCAACACGCAAAGCCACCTTCGACTCCTACAAACAACTTCAAACTTGATTCCCCAAGTGAATTCATAAAGTTCAAAGTTATCGTTTGACTTAGCACGCGCAAGTGCATATGCCTAGTTGAGTAAACCGGGGCATTTGTGGAACCAAACCGAGTCATTCACATACGTCCATGTCCATCTTTTTATCCCCAAGTGATTTAAGAGGTGATTCCCCAGTGTGGCATAAACTTGGGGAATGCATTCGAAGAGATCCACATGGTGTTCAGTATCCATTCTTTGGCATTTCAATTCTACCATTCTCTCAACAGTTCAAGATGTAGGGAAGTCGAGCAGGATTATCTCTTCCCCAAAAATGCAATTCAGAATTCAGCAACGTATCTGAAAATTCGCTTTGTCAACAATTCAATCTTCAACAGAGTCGTCAATAATCTTCGGTATCATGATCTCTCATGCAAATTGTTATCAGTATCCCCAATGATCTTTGATATTGTAGGTTTCTAGCAGCGATATGTATTGGCATCTCCGGTGATGAACAACAGTTCCTAACGAGCCTTCACTTATCCCCATTAAGTTTATTTCTCTGCATTGTGCATATAGTTGTCATTGCATCTTCAAAAGCGCGTAGCCGATCCATTAGAACAGATCTTTGCGGCAAAATAAATTCAAACATTCATATGAAGTATAAGCCAGATCGAGTACTTTACACAAAAGACCTGAATCATTCAAAGGCAGCAATACATCCCCACAATAAGATATCGCCCCAAACCTTCAACCGACGTCCTTCGTTACATCATGACATCCAGCTAGCGGTGTTAGTACATCGTACTTTTAAAACACTCATCCGTGTCAATTTCCTAAGCACTCATCTGTGTCAGTTTCCTAAACACTCGTCTCTGTCAGTTTTCTAAACACTCGTTCGGGTCAGCTTTTCCAAATACTTGCCCGGGTCTATTTTCCCTCCAGATTCCAACAAAATTAGTACATTCAATCATACCTTGTAACTTCACTCGTCATGTCGAAACCCATGATTTCATATTAGAACCTAATGTCGCACGTAGGCCTAATTCTCCCTATAGATCCTGTTTTAGAATTCTAAGGTCTCCCATAGGCCTAGTTTTCCGACAGACTGCTCTTATGCCTCACCTTAGGATCATAGGTCGCCTGTAGATCTTATCCGCCGTCTTTTTATACCAACCTTTCCTTGTATTGGCATCACGCCACATTACAAGTCTTCCTTTCCTTTTATTGGCATCACGCCACGTTACAAGTCCAACATTTCCTTGTATCGGCATCACGCTATGTTACAAGTATTCTTTGTCCTTTTATTGGCATCACACTATGTTACAAGTTTTCTTTGTCCTTGTATTGGTATCACACCATGTTACAAGTCTTCTTTGTCCTTGTATTGGCACCACGTTACGTTACAAGTCCTCTTTGTCCATGTATTGATACCACACTATGTTACAAGTCCAACCTTTTCCTTGTACTGGCATCATGCCACATTACAAGTCCACCCTTTTCCTTTTATTGGTATCATACCATGTTACAAGTCTTCTTTGTCCTTTTATTGGCACCACGTCACGTTACAAGTCTTCCTTTCCTTATATTGGCACCACACTATGTTACAAGTCCAACCTTTTCCTTGTATTGGCATCACGCCACGTTACAAGTCCAACCTTTTCCTTGTATTGGCATCACGCCACGTTACAAGCCCAAACTTTACTTGTATTGACATCACACCCCGTTACTGATGCATCTGCAAGTGCACAGAAATATCGAAGTACTATAAAAGATTGTTGAACCCACAGAGACCAATATCAACCTACTGTAATATATCGTCACTTTGTAAAGCTAATGCTAAAGAATAATTGATTTAGGGGAAACGAAGAACTAAAACTGAAATAAAATAAGATTAAGGAAATATATAAGAAATGAGGGACCTGAATGTGTATTCTGCGTGCCTCTGGGACTCTGAATTTTTAGCTTATACTGATGTTAAAAATATATTTAGTAGAAATTTTTTAATCGTTTTTGGTTTCCATGGTGATTCTCTAGAGAATGACTCCTCGATCAAATTTTTAATCGTTTTTGGTTTCCATGACCACTTGTCAAGCCATCTCACATATCTCTCACCTTTTATTTTCTTTCTTTTATAGGGTGGTTCATTCTTTTGAACTTGTGGTGGTGGTTCAGGATCTATCTTGAGTATAATCTTTTCAAGTTTGGACTTAGTTATTTCCCCCACCATCTCGAATGTTAACATCCCCTTCTTAATCTCTACTCTTTTCTCATAAGAAATATTCTAAACCTCATTAGTACTCTCTTCAACCTCATTATCACTCGCCTTAGGATTTTCAATTTGTTTTTCATTATCAGTTTTTACAACATCCACATGCTCCTCAAGGAAGGGTCCTAGAGGTTTTTGTTCAAGCAAGGAGATTTGAGTCTCCAAGGCCATGTTGTGAATCACGAGGGACTCAACCACATTATTCAGCTACCTAAGGGTTTCACTATTATGAAGACTTTGTTTTCTTAACTCCTCATTTTGGACAGTTTGGATCTCTACAAAGTTCTCTATCATAGATTCTAGCCTAGAGTGAGTCAGCATCGCATCGAAATCATCCATTGATGTTTCGAGATTTAAATTATGGGATTCTCGCAGTTCCTCAAAGTGTGTTTGCATCGCATTTTGTGTCTCCACAAAGTTCTTTGTCATCATGGTTTCTATCCTAGAGTGAGTTAGTGTTGCAGTGAGATCCTCCATTAATGTGTCGAGAGTGGAATTTCGGGATTCTTGCAACTCCTCATAATATTGGGTGTGGTGATTGTAGAGGAAATTTGGTTAGGGATAAGTTAGCATCGTATTGTAATCCTCCATTAATGTTTCGATATTGGATTTATGGGATTCTCGCGACTCCTTAAAATGTTGGGATTGGTAGTTAAGGTAATTTGGGCAAGAGTGAGTTAGTGATGCATTGAAATACTCCATTAGTATTCTGAGGTCGGATTTATGGGATTCTTATGATTCCTCGAAATACTGAGAATGGGAGTTGTAGAAAAAATTTAGGTGATACATAATAATTAAGTTTAGTGTGCCTTAGTCTATACGGTGCAACAACAAAAATAACAATATTGACTGTTGGTCCCCGGCAACGGCGCCAAAAACTTGATGCATCCGTAAGTGCACAAAAATATCAAAGTAATATAAAAGATTGTCGAACCCACAGAGACCAATATCAACCTACTGTAATTTATCATCGCTTTGTAAAGGTAAGGCTAAAGAATAATTGATTTAGGGGAAACGAAGAACTAAAACTGAAATAAAATAAGATTAAGGAAATATATAAGAAAAGAGAGAACCGAATCTGTATTTTGCGTACCTCTGGGACTCTGTAACTCTTTGGCTTATACTGATGTTAAAAATTTATTTAGTAGAAAATATCAATTTAAAGAGTAAACCTCACACTCTCGTGGTTTTGAATAAAGCTGCATTCCTTAACAATGAGATTTTGCTCTCGCTCGCCCATTTTAATTAAGGAATGTGTTTTGGAAACTGAACAAGTTCTAATTAATTCTAAAGCACTCTCGCTGTGTTTAAAATTAATGTCTAGTTTCTACTATCCAGTTCGACCCCCACGCTCTCACAGTGTCGGCTCAAACCTTAGTAATTTCCCACTCTCGTGGCAAAATCGTGTTAGTAACCTCTCACTCTCATGACAAAGCTATTTAAATTAAGTTTAAAAACAAAGACCGAAACTGAATTTTCAAATATATAATAAGCCAACTCGTAACCGAGTCCCGTCAGAAATGACGGTTCTCACATACTGGACTCCAAGTAATTTAGCCGACATACTATTGATTGAAAACAAATTAAACATAACAATTGCAATTAAAAACAACATGGTAATTAAATTTGACAAACAAAGCAATAATGATAAATAATAATAATAATAATAATAATAATAATAATAATAATAATAATAATAATAATAATGATAATAATAACAATAATAATAATAATAATAATAATAATAATAATAATAATAATAATAATAATAATAATAATAATAATAATAATAATAATAATAATAATAATAATAAGTAATATGATAAAGAACCTGTAAAAGATATGAAAATAAATGCAAACTAGAAATAACTTCAATAATAACGACAAGATTGTTGATCCAAGCAAGTTACACAAAAGTTACATAAAAGAGTCCTAGTACTAGTGGTGTGGTAGTTCCCCGATGTGAGAAACTACCACTTTTACAAAAGTAATTTCTGCCTAAAACTAAGAACAACGCTTCCACGCATAAACTTGGATATCCAAACAGTGAATGCTCGATACGTTTTATAGTGAGAACTAATGGAAGTTACTTTTGGATTCATGAGAGAAGTAGTGGAGATAATGTGAAGTTAAAGAAGGTGAAGATAGTGGAAAGTTGGATACCGTGGAGATAATGGAGATCATGATTGAAGAAGTTGAGAAAATCATGGGAGCTTCATTACAGATGTGGAGAGAACCAATTAATTAAGTTATTTAAAATAGCCTGTGACGAGTGGCATGCATTGTGTGCCAAGGGGCACACATATTTTCATTACGTGCTGGTCGTCATGCCATTTGTGCCAAGGGGCACACATATTTAACTTGTGTAGGTCGTAATTCCATGTGTGTCGAGGGACACACATATTTAACTTGTGTCGAGCGTAAGGGAGGTGTGACGACCGTCACAACCTTCTGATAAGAATTTTCTGCTACTTTGTGATTTTCAACTCATTTCTTTGCCATTTCTTCCTCTTTTCTCATGCAAGCCTTGTGGTATAAAAATACTTGAAATGAAATACAAGTACCGGCATAACAAGGTAAGAATAAACGAAAACGAAACTAAAATGCATGCGAGTCAAGTCAAGTATACGATATAATTTCGCGTTATCATTTACAAATCTTCTTTGTCCTTGTATTGGCATCATGCTACGTTACAAGTCTTCTTTGTCCTTGTATTGGTATCACACCATGTTACAAGTCTTCTTTGTCCTTGTATTGGCATCACACCATGTTATAAGTCTTATTTGTCCTTGTATTGGCATCACGCCACATTACAAGTCTTCTTTGTCCTTGTATTGGCATCATGCCACATTACAAGTCCAATCTTTCTCCTTGTATTGACATCACGCCATGTTTCAAGTCATTACCTTTCCTTGTATTAGCCTCTGTTGCTATGTTATATGTCTGGTCTCCGTCATGTATTAGCACCGTCCCTATGTTAAAAGTTACCCTTAAATCTTTCTCACCTGGAAAAAATTTCTTTTCCCATACAGATATCATAAAAATAAACAAACATTCACACTTTCCCTCAGAACAAATTTTTGGCATTGATATTTAATCATCTTCTACCTTGAACATCCAAAAGGCACGCGCCAATCATACTTTCAGGTTTAAGACGATTAATAGAGGCAGCTGTAATACCCCATATTTATCCTACCCTTTTACTTTTACCTGGCTTATGCATTTTACAATTCTCATTTCATCTGCATATCTTTCATTAGGTCATCTAATATAAAATTGAATTCAATAAAGCGCCAGAGGTTCAAAGTTCATTGGTTGTACAATATTTGGGTTTCGTAGTGACTGAGATGTATATATCCAATAAAGCTGATTCCATCTGATTTCTTCTTCAAGTAATGAGCGGTGGAATTAGGGTTTTGATTCATGTTTAATGTGGATCAACTTTTCATTAATGGAGGATTGGTTAGGGTTTTCATGAAAGGTGTCACACACCTTTGAGGATTTCCCAAGAGCATTCATTTTGTTTTAAGATTAGGATATCATGTGGTTTGAATCGCTAAGAATGAGAGCCATGGTACGATACATGATTAGCGAATTTATCATCATTCTTTCAAATACTTATTGCTTATCATGCAAGAATTGGTTTAGATTGGAGGATAAGATTGGAGATAGGCCTTTATTGAGAATCGATCGATTTGGATTGATTACTTGATGCCTTGAGTTCAAATTATCCAAGAGCATATGTTTTGGTCATAATGTTCGGATAAGTATCAAGTTAAAATCGAAAGGACTATACATGAGATTGCTTGGAATTCAAGTCATAATTAAACTTCATCCTCATTATGAATTTACTTCAAATTCAAGTATTATTTCCATATCAAGGATGCAGAGTTAAAAGATTCAAATATTTGTATTAATCTACTTGATCGAGCTTATTTTTTCATTGTCCTTCAATCTTCACCTAACTTCATAGAAAACGTTCTTCAATGCCATGATATCCGGTACCAATGCCTTGGCCTTGACACATATTAATTAGACCATACTTCATGACTTTTAGCTTCCTTAAGATAACATCAATGTGCATCCCTGTGAGCATACCACAACAACTCACAACCTGCATAAACAGTCTACATTCTGGAACAGTGAGTTAGCAGCCATGTATTGTTCATAACAGAAAATGACAAAAAAAAAAGCAATCCAAAAACCACATGCATCATTCAAACCAGTTCACCAGTCTCACAACCATGTTCAAGGAGGAAATACAAATGGAATGAAAATCGGGAATGCATTCATAACAAAATATAACAAATTTCAGCCGCAAGCTGATATATCCCAAGTTTCTTAACATCACTCAATCAGAATGATCAGCCCTGCATATGTCATTGAGAGAAATTAAACAAAATAAGAAACAAAAATATTAAGCAGAGAATTAAGTCAGAAAATCACAGCTCAACATATCAGTGTTAAACTAAAAAAAAAGAAGGGTTCACAAACAACCCCATACCATATGAACCAGTCCGTGAATAACGAACAAAAACGAAATAGAATTTCTAACCAAACTTCAACTTTCAAAAATCAACCACATAAATGTTTGCCAGCTCAACATCAATTGAAAAATAAAAAGGTAATAACGAACCCTCAGCAGCCTGCATAATAGATATAACAGAAAATCAGAAGGGAATAACGAAAATCCTCAGTAGTCTGCATAATAGATATAACAGAAAAAATGTCCTAACAGAAAACTAACTTCTCTAACTCTCTAACAAACTTCTAAAAGAAGAAAAACAGAAAATAGGGGGAGATACACGACTCATTGTTCACAAGAAAAAACTCAGAGATGGGAATCATTCACAAAATCTCAAGATATGATTATTCATCCAAAAAATCACAAAAAAAAACTCAAAGGATTCATTATTCATTCTCCAGAAAATATCTCTACATTCTCTCTACTTCCTCTTCATATCTTCATCTTTGTAACCAACATATCACCTTCATCTTTCAACACCTTCACTCTCCATCAACCTGCATCTCAATTCAATCTTCATCTCCCTCAGATACTTGCCTCCAACCACCATCACAACTTCATCACAAGAATTCTTCAATATTCCTCTGCAATCATCATCACTAACGAAAATCAAAACCTGAAAGATTGCTTTCATCTTTCACTGAATTAACTTCACAGTTCTTCTACAAATCACGCTTCAACATCGTCTTCATCTGTGAATCACATATTCCAGCCTCGCGATAATCTTCATCAACGACGTGCAAATTCTACACATCAAAATCAACATTGCCACAGTAACAACGATTCTTGCGAAATAACGGAAGATAGAAAAAGAGGAGAGAAGAAACAATGGAAAGTGAAGGAAAGTAAGTACCTTGAACAAATTTATCATTATCGTCACCATTAGAGGTAGATTCGGACCTTTACGTTATCTTTTGAGTGGAATCATTAGCTTGGAGGATTTAGGGTTCATAAATCCCCTTTTTCAATCTCACCAATTAATAAGAAATTAGAAGAATCCATGGTATGATTCATGATCAGCGTTCAAAGGAGAGAAATATTTATATTGGTTGTTTGTTGTTTCGCTGAGGTTTGAGACGAGTCATCATAAAAGAAGGTTGAATCGGCCGCCGGAAATCGCAACATTCTTTTCTTATTTTTTTATATTTTTTATTGTTATTTTATTTTGTTTGTTTTATAATCAGAATTAATGAAGAATAAAAATTTGGCCATGCTTGTTGTGTGGGTTAGGTCTGATGCGCTTGGGGTTCTATTCACACCCTTGGCCTGGTCCTCACACTTCCTGGGCTTAGCAATACACCCCTATGTTTCTACCATACTTTTACCTTCCCATATTTTATTAGTTTTAGCTTCATTTTTTCCATGACTTTAATGATGGAAATGATACAAAGAAAGTGATAGAACATTTTAGAATTTTTTAAGACCTTTCCTTAGAATTTTCATCAGAGTTTTCTATTATTTTCATGTTTGATAATCATTTTTGTTGTCATTTTTAGCCAAGATTTTGTGATAAAATATCGATGTAACATTCGTAATGTGGAATACTTGGAGATTAATTCTTTGATCACTCGTGTGAAGTAGCTTCTGTAGAGTTTTCTTATCGCTTGCATGGTTTTGAAGAGGCAACAAACCTTCTCCGTTAGGATCGTCGTGGCTTCATTTTCATTCCTCATTTCCACACTTTACCACATTTCTTTATTTCTTTTCTAGAGATTATGAGAAGTAGGGATTTACTGCTTTCTGATGCCACGAGAAGTAGGATAGAGATATATGAAGGGGATCTCTGTTGCTGATCATGTCAGAAATCCATCTGGTTTATTTAAAGACCCGTTTAGGGCAATTCCGCATTGGGTGCATTCTGTGTGGTTTATTTAAAACCCTACCTTTAAGTAGGTATTCCGCTCGTGTGTTTATATTTGTGCCTGCATATGTACAGATGATAAGTCCTCAAAAAGAGGCGAGCGGGGAGGGTTTACAATCAACCCCCACAATTTTGTCTATGTCATCCTAAGCTCATGACGCACCATGATACTTCAAAGTTGTGCCAGCTCTTATGTATCGAGTCCGTCAAGTGGGGAAGGGTTCTGTAATCGAACCCCCACAGTTTGTCAGGAGTTCGCATTTGCCGATGCTGATTGTGATCGGTGGGAATAGAACTGACTGTTTTTTGGAATGTTGGTTTGCGTTTTGCGTTTGTTTTCGCAAAATGTCGCGGTAAGCAAGAGTCGCCACCGTCTTTTATTTTATCCAACAAGGAAAGGACAAAAGCACAGAAAAATTCCTTTTTGAGATATTTCTCGGGTTCAGGAGGTAGATTATAGAAAGGGAAGGTGTTAGCACCCTTTCTATCTGTGGTTATCCAAGGGCTCTTAGGTACTTGCTCATTGTGTTTTCAAAAGTTTGCTTTTCTTTGTGTTTGTGGGTTTGAAAAGAGTTTTTGTTTGAAAGGAGTTTAAGTGCGAAAAGTTTTGTTTTGTTTTAAAAGGAGAAAGTACTTAAGAACCATCTACCTACTCGAAAAAGGAATTAAACTGTGCTAATGTTCTTTAGACAATGCTATCCCACTATTGAGGAGTAGGTAGCATCGTCGTTGGGGTTTTCGGGTCAATTCTATTAAGGGACGTGTGGTCACTAAAGCAATGTTAGGACGCCTTAGCGGTAATCCTAATGTCTTAGATCATTTTTCCGAGGCAACCGTTTCGAGGCAACTATGATCTTTGGACAAGAGGGCGACCTCTAAAACTTCCTATACTCAATGACCACGTTCGAGGCAACCAAGTGAGGCGTACCCTAAGAGTGCGCATGTGCGAGTGTATTATTTTCAGTTATTTTTATCTTTATACATGTTATGGTGAGCTATGTTGATTTTAGTTTAAAAATTAATCTTGTCATGCATTACCTATTTATCAAACATCTAAAAGTTAATATTGTGCGGAAATTAAATTGCGGGAAATTAAATCTAAGCTATTACAAGGCGTCGGGTATTTACATCGCCAAAGACAAACCCTTTAAAATTAAATTGCGAAAAGTAAATAAAAGCGATAAATAAATAAATAAAACCCTAAGTTAAACTATTACATTCCCGAAGCAGTTACAATATTGAGATATGGATCAAAAATAATACGCGCGCGAGAAAATTGAATCGGAGTGTCTTAGGGTTTTGACCGTTTTTATTAAATAAAGCATTTTTTTGTTATTTTTTTTGAATTAAAAATTAGTCTAAGTTAATAATTGAATTAATTAATTAAATGAAAATATTTTTGGTTTTTTTTAATTTTAATTAAGGCAAAAAAAATAAGAATGATTAAAAATATTAAAAACCTAATATTCTACTTTGATTTTAATTTATTGCAAAATATATTATTGTTAAACCTATTTAAACTAAATTAATTAATTAATGTTTATTTACAAAAATAAATAATGAAATTAATGGATTTTATAAAAATATTATTTTTATTTTGGGTTTTCTGATTTTTATGAAAAAAGAGTTAATTGGTTAATTAATAATAATAATATTTAACAAAATAAATAAATAAGGAAAAAGAAATAAAATGTAAAAGAAATACTCAGGGGGTGTGGGCCTGATCTGGGTGTATGATCAGCAATTTTTGAGGCCCAGAATGTCCAGCCTTGTTGGACTTTTGTGATTCAATGCGTGCTTGTTGACCAGGGAGTATGATGAGCGTGCAATCTGGGCCCCTGGATCTGATCTGAGACCATCTGGCTAGCATCTGGAGAAGGGCATATGGTGAGCTGCATTCTAGGCGCTACATGTGAACACCTGAAGAAAAATTGAATAAATTTTTGGGGGACCTGGGGTTCAAACCCAGGTCCCAAGGGATTTTCCAATAGCACGGTCACCAATCCAACCAGCTTGTTCAATTCTTATTAGAATAAGAAATAACTAATATATGAGCAAATCAACTAATATGCTAGAAAATAAGAAAATATGGCGCGCTATTCAAACGCACCAATCTGGCCACGCTACGCTATCATCCCTGTCATTGGGACTGTGGCTAAAAGTCCTTTTACCTATACCAACAGACGATTGTACGTAGCTATACGTCATGCTGTCTCAAAATCCACCACGAGCCACCAAAATGCAAACTAAAGGCGTAGTTCTACTCGCCTCTCCGCCCCGGTTCTAACCATGGTCCTTTTATTGACCAATTTTCCCTGTAATGAAAACCCCTGAAAGAACCCTAAAACAATCTACAATGGCATTTTGTGATATATGGCATGATAATGAAATTGATTAATGCAGAAATTTCGCAAATGATGTAAGGAATTCAAATATGCAATTATCTCAAAGAATGGATGCAAGACTGAAGCTTTACGATTCCGTGAGTATAGCGGTTTTGAGCGACACTTACAGGGCTTTTGGAGGCAGGAGAACGCGTGATTATGATTGGTACTGCTTCAGTGAAGTGCAAGGAAGCGATTGGGACCTTTATTTGATCCTGAAAAGGCCTCTAAGAACGATTTCAGATCCAAGGTTTTCAAGCTTTTTTCTCAAGTTCTTCTGGCCGTTTCTGCAATGCTTTTTTGCGTGTTCTTGATCCCTAATGCTTGTGTGAGTTTTATAGAATGAATTTAGGTCAAAACTTGGGCCATAATCCATATGCATTGAAGATGGAAGATTTGATTTTGATCACCATTATCAAACTTCCCAAAATAGCTCAAATCTGATTTTTTTTTTTATGTATGAATAAGCCTTGATACGAATTTATTTGATGAATCATGACAATTGAAAGTTGTACCAATCACAAAGATATTATTTCATCAATTTTTAGATTTTATTTGATTTAATATTGATTAAAAATGAATTAAATCAATAAAAATTAAATAAAATAGAAAAATAAATGAATGGCCATGAAATCAAATATGGGATACGTGTGTGGCATGACAAAACCATATCAAGTGGAAAAAAGTGGGCCCTTTTGTCAAAAATTGTAGTTTTGAGGATAGTTGACTTTTGGCAAATTTGGAAAAATGCCTAACTTCAACAATGCATAACTTCTTCAATTTTGAACTTTTGGATGTGTTATTAGACTTTTTAGAAACCTTGAGATGTCCTCTAATCAACCCTGTTGGTATCATATCAATTTGATGTTCCATGCTCAAGTTATAAGCTTTGGTAAAAAAGGTATTTTTGTTAACTTTCAAAAATGACCTATAATGTCCAAATTTGTAACTTTTTGTGAGAGCATTTCTTGATCTTGGGGTGTGAAGATGGATTGTGGGAAATTGCATCCTCTTCAAAATGAGCTTTGGATGGGTCATTTCTCATAAACTATGAGAAAGTTATGCTTGGTCAAAGTTGAGTTGACTTTTCCTACAAAACCCTAATTTAGTAACTTTTGAATTTTGATGAATCTTGAGCAATCCTTGATGAATCATGATAAACCCTTGATAAAATGATTAATTATCCTTCAAAATGAGAATGTTGACAAAAAAACTTGAGGTTTGACTGTATTTGGGTCACAGTTGACTTTTGCCCTAGCATAGTCGATTTTTGAACCTCTTGAGCAATTGACTGACCAAACTTCCTCTGCAAGGCTTGAAATTTGACATGGATGAACTTGAGAACATATTAGGACATTGGGGAGAACTTGAGGTCATTTGTATGTGAGTACCTTGATGCAACACAAAACCCTAATTTTGAATTGATTGCCTTAGGAGGTGATTTGACTGTCCAACTCTTGAGCCATCTTGAACAACTTGGAGATGATTCTTGACAAGTCTTGAGAAATATGGGAGGGAAAATTTTGGGGTACAACAGTTTCCCCTGTTCAATCTTCTTAAACCTGAGGATGTAGGTTGGCATTTGGGCCTTTCGTGATCCGAAGGTGGAAGATGATTGAACACTAGAGTGCCCAGAAATTTGCACTCGTGTGAAGTAGTATCAGCCTTGTGACGTCGGGAATGGGTTTATAGATTCCATTTGGAGATTGATGTTGGGAGATGGGCTTAAAGATGCCATCTGAAGTAGTGTCGATCGCGTAAGAGATTCCTTAGTGAGAGCTTGTATACCTGTTGTTGAGGGAGATTCCGCTGGGGAATGCCGCTCTTGGTCTTAGGATAAATAGAACTTTAGAAGCTTCGTTCGTCCGTTATTCTATTGGGGAATCATCTCTGTCGAAGAGGTGAGAGTAAACTACTATTTGGTCGTAAACCAAGCTTCACAGTGATAAGACCGACTGCTATCTGGTCGTAATCCAGGCTTTATAGCGACTTACTAGGGAGATGAGATTAAACTTGCTATCCGGTCGTAATCCAGGCTTTGCAATACCTCAATTCTTATCTGGTCGAAATCCAGGCTTCAGAACAAATCAAGTGGTTATCCGTTCGCCTCCTGGCTTCAACTTGAATTTAAGGCACACTAATATCCGGCCGACTCCGGGCTTCTTAGTAACTGTCCATGTGAATTGCTATTTGGTCAAAATCCAAGCTTCACAGTGCCTTGTACCGCTATCTGGTCGTAATCCAGTCTTCACAATACCTCATTTCTTATCTGGTCGAAATCCAGGCTTCAGAACAAATCAAGTAGTTATCTGGTCGCATCCGGGCTTCCCTTTGACTGTTGGTTTTACTAGTATCCGATCGAATCCGGGCTTCACAGTAACTGGCTGGGTAAACTGTTATATGGTCATAATCCAAGCTTCACAGCATCCCTGAATGCTATCTGGTCGTAATCCAGTCTTCACAATGTATCATACCACTATCTGGTCGAAATCCAGGCTTCGTAGTATTCTTGGTTGCTATCTGGTCGTAACCCAGTCTCCACAATGTATCATACCACTATCTGGTCGAAATCCAGGCTTCATAGTACTCTTGGTTGCTATCTGGTCGTAATCTAGTCTTCACAACATCTTCTACCATTATCTGGTCGTAATCCAGGTTTTGTGGTGTTTTCTGAGCTGCTATCCGGTCGTAATCCGGGCTTCATGGCTCACTGGGGAATAAACTATTATCTGGTCGTTCTCCGGGTTTCATAGCTTGCTTTTGAGAGATGTCACTATCTGGTCATAATCCAGGCTTCGCGGTAATCTGATATTGTTATCCGGTCGTAGTCCGGGCTTCTCAATATGCTGTAGAAATTAAGATACTATCTAGTCGTACCCGGGCTTCATAACTTGAATTTTGATTGTGCCTTTCGTGAAAGGTAAAGGTTAGTTGTATGTAATGCATGATATGTATTAGACAATGATGTTCTCAAGATAAATGAGATTGTATGGTATGATGCGTATATGCATGTAGCATGATGTATGGACATGTAATGTTTTAGCTGGGGAAAATAAATCCCGGAGCTGCTGGAGAATAAAGTTGAATGCTTCGCTTCCACCAAGGATGGTGAATGAAGATGATTGTGAGGATAAACCTGTAGGAGAAGAGAACTCCGTTGGGGGATCAACTGATGAAGAGATTATTCTGATGGGAATTACTCTGTGGGGAAGAGATGTTCTGCTGAGGATTTTAACGATAAACTCCGCCAGAGATTCCGCTGATAAACTCTGTTGAGGATTTTAATGATGAACTCCGCTGGGGATGGATTACCGTTGCTGTGATATTGAATCTGCT
Source organism: Vicia faba (assembly GCA_948472305.1). Taxonomy (NCBI): domain Eukaryota; kingdom Viridiplantae; phylum Streptophyta; class Magnoliopsida; order Fabales; family Fabaceae; genus Vicia; species Vicia faba. The sequence goes on from OX451741.1 coordinate 1,035,731,156, forward strand.
GAACTCCTGTTTGGGGAAAGAAAGGACTTCGCTGGGGGTGATCTTTTAGTTGCAACTTGCTGAGGATAACCCAGTTTGACTCTTGTGGGGATAACTCTCTGAATTTGGCTGGGGAGATTTATTTGCACTTTACAGGGGATAAGTTTCCAGAATCTACTGGGGAAGATGATTCAACTCTGTCGGGGAAGCTTTTTTAGACGTTGCTGGGGAAATGGCTCCACCGGGGATATCTTGTACTCTGCCGAGGAACATTCTTATACTCCGTTGAGGAATATCAAGACTGCTGGGGATACTCTTATACTTGCTGGGGAATGTCTTTATACTCCGTTGAAGAATATTAAGACCTTCTGGGGATATCAAACCTTTTCAGGACTGATGGTAGACTAACTCCGCTTGGGGAGAGTATTGTTGATTCGTTCATAGTTGCAAGTCTCAGCTGAGAGCTACTATTACTGTCTTACTCTGCGGGGAGTGGAGGTATCATAGCCATATTCTTTAGCTGGATCTACCTTGTACCTGGTGGACGAAGCAACTACACAGCTTGGACATTTCTTATGCCCCTGTTTCTGATATTACCAGTAATTCATCTTTCGTTTCGCATGTAAATATTTATGATCAGCAATTAATATCAAATGCATATATCAAAAATAAACATTGGACGTTCTTTGCAAAACAAAACAGATAAAGGAAAAGACAGTTTGAAATTTCTGAAAATGAATTTGTATTGATTTTCAAGTTTGGCCTAAAAATAGGCGTTTTTGTACAAGAGGCTGACGTCCTAGTAAGAGAACGCCGCCGGATAAATAGAATTTACACAATTTGTAAAAACAAAACAGCTATGTGAATCATCCCACTGGGTTCCAACTCTGCTATTGTCGTTATGTCCTCAAGCATCTCATCACTTTGCTGCTTAGTTGAAGATGAATCTGATTGATTAGTGCCGTCCGAGCTTGATAGTCGATACCGAAGTCTGGATGCGAGGTGATCCAATGAGACATAGTGTTACGCTTTAATCCCTAACTTTTGCCTGGACCGCCCTTTCGGGTTTTCAGTCCACCGAGATACCCATTTTTGCCCAAGCCGCCTTTTCAGGTTTTCGACTTGCCAAGTGTAAAGATTTTTATATTTTCATCCCTTATTTTTGCCCGAACCCTTTTGGTTCGCCGGGAAGCCCTTATTTTTTCCTAGGCCAGTCAACCTAGCGGGTCTTTGATTATGCGTAATATCTTTTCACTATGTCTGCATTGACGGGGTGGGGAAGGTCGTCACCATCCATGGTGGTTAGGATCATAGCTCCTCCTGAGAAAATGTTCTTAACCACAAATGGCCCTTCATAAGTAGGGGTCCATTTGCCCCTGGGATCACCTTGAGGTAAGATAATGCGCTTGATTACCAGGTCCCCAACTTGATACTCTTGTCGTCTAACTTTCTTGTTAAATGCCTTGATCATCCGTTTTTGGTACGTCTGACCATGACAAATAGCAGTAAGTCTCTTTTCGTCAATTAGGTTCAGCTGATCAAGCTGGGTCTGAATCCAATCATCTTCACTCAAACCTGCATCCTTCATGATCTGGAGAGAGGGTATCTGAACTTCAATGGGAAAGACTGCCTCCATTCCATAAACCAAGGAATAGGGTGTTGCCCCTGTTGACGTCCGTGCTGAGGTACGGTACCCATGAAGTGCAAATGGTAACATCTCGTGCTAGTCTTTGTATGTCACTGTCATCTTCTGCACAATCTTCTTAATGTTCTTATTTGCTGCTTCAACGGCCCCATTCATCTTCGGTCGGTAGGGAGAAGAGTTGTGATGTTGTATCTTGAATTGCTCGCAGAGCTCGGTGATCATCTTGTTGTTAAGATTGGTACCGTTGTCCGTAATAATCCTCTCTGGTACACCGTATCGACAGATCAGATTATGCCGAATGAACCGTGCCACGACGTTCTTGGTTACGGTAGCAAAGGAAGCTGCTTCAACCCACTTCGTAAAGTAATCAATCGCTACCAGGATGAAACGATGCCCGTTGGATGTCGTAGGTCTGATCTCGCCAATCATATCAATGCCCCACATTGCAAAAGGCCAAGGCGCTGTCAAGACATTTAGAGGAACTGGAGGTATGTGCACCTTATCAGCATAGACTTGACACTTGTGACATGTCCGAGAATGCTGATAACAGTCGGCTTCCATTGTAGACCAGTAATATCCTGCCCGAAGGATTTTCTTTTCCATGGTATGTCCACTGGAATGGGTTCCGAAAGTACCTTCATGTAACTCCGCCATGATCCTTTCTGCTTCATTCTTATCCACGCAACGCAGTAAGGTCGAATCATGGTTACGCTTGTAAAGAAGGCCATTGCTGATGAAGAACTTTGCCGCGAACCTCCTCAGAAACTTCTCGTCATTAACAGATGCACCCTCGGGGTACTCCTGAGCTTCAAGATACCTCTTCACCTCATGAAACCAGGGCTTTTCTGTTACTTCTTCAGTCTCAAGATCACATCAATGTGCAGGTTCGTCCAATCTTTCAATAATGATTCGGGGAGCCTCGTTGTCCCAATTGACTTTGAACATAGAAGACATTGTAGCCAGCGCGTCCTCCAACTGATTCTCCTCTCTAAGGAAGTGTTCAAAGGTTATCTCCTCAAAATGGGGAAGCAATGTCAACACATAATCCTTGTAAGGGATAAGATTTGGGTGTTTCGTATCCCACTCGCCTTTGATTTGATTGATCACGAGAGCGGAATCTCCGAAGACACTCAGAAACTTAATCCTTAGGTCAATTGTTGCTCGAAGACCCATGATGCATGCTTCATACTCCGCCATGTTGTTGGTGCAGTTGAAACATAGTCGGGAGGTAAACGGAGTATGAGAGCCTTTAGGAGATATGATCACAGCGCTAATGCCATTACCCAAAGCATTTGAAGCTCCATCAAATTACATGGACCATCGGGATCCCTCCTCAGGTCCTTCATCCGGTCCAGGTGTTTCACAATCAGTCACTACCATGATATTCTCTTCCGGAAATTCAAAGTTCATAGACTGGTAATCATCCACTTCCTGATGTGCCAAATGGTCTGCCAATACACTTCCCTTGATTTCTTTTTGAGTCATGTACTGGATGTCATACTCAGTCAGGACCATCTGCCATCTTGCTATTCTTCCGGACAAGGCAGGCTTTTCGAAGATATACTTGATTGGATCCATCTTTGAAATCAACAGAGTAGTGTGAGTCAGCATATACTGTCTCAGCCAGCGAGCAGCCCGTGCCAAAGCGCAACAAGTTTTCTCAAGCAGTGAGTATCGAGTCTCACAGTCGGTAAACTTTTTGCTAAGGTAATAAATAGCATGCTCTTTTCGGCCAGACTCGTCATGCTGCCCCAGCACACACCCCATTGAGTTGTCAAGTACTGTCAAGTATAAGATTAGAGGTCTCCCTTCAACTGGTGGCATTAGAATAGGTGGCTCCTGGAGATACTCTTTGATCCTTTCGAAAGCAGCCTGGCATTCATTGTTCCAACGTACCACTTGATCTTTCTTCAGTAACTTAAAGATTGGCTCACAAGTAGCAGTTAGGTGCGAGTAGAACCGGGAAATGTAGTTCAGTCGTCCCAGGAAGCCTCTGACCTCATTCTCTATCTTGGGAGCTGGCATCTCTTGTATGGCTTTCACCTTGGCAGGGTCCACTTGAATACCTTTGTCGCTTACAATGAAACCCAGCAGCTTACCAGACCTTACCCCGAAGGTGCACTTGTTCGGGTTCAATCTCAGCTTGTACAACTTCAATCTGTCAAATAGCTTCTGTAGATGGTCAAGGTGTTCTTCCTCAGTCTGGGACCTTGTAATCATATCGTCGACGTATACTTCGATCTCATGATGGATCGTGTCATGAAACAAAGCAACCATGGCACGTTGATATGTTGCCCCAACATTCTTTAGTCCAAAAGGCATGACCTTGTAGCAAAAGGTGCCCCACTAAGTAACAAAGTTCGTCTTCTCCATGTCTTTGGGAGCCATTTTAATCTGGTTATAACCGGAGAAACCATCCATGAAGGAGAATACCTTATGCTGGGCAGTATTGTCAACCAGAACGTCGATGTGAGGTAGAGGGAAGTCATCCTTAGGGCTCGCCCTGTTCAAATACCTGTAGTCAACACACATTTGAACCTTCCCATCCTTCTTCGGCACAGGAACCACATTGGCGACCCACTGAGGGTAAGAAGTAACTGCTAGAAAGTCGGTGTCAAACTGTTTCATAACTTCAGCCTTGATTTTCTCAGACATCTCTGGGCGCATGCGGCGAACCTTCTGTTTTACCAGAGGACAGTCTTCCTTGGTAGGCAGGCGATGAACCACAATGTCAGTATCCAAACCAGGCATATCTTCGTAAGACCAGGCAAAGATCTCAACATAGTCACGCAGCATCTGAATCAACCGCTGTTTCACACTAAGCTCCAAGTTTGCATCGATCTTGACTTCCTTTTTGTCTGTCTTAGTGCCCAGATTCACTGTTTCCACTGGCTCTTCATGTGGCTGAATGGCCCTCTCTTCCTGGAGTAGCAGTCTTGCAAGTTCAACAGGCACTTCGCAATCTTCTTCACCTTCGTCTTCGGCTAAGTTGATCGGATTTTCAAAGTCATAACTGGCAGTAGCAGAGTCGTTTCCAGTGAGATCCAGAGTGGATGTGGACCTGTATATGTGAGTGTGTGTGTAAAATAGTTGTTTTGCAATATATAATAAACAAAAACAAGGAGCGCAAAATTTGAAATGCAAGAAACGTCCAATGCTTTTATTAATGATATATGAAAATGGCACACAAAAGCTCTCACAAATGAAGCTATGGTGCCCCGGGTAAGACACCGGGCCATAAAGTTTCAAAACATTGTCTGTTACAAATTCAAAACAAAGAGTTCATTACTGGGTAACAAAAGTAATAGGGATGAAGTCCTTTTCTTTCCAGTTGCTTGGTCCACCGTTGGTCGTAGGATAGATCCAGCTGTCGAATTCAGACTCCTCCACACCATCTTCAATGGAATTTACTTCTGAGTTGCTGATGAACACGGGAGGTCTTCTGATCCTTGCACTTCGAACAGCCCTTTGAGCTTCTGTAGTGAAACCTAAACCAAACTTGTTAGTCTTCTGTGTAAAATCAAGAAGTCGGCCCCAATTTGCACACTCACCCTTCTCAATAACAGCCCGAGCATCTTTTAAGGAAGCCATCTTCATAGGAGAACTTTCAACCACAGTCTCAGCTGATGCCAGTGTCTGGGGAACCTCTTCAAAGTGTTGAAATGGAGTCTCAGTGAACTCCCCATCCATCTCTACGTATATGAACTAGTTGAGGTGGCTGACCATGTACTCTTCTTCCCCTTATACTGTCACAGTCTTCCCTTTGACCGGGTACTTCAACTTCTGGTGGAGCGTTGAGGTTACGGCCCCAGCTTTATGGATCCATGGATGACCCAGCAAACAAGAGTAGGATGGCTGAATGTCCATCACATAGAACGTAGAATTGAAGACCTGAGAACCAACTTTAATTGGAATATCAACTTCACCGTGCACCATCCTTTTAGACCCATCAAAGGCCCTGACAACAATGTTACTTGGTTTTAGCTCTAACCCTTCGCAATCCAACCGGTCTAGAGCTTTTTTGGGCAAGACGTTCAATGAGGAACCAGTATCAACCAATACATGTGCAAGAGTAGTGCCCCTACATTCAATGGAAACATACAGAGCATCGTTATGGTTCTTCCCTTTAGCAGTCAAATCAGCATCGGAGAAACCCAAACCATTATCAGCAGTTAAATTAGCCACACAATCTGTAAACTGATCAACTGATGTCTCTTGTGGAACGTGGGCAGTCTTCAGGAAGGTAATCAGAGCCTTGGCATGGTCCTCTGAGCACAGTAATAGTGATAACATAGAAATATTGGATGGGGTTTGCCCGAGATGCTCAACTACGTTGTAATCACTCTTAATAATCTTCAGAATCTCTTCCATCTCCTGTTTGGAAGCTTCAACAGTAATTGTCTTTGGTGCCTCCGTCTGGGCAGGCGCATCAGTGGTGATCCCTTTGCCCCGAGCGTTAGATGACTCGGCGACAGGGGTAGGACTAGGAACTTGATCAAGAATGGCAGTAGGTGCACTTGCAGGTGTAATGACAACAGGTCTTCGGACAGTTGGTGGAACAATATCTGGTGAGAAAATTCTACCGCTGCGAGTGACTTTAGCAGGTCCAGTAATATTGCTGATGTCAGTATCAGCATCCAACTCTTGCTTAACTCCAAGAACATAAACATCAGCCCCATAGTGCCAGGGACAGCTTTGTCAGAGGTGTAGGGGATGGGCCCCGGAACAGTGATAATCACAGGTGCGATCTTAGGAACAAATGTAATTCTAACAGGCTTCCTCGAGGGAGCCTTGGAAGAATTGTCGAAAATGGTAATAATGGCAACTTCTTCAGAATGAACGGAAGGAACAACAGTCTTCTCAAACAGGATCTCCTTATTATCCATCAGGTTTTGGATACCTGACTTCAGGAATGGGCAACCAGTAGGTAAAACGGAACACATATGGCAACCTTCATCGCAGCCCGGAAATAAACCGGCTAGCAACAGGTTCTTTTTGACAGTCATCAGAGGGGTAACAATGTCATCCACAGAAACTACAAACAAGTCTTCCTCTACAGCATTTACTCCATGTTTGGGCATGGGAGCAGTCGCAACATTAGGCCTCTCGTGCGCCTCGAACTCAATCTCTTTTGCATCAATTAAGTCTTGTATCTTGTTCTTTAATGCCCAACAATCATCTGTATTATGCCCCGGGCTATCGAAGTGATAAGCGCAGCAGGCATTAGGGTTATACCTTGGTGACGTTGTATTTGCATTCTTTGTGGGTTCCCTTATAGTCACCAGGTTAGTCTTCAGCAACTGTGGCAGAATCTGAGATAAGGTCATGCTGAGACGAGTGAATTGCCTCTTAGGTCTCTCGTCCTTTTGTTGATTGTTGTACTAAGGAGCACCAGCAAGTTTTGAAATAACAACCGCATTGACATCTTGGCGGTGTTCGGGTCTATTCTATCTTCTTGCACTGTAGACAGCACTGGACTCTTTCTTAAACGGCTTCTTCTCGGTGCTCGATGAGGCACCCTTCTGAATCTTCCCAGCCTTAATACCAGCTTCAATCCTCTCACCAGTCAAAATGAGATCTGTAAAACCAGATGAAGAGCTTCCAATCAGATGGTTAAAGAATGGACCAGACAGGGTCCCCAGAAACATGTCAACAAGCTCACGATCAGCCAAAGGTGGTTGCACCCTTCCGGCAAGGTCTCTCCACTTCTGCGCATACTCTTTAAATCCTTCACTCGTTCCTATTGACATACCCTAGAGTTGGGTACGCGTAGGAGCGAGGTTAGAGTTATACTGATATTGCCTATAGAATGCAGTAGCCAAATCTTCCCAGCTGCGGATACTGGCTCCATCCAACTGATAGAACCACTCAAGCTGTGTCCCGGAGAGACTGTCTTGAAAGAAATGGATCCATAAGTTCTTATCAGCAGTGTAAGGTTGTATCTTCCTCACATATGACCGGAGGTGCAGCTTCGGACAGGAAACTCCGTCATACTTGGCAAAGGTTGGTGCCTTGAATTTATAGGGAATCACCACCCCAAATGATAGGCCTAGATCTCCGAAGTCCAGACCGGGCACTTTCTGGATTTCCATAGCGCTCAAACGGTCTTCCAGTTGTTTGTACTTATCCTCAGCAGGAGGATACTGTTCTTCATCATAGTCCGTCTCGTTGTCGGATACCATAGGGCTAGGAGCCCTCCTTTCTTGTGGACTATCTTTCCCTCCAGATGAGGTGGTCAGATCAACTTCATTCTGCAACCCGTTTCCAAACCTGCGTCCAGTATTGAACAGGATGGTCCTCTTCTTCTTCTTCTTCTTTTTCTCCTTCAGAATCAAGGTCTTCAGGTCCTGCTGACCCTTAGCTAGATTCATGAACAGTTCCTGAAATTGGGCATTCTGGGCCTGGAGGGCCTTGATAGCTTGCTCATTTGAAGTCTCAGCAGACATGATGATTGCTGAAATAAACAGCGAAGAAGATAAGAGACCTGTAATGGGTACCTGCTTATGGAGTGCATGGGATGAAATGCGTATGATTATGATTTCAAAGACAATCGAGATTCAAATTTGTAAACAAGAAAGGAAACACACTTTATTAGATTTAAACTTCAAAATTTGAATTGTTCAACAAATTTCCCTTAGGCGTTACAAGAATGGAAATACTAAAAAGTAAATAAAAATTGTAAAAGAAATCATCAAAGGTCCATCAATGCTCCCATGGTCTCTTCTTCTCAGTGCGGACATAATCATTCAGGATCCGCTCGTTCTCCAGTTGCCTAGTCAGCTTCTGGATCTTCTGCTCTTGTTCATTGAACTTCTCCCGGTACGAATCCCGTTCATCCCTCAACTGCATCCAAGACCTCTTCAGTGTCCCAATATCAGTGGGCATATAAGGGTGGAGAATAGTTGGAAGAACCCCCTCCTCATTAGCAACTTCAAGAGTAACAGGCCTGACAGCTTCATATGGCATACCTAGCTTCTGGGCACGGATGCGGACCCATCGGAGATATGGCTCCATTGGCAGAGAAGTCTTTGGACCCAACTCATGTGGGTCAGATTGGTGAACTCTGTCCCAAGCCCTTATGAATCTACGACGTAGCTCGTCGCTATCTCCCTGAAAATCAAAGATGATATGAGGCATCAACATTTCATGTGGTCCTTCTCTTCTAGCTCTTCCAAACTGACGGAGAGATAAGCATGGGTTGTAAGAAATCCCTCCATGGGTTCCGATCAATGGAACATTAGGATACTCTCCACAGCGATCAATGACAGTCACCTCATCCATACCTTTAAGAGTCCAGATAATGTCATTATTAGAAAGAGACATCACCCTATAAGCCCAACCCATTCCTTCTTTGTTTTTCAGCACTGACTTCGGGAGGTGCGAAATAAACCACCTTGACAATAAAGGATCACAACACATCAAAGTTCCCCGCTTTCGGGCAGTACGAGCATAGAGCGGATGAAGGATGTCACCCAAGAGGGTGGGTACAGGGTTTTGAGAAATGTAGATCTTTATGGCATTAATATCAATAAAAGTGTCAGGATTCGGAAACAATACCAAGCCATAAATCAAGAGAGCCAGAATATCCTCGAACGCCTTGAAGTCTAAGTTGTCCCAGAAGTAGTTAGCCTTGCCAACCAAGAACTTAGTCAGAAAACCCTTAGCTCCACTTCTAGTCTCCCAGTTAGCCATTACCTCCTCTTTGGTCAAGTGAAGGGTTGCAGCAATTTCTTCGGGCTTAAGAGTCTTCTCCCATCCAGTAAATGGGGTCTGCTCCAGAACAGAGATACCGAGCAGCTCAGAGAACTCTTCTAGGGTAGGAACCAGCTGGAAGTCCTGGAAAGTAAAACAATGGTACAACGGATCTAGAATTGGACCAGGACACTCATCATTTATTCGTCCAATTTTGAGGTGACCAAACTGAGAAGAGAACCATGCCTTCTGATGAAGGAAGTAGTGTCTGGAATCCTGACAACCAACTCTTTAAGCAAGGTAGGGACTTGGACAAAGTTGATCCGGATAGTATTCTTACGCATGGGCATCATAATGACCTACAAAACAGAGCAAAAATGAAACCCTCTTGTCTTTGAAATAGGTTAGTCCTTATGCAAAATGTATGCAATGTTATGATGTCATGATGTCACGGTAAAGGCACACCACAAGTATCCACAAAAGGCAAACATGGTAAAGGCACACAAGTCACACAAAAGAGCCCTTAGATTTCAGGCTGGCATGGAGCTTAGGTACTACCCTCTTTCAGTTCAGTGGGTTTAAACCTGTCCTAAAAATAGTAACTGGGTTCTAGAGGATCCCAATATCACTGACTACCCTCAATCGGTCATAATTCCAGTTTAGCAACCTTTTCTTGCAGCCGGAATCATCGCGAGAGTTTAGTCTCAATGAGTGTAGCATACTGCTACTGTTCTATGGCCAAGTTGGTCAATTTTAAGGTTCTAAGGTTAGTTGGTGCTTAATGACCCCTTAGAAGACCCATATTCTCCTCGTTCCAACACAAGGGATATCGGTACAGACTAAAGTGCCACACCAACGTAGCTACTTCTTCATCCGTATCGGTCTACGCCGTATAGATCCCTCACAGTTTATTGCTACTTACCTAAAGGGTATCCCCAGATCCGGGTTAGGATCTATAGAACTCTGATATAAACCCACAAATATAAAGCATACAAAGCATACAATTGAAAACATAATGATCTAATCTTAAGGTACACCTCGCTTATAGATATCCCCAGCAGAGTCGCCCGTTCTGTGATCGGTGGGAATAGAACTGACTGTTTTTTGGAATGCTGGTTTGCGTTTTGCGTTTGTTTTCGCAAAATGTCGCGGTAAGCAAGAGTCGCCGCCGTCTTTTATTTTATCCAACAAGGAAAGGACAAAAGCACAGAAAAATTCCTTTTTGATATATTTCTCGGGTTCGGGAGGTAGATTATAGAAAGGGAAGGTGTTAGCACCCTTTTTATCCATGGTTATCCACGGGCTCTTAGGTACTTGCTCATTGTGTTTTCAAAAGTTTTCTTTTCTTTGTGTTTGTGGGTTTGAAAAGAGTTTTTGTTTGAAATGAGTGTAAGTGCGAAAAGTTTTGTTTTGTTTTAAAAGGAGCAAGTACTTAAGAACCATCTACCTACTCGAAAAAGGAATTAAACTGTGCTAATGTTCTTTAGACAATGCTATCCCACTATTGAGGAGTAGGTAGCATCGTCGTTGGAGTTTTCGGGTCAATTCGATTAAGGGACGTGTGGTCACTAAAGCAATGTTAGGACGCCTTAGAGGTAACCCTAATGTCTTAGATCATTTTTCTGAGGCAACCGTTTCGAGGCAACTATGATCTTTGGACAAGAGGGTGACCTCTAAAAATTCCTATACTCAATGACCACGTTCGAGGCAACCAAGTGAGGCGTACCCTAAGAGTGCGCATGTGCGAGTGTATTATTTTCAGTTATTTTTATCTTTGTACATGTTATGGTGAGCTATGTTGATTTTAGTTTAAAAATTAATCTTGTCATGCATTACCTATTTATCAAACATCTAACAGTTAATATTGTGCGGAAATTAAATTGCGGGAAATTAAATCTAAGCTATTACAAGGCGTCGGGTATTTACATCGCCAAAGACAAACCCTTTAAAATTAAATTGCGAAAAGTAAATAAAAGCGATAAATAAATAAATAAAACCCTAAGTTAAACTATTACATTCCTGAAGCAGTTACAATATTGAGATATGGATCAAAAATAATACGTGCGCGAGTAAAATTGAATCGGAGTGTCTTAGGGTTTTGACCCTTTTTATTAAATAAAGCATATTTTTTTGTTATTTTTTTTAAATAAAAATTAGTCTAAGTTAATAATTGAATTAATTAATTAAATGAAAATATTTTTGGTTTTTTATTTATTTTAATTAAGGAAAAAAAATAAGAATGATTAAAAATATTTAAAACCTAATATTCTACTTTGATTTTAATTTATTGCAAAATATATTATTGTTAAACCTATTTAAACTTAATTAATTAATTAATGTTTATTTACAAAAATAAATAATGAAATTAATGGATTTTATAAAAATATTATTTTTATTTTGGGTTTTCTGATTTTTATGAAAAAAGAGTCAATTGGTTAATTAATAATAATAATAGTTAACAAAATAAATAAATAAGGAAAAAGAAATAAAATGTAAAAGAAATACTCAGGGGGGTGTGGGCCTGATCTGGGTGTATGATCAGCAATTTTTGAGGCCCAGAACGTCCAGCCTTGTTGGACTTTTGTGATTCAATGCGTGCTTGTTGACCAGGAAGTATGATGAGCGTGCAATCCGGGCCCCTGGATCTGATCTGAGACCACCTGGCTAGCATTTGGAGAAGGGCATATGGTGAGCTGCATTTTAGGCGCTACATGTGAACACCTGAAGAAAAATTGAATAAAGTTTTAGGGGACCTGGGGTTCGAACCCAGGTCCCAAGGGATTTTCCAATAGCACGCTCACCAATCAACCCAGCTTGTTCAATTATTATTAGAATAAGAAATAACTAATATATGAGCAAATCAACTAATATGCTGGAAAATAAGAAAATATGGCGCGCTATTCAAATGCACCAATTTGGCCACGCTACGCTATCATCCCTGTCATTGGGAATGTGGCTAAAAGTCCTTTTACCTATACCAACGGACGACTGTCCGTAGCTATACGTCATGCTGTCTCAAAATCCACCACGAGCCACCAAAATGCAAACTAAAGGCGTAGTTCTACTCGCCTCTCCGCCCCGGTTCCAACCATGGTCCTTTTATTGACCAATTTTCCCTGTAACGAAAACCCCTGAAAGAACCCTAAAACAATCTACAATGGCATTTTGTGATATATGGCATGATAATGAAATTGACTAATGCAGAAATTTCGCAAATGATGTAAGGAATTCAAATATGTAATTATCTCAAAGAATGGATGCAAGACTGAAGCTTTACGATTCCGTGAGTATGGCGGTTTTGAGCGTCACTTACAGGGATTTTGGAGGCAGAAGAACGCGTGATTATGATTGGTACTGCTTCAGTGAAGTGCAAGGAAGCGATTGGGACCTTTATTTGATCCTGAAAAGGCCTCTAAGAAAGATTTCAGATCCAAGGTTTTCAAGTTTTTTTCTCAAGTTCTTCTGGCTGTTTCTGCAATGCTTTTTTGCGTGTTCTTGATCCCTAATTCTTGTGTGAGTGTTATAGAATGAATTTAGGTCAAAACTTGGGCCATAATCCATATGCATTGAAGATGGAAGATTTGATTTTGATCACCATTATCAAACTTCCCAAAATAGCTCAAATCTGATTTTTTTTATGCATGAATAAGCCTTGATACGAATTGATTTGATGAATCATGACAATTGAAAGTTGTACCAATCACAAAGATATTATTTCATCAATTTTTAGATTTTATTTGATTTAATATTGATTAAAAATGAATTAAATCAATAAAAATTAAATAAAATAGAAAAATAAATGAATGCCCATGAAATCAAATATGGTACACGTGTGTGGCATGACAAAACCATATCAAGTGGAAAAAAGTGGGCCCTTTTGTCAAAAATTGGAGTTTTGAGGATAGTTGACTTTTGGCAAATTTGGAAAAATGCCCAACTTCAACAATGCATAACTTCTTCAATTTTGAACTTTTGGAGGTGTTCTTGGACTTTTTAGAAACCTTGAGATGTCCTATAATCAACCCTTTTGGTCTCATCACATTGTGATATTCCATGCTCAAGTTATAAGCTTTTGCAAAAAAGGTATTTTTGTTGACTTTCAAAAATGACTTGTAATATCCAAATTTGTAACTTTTTGTGAGACCATTTCTTGATCTTGGGGTGTGAATATGGATTGTATTAAATTGAATCCTATTCAAAATGAGATTTGGATGGGTCATTTCTCATAAAGTATGAGAAAGTTATGCTTGGTCAAAGCTGAGTTGACTTTTCCTACAAAACCCTAATTTAGCAACTTTTGAATTTTGATGAATCTTGAGCAATCCTTGATGAATCATGATCAACCCTTGATCAAATGATGAATTATCCTTAAAAATGATAATGTTGTCAAAAAAATTGAGGTTTGACTGTATTTGGGTCACAGTTGACTTTTGCCCTAGCACAGTCGATTTTTGAACCTCTTAAGCAATTGACTGACCAAACTTCCTCTGCAAGGCTTGAAATTTGACATGGATGAACTTGATAACATATTATGACATTGGGGAGAACTTGAGGTCATTTGTATGTGAGGACCTTGATGCAACACAAAACCCTAATTTTGAATTGACTGCCTTAAGAGGTGATTTGACTATCCAACTCTTGAGCCATCTTGAACAACTTGGAGATAATTCTTGACAAGTCTTGAGAAATATGGGAGGGAAAATTTTGGGGTACAACACTGATACTCTGTGATTGTTCATATTGCCTTATTTCGCCTACCTCAATCTCTTATATCTTGGTTAGGTGTTCAGTCGCTTTGGACATCACATTTTTGTTTTTTCATCTCACCCCGCTTGTTTGTCTTGGGTGATACGCTCCCCTTGGCTAAAGAATTTCACTTCTTTTCTTTACCATTTTATGTGTGTGCTCTTTCCAGCTTGTTTGTTTTATCCTTGAACATACCATGCTCCCTTAGGATGCGCTTGCTCCTTTCGGATGCAAGTTAGACCATAGGTTGCAAACCATGCATGCTAATAATAGGTAGAGATTTCCCTTTCATCCTTGACATAAGGCCACCATTGTATGATAACATTAGGTTAGAAATAATATAGTCCCCAATAGACTCTTTTCTTCCCGTTTTTTCATCCTTGCATTCAAAATTAAAATTTCCTTTTTCTTAAGCAAATCAAAAGCACTCTAATAACACTCAAACCCTTTTTCAAGGTAACCAAATACTAACCAACTCAAACTATTTTGTGCTCCCAAGAACCTTTTCTCTAAAACCCTTTTCAAGTAAGGACATGATTGATTTACTTCTGTGTTAACGCGTGAGCCTCCAAAGGTCGAGCTGCGGCAGAAGGCAGAATTAACATTATCCATAAAAAACACAAAACAAACAAAAACATGTCAGCCAAACTACGATAACTCTGATTCCTCAAAAATGATACATAGGCATTGGGGTAGGGCCGAAGTGAGTACAACTTTATTTTCCCTACATTATTTTCTCCTTTCTTTTGCATGCATTCTTCCTCAATAGTACAATAAATAGTAAGCATAGATTAAACACACCCATAAGATAGATAACTAGAGTGGATACTATAGAGTACTATGTGCGTGTGGGGTGATAATACATTCCCCTCGCGTAACAGGCTCCCTTACCCGATCTCTCAATCACAAGACTGTGACTTCTCCCTTCTCGGGTTTTCTCGGTGTTTACCTTTCCCTTCATGTGGGATAAAATACATTCAATGGCAACTTCATTGTTTGATCATTTTCAGCCGGTTGTTTCACTAGGCTACTCTTATCCACCCTCCTCAGATGATTTTTCCTTCAACAAGAACTTAATCCACTATAACCAAATCTGATTACAATCCACAATAAGTACGATAAACCTTGCTGATATCCACAACAAGTTTAGCCGATCCTTATTGCCATTTCTGCAAAGACCGCAGCCCGTGCCTTCTTGAGAATCTTGACTCAACCGAGTCTCTCAAGGAACATCATAATGATACATTTAGTGATCTCCACGAGATGTAACGATTATTGACCTACCTAGAATCCGACCAACATTGTCTCCTAGAAAGGATTTCATCCACGATGAACGCAGCCACTCCCTTTCTCAAATATCATATGTTCACAAGATCACTTGAGGACCCACCAATTTTAAACAGAATTGTTTTTCTGGATATTACATGAGTGCTTCTTATCCAGCAGATTACTCCTACTTTAATTACATTATGTTTGACACAATTCTGAGCAACAACTCTTGTGTACAAACAATTTACATGAAGATTATAAGAAATAACACAATTTGAGCAAAAACTCTTGTGTTTTACATGTTTCTACAAAGATGAGTATAATCTAAGTTTGAATGCAGCATCTCGTAGTCTTATTGTCTTCATATTCTTCGTTGAGCAAGCTATGAGCAACAAATCCTTGCTTCTTCATGATTCTGCCAAGATGTATATGATTGATTGTTTGAATAACATCTTGTAGAATTCTTCTTATTCATCTTTTTCTTTATTAAGCAAGTTATGAGCAACAACTCCTTGATTCTTTATTTCATCTCTTAAAAGTTGTAAGATATTTTCTATCAAGAGCAACAACGTTGTATGGACTCAGACATCGTCTTCTTTGTCAATATCTTCATCAATTTGAATTTGAAGCTCTAGTATTCGTATATAGCCTTCAGATAAAAAGAGTCATTGTAAGGATATAGAAGTATTTTCTCCTTCCAACGGTTGATTTCCAAAGGATATATTCAAGATAGGTTTGGAACAGTACAAAACGTCACTTTCCTATACATGCTGCTTGCAGTAGATATCGTATGATAGTGGGAGAACAACTTCTTTGAATAGTATAACCAATATCATGATAGTGGAGTTTGTGGTGTGTGATCGGTGGATCTGGAACTGACTGTTTAACGCTGGTTCGCGAAATATCGCGGAAGCAAGAGTCGCCACCGTCTTTTATTTTCTCCAAATGGAAAGGACAAAAGCACAGAAAAATTCCTTAAAGAGATTGCTCTCGGTTCGGGAGGTAGGTTATATAAAGGGAAGGTGTTAGCACCCTTTCTATCCATGGTTATCCATGGGCTCTTAGATACTTGCTCAATGTGTTTTCAAAATTGGTTTGTTTGCTTTTCAATGTGGGTTTTTAAAAAAAGGTTTCTTTGAAAATTCCAGTTCGACTCTTGTATCGGTCCTCAAGAGTGTTTGAAAAATTGCTTTCGAAAGCTTTTTGAAAATGTGTTGGTGTGAAAAGTAGTTTTGAATTTGTTTTGAAATTTAGAGCAAGTATCTAGAGTCGTCTACCTACCCTAAGGAATTCGTCTGTGTAAATGTCCTTTAAAGTAGTGCCATCCCACCATTGAGAGGTAGGTAGCACCACCGTTGGAGGTGTTCGGGTCAATTCGAGGGTTCGGGACATGGTGATCACTAGAGCAATAGGAAGACACCTTAGAAGCTACCCTCATGCCAGGTTCCCGGATCATGAGGACTTACTAAGACATCCTCTACTCGACGATCACCTTTCGAGGCAAGGCAACAGTGAGGCGTACCCTAGGGGTGGTGTGTGATTTGTGTGTCATGTTCATTTATTTTTGTCTTGTCATGTCATGGGTGATCTACGCGTTATTTTTATTTAGACATTCATTCTTGCATGCGATTTAATTAACAGTTAAAAAGATGCGGAAATTAAAAGTTCTAAACTATTACAAGGGCGCGGGTCCACATTGCCAAATTAAAATCCAGGACCCGATTTGACATAAAATAAAGAAATAAAGTAAAGTGCGAAAGATAAATATTTACACGGCTTTGGGAGAATTACATCAATATTTAAAAGAAGGAATAAATAAAATGCGCGAATTGAATTAAAATAGAACGTTCGAGGGCGTTGGACCCTTTTGAAGTTAAATTGAAATTAAAAATTAATTAATTATTTATTGAAATAAAAGAAGTGTTTTTTAGGTTTTTGTGTATTTATGAAATAAGAAAATTAAAATTAAAATTAAAAGAAACCCTAATTCTAAGTTATTTTTAATTATTTGAGAAAAATGTTAAAGTTTAACTTAATTTACTAAAGAATTTATGTACATGTTTATTTACAAAATAAATTAGTAATTAATAATAATAATAATGATGAGAAAATTATTTATTAAAAAAATGATGAAAAAGTTAAAAACCCTAATTTCTACATATTTAATTTATTAAGAAAAATATTAAAGTTTTGAAACCTAAATTAATCTAATTAATTGTTTAAAGTTTATTTACAAAAATAATAATAGTAAAATTAATATTAATAAAATAAACATTTTTTGATTTTTCTGTATTTTATATTTATTATGAAAATTATTTTATGGAATTAAAAGAAAACAATTAAAAAACAATTAAAAGAATAAAAAGGAAAAACAAATAAAAATTAAAAATTGAGCAAACCATAGGGGGTGTCTGGCCCAAGGGGAGGTTTTTTGAAGTATTGACTCCTGCGTACTGTGGTCTGCATTCTTTGGCCATTGGATTGAGTTTCATGCATAAGTTGTTCTACTTTGGCCATTTGGCTTTTGGCTTTTGGCTTTTGGCCATTTGTGTTCTGGCTTTAACGTTCCTTTAATGTCTGACTTAATGTCTGCCTCGTCATGTATTGGTGTCATGCATAAGTTTTTCTAGTCTGGCCATTTGGCTTTTGGCTTTTGGCCATTTGGCTTTTGGCCTCAACGTTCCTTAATGAACCTGCCTGGGATCCTGTCTAAATCTGCAGTGTTGAATCTCACAAACACATCAAATAAAATCATAAAATGCAAATAAAACCAATATATGAAGAAATTTAATGTTTAGGCACAATATGGCATGTATGAATGATTATACCCTTTTGATCATGGAGATCAAATCAACCTTACCCTTACTGGAAAAGTAGTGACATGAATGCTTTTATGCCCTTTGGATCATGGAGATCAAGCCAGCCTTACCCTTACTGAAGAAGTAGTGAGGTGTTGGTTTGTAACTGATATGACTTTGTTTGTAGTGAGAGAGGGATTTGTAATAAGGATTTCAAGGTTTTAGGGTTCTTGAAAGAGTTTGATATTCCAACAGTGTTGTGGCAAGGTTTTTTCTCTCTTTTTCTCTTTCTTTTTTTTTTCCTCTGGTTTGTGTGAAAAGAAGGTGATTATATAATGGAAATTAGGGTAAAACAAATGGGCTTTGAATGTGCAATTGGGCCTCTAATATTCACTTGAATTCGTCACTTTCCAGGCAAAATCGCAGGGACTTAAGTGCATTTTTTGAAGTTGAAATGTGAAGACAAAATGTAGCCGATATCGATAAATAACTCATGTCCGAAAATCGACTCAATCGGATAAACGGTGAATTAGTTATGAATTTTTGAAGTTTCAGCTCAGACGAACTTATTTTGGGCTCCGGTGTCGACTCTGACACGTTCTTCAATAAAAAACTGGTATTGATCGGTGCATAATTTGGTCTCGACTTTTGAAGCAAAGTTGTAGATCTATGAGTCAGTGACCTTGTGTAAAAATATGAGTCCAATCCGATAAAAATTGACCGAGTTATGAATTTTCGAAGTTTCGGCTCAGATGAAATAATATTCAGCATTCAGGATTTTCAGCGTGTCACGCACTCTGAGCAAAAAACGAAGGCCTTTTGAATACCGTTTGAACTCAATACCTTCTGTGAAAATGTAGCCAACTCAATTTGTGAAATTTTGGCACCGGAACCAGCTCGATACGATGAAAATCGACCAAGTTATGATTTTTTGAACATGACGCAAATAAACTTCTGTCACAAATTTTCTGCACGAAAATACTTGATAAATCCACATTTTTGAAGACCTTCTGATCGAAATTGGCTTCCATCCGTGAGAGATGAAAACGTAGATAATGTCAAGACGGAATTTTGGCCACCGGAACGGGTTCAAAACTAGTCACGATCTTCAAGTTATGAATTTTTTAGCGCGTAGAAACTGCACTTTCAGCACACTTTTTCACCATATTTCTTCGAGAAAACTCACACATTCGGATACCTTCTTTAAAGAATTGACTCTTGAGCCGAACCTGAATTTGAGAATACGTTATCAGAGATATCTTGGCGAAAGAACACCTGAATATGATGCGCCGGGATGGACTTGTGAATTTTTCTTGAAATGTTTTGAGAAATATGGGAGGGCAAATTTTGGGGTACAACAGTTGCCCCTGTTCAATCTTTTTAGACCTGAGGATGCAGATTGGCTGACGTGCCTTTCGTAATCCGAGGGTAGAAGATGATTGAACACTAAAGTGCTCAGAAATTTGCGCTCACATAGTGGCAGTGTGATGGTGGAATGGGCTTATAGATGCCATTTAGAGATTGATGGATAGGATGATGGACTTATAGATGCCATGCTAAGAGATGATGGAAGGTGGATGGGCTTATAGATGCCATTTGGATGTTGATCGCGTAAGAGTTTCCTTAGCGAGAACTTGCGTACCTGCAAAAGAAACATGAGTACCTGACACGTTGCAGGAGTTGGTTTTCAGATGCTTGGTATATATGTGTCCTGACTGGTTACATGAGCTGAATCTGGAACTTCAAAAGATAATGAATGAACCAGGGATGGTTACTACCTTAGCATGAACGGTAAGAAAACCTTGGGTGATTTTAACTTCAACAACGCTCGTTGAGAAAATCTTGGTGGGAAATACCATCTTCGCAGGATCGGGACGAGAACCATAGGCCATTATAATCTGAAAGGGAATCACCTCACTCGCCGTCGGAGAGGGAATCATAAGAAAAGGAATTGTCACCTCACTCACCGTCGGAGAAGGAACCATAGGAAAAGGAATTATCACCTCACTCACCGTCGGAGAGGGAACCATCTGAAAAGGAATTATCACCTCACTCACCGTCGGAGAGGGAACCATCTGAAAATGACTTACCACCTCACACTCACCGTCGGAGAGGGGACCATAGGAGAGGAATGATCGCCTCACTCACCGTCGGAGAGGGAACCATCTGGGATAACTTCTACTGAGTCTTCATCAGGAAAATCTGTTGGGAGTCGATTTAGCTGGACTAGAGAAGGCCTTGGACTGGATAAGAAATCTTCGAAGTCGATTAACTGAACCGGACAAGGTCTTGGAATCTTCAACTGGATAAGCATCAGGGAGATCTTAGGGTCGATCTGACTGAACCAGAGAAGGCCTTTGACTGGATAAGAATCAGGAAAATCTTAGGGTCGATTTAACTGAACCGGACAAGGTCTTGGAATCTTCAACTGGATAAGCATCAGGGAGATCTTAGGGTCGATCTGACTGAAACCATAGAAGGCCTTTGACTGGATAAGCATCAGGAAAATCTTAGGGTCGATTTAACTGAACCGGACAA
Organism: Vicia faba; assembly: GCA_948472305.1. NCBI lineage: Eukaryota > Viridiplantae > Streptophyta > Magnoliopsida > Fabales > Fabaceae > Vicia > Vicia faba. The sequence goes on from OX451741.1 coordinate 1,035,751,823, forward strand.
GGTCTTGGAATATCTTCAACTGGATAAGCATCAGGGAGATCTTAGGGTCGATCTGACTGAACCAGAGAAGGCCTTTGACTGGATAAGCATCAGGAAAATCTTAGGGTCGATTTAACTGAACCGGACAAGGTCTTGGAATATCTTCAACTGGATAAGCATCAGGGAGATCTTAGGGTCGATCTGACTGAACCAGAGAAGGCCTTTGACTGGATAAGCATCAGGAAAATCTTAGGGTCGATTTAACTGAACCGGACAAGGTCTTGGAATATCTTCAACTGGATAAGCATCAGGGAGATCTTAGGGTCGATCTGACTGAACCAGAGAAGGCCTTTGACTGGATAAGAATCAGGAAAATCTTAGGGTCGATTTAACTGAACCGGACAAGGTCTTGGAATCTTCAACTGGATAAGCATCAGGGAGATCTTAGGGTCGATCTGACTGAACCAGAGAAGGCCTTTGACTGGATAAGCATCAGGAAAATCTTAGGGTCGATTTAACTGAACCAGACAAGGTCTTGGAATATCTTCAACTGGATAAGCATCAGGGAGATCTTAGGGTCGATCTGACTGAACCAGAGAAGGCCTTTAACTGGATAAGCATCAGGAAAATCTTAGGGTCGATTTAACTGAACCGGACAAGGTCTTGGAATATCTTCAACTGGATAAGCATCAGGGAGATCTTAGGGTCGATCTGACTGAACCAGAGAAGGTCTTTGAATATAGCTAAGAATTTAACTGGATCTTTCCTGAAAGGTAAAAGGTCAGTCATATGCAATGCATGATATGGATCAAGCAATGATGTTCTCAATATAAATGAGACTTGCATGATATGATGTGTCTATGCATGTTATAATGATGTATGTGATGTTTTATGTGTGTTTTTGTCTAGGAAAGTGAATCCTTGACGGGTGCTGGGAAGTCGTATCCCGGGCTGATGTTGAAGAATAGATTTCGCTTCCACTGGGGATGATAACTGCAAGAATATCGGTAGGAGAAGATGACTCGGTTGCGGAATAAACTTGGCAAATGGAAGATTCTGCGGGGAAAAAGGATACTCTAGCGACCATGCTGGGAAGTGATACTCTGTGGGGAGAGGAATGCTTTTGCTGAATTGTTGATGATAACTTGCTGAGGATACTTGTTGTATTGGGAGTATTGATAGACTTCGTTGGGGATAGGAAGACTATGTCGAGGACGCTCTTTCCGTGGATTTTGGCTGAGGATTACCCAGTTATATCCTGTTAAGGAAATAACTCTTTGAATAAAGCCGGGCGACGCGTTCGTGCTCTGCGAGGGGATAAGCTTCCAGAATCTACTGGGGATAAGCTTACTGCTTGGGGATATGAAATCCAACTTTCCTGGGGAAACTGGATTTTTCTGGGGAAGTTTTGATATGCTGGGGAAGTGATTCCTTTGAATATTTGATATGCCGCCGGGGAACAATCTTTAGGTCGAAACTGCCGGGGATGCTTGTTAAGAATGCATGTACTGCTGCTGGGGAATGTTGAGATCTGCTGGAGGATACTCAACTTCCTTGAGATTTGATAACTCTGCTTGGAGAAGAATGCACTGACTGCTGGCTCTCTGGGGAATTGAGATATGCTGGTTTTAACTGAACCTACCTTAGCACCTTGGAGGACAGAACAATTAGATCGCTTGGACAACTCTTTATTGCCCCTGTTTCTATGGGAGAAGGCACCTGTGGGGGGCTGATAGTTGTTGATAGACCAAGCTTCTTCTGGTAGGCAGGTGACAAGATGACAGGACATAGTCGTACGCTTTGATCCCTAACTTTTGCTTGGACCGCCCTTTCGGGTTTTCAGTCCACCGGGATACCCATTTTTGCCCAAGCCGCCTTTTCAGGTTTTCGACTTGCCGGGTGTACAGATTTTTTTCATTTCATCCCTTCATTTTGCCCGAACCCTTTTGGTTCGCCGGGAAGCCCTTATTTTTGCCTAGGTGTGTCAACCTAGCGGGTCTTTGATTATGCGTAGTATTTTTTCGACTATGTCTATTCTCAGAAAGTAGGGAGTTGCCCCTGTTAGCAGTGTTTTGTCATGCCACCAGAAGGTGCTTGATCGTGCAAGATTTGTTGCTGGAATGCCCCTAAGTGACTCGGGCGGAGATTTGCCCCAGGCTATTTGACCTTTGAGAGATTCTCCGAATCTTGATTGGACTGCCCCAGATAGTAGACCATGGTCATGTCTGCCCCTTGATTGGAAGTACTTCTGTTCATTAAGCATTCGTCGTGTGAATTTCTATGCTGTTCAAACAAAAAGTCATATGCAAACAAAGTTATGTTAAAAAATGCAAAGCTTATGTCTGTCTTGAAGATTTTGAAAATGTATTCTTTTTCATAAAACAAGTGAATGTTTGTAAAACGTGATGTCAACTCGTTATTTTATTGCGAGCCTTAAGGAGTCAGGATACCTTTGGTAACAGTATGCTTTCAAACTAACCCATGCTTCAGCTAGGACTTTTGAGGGTTATAACGTGGCCTGGTTCACGGTTTAAGAAACAAAGGATAAAGGCTCAAATTTTGTTTGTATCCACCCGCTCTTCGTGATGTTCTCCAAACCTAAACTCAGTTGATCATACGTTAGACCTTGTTTGAGTCTTTGCTCTGATTTTCCGGTGATGATTCGGATGTTGATGATTTATTTTGAATAGGCAGTCATTCCTTTTGTTGAGGGTTTGTATGACCTCTTTCTTTTTGATTTTGTTATCCCTTTCCTTTTTTGCCTGAGTTGTTTCCTTTTTGGAATTACAGTCAGCGGGATGCCCCAGTTTTGTAAGTCTCCTTCATGGGTTTCGACTTAATGGGTTTTTTTATTTTTTGAGATAATGACTGCCTTTCTTTATGATTATTCGGAACCAATCACTGTCTTCTTTTTTTTTGTAAGGACCTCTTTGGTGCCATTCGTTATGCACTTGGATCAACTGAGAGAACTACCCTGCCCCAGGTTATGATTAAGGGTTTTAATTTTCGAACAGAAAAACTCCTACTTCTTTGGCTCAGAGGGGTTGACGAGGGATTATCATCCTTATAACTCCAGTGTTTAGGGATTGAAACAATGCCTGTACCTCATCAGCGGGGTCTGTTCAAAAGCATACTGTAGATTATGGTATCGTTTTCGTCATCCTCCCTCAAGAGGCTTAGAATTGTTAATTGAGAGTTGACATCAAAAAAAAATATGAAAACAGTTTTAAGCATAGTAAACATAATTACTTCAAAACAGACACGTGTAATGCATTAATGAAATAACAACGTTTTAACATGACTAAATGTTTGAACGAAAGAAAATTGCAACTTGAACATTCGAATGAACAAAAGTCTTTTCAGTCTCAGGGCTTGTCACTTCAAATGGTGAGCCTTGGAGGGATGGTAGAAAAATTCAGCCTGACCATCTTGTGTGAACTCCAGTGCCCCTTCGTCAATCAAGTCCTGGATCTTGTTCTTCAGAGCCCAACACTCATTTGTATCATGTCCTGGACAGGCAGAATGGTAGGCACACCTTTTATTGGGATCATAGACAGGAGATGTTGTGTTGGGGTTCCAGGGATGAGCCCTTAATGTGATCAAATTCAATCTCAGCAGGCGTTGTAAAGCTTGAAACAGCGACATGTTGAGCGGGGTGAATTGCCTCCTGGACTTGTCTGGCTGAAGCCGGTGAGGTTGATGCTGAATTTGTGACACTGGAGCCCTTTGAGGAGTTCTCCCCTTACCTCCTTGTTTCAAAGGTGGCTGAACGATGACTGGCTCTTTACCCTTAGACGCTTGCCCCAGTTGGTTACTCTGAAGCAGTTGGTTGATGAGAACACCGAGCTCTTCTTGTCTTTGAGCTAAACCTTGAATAGCAGTCCCCTGCCCCAGCATTTGGGCTTTCATTGCATCCATCTCAGCTTGCAGGTGTTTCAGCCGTTCGTCCTCAGCGCTGTTCCTGACCAAAGTCTCCATGAGAAGTGTCCTTAGCTCCTCCTGCCCCTTGGATAGATTCAGGAGGATTTCCCCGAACCGAGTTTCTTGAGTAAGAAGGTCCTGGTTATCTTGTTGGGAAGCCATTGCTGAAATAAACAACGAGAGAGGTAAGTGACCTGCAACAAGGATACCTGTTATGCAATGATATGTATGATATGCATGCAATGTTTTCAAGGACCTCGCGGGGTAAACAAGAAAATTGTTAGAGTTTGCATTTTGTAGCTTGATTGAAGGACACCCATGTTGTTGAGAACTCTTCTTCCAGGGTCAAAGGCTCACCATATCCAGTGGGTCATAGCCCCTGACAACCTTGGCTAGAGGAAAGTAAATCCTCTTTGCCCCTTGCTAGATGTTGATTCACCATGACCTGCATCACGAGCCCTCGAGATCCTTGAAATGGGTTAGGATGTATGCAATGGTATGATGTCATGCTATGCATGGGGTGATGTAGGTAAACCCTGTTATAAGTCCCAATTAAGGACTATAGACAAACCCTGCAAGAAATTCAGTATACTTTGTTATGAGTCCCAATTAAGGACTATAGACAAACCCTGCAAGAAATTCAGTCTACTCTGTTATGAGTCCCTATTAAGGACTATAAACAAACCCTGCAAGAAACTCAAGTGTCAGACAACAAGCATGCAAATAGCCAAGTACGAAGGCACACAAGTCACACAAGAGAAGCCCTTAGAGTTTAGGCCAGCATGAGGTCTAGGTATTACCCTCTTTCAGTTTGTTGGTTCATACCTGTCCTATCAAAGTAACCGTGTTCTTAGAGGATCCCAATATCATTGACTACCCTCAATCGGTCATAACTCCAGCATCGCAATCTTTTCTTGCGGCCAGAACCATCACGAGAGTTTAGCCTCAATGGGCGTAGCATACTGCTACTGTTCTAATGGCCAAGTTGTGTCATTTAAGGTTCTAAGGTTGTTGGTGCTTAATGACTCCTTAGAAGACCCATATTCTCCCCGTTTCAACATGAGGGATATCGGTACAGACCAAGGCGCCAAACCAACGTAGCCACTGCTTCACCCATGTCGGTATACGCCGGACAGGTCCCTCACAGCTTATGCTACCTAAACAGGGTATCCCCAGATCCGGGTTAGGATCTATAGAACTCCCAAGACAGTCCCACAATTTAAAGCAAACAAGGAAAACAATTGAAAACACAGTTATGAACTAACCCTAAGGTACACCTCACTTTAAGTTTGGTCCCCAGCAGAGTCGCCAGTTCTGTGATCGGTGGATCTGGAACTGACTGTTTAACGCTGGTTCGCGAAATATCGCGGAAGCAAGAGTCGTCACCGTCTTTTATTTTCTCCAAATGGAAAGGACAAAAGCACAGAAAATTTCCTTAAAGAGATTGCTCTCGGTTCGGGAGGTAGGTTATAGAAAGGGAAGGTGTTAGCACCCTTTCTATCCATGGTTATCCATGGGCTCTTAGATACTTGCTCAATGTGTTTTCAAAATTGGTTTGTTTGCTTTTCAATGTGGGTTTTTAAAAAAAGGTTTCTTTGAACATTCCAGTTCGACTCTTGTATCGGTCCTCAAGAGTGTTTGAAAAATTGCTTTCGAAAGCTTTTTGAAAATGTGTTGGTGTGAAAAGTAGTTTTGAATTTGTTTTGAAATTTAGAGCAAGTATCTAGAGTCGTCTACCTACCCTAAGGAATTCGTCTGTGTAAATGTCCTTTAAAGTAGTGCCATCCCACCATTGAGAGGTAGGTAGCACCACCGTTGGAGGTGTTCGGGTCAATTCGAGGGTTCGGGACATGGTGATCACCAGAGCAATAGGAAGACACCTTAGAAGCTACCCTCATGCCAGGTTCCCGGATCATGAGGACTTACTAAGACATCCTCTACTCGACGATCACCTTTCGAGGCAAGGCAACAGTGAGGCGTACCCTAGGGGTGGTGTGTGATTTGTGTGTCATGTTCATTTATTTTTGTCTTGTCATGTCATGGGTGATCTACGCGTTATTTTTATTTAGACATTCATTCTTGCATGCGATTTAATTAACAGTTAAAAAGATGCGGAAATTAAAAGTTCTAAACTATTACAAGGGCGCGGGTCCACATCGCCAAATTAAAATCCAGGACCCGATTTGACATAAAATAAAGAAATAAAGTAAAGTGCGAAAGATAAATATTTACACGGCTTTGGGAGAATTACATCAATATTTAAAAGAAAGAATAAATAAAATGCGCGAATTGAATTAAAATAGAACGTTCGAGGGCGTTGGACCCTTTTGAAGTTAAATTGAAATTAAAAATTAATTAATTATTTATTGAAATAAAAGAAGTGTTTTTTAGGTTTTTGTGTATTTATGAAATAAGAAAATTAAAATTAAAATTAAAAGAAACCCTAATTCTAAGTTATTTTTAATTATTTGAGAAAAATGTTAAAGTTTAACTTAATTTACTAAAGAATTTATGTACATGTTTATTTACAAAATAAATTAGTAATTAATAATAATAATAATGATGAGAAAATTATTTATTAAAAAAAATGATGAAAAAGTTAAAAACCCTAATTTCTACATATTTAATTTATTAAGAAAAATATTAAAGTTTTGAAACCTAAATTAATCTAATTAATTGTTTAAAGTTTATTTACAAAAATAATAATAGTAAAATTAATATTAATAAAATAAACATTTTTTGATTTTTCTGTATTTTATATTTATTATGAAAATTATTTTATGGAATTAAAAGAAAACAATTAAAAAACAATTAAAAAAATAAAAAGGAAAAACAAATAAAAATTAAAAATTGAGCAAACCATAGGGGGTGTCTGGCCCAAGGGGAGGTTTTTTGAAGTATTTTCCTGAGTACCGTGGTCTGCATTCTTTGGCCATTGGATTGAGTTTCATGCATAAGTTGTTCTACTTTGGCCATTTGGCTTTTGGCTTTTGGCTTTTGGCCATTTGTGTTCTGGCTTCAACGTTCCTTTAATGTCTGGCTTAATGTCTGCCTCGCCATGTATTGGTGTCATGCATAAGTTTTTCTAGTCTGGCCATTTGGCTTTTGGCTTTTGGCCATTTGGCTTTTGGCTTTTGGCCATTTGGCTTTTGGCCTCAACGTTCCTTAATGAACCTGCCTGGGATCCTGTCTAAATCTGCAGTGTTGAATCTCACAAACACATCAAATAAAATCATAAAATGCAAATAAAACCAATATATGAAGAAATTTAATGTTTAGGCACAATATGGCATGTATGAATGATTATACTCTTTTGATCATGGAGATCAAATCAACCTTACCCTTACTGGAAAAGTAGTGACATGAATGCTTTTATGCCCTTTGGATCATGGAGATCAAGCCAGCCTTACCCTTACTGAAGAAGTAGTGAGGTGTTGGTTTGTAACTGAGATGACTTTGTTTGTAGTGAGAGAGGGATTTGTAATAAGGATTTCAAGGTTTTAGGGTTCTTGAAAGAGTTTGATATTCCAACAGTGTTGTGGCAAGGTTTTTTCTCTCTTTTTCTCTTTCTTTTTTTTTTCCTCTGGTTTGTGTGAAAAGAAGGTGATTATATAATGGAAATTAGGGTAAAGCAAATGGGCTTTGAATGTGCAATTGGGCCTCTAATATTCACTTGAATTCGTCACTTTCCAGGCAAAATCGCAGGGACTTAAGTGCATTTTTTGAAGTTGAAATGTGAAGACAAAATGTAGCCGATATCGATAACTAACTCCTGTCCGAAAATCGACTCAATCGGATAAACGGTGAATTAGTTATGAATTTTTGAAGTTTCAGCTCAGACGAACTTATTTTGGGCTCCGGTGTCGACTCTGACACGTTCTTCAATAAAAAACTGGTATTGATCGGTGCATAATTTGGTCTCGACTTTTGAAGCAAAGTTGTAGATCTATGAGTCAGTGACCTTGTGTAAAAATATGAGTCCAATCCGATAAAAATTGACCGAGTTATGAATTTTCGAAGTTTCGGCTCAGATGAAATAATATTCAGCATTCAGGATTTTCAGCGTGTCACGCACTCTGAGCAAAAAACGAAGGCCTTTTGAATACCGTTTGAACTCAATACCTTCTGTGAAAATGTAGCCAACTCAATTTGTGAAATTTTGGCACCGGAACCAGCTCGATACGATGAAAATCGACCAAGTTATGATTTTTTGAACATGACGCAAATAAACTTCTGTCACAAATTTTCTGCACGAAAATACTTGATAAATCCACATTTTTGAAGACCTTCTGATCGAAATTGGCTTCCAGCCGTGAGAGATGAAAACGTAGATAATGTCAAGACGGAATTTTGGCCACCGGAACGGGTTCAAAACGAGTCACGATCTTCAAGTTATGAATTTTTTAGCGCGTAGAAACTGCACTTTCAGCACACTTTTTCACCATATTTCTTCGAGAAAACTCACACATTCGGATACCTTCTTTAAAGAATTGACTCTTGAGCCGAACCTGAATTTGAGAATACGTTATCAGAGATATCTTGGCGAAAGAACACCTGAATATGATGCGCCGGGTTGAACTTGTGAATTTTTCTTGAAATGTTTTGAGAAATATGGGAGGGCAAATTTTGGGGTACAACATGGTGTACTGCATTCTTCTTGACTAAGTTTCTTGATCTTTAACTTATGAGGATGTACTTCTGATTCTGAAGTAGTAAGCTTAAAAGAGATCAATCACTTATCTTAGTTCTTCTGATGAATGACTGGCGAGTAGTTCTGAAACTACTTTTTTAGTTGTAGCACAAGAACACCAGATAGTTCAGAACCAAATCTTGTCTTCAGAATTATGGGCAACAGCCTATCTGAAATACGAAGCTTTTCTTCTGATCTAGAACTAGTCTTGAAGGCATATTTCTTTTCTGATCCGAGAGATGAAGATTGAATTGAGAATATGTTTCATTTTAGATTCTTTCAATAGTGGATTCTTGTTTTCAGAATGATTGACAACAACCTATCTGAAAATTAAGTCTTGACATTGTATGCGAAAGCTTTTCTAATGAAGATATCAAAAGCTTTTCTGATGATGGATCTTGAAATTAAATTTTATGATAACAATCTATTTGATTCTCAACTCTTTGAATTATTGAGCTTTGATTTTTTTCTTCTTGCTGGATTGATTATGATTGAGGAGTGATAATGATCTAGGAGATTTTTATTTGATGTAGAGTCAAGTCTTTCAGATATTTGAACATTGTCTTCAGATATTCAAGCAAAAACTTATATGATGAGTGTTGTACCCCAAAATTTTCCCTCCCATTTCCTCAACATTTTCTCATCACAAGACCCTTGGAGCTCAAGATCAAGTTAGGGTTTGCTCTGCTCAAGACTTCTCCTTGCACTGTTGACCCAAATTAGGGTTTGAGTTTGCACAAAGATGTTTTGACCTAAAAGGCCCAAGATGACTTTCATGCTTCATGTTGGAATCACAAGTTTATCCATACCAAGTTTCAAGCCTTGATTCCAATCTTTGCCCAGTCAATTGGACAGTTGACCTAGAAATCGGCTGTATTGGGGAAAAAGTCAACTGTGGTCAATTGACAGTCAAACCTCATGATTTTTGACCCACATCAACATTATGAACTCATATAGACCATTTTATCAAGTTTGGATCATAATTCCACAAGAAATTTGATCAGATCACCAAAAGGGCAAAATGGTCATTTTTAGGGTTTTGACTGCACAAAGGCAATTTTTGACTGTTTGATCTAGTCAATGGCAAACCAAGTTCACATATGGACTCAAGGACACAATGGCATTGTCTTGACATGTTCAACAAATTCAAAAGATCCCAGATGCACAAGATTGACAGATGAATTTTCCAGTCAACTGAGCCAAATTTGACTGTATACTGAAAAGTCAAACTTTGACTTTTTGGTCAAAATCAAGTGCCAAGATTCATTTTTCATCAAGACATGTCAAATTATGAAACTTGTTCATCAAGAAATCAAAAATTACAAATTAGGGTTTAAAATGAAGAATTTTCATAACTTAGAATTTTTCTAAGTTATGAAATTTCCTAATTTTTTCCGAACTTTGTCCCATTTTTTCATCAAGATACATTTGGATTAAAACAAAACTCAAAACATGAAAGTTGTAGTCCATTTCAAAATCTACAACTTTGATTCACAAAGTTTCCTCAAAAGAAGCTTGTAGCTCAAGTTACAATTTTTGGAACAAGGGTGCAAAACATTCTTAACTTAGAATTTTTTTTGACTTATTCTAGGCAGGATTTTTGTCTAACTTCATGGCCACTTTTCACATGCTTCCACTTGGAATTTCAATTTTCATTACAAAGATGGATTGTAGTACACATTCCAAGCTTTCCAAATTGTCCAAGAACTTCTCAAACACCCTTGGGGTTAGGGAGAATCGAATTGGCAAAGTTGGGCAAAATCCACTTTTGTTCTTGACCAAATGCATGTTCATAACTTTGCATTTTCAAACTCAGCATGGTTCAAGCTAGATTACAGGCCTCTAATCCCATTAACACTCAATAATTAAATGCCAATCCATTGTGTTCTAGCATTATTTTGTGCATTTGGTCATTACATGAAGAATTAAGCCATAATTAGAAAAAGCAAGTTATCCATTCTTGTAAAGTTACACTTTATGTCAAGTTTACAATCCAAGAGGTACAAAGCAAATCTCTGAGGCACAAAGGTATGGACATATCCCACTGATCAAGAGAAAAATTTGCAGCATATTTGAGGGGCCTAGAGGAGCCTGTAACAGAACTTGGTATTTTTGACTTAAGAAAGAAGAAACTTGCATAACTAAACACAACTCACATTCCTGTCAACACAAGCCTAAGCAAACTTGTTGAACACATTCCAAACATCAAACCTAACCTGAAACACGAGCAAACCACCTTCAATACCTCCTCAAACACAGAAACACCATCCTCTTGCAAAAACAGAGCACTTGCTGCAGATTGAGGTCCCCAACTCAATCCACTCGTGCACTTTGGCTAATAACCTTGCAAACATATTCCATACCATCCCTTGAAACTGTTCCAAGCCCTAAACCCCAGTTGTAACACTCCTAACCCCATCTGCCATTTTCATTTTTCAGTTTTGCAGGTGAACTTCCATAGCTCGTTTCAGTTAGTTCCAAAGCAAGCTAGAGGTTGGAGAAGCATCCCTGGACCTCAAGAAAGCTATACAAATACTCACATTGCATTGAAAGTACCTCCATTGTCATACACGAATCAAGCTGAACAGGTAAGTTTTTGAACTTCTATCTCTCTATCCAGGCATAGTTAGGTTTAAGTTTGTGAAGAAAGCATGTTCTAATCATAGCCCTGAAGCCATCCATATAGTTACTTTTCATTTATGTTGTGTATGCTGAGAGAATTTTGAAACTGAATATCTGAAAAAAGCTAGGCCAGGAATTGGGGGAAGAGAAATTCTCTCTCATTTCTGAGAGTTAGATCAACTTCTTTATATGTTTAGAATCGTGACATGATGCTCTATAACATTGTTGTTGTGAGTTTTTGTTGAAAATCAAGGAATTAGAAGATAGCAGGGAAGGAAGAAAACGCGCGTTCTTTTGTTTTGAAAATGTCTGGAGGTTGAAGACAAAGTTCTTTTGGGCTGGGCCTGTTTCATCTTTCTGTTTGCACCACCTTTTCACATTCACACCCCCTTGGTCCATTGTGTGATTTTTTAATCATTTTTTACTTTTTCTTTTTTATTCTGACTTGTTATTTTTTGACAAAACATAAAAAATATTAAAAATATTTTTCCATACATTTTTGCATTTTATTTTGAATTTATTTGCTTTGTTTACATTTGTACATATAAATAAATATAATGCTTTTATTTAAAACTTTAGAAATAATGTGAAAATATATACTTTTAGTTATTATTTTTATTTGCATTTTCTGAAAACATTTTCTAAAAAAAATATACTTTTTTTATAAATAATAAATATTTTTATTTTTGTACATATTTAATATATTTAATATATAATATATATACTTATATATTTATTAGAATATTTAGGATAAAAACATAAAAATAATACATTTTTATTTTTATTAATATTTGACCTCAAAAATTACTTTTTCACAATATACTTCCTTTTTATTAATTTTTTGTATATAATTAATAAACATTGTATATATTAAATAATTAATACCTTTTATTTGCAAAATTAGGGTTTTTGCCCTAAACATGAAAATATCCAAATTAATTTCTTTTTTTATTTTTATTTCACTTGTAAATAAATCATACACTTTCACAAATACATTTACACATACACATTTGTTTATTCTTGTACATTGATACATTTTATATTTGCAATTTGATTCGATTTGGTTGTAAATATTGGGATACCATTCTCCTATTAAGTCTCATCCCCATTTGAACATTTGTACCCCCATCCCCATGATTACTTTGTAATAATTTAGGACTTTTAATTCCGCACTTTAAAGCTTTCTAAATATGCCATGATAGACTTAGGGTTTGGTATGCAAAAATCAACCAAACAAATAGCTTGACCTAATTCAAAGATAACAAAGCATGAAAATGGACAACACCAATCACACTTGCACCCCTAGGGTTACTCCACTTGTTGCCTTCAATAATGGGCCATATTGCATGTTGAGTGTTTTTGGCAAAACAAAACAATATCAAATGATCATAGTCCCTCGATGACGCTTTCGAAAGTTGCCTAAAAATGATCAAGTAAGGAAAAATTGCCCAAAGACACTTGGCACCATTGCAATCATGGTCTAAACAATGACCCGCGCCTGTCCCGTTCACATCCTAACACAAGATTGTCCACCAAATACAATGGTGGAACAAAATTGTTAGAAGGGTTAAAAACATAGGAAGAATCTTTGAGAAATTTAGGGTAGATAGTTCTTGGTTACTTGAATCAACTTGCAAAAACACTTGCCTATTTTTCAAAACCACACTCCATAACACTTTCAAAAACAACTTTCAAAAACATTGAAAACTTTTTCAAAAGATATACACCTTTGTATACATCCAAACATGGGTCATTACAAAGGTTGCCACCACATTGGCCTCTTTTCAAAACATTTTCAAACCCACACACAAAGCACCATTTCAAACAATTGAAAGCACCATTTCAAACAATTGAAAATCAAAGGCAAGTGATCTAAGAAAGTAACTAAGAGCCCATGGATAACCATGGATAGAAAGGGTGCTAATACCTTCCCTTTCTATAATCTACCCCCCGAACCCAAGAAAACATCTCAAAGGTTTTTGCTGTGCTTTTTAACCTTTCCTTAGGATAAAATAAAAAGTCGGTGGCGACTCTTGCTCAACCGAAACATTTGCGAAAACAAACGCAAAACTCAAGTCAGTTCTCCCACCGTATCACAGAACTGGCGACTCTGCTGGGGATAACTTAAAAGTGGGGTTACCTTAGGGTTAGATCATTCACATGTTTTCAATTGATTGCTTTGTTTGCTTTTATATTTGTGGGCTTTGCATCGGAGTTTCATAGATCCTAACCCGGATCTGGGGAATACCCTTTTAGGTAGCATAAGCTGTGAGGGACCTGTCCGGCATAGACCGACATGGGTGAAACAGTGGCTACGTTGGTGTGACACCTTGGTCTGTACCGATATCCCTTGTGTTGCAACGAGGGGAATATGGGTCTTCTAAGGAGTCATTAAACACAAACCGACCTTAGAACCCTAAATTGACCAAACTTGGCCATAGAACATTAGCAGTATGCTACACTCATTGAGGCTAAACTCTCGCGATGGTTCTGGCCGCAAGAAAAGATTGCGATGCTGGAGTTATGACCGATTGAGGATAGTCAATGATATTGAGATCCTCTAGAACCCAGTTACTTTTGATAGGACAGGTCTTAACCAACGAAACTAAAAGAGGGTAATACCTAAACTTCATGCTGGCCTAAACCCTAAGGGTTGTCTTGTATGACTTGTGTGCCTTATCATGTTTGCCTTTGTGAATACTTGTGGTGTGCTTTATCATAACATCATACCATCATGCCATTGCATGCATCCTGCATAAGGACTGACCCATTTCAAAGACAAGAGGGTTTCATCTTTTCTCTGTTTTGTAGGACATCATGACGCCCATGCGTAGGAATACTATCCATCTCAACTTTGTTCAACCACCTGCTTTGCTCAAGGAATTGGTTGATAGGATTCCAAGCACTACTTCCTTCATCAAGAGGCATGGTTCTCTCCTTGGTTTAGTCACTTCAAAATGGGACCAACAACTGATGAGTGTCCTGACCCAGTTTTATGATCCTCTGTATCATTGCTTCACCTTTCAAGACTTCCAGCTGGTCCCTACCCTGGAAGAATTCTCTGATTTGCTTGGTATCCCTGTTTTGGAACAGACTCCATTCACTGGTTGGGAGAAGACTCTTAGGCCTGAAGAGATTGTTGCAGTCCTTCCCTTGACCAAAGAAGAGGTAATGGCTAACTGGGAGACTATAAGTGGAATTAAGGGCTTTTTGGCTAAGTTTCTGGTTGGCAAAGCTAATAGTTTCTGGAATGACTTAGACTTCAAGGAATACGAGGACATTCTGGCTCTCTTAATCTATGGTCTAGTATTGTTTCCAAATCCTGATAACTTTATCAATATCTATGCCATAAGGATCTTCATGTCTCGGAACCCTGTACCCACTCTCTTGGGTGATATCCTGCAACAGCTCTATGCTCGTACTGCCCGAAGACGGGGAACTTTGTGGTGTTGTGCTCCTTTGTTAGTGAGGTGGTTTATTTTGCACCTCCCTAAGTTCGTGCTGAAGAATGAAGAAGGAAAGGGCTGGGCTCATAGGTTAATGTCTCTCACTGAGGATGACATCATTTGGACTCGCAGAGGTTTGGATGAGGTAGCCATTATTGATCGTTACGGAGAATATCCTAATGTTCCATTGATCGGTACCCAGGGAGGAATCTCTTATAATCCATGTTTAGCTCTCCATCAGTTTGGAAGAGCCAGAAGAGCAGGGCCTCATGAGATGTTGGTGCCTCACATCAGTTTTGAGTTTCAGGTAGACAGTGACGAGCTGCGTCATAGATTCATCCGGGCTTGGGACAGAATCCACAAAGCTGACCCACATGAGTTAGGATCGAAGACTTATCTACCAATGGAACCCTATTGCAAATGGGTCCGCATCCGTGCTCAGAAGTTAGGTATGCCATACGAAGCTGTCAGGCCTATCATTCTGGAATTTCCTGATGAAGACGGGGTTCCTCCAACTGTCCTCCCTCCTCAGATACCCACTGATGTTGATACACTAAAGAGATCTTGGGCGCAGCTACAGGAAGAACGGGATTATTATCGGGAAAAGTTCAACGAACAGGAACAAAAGATCCAGAAGCTGACTAAGCAATTGGAGGAAGAGCGGATCCTGAATGACTATATCTGTACCGAGAAGAGGAGGCCATGGGAGCACTGATAGGCTTTGGATGTTTCTTTTACAACTTTTATTTCCTTTTCAGTATTTTCATTCTTGTAATTCCTAAGGGCCAATTGTTGAACAATTTAAAGTTTGAATCTAATGAAGTGTGTTTCCTTTTTGTCTACAAAGTTGAATCTCGATTGTCTTTGAAAACATAAATCATAAGCATCTCATTGCATCATATGCATAACAGGTACCCTTCTTCTACAGGTTGCTTAATCTTCTTCGCTATTTATTTCAGCACTCAATCATCATGTCTTCCGAGCCTACTACCGAACAAGCTATCAAGGCCCTCCAGGCCCAGAACGCCCAGTTTCAAGAGCTGGTCATGAGCTTAGCCCAGGGTCAACAGGAGTTGAAGACTCTGCTCTTGAAGAAGAAGAAGAAGAAGAGGACTGCGCTGTTTAACACTGGACGGAGGTTTGGGAATACACTACATAATGAGGCTGATCAGGCTACTTCCTCTGTAGAGAAAGACAGTCCCCAAGGGGGAAGGGCTCCTAGTCCTATGGTCTCCGACAACGAGACAGATTACAATGATGAACAGTACCCTCCTGCTGAAGACAGGTACAAGCAACTAGAGGACCGTTTAAGTTCCATGGAGATTCAAAATGTGCCGGGGTTGGATTTTGGAGATCTAGGTTTATCTTCTGGGGTGGTGATCCCACATAAGTTCAAGGCGCCTGCCTTTGCGAAGTACGACGGGGCTTCCTGTCCTAAGCTGCATCTCAGATCATATGTAAGGAAGATCCAACCTTACACCGCAGACAAGAACCTGTGGATCCATTTCTTCCAGGATAGCCTTTCAGGGGGTCAACTCGAATGGTTCTATCAGCTGGATGGAGCCAATATCCAAAATTGGGAGGACTTGGCTACTGCATTTTATAGACAGTATCAGTACAATTCTGACCTTGCTCCCACGCGTACCCAACTCCAGGGTATGTCACTGGGGACGGGCGAAGGATTCAAGGAGTATGCGCAAAAGTGGAGAGATCTGGCTGGTAGGGTGCAGCCACCTTTGACTGATCGTGAACTTGTTGACATGTTCCTAGGGACCCTATCCGGACCATTCTTCAATCACCTGATTGGGAATTCTTCTGCTGGGTTTACAGATTTGATCTTGACTGGTGAGAGGATAGAAGCTGGTATCAAGTCGGGGAAGATACAGAAGGGTGCCTCCGCGAGTACTGAAAAGAAGCCCTTCAAGAAGGAAGCTAGTGCTGTTTATGGTCCAAGAAGACAAATTAAACCAGAACGCCGCCAAGCTGTCAACGCGTTGGTAATTTCAAAGCCTGCTGCTGCTCCTCAGCATTATAACCAACCAAGGGGTGAGAGACCCAAAAGACAGTACACTCGACTCAGCATGACCCTGTCTCATATTTTTCCGTAACTACTATCAACCAATCTGGTAACTGTCAAAGAAGCTTCGAAGGTAGTGAACACAGCTTCTCCAAAGTACAACCCCAATGCCCGTTGCGCTTATCACTCTGATAGCCCAGGGCATACTACGGATGATTGCTGGGCTCTGAGGAATAAGGTTCAGGACCTTATTGATGCTAAAGAAATACAGTTTGAGGCGCCCGAAAGACCCAATGTTGTGACTGCTCCCATGCCCCAGCATGGAGCAAATGCTGTGGAAGAAGACCGGTATGTGGCCTCTGTGGATGATATTGTTACTCCGTTATTGACCGTCAAAAGGAACCTGTTGCTAGCCGGTTTATTTCCGGGTTGTAGCAAAGGTTTCCATTTATGTGCTGTTTCACCTGCTGGTTGTCCCTTGCTGAAGTCAGGCGTCTAAAACCTGATGGATAGCAAAGAGATCTTGTTCGAGAAGATTGCTGTTCCTGCTGTCCCTGCTGAAGAAGTGTCTATTGTTACTATTTTCAACAACCCTCCTAAGGCTCCTTCGAAGAAGCCTGTCAAAATCATGTCCACTCAGAAGATTGCTCCTATCATCATCACTGTTCCGGGGCCTCTCCCCTATACATCCGACAAAGTTGTCCCATGGCACTATGGGGCAGATGTTTATGTTCTTGGAGTTAAGCAAGAGTTTGATACTAGTACCGGCGTCAGTAACATCACCGGGCCTGCCAAAGTTACTCGCAGTGGTAGGTTGTTCTCACCAGATATTGCGCCACCAACAATTCAGAAACCTCTTGTCATCACACCTGCAAGTGTGCCTGCTTCCCTTCCAAATCAAGTTCCTGTTTCTACCCCTGCTGCCGAGTCATCTGACACTCGGGGCAAAGGGATTGCTGCTGATTTGCCTGCCCTGATGGAGGCACCAAAGACAACCAATGTTGAGGCTTCCCAACAAGAGATGGAAGAGATTCTCAAGATCATTAAGAAAAGTGATTTCAATGTAGTTGAGCAGTTGGGGCACACCCCATCAAATATTTCTATGTTATCGCTGTTGTTGTGTTCAGAGGCCCATGCCAAGGCCCTGATTTCCTTCCTGAAGACGGCCCATGTGCCACAAGAAACGTTTGCTGATCAATTTACCGATTGTGTGGCCAACTTGACTGCTGATAATGGTTTGGGCTTCTCTGACGCCGATCTGACCGCCAAAGGAAAGAACCATAACGACGCCCTGCATGTCTCCATTGAATGCAGGGACACTACTCTTGCCCATGTGTTGGTAGACACCGGTTCTTCATTGAACGTATTGCCCAAGAAGGCCCTAGACATGTTGGATTGTGAGGGTTTGGAGCTCAGGCCTAGTAACATTGTTGTCCGAGCCTTTGACGGTTCGAAAAGGATGGTACATGGCGAGGTTGACATTCCAATCAGGGTTGGTTCTCAAGTTTTTGATTCTACCTTCTATGTGATGGATATCTGACCATCCTATTCTTGTTTGCTGGGTCGTCCATGGATCCACAAGGCTGGAGCTGTGACCTCCACACTACATCAGAAGCTGAAGTACCCGGTCAGGGGGAAAACTGTGACAGTTCAGGGGGAGGAAGAATACATGGTCAGTCACCTCAACTCGTTCCGGTACATAGAGATGGATGGGGATTTCATTGAGACCCCATTTCAACACTTCGAAGAGGTGCCTCAGACACTGGCATCAGCTGAGACTGTGACTATTGAAGACCCTCCTTTGAAGATGGCTTCCTTAAAGGATGCCCGGGCTAGGATTGAGAAGGGTGAGTGTGCAAACTGGGGCCGACTTCCTGACTTCACTCCAAAGACTGACAAGTTTGGTTTGGGCTTCATTGCAGAGGCTCAGAGGGCTGTTCGTAAGGCAAGAATTGGAAGACCTCCTGTGTTTATCACCAATCCGGGAGTAAATGCTATTGAAGACGACGTGGAGGAATCTGAATTCGACAGCTGGATCTACCCAACAACCGACGGTGGACCAAGCAACTGGACTGCCAAAGACTTCACACCTATTACTTTTGTCACTCAGTAATGAACTCTTTTGTTTTTCAATTTGTAACAAACAATATGTTGAAACTTTTATGGCTCGGTGTCCTACCCGGGGCACCGTGGCTTCATTTGTGAGGGCTTTTGTGTGTCATTTTCATATATCATCAATAAAAACATTGGACGTTTGTTGCATTTCAAAATCTTGCGCTCCTTTTCTTTCTTTATTATATATTGCAAAACAGCTATATTTACACACACTCACTTATACAGGTTCCAATCCACTATGGATCTCACTGGTAACGACTCTACTACTGCCAGTTATGACTTCGAAAATCCGATCAACTTAGCCGAAGACGAAGGTGAAGATGATTGCGAAGTGCCTGGTGAGCTTGCAAGACTGTTACTCCAGGAAGAGAGGGCCATTCAGCCACATGAAGAGCCAGTGGAAACGGTAAATCTGGGTACTGAGACAGACAGAAAGGAAGTCAAGATTGGTGCCAATCTAGAGATCAGTGTGAAACAACGGTTGATTCAGATGTTGCATGACTATGTGGAAATATTTGCCTGGTCTTACGAAGACATGCCTGGGTTGGATACCGACATTGTGGTCCATCACCTGCCTACCAAGGAAGACTGCCCTCCGGTTAAACAAAAGGTCCGCCGTATGCGTTCAGAAATGTTCAAGAAAATCAAAGCTGGGGTTATGAAACAATTTGATGTCGGGTTTCTAGCAGTGACTTCTTACCCTCAGTGGATTGCCAATGTGGTTCCAATGCCGAAGAAGGATGGAAAGGTCAGAATGTGTGTCGATTACAGGGATTTGAACAGGGCCAGCCCTAAGGATGATTTCCCTCTGCCTCATATCGACGCTCTGGTTGACAACACTGCTCAGCATAAAGTTTTCTCCTTCATGGACGGCTTCTCCGGTTATAATCAGATCAAGATGGCTCCTGAAGACATGGAGAAGACCACTTTTGTTACTCAGTGGGGCACCTTTTTCTACAAGGTCATGCCTTTTGGGTTGAAAAATGTTGGGGCAACCTACCAACGTGCCATGGTTGCTTTATTTCATGACATGATCCATCATGAGATAGAAGTATATGTCGACAATATGATTGCAAGGTCCCAAACTGAGGAGGAACACCTTGACCATCTACGGAAGCTGTTTGACCGTCTGAAGTTGTACAAGCTGAGGTTGAACCCAAACAAGTGCACCTTCGGGGTGAGATCTGGAAAATTGTTAGGCTTCATCGTAAGCGACAAAGGCATTCAAGTGGACCCTGCCAAAGTGAAAGCCATACAAGAGATGCCAACTCCCAAGACAGAGAAAGAAGTCAGAGGTTTTCTAGGACGGTTGAACTACATTGCCCGATTCATCTCGCATCTAACTGCTACCTGTGAACCAATCTTCAAGCTGCTGAAGAAAGATCAAGTAGTACGTTGGAATGATGAATGTCAGGCCGCTTTCGAAAGAATCAAAGAGTATCTCCAAGAACCACCCATTCTTATGCCGTCGGTTGAAGGGAGACCTCTAATCCTATACTTGATAGTACTTGACAACTCAATGGGGTGTGTGCTGGGGCAGCATGACGAGTCTGGCCGAAAAGAGCACGCTATTTATTACCTTAGCAAAAATTTTACCGACTGTGAGACCCGGTACTCACTGCTCGAGAAAACTTGCTGCGCTTTGGTATGGGCTGCTCGCCGGCTGAGACAGTATATGTTGACTCACACTACTCTGTTGATTTCAAAAATGGATCCAATCAAGTACATATTCGAAAAAGCCCGCCTTGTCCAGAAGAATAGCAAGATGGTAGATGATCTTGACGGAATATGACATCCAATACACGACTCAAAAAGCAATCAAGGGAAGTGTATTGGCAGACCATTTGGCACACCAGGCAGTGGACGATTACCAGTCAATGAACTTTGAATTTCCAGACGACGACATCATGGTAGTGACTGATTGTGAAGTACCTGGACTGGATGAAGGACCTGAGGAAGGATCCCGATGGTCTATGCACTTCGACGGAGCCTCGAACGCTTTGGGTAATGGTAACGGTGCTGTGATCATATCCCCTAAAGGCACTCATACTCTGCTTACTGCCCGACTATGTTTCAACTGCACCAATAACATGGCAGAGTATGAGGCATGTATCGTGGGTCTTCAAGCTGCAATCGACTTAAGGATCAAGTTTCTGAGTGTCTTCGGAGATTCCGCTCTCGTGATCAATCAGATCAAAGGCGAGTGGGATACGAAACACCCAAATCTTATTCCTTACAAGGAGTATGTGCTGACTTTGCTTCCCCACTTTGAGGAGATAACTTTTGAACACTTCCCAAGAGAGGAGAATCAGTTAGCGGACGCGTTAGCTACGATGTCTTCTATGTTCAAAGTCAAATGGGATAACGAGGCGCCCCGGATCATTATTTGGAAGTTGGATGAACCTGCATATTGCTGTGATCTTGAGGCTGAAGAGGTAACAGAAAAACCCTGGTATCATGAAGTGAAGAGGTACCTTGAAGCTCAAGAATACCCCGAAGGTGCATCTGTTAATGACAAGAAGTTCTTGAGAAGATTTGCGGCAAAGTTCTTCCTCAGTAATGACGTTCTCTACAAGCGAAACCATGATTCAACCTTACTGCGTTGTGTGGATTAGACTGAAGTAGAAAGGATCATGGAAGAGTTGCATGAAGGTACCTTCGGAACCCATTCCAGTGGACATACCATGGCAAAGAAAATCCTTTGGGCAGGATATTTCTGGTCCACAATGGAAGCCGACTGTTATCAGCATTCTCGGACGTGTCATAAATGCCAGATCTATGCTGATAAGGGGCACATTCCTCCGGTTACTCTGAACGTCTTGACAGCGCCTTGGCCTTTTGCATGTGGGGCATTGATATGATCGGCGAAATCAAACCAACGGCATCTAACGGGCATCGCTTCATCCTGGTAGCGATTGATTACTTCACAAAATAGGTTGAAGCAACTTCCTATGCTACGGTAACCAAGAACGTCGTGGCACGGTTCATTCGGCACAACCTTATCTGTCGATACGGTGTACCTGAGAGTATCATTACGGACAATGGTACTAATCTTAACAACAAGATGATCACTGAGCTCTGCGAGCAATTCAAGATACAGCACCACAACTCTTCTCCTTACCAACCGAAGATGAATGGGGCTGTAGAAGAAGCGAATAAGAACATCAAGAAGATTGTGCTGAAGATGACAGTGACCTACAAAGATTGGCACGAAATGTTACCGTTTGCTCTTCATGGGTACCGTACCTCGGCACGGACGTCAACAGGGGCAACTCCCTTTTCCTTGGTCTATGGCATGGAGGCAGTCTTGCCTATTGAAGTCCAGATACCCTCTCTCCGGATAATGAAGGATGCAGGTTTGAGTGAAGATGACTGGATCCAGACTCGGCTTGATCAATTAAACCTAATTGACGAAAAGAGACTCACTGCTATTTGTCATGGTCAGACGTACCAAAAACGGATGATCAGGGCATTTAACAAGAAGGTCAGACGACAAGAGTATCAAGTCGGAGATCTGGTAATCAAGCGCATCATTCTTCCTCAAAGTGATCCCAGGGGAAAATGGACCCCTACGTACGAAGGGCCATTTGTGGTTAAACATATCTTCTCAGGAGGAGCTATGATTCTAACCACCATGGATGGTGATGACCTCCCTCACCCCGCCAATGCAGACATAGTAAAAAGATACTACGCATGAATTAAGGACCCGCTAGGTTGACACACCTAGGCAAAAATAAGGGCTTCCCGGCGAACCAAAAGGGTTCGGGCAAAAATAAGGGATGAAAATGAAAAAAAATCTGTACACCCGGCAAGTCGAAATCCTGAAAAGGCGGCTTGGGCAAAAATGGGTATCCCGGTGGACTGAAAACCCGAAAGGGCGGTCCAGGAAAAAGTTAGGGATAAAGCGTAATACTATGTCTCTTTGGATCACCTTGCATCCAGAATTCGGCATCAACTATCGGGCTCAGATGACTCCAATCAATCAGCTTCATCTTCAACTAAGCAGCAGAGTGATGAGACGCTTGAAGACATAAAGGCGATAGCAGAGTTGGAACCCAATGAGATTATTTTTCACATAGTTGTTTTGTTTCCTTTTCACAAAAATTGTATAAACTCTATTTTG
Source organism: Vicia faba (assembly GCA_948472305.1). NCBI lineage: Eukaryota > Viridiplantae > Streptophyta > Magnoliopsida > Fabales > Fabaceae > Vicia > Vicia faba. Next base: position 1,035,774,736 of record OX451741.1, read on the forward strand.
CTCGGCGGCGTTCTCTTACTAGGACGTCATCCTCCTGCACATAAAACGCCTATTTACAGGCAAATTTCAAAATCAATACAAGTTCAATTTTTCAGACAAATTATCCATTGTTTTTCCTTTTTCTGTTTTGTTTTGCGAAGAACGTCCAATGTTCGTTTTTGATATATGCATTTGACATTAATTGTTAATCATGAATAGTTGCATGCGAAACAAAGGACTGATTACAGGTGACATCAGAAACAGGGGCAATTTAGAATTGTCTAAGCGATCTAGTTGCTCTGTCCACTAAGGTACCAAGGTAGGTTCGGCTGAAGAACGTAACCAAGTCACCTCAACTCCCCACAGAGTAGGACCAGATTTAGCAATACTCTCCCCAGGAAGAGTTGGTCTCCCGTCAGCCCCGAAAAGGCACAATGTTCCCCTAGCAAGTCAGCGGTACTCTCCTCAAGCAGAGTTAGTCTACTGTCAGCCTTAAGGAAGTTGGGTATCCCTAGAAGATCTCAACATTCCCCAGCAGAGTATAGGCATTCCTCAGCAAGCATCCCCGGCAGTCTTAATATAAGATTGTTCCCCGGCGGAATAGCAGACACCCCAGTGGAATCTACATCCTCACCAGTAGATTCTGAAGCTTATCCCCAGTAGATTCTGGAAGCTTATCCCCTGCAGAGTACGAACGCATCTCCCCGGCTTCATTCAAAGGTTATTTCCCACCAGAGCTTATAACTGGGTTATCCTTAACTAATTACCATGGAAAGATCGTCCTCGGCGAAGTTCTTCCTATCCCCAGCGGAGTTCATCAAATTCCCCAACATAACTCATCAGTGGAATCCCCAGCGGAGCTCTCATCAAAACCTCCGCGAAATATCTCTTCCCACAGAGTAATTCCCCGCAGAGTAATCTCTCCAACAAGTTTATTCCCCAACAGAGTCATCTTCTCCTACCGGTTTATTCTTGCAACCATCATCCCCAGCGGAAGCGAAGAACTCTACTCTTCAAAACATCAGCCCAGGATTCAACAAACTCCCGGCACTCATCAAGGATTTATTTTCCTAGACGAAAATATATTCATAGACATTTCACATTTTATACATTCTGCTTACATATATGATAAAGTGCATACAACACTATCTCATTTTGAGCATCATGACATCATGCATTTCATACATCATGACATTGCATACAACTAATGTTTTTGCCTTTTCAGGAAAAAGGTCAATCCAAAGATGATTACTATCAACTGTCATAATTCCAGATTCGATTCCTGTATCCAGCCAGGGCATATCTGAAGACGACAAACTCCAGATTCAATTCCTGTATCCAGCCAGGGCATATCTGTAGACGACAAATTCCAGATTCGATTCCTGTATCCAGCCAGGGCATATCTGTAGACGATAAATTCCAGATTCGGTTCCTGTATCCAGCCAGGGCACATCTGTAGACGACCATTTCCAGATCCGGTTCCTGTATCAAGCCAGGGCACATCTGTAGACGACAATTTCCAAATTCGACACCTGTATATAGCCAGGGCACATCTGTGAGTGACTGATTGTAGATTCGATACCTGTATCCAGCCAGGGCACATCTGCATGAAGAGTTTAGAGATTCGATACCTGTATCCAGCTAGGGCACGTCTGTAAGCAACCTTTTGAAGTTCCGGATTTGATTCCTGTATCTAGCCAGGGCATATCTGTGAGCGTTTGATTCCTGTATCTAGCCAGGGCACATCTGCATGAAGAGTTTGAAGATAAACACCTGTAACAGGCCAGGAAACCATCTTCCTTTCTCAAAGTATGCAAGTTCTCGCTAAGGAATCTCTTACGCGATCGACACTTCCAAATGGCATCTATAAGCTCATTCCCGACAAGGTTCTGTCACACCCCCAGATGGCATCTATAAGCCCATCCTCCTATCCATCATCTCTCCAAATGGCATCTATAAAGCCCATTCCCGACATCACATTGCTGATACTCCACTATGCGAGTGCAAATTTCTGGGCACTTTAGTGTTCAATCATCTTCCACCTTCGGATCACGAAAGGCACGCAAGCCAATCTACATCCTCAGGTCTAAGAAGATTGAACAGGGGCAACTGTTGTACCCCAAAATTTTCCCTCCCATTTCCTCAACATTTTCTCATCACAAGACCCTTGGAGCTCAAGATCAAGTTAGGGTTTGCTTTGCTCAAGACTTCTCCTTGCACTGTTGACCCAAATTAGGGTTTGAGTTTGCACAAAGATGTTTTGACCTAAAAGGCCCAAGATGACTTTCATGCTTCATGTTAGACTCACAAGTTTATCCATACCAAGTTTCAAGCCTTGATTCCAATCTTTGCCCAGTCAATTGGACAGTTGACCTAGAAATCAGCTGTATTGGGGAAAAAGTCAACTATAGTCAATTGACAGTCAAACCTCATGATTTTTGACCCACATCAACATTATGAACTCATATAGACCATTTGATCAAGTTTGGATCATAATTCCACAAGAAATTTGATCAGATCACCAAAAGGGCAAAGTGGTCATTTTAGGGTTTTGACTGCACAAAGGCAATTTTTGACTGTTTGATCTAGCCAATGGAAAACCAAGCTCACATATGGACTCAAGGACCCAATGGCATTGTCTTGACATATTCAACAAATTCAAAAGATCCCAGATGCACAAGATTGACAGATGAATTTTCCAGTCAACTGACCCAAATTTGACTGTATACTGAAAAGTCAAACTTTGACTTTTTGGTCAAAATCAAGTGCCAAGATTCATTTTTCATCAAGACATGTCAAATTATGAAACTTGTTCATCAAGAAATCAAAAATTACAAATTAGGGTTTAAAATGAAGAATTTTCATAACTTAGAATTTTTCTAAGTTATGAAATTTCCTAATTTTTTCCTAACTTTGTCCCATTTTTTAATCAAGATACATTTGGATTCAAACAAAACTCAAAACATGAAAATTGTAGTCCATTGCAAAATCTACAACTTTGATTCACAAAGTTTCCTCAAAAGAAGCTTGTAGCTCAAGTTACAATTTTTGGAACAAGGGTGCAAAACATTCTTAACTTAGATTTTTTTTGACCTATTCTAGGCAGGATTTTTGCCTAACTTCATAGCCACTTTTCACATGCTTCCACTTGGAATTTCAATTTTCATTACAAAGATGGATTGTAGTACACATTCCAAGCTTTCAAAATTGTCCAAGAACTTCTCAAACACCCTTGTGGTTAGGGAGAATCGAATTGGCAAAGTTGGGCAAAATCCACTTTTGTTCTTGACCAAATGCATGTTCATAACTTTGCATTTTCAAACTCAGCATTGTTCAAGCTAGATTACAGGCCTCTAATCCCATTAACGCTCAATAATTAAATGCCAATCCATTGTGTTCTAGCATTATTTTGTGCATTTGGTCATTACATGAAGAATTAAGCCATAATTAGAAAAAGCAAGTTATCCATTCTTGTAAAGTTACACTTTATGTCAAGTTTACAATCCAAGAGGTATAAAGAAAATCTCTGAGGCACAAAGGTATGGACATATCCCACTGATCAAGAGAAAAATTTGCAGCATATTTGAGGGGCCTAGAGGAGCTTGTAACAGAACTTGGCATTTTTGACTTAAGAAAGAAGAAACTTGGATAACTAAACAAACCTCACATTCCTGTCAACACAAGCCTAAGCAAACTTGTTGAACACATTCCAAACATCAAACCTGACCTGAAACACGAGCAAACCACCTTCAATACCTCCTCAAACACAGAAACACCATCCTCTTGCAAAAACAGGGCACCTGCTGCAGATTGAGGTCCCCAACTCAATCCACTCGTGCACTTTGGCTAATAACCTTGCAAACACATTCCATACCATCCCTTGAAACTGTTCCAAGCCCTAAACCCCAGCTGTAACACTCCTAACCCCATCTGCCATTTTCATTTTTCAGTTTTGCAGGTGAACTTCCATAGCTCGTTTCAGTTAGTTCCAAAGCAAGCTAGAGGTTGGAGAAGCATCCCTGGACTTCAAGCAAGCTATACAAATCCTCACATTGCATTGAAAGTACCTCCATTGTCATACACGAATCAAGCTGAACAGGTAAGTTTAACTTCTATCTCTCTATCCAGGCATAGTTAGGTTTAAGTTTGTGAAGAAAGCATGTTCTAATCATAGCCCTGAAGCCATCCATATAGTTACTTTTCATTTATGTTGTGTATGCTGAGAGAATTTTGAAACTGAATATCTGAAAAAAGCTAGGTCAGGAATTGGGGGAAGAGAAATTCTCTCTCATTTCTGAGTTAGATCAACTTCTTTATATGTTTAGAATCGTGACATGATGCTCTATAACATTGTTGTTGTGAGTTTTTGTTGAAAATCAAGGAATCAGAAGATAGCAGGGAAGGAAGAAAACGTGCATTTTTTTGTTTTGAAAATGTCTGGAGGTTGAAGACAAAGTTCTTTTGGGCTGGGCCTGTTTCATCTTTCTGTTTGCACCACCTTTTCACATTCACACCCCCTTGGCCCATTGTGTGATCTTTTAATCATTTTTGACTTTTTCTTTTTTATTCTGACTTGTTATTTTTTGACAAAACATAAAAAATATTAAAAATATTTTTCCATACATGTTTGCATTTTATTTTGAATTTATTTGCTTTGTTTACATTTGTACATATAAATAAATATAATGCTTTTATTTAAAACTTTAGAAATAATGTGAAAATATATACTTTTAGTTATTATTTTTATTTGCATTTTCTGAAAACATTTTCTAAAAAAAATATACTTTTTTTATAAATAATAAATATTTTTATTTTTGTACATATTTAATATATTTAATATATAATATATATACTTATATATTTATTAGAATATTTAGGATAAAAACATAAAAATAATACATTTTTATTTTTATTAATATTTGACCTCAAAAATTACTTTTTCACAATATACTTCCTTTTTATTTATTTTTTGTATATAATCAATAAACATTGTATATATTAAATAATTAATACCTTTTATTTGCAAAATTAGGGTTTTTTCCCTAAACATGAAAATATCCAAATTAATTTCTTTTTTTATTTTTATTTCACTTGTAAATAAATCATACACTTTCACAAATACATTTACACATACACATTTGTTTATTCTTGTACATTGATACATTTTATATTTGCAATTTGATTCGATTTGGTTGTAAATATTGGGATACCATTCTCCTATTAAGTCTCATCCCCATTTGAACATTTGTACCCCCATCCCCATGATTACTTTGTAATAATTTAGGACTTTTAATTCCGCACTTTAAAGCTTTCTAAATATGCCATGATAGACTTAGGGTTTGGTATGCAAAAATCAACCAAACAAATAGCTTGACCTAATTCAAAGATAACAAAGCATGAAAATGGACAACACCAATCACACTTGCACCCCTAGGGTTACTCCACTTGTTGCCTTCAATAATGGGCCATATTGCATGTTGAGTGTTTTTGGCAAAACAAAACAATATCAAATGATCATAGTCCCTCGATGACGCTTTCGAAAGTTGCCTAAAAATGATCAAGTCCCTTAAAGGAAAAATTGCCCAAAGACCCTTGGAACCATTGCAATCATGTTCTAAACGATGACCCGCGCCCTTCCCATTCACATCCTAACACAAGATTGTCCACCAAATACAATGGTGGAACAAAATTGTTAGAAGGGTTAAAAACATAGGAAGGATCTTTGAGAAATTTAGGGTAGATAGTTCTTGGTTACTTGAATCAACTTGCAAAAACACTTGCCTATTTTTCAAAACCACACTCCACAACACTTTCAAAAAAAACTTTCAAAAACATTGAAAACTTTTTCAAAAGATATACACCTTTGTATACATCCAAACATGGGTCATTACACAGGTTGCCACCACATTGGCCTCTTTTCAAAACATTTTCAAACCCACACACAAAGCACCATTTCAAACAATTGAAAACACCATTTCAAACAATTGAAAATCAAAGGCAAGTGATCTAAGCAAGTAACTAAGAGCCCATGGATAACCATGGATAGAAAGGGTGCTAATACCTTCCCTTTCTATAATCTACCCCCCGAACCCAAGAAAACATCTCAAAGGTTTTTGCTGTGCTTTTTAACCTTTCCTTAGGATAAAATAAAAAGTCAATGGTGACTCTTGCTCAACCGAAACATTTGCGAAAACAAACGCAAAACTCAAGTCAGTTCTCCCACCGTATCACAATGAGCAACTTATTTTAGTGAAATCTTTTATGATCTACTTTATCTTGACCTTGTTTTGATCTTTGATAATCAACTTTTCTGAGCTGCATATGATGTATGATTTCTGAAGCAGAAGCTTATATTAGTAAACTTATTTTAACATTGAATTCCTTATTTTTGATCTCTTGAAACATGATCTTTAGATTAACCTAAAAGAAAGAACTTATGTCAGCTACATCTTGTTGTCTGATTATGATCTCTTTTCTTTCTTTGGAAGCCTATATGTTTTTTGATCTGAGAGCGACACTTTCCTGAGAACATACTTGATTCCCCTTCTGATGAACATTCAACATTCCTTAGAACTACTGATGTTTCAATAGAAATGGTCCCAATAGTTCTTCTGTTGAGTGTAGTAGTATTTTAGATGATATTTGTCTTCTGATGAATATTACTTCTACTGAGTAGATTGGCTTGAGAAGATACCATTTGTAACACGGTGGGAGAACTGATTTGATTGTTTTGCGTTTGATTGCAAATGTTGCGGTTAGAAAGAGTCTCCACCGATATTTCTTTTATCCAAAAGGAAAGATTGAAAAGAACATGAAAGACCTTTAGAGATGTTTTCTTGAGTTCAGGGGGTAGATTATGAAAAGGAAAGGTATTAGCACCCTTTTCATCCATAGTTATCTATGGGCTCTTAGTTGCTTGCTAGATCACTTGCTTTTTTTGAAAAAATATGCTTTGTGTGGTTTTTGAAAGTATTTTGAAAAGGCATCATCGTTTAGGAAAACTTTGTAATAATTCTCGTTCGTAAGAATGTATACAAAGTGTTGATCTTTTGAAAATGTTTCAAGTTTGAAAGATGTTTTGAAAGTGTTGGTGTTTGTTTTTGAAAATGAAAAGGATGTTTTGGTTTGAAAATGAGCAAGCAATTAAGAACATTCTACCTACTTAAAAGTCTTTCTTGTTTATTTCCTCTTTCCTTTGACATTGTTATCTTACCATTGATTTGGTAAGAAACCCTATCTTTGGATGTAAAAGGGACAGGCAAGGGTCATCGTATAATCATGAATAGAAATGTTGTAAGATATCTTAGAATTTTCTTTAAGGGACTAAGATCATTCATAAGGCAACATTTCTAGCGTCATCGAGGGACTATGATCTTGTATTTTCATTTGTTTTTGCTAAGACACCTTACATGCGTATTATTACCATTTATTTCTCAAGGCAACAAGTGGATTTACCCTAAGGGTGTAAGTGTGCAAGTGTGTCTTTTTCATGCTTGATTTGTCTTGTATTAGGGTTTGCTAACTTGTTGATTTTAATCTTTCCATACAAACCCTAATTTACTATCATTTATATATAAAGCATTAAATTGAAGAAAATAAAAATACTAAGCTATTACATCAATAGGGGGAGGGGGTGTACAAATTTATAAATGGGGAAATTGGAAGAAAATTAAATCTAAATAATTATTACAACCATATTGAATATTGTACAAAAATGAAGATAAAAAATGCAAGAATGCAAAAAATGGAAAAAAGAAATGATTTTTATTTGGTTTTATGAAAGGTTTTAATCTTAACCTAATTAAGAAAAATGATTAATGAAAATTAAATAAAATTAACTTAAACTAAATAAGAAAAGAAATTAACTAAAAAAGATTTTTTTTAGGGTTTTATTTATGAAAAGGTTTTAAATTAATAAAAATAATATGAATATTAATTAATTAAAAGAAACCTAAGTTCTAAATTAATTTTAATTGCAAGAAAATAATATAATAGTTAAACCTAAACCTAAATATTAATTATTAAGAAAGAAATTAATTTATTAAGAAAATGTTTTTTGTTCTTTTAGTTTTATAAAACAAATAAACTAAATAAGTGTAAAAATAATAAATAAAATACTTTTGATTTTTATTAATAACAATAAAAATAATATTAATAATACTAATAATAATAATAATAAAGGAAAAATAAATAAAATAAGAAAAAGAAAATAATAATGAAAATTGGGCTAGGGGTGCTGAAGTAAGGCAGGGGATATGATTACAGCACCTATACCATTGTCGAGTGCGTTGGAAGCTCCGTCAAAAACCAAGGTCCATTGGGATCCTTGTTCAGGTCCGTCATATAGTCTGAATTCTTCACAATTGTTTACCATCGTGATGCCTTCATCTGGGAACTCGAATTTCATGGTCTGGTAGTCATCCACAGCCTGATGAGCAAGGTGATCGGCTAGCACACTGCCCTTTATTGCTTTTTGTGTAGTGTTCTGAATGTCGTATTCAGTTAGGATCATCTGCCATCTTGCTATTCTTCCAGAGAGTACGGGCTTCTCGAATATGTATTTTATTGGATCCATCTTGGAAATCAATAAGGTAGTATGGGTCAACATATACTGTCTTAGCCGACGAGCAGCCTATGCCATAGCACAGTAAGTTTTCTCGAGCAGTGAATATATGGTTTCACCGTAGGTAAACTTTTTGCTTAGGTAATAAATAGCATTCTTTTTTCGGCCAGACTCGTCATGCTTCCCCAGCACACACCCCATTGAATTTTCCAAGACAGTTAGATACATGATCAAAGGTCTTCCCTCGACTGGCGACATCAAAACAGGAGGTTCTTGAAGGTACTCTTTGATCTTGTCGAAGGTAGCTTGGCATTCATCATTCCATTTGACTACTTGATCTTTCTTCAATAATTTGAAAATTGGTTCACAAGTAGCGGTTAGGTGAGAAATGAATCTGGCGATGTAGTTTAGCCGTCCTAAGAATCCTCTACTTCCTTCTCGGTGCGAGGAGCAGGCATTTCTTGTATTGCTTTTACCTTTTCAGGTTCCACTTCGATACCTTTACCGCTGACGATGAAGCCTATGAGTTTACCGGACCTCACTCCAAATGTGTTTTTGCTCGGGTTCAACCTTAGCTTGTATTTCTTTATCCTTTCAAACAGTTTCTGTAAATGGTCAAGATGTTCCTCTTCAGTTTAAGATCTGGCTATCATGTTATCCACGTAGACCTCTATTTCGTGATGGATCATATCATGAAATAGAGCTACCATGGCGGCTGATAAGTTTCCCCAGCATTTTTCAACCCGAATGGCATAACTTTGTAACAGAACATGCCCTATTGTGTGACGAAGGTCGTTTTCTCCATGTCCTTAGGTGCCATTTTGATTTGATTATAGCATGAGAAACCATCCATAAATGAGAACACTTTATGTTGTGCAGTATTATCAACTAGAATATCAATATGGGGAAGCGGGAAATCATCCTTAGGGCTTGCCCTATTCAAATATCTCTAATTCACACACATGTGTACTTTACCATCCTTGTTAGGCACTGGAACAACATTGGAGACCCATTGTGGATAGGAGGTGACGGATAAGAATCCGGTGTTGAATTTTTTCATGACTTTAGTCTTGATCTTCTTTGACATGTCTAGCCGCATGCGACAGACTTTCTGTTTTACCAGAGGGCGTACTTCTTTTGTCGGTAGACGATGGACCATGATATCAGCGCCAAGTCCTGGCATGTCTTTGTATGACCAGGCAAAGACTTCAACATAGTCATGCAGTAACTAAGTTAATCGCTTCTTGACACTGGGTTCCAGATTGGCACCTACCTTGACTTCTTTCTTGTCCTTTTCGGTACCTAAGTTAAGTGTGTCAACCGGTTCTTCGTGGGACTGTATGGTCCTTTCTTCCTGTTGTAATAACCTGGCTAGTTCCCCTGGAACTTCACAATCTTCCTCACCTTCATCTTCGGCTTGGTAGATCAGACTTTCAAAGTCACAAAAGGCCATAGAAGAATCGTTACCCATGGGATCCTGAGTGGATGTGGATCTGCATTTTGATAAGTGAGTGTGTGTAAGAGCATAACTATCTTTGAAAAAATAAAAATGTAGAAAAAGAAAAACAAAGAGCGTAAAATTTGTATGCAAAAACGTCCATGATTCATTGATGACATATGAAAATGAAGTAACAACCCTTACAAATGGACTATTGTGCCTTGGGCAAGACACAAGGTTTTAAAAGACTAAATTGTTTAATTATTACAAGTCCAGAAAAAATTTAAAGACAATTATTGTTGGATAAAACTAATAGGGACAAATTCTTTAGCTTCCCAGTTGTCGAGTCCTCCGCTGATAGTTGGAAAAATCCATTCTTCCAGGTCACAACTGTCATCACTATCCTCCACTGTGTTGACTCCATGGTTGCTAATCCACAAAGGTGGTCCCCCGACACAAGCACGACAAACAGTTTCCTGGGCTCCTGAAGTAAAACCCAAACCGAATTTGTCAGATTTATAGGGAATATTTGGGAGTTGGCCCCAAATAGTACACCCACCTTCTTCGACTACTGCCTTGGAATCTTTCAGAGAAGCCATCTTTAGCGGAGGTCTAGTAATCTTCGGGACTTAGGAAACAGTCTTGGTTGCCGCAATTGTTTGTGGGACTTCCTCTAAATGATGACACGGAGTTTTGATGAATTCACCATCCATTTCCACATATCTGAAGGAGTTCAGGTGACTGACCATATACTCCTCCTCTCCATGGACAATAATGATTTTTCCCTTGGTTGGGTATTTCAACATCTGATGTAATGTAGAGGTGATGGCACCAGTGTTATGAATCCAAGGTCAGCCCAATAAACAGGAATAGGAAGTATAAATATCCATCACATAGAAAGTTGATCAAAGGTATGAGTTCTAACTTTAATGGGGATGTCCACCTCCCTGTGCACCATTCTCTTTGAACCATCAAAGGCCCTTACCACTATGTTATTGGGTTTTAAGGTCAAACCTTCATAGTCTAGTCTATCCAGAGCCTTCTTAGGCAGCACATTCAATGATGAACCAGTATCTACTAGGACATGGGCCAAAGTAGTGGCCCTGCATTCGATAGAGACATGCAACACCTCGTTGTTTTTCCTCCCTCTAGGTGTCAGGTCAGCATCAGAAAAGCCAAACCGTTATCAGCGGTCAAACTAGACACACAGTCATGGAATTGATCAGCAGAGGTTTCCTGTGGCACATGGGAAGTTTTAAGAAATTTCACCAAGGCCTTCGCATGAGCCTCGGAGTACAATAGTAAAGCTAGCATAGATATCTTTAAAGGGGTCTGGCCTAGCTGTTCGACTACATTGTAGTCGCTTCTCTTTATAATTTTCAAAATTTCTGCCATCTCCTTCTTGGAGGCCTCTGGGATAGATACTGATTGCGCCTTCATCCGGATAGGTTCAACCAAAATTCCTTTGCCCCGAGTCTCGGTCGACTCGGAGATAGGGGTGTCAGTAGGGATAACCATAGGAACTGTAGTAGTAGTATCAACAGTAACAAAAGCAACGATGATCACAGGACCGGTAACAGTTTTTGGAGGAGCAATCTCAGGGGAGAACACACCGCCACTTCTGGTTATTTTGTTGGTTCCCACAATGTTGTCGATGTCGGGGTCAGCCCTCTCAAAAACCGAGTCTTCATCAGCCATCCAATCTTGCTTGACGATGTGGTAGTAGAAGTCACCCCATAGTTCTAGGGGACAGTTTTATCTGAGGAGTATGGGATTGGCTCTGGCATAGTAATTATCAGTGGAGTCACCTTCAAAACATATGTAATCTTGACGGGTCTTTTGGTGGAGACCCTGGGAGGATTGGCGGGAATGATTACTATTGAAACATCCTTGTAAGCAATGGTTGGAACGGGAGTCTTTTCAAACAAAATCTCTTTGTCATCCATCAGGCGCTGAACACCTGCTTTCAGTAAATGACAACTAGTTGGTAGGGATAAACAAAGGTGGCCACCTTCGCCACAACCCAGAAATAAACCGGCCTTCAACAGGTTCCTTTTGACAGTCGGGGGAGGAGTAACAAGCTCATCAACAACAGTAACAAGCACATCATCTTCAACTGCGTTAACACCACGACCGTGCTTGGGCATAGGAGCGGTGATAACATTTTGGATCTCGGGGGTGTCAAATTCAATTTCCTTTTCCTCGAGAAGGTCTTGCACATTGTTTTTCAAAGCCCATCAGTCGTTTGTATCATGACCTGGACTTTCTGAATGGTAAGCACAACGGGAATTTGGGTTGTAATGGGGAGAGGCAGTGTTGGGATTCTTAGGAGCTTCCCGCAAGGTTACTAGATTAGATCTCAACAAATGTGGCAAGACTTGAGACAATGTCATATTTATCCAGGTAAATTGTCTTACCAGTCTTTCTGTTTTAGGCTAGTTATTCCTTTGTTGAGTAGGTATGGGCTTAGGGATAATGACGGCCCCTACCGTTGGACGGTGTTTAGTTCTGTCCTGATTCCTTTGATGGTACACAACACCAACCTCTTTCTTTGCAGTGAATGGTTTTCTCACGGCACTGGAGGATGCGTCCTTTTGGATCTTCCCACTCTTAATCCCAACTTCCACTCTCTCCCTGATCAAGATTAATTCAGTGAAGCCGAATGAGGAGCTTCTAATTAGATGATTAAAGAAAGGACCAGACAGGGTACCCAAAAACATGTCCACTAGCTCCCTGTCAGATAGGGGAGGCTGGACTCTTCCTGCTAAGTCCCTCCACTTCTGAGCATAGTCTTTGAAACCCTCGCTCAAACCCATAGCCAGACTCTGGAGTTGAGTATGGGTGGGAGCAAGGTCTGCGTTGTATTGATACTGCTTATAAAAAGCAGCGTCCAGGTCTTCCCAATTATGGATATTGGCCCTCTCCAGTTGATAGAACCAATCTAGCTGAGTCCCGAATAGACTATCCTGAAAGAAGTGGACCCACAAATCTCTGTCAGCAGTGTGAGGCTGTATCTTTCTCACATAAGATCGGAGGTGAATCTTGGGACATGAAACCCCGTCGTACTTAGCAAACACTGGTGCCTTAAACTTTGGTGAAATAACAATCCCAGACACCAAACCCATCTCTTCAAAGTCCAGCCCGAGCACTTTCTGAATCTCCATTGCACTTAGACGCTCTTTCAGCTGCTTGTAATTCTCATCAGCTGGAGGATATTTCTCTTCAGAGTAATCATTCTCTTCTTCCTCTTCAGATTCCAGATGGTCAGTCACTTCCTTGTTTTTCCCTTCTTGATGGTCCCCTTCACCTGATGATGTTGCGAAGTCTAGGGTCCGTCTGGCTGGCCCTTGGAACCTTCTTCCCAGATTCAAAACACTGGTTGATTTCTTCACCTTCTTCTTCTTTTATTTGATCAGTAAAGTTTTCAAATCCTCTTGTCCTTTTGCCAGAGTCAAGAACATTTGTTGAAACTGAGCGTTCTTCGCCTGAAGATCTTTTACTGTCTGTTTCATATCCATCTTACTGAACTAAATAGTAGAAAGATAAGGAGGCTTGTTGTAAGAGACATGTTTGTGTTATGATGAATGAAGATGCATATGTAAATAATTTCAAGGAAATTAGAGATTTAAATTTGCTTTAGACAAAAAGGAACACACATCATATTAATATATCAAAGTTTGAGTACATCATGCCTCTTTGGGCTTACAATGAAAGAAATAAAATACAAAACTCTAAGATAAAAAAGTTGAATGCATCCTCTTTGGTGCGATGTAGGCGTTCAGACTCCGCTCTTCATGAAGCTGCTTGGTGAGTTCCATAACTTTCTTCTCGCTGGCATAGAACTGGGCTTCGAAAGTGTCTCGCTCTTCCTTAAGCTGTATACAATCCCTTTGCAAGTCTTCGAGAGAGGTGGGCATGTTAGATGAAGGATAGTGTATGGGACATCTCCTTTCACAACAGGCTCTATGATAACTGGGAGAATGGAGGGGTAAGCCATCATAAGACTTTGAGCAAGGACTCATACCCATTTGAGATAAGGCTCAAGAGGGATGAAATTCTTGTGCCCCAGTGTCTTGCTATCCACCTTGTTTAACATCCTCCAAGCTTGCATAAACCTCTGACGGCAGCCTTGATCATCACTTTCATAGTCTAACACCAAACCTTGGATGAGCATCTCATGAGGATCATCTCTCCGGGCATACCCAAACTGTCTTAGAGCTAAGCAAGGGTTGCAGGTGATACCTCCCCTAACGACAAGTAGAGGGGCGTTAGGGAATTCCTCACAACGGTCAATGATAGAAGTATCATCCAAGGATCTTGAACACCGATGAGTATCAAAATAGGTGAGGGACATCATCCTTTGAGACCATGTCAATATTTGCTCGTTCTTTAATGTTGATAGAGGTAGGTGTGAAATGAACCACTTGGCGAGTAGGGGAATACAACACAAAAGGGTACCTCTTTTCTTCATGGTGCGGGTATGGATGCAATGTAAGATGTCTTCCAATAAGGTAGGTATAGGATTACGGGAGAGAAAGACTTTGACGGCATTTACATCTATGAATTGGTCTAAGTTGGGGAAAAGAACCAGACCATAGATGAGAAGGGTTGGGACGTCTTCAAAGGCTTGAAAATCCATATCTTCCCAGAATGAACGAGCTTTCTCTAATAGAAATTTGGATAGGAACCTTTGACTCCACTTCTAATCTCCAAATTTTCTATGATGTCGGCTCTCTTCAGATGTAGAGCTTCGGCCATGACCTCAGGTTTTGAGATCCCTTCTAGATCAGTGAATGGTATCTGATCAAGTACGGGCACTCCTAATAGTAGAGATAACTCTTCTAGTGTAGGTACCAACTGATAGTCAGGAAAGCTGAAGCAATAATGTATGGGATCAAAGAATTGGAAGAGCACACACATCATTTCTTCTTGGAAATTGAAGGTATCCAAACTGAGGAGTCGTCCATATTTCTTGGTAAAAGGAGAATCTTTGGGCACCCTTGATGCTAACTCTTGGAGCTGAGGGTGTGCTTTCACAAAGCAGATTTGAATGGTGTTTCTTCGGACGGAGTTCATGGCCTACAAAACAAAAACAAAGATAAATTTCTAAATCCTTAAAATGGTTAGTGAGATTGAGTATGATGTTATGATGCTCATGATGTTATGTACAAGTAAGCATAAACACACAAGGGAAAAAACAAGTCCTTAGGCTTAGGCTTGCATGGAGTTTGTAGGTAAGTACCCTCTTGAAGTTTAGTTGACTCAAACCTGTCCTAGTTAATAGTAACCGGGCTCTAAGGGATCTCAATATCACTGACCTTTCTTTTAGGCATTGACCAAAAACAATCAATCTTGTCTTGCAGCCGGGATATCCCAAAAGTCTAGTCTCAATGAGTGTAGTATCGAGGATCAACCAATTTTCAGCTTTCCACCGAAACCGGTTACCTCACTACGTCCTAATTGGCCAAGTTTGTTCAATTAAGGTTCTAAAGTCAGTTAGTGCTTCATGGTGCCACTCAGTAGCCCCGTATTCTCCTTGATTCAACACAAGGGATACCGGTACCCACAAATACGTCACACTAACGTAACCATTGTTTCAACCATATTGGTCTATGTTTTACAGTTTCCACAATCTATTGCTACTTACCTAACAAGGTGTCCCAGATTTGGGTGGAGGATCAAAGCAAGCCCAAACAAGGAACCATAATATAGAGCATGAAAGTCAAACAAAGAAAGCAAGTAAATGTGATCTAGCCCTAAGGTAACCCCACTTTTAAGCTTTGTCCCCGGCAGAGCCTCCAGTTATGTAACACGGTGGGAGAATTGACTTGATTGTTTTGTGTTTGATCGCAAATGTTGTGGTTGGCAAGAGTCGCCACCGACTTTTCTTTTATACAAAAGGAAATGTTGAAAAGAACAGGAAAGACCTTTAAAGATGTTATCTTGAGTTCGGGGGGTAGATTATGAAAAGGGAAGGTATTAGCACCCTTTTCATCCATAGTTATTTATTGGCACTTAGTTGCTTGCTAGATCACTTGCTTTTGTTTGAAAAAATGTGCTTTGTGTGGTTTTTGAAAGTATTTTGAAAAGGCGCCATCGTTTAGGCAAACTTTGTAATAATTCTCGTTCGTAAGAATGTATACAAAGTGTTGATCTTTTGAAAATGTTTCAAGTTTGAAAGATGTTTTGAAAGTGTTGGTGTTTGTTTTTGAAAATAGCAAGGATGTTTTGGTTTGAAAATGAGCAAGCAATTAGGAACATTCTACCTACTCAAAAGTCTTTCTTGTTTATTTCCTCTTTCCTTTGACATTGTTATCTTACCATTGATTTGGTAAGAAACCCTATCTTTGGATGTAAAAGGGACGAGCAAGGGTCATCGTATAGTCATGAATAGCAATGTTGTAAGATATCTTAGCATTTTCTTTAAGGGACTAAGATCATTCATAAGGCAACATTTCTAGCGTCATCGAGGGACTATGATTTTGTATTTTCATTTGTTTTTGCTAAGACATCTTACATGTGTATTATGACCATTTATTT
This sequence comes from Vicia faba, assembly GCA_948472305.1. Classification (NCBI taxonomy): domain Eukaryota; kingdom Viridiplantae; phylum Streptophyta; class Magnoliopsida; order Fabales; family Fabaceae; genus Vicia; species Vicia faba. The sequence goes on from OX451741.1 coordinate 1,035,791,256, forward strand.
CTCAAGGCAACAAGTGGATTTACCCTAAGGGTGTAAGTGTGCAAGTGTGTCTTTTTCATGCTTGATTTGTCTTGTATTAGGGTTTGCTAACTTGTTGATTTTAATATTTCCATACAAACCCTAATTTACTAGCATTTACATATAAAGCATTAAATTGTAGAAAATAAAAATAATAAGCTATTAAATCAATAGGGGAGGGGGTGTACAAATTTACAAATGGGGAAATTGCAAGAAAATTAAATCTAAATAATTATTACAACCATATTGAATATTGTACAAAAATGAAGATGAAAAATGCAAGAATGCAAAAAATGGGAAAAAAGAAATGATTTTTATTTGGTTTTATGAAAGGTTTTAATCTTAACCTAATTAAGAAAAATGATTAATGAAAATTAAATAAAATTAACTTAAACTAAATAAGAAAAGAAATTAACTAAAAAAGATTTTTTTAGGGTTTTATTTATGAAAAGGTTTTAAATTAATAAAAATAATATGAATATTAATTAATTAAAAGAAACCTAAGTTCTAAATTAATTTTAATTGCAAAAAAATAATATAATAGTTAAACCTAAACCTAAATATTAATTATTAAAAAAGAAATTAATTTATTAAGAAAATATTTGTTGTTCTTTTAGTTTTATATAAAAAATAAACTAAATAAGTGTAAAAATAATAAATAAAATATTTTTGGATTTTTATTAATAATAATAATAATAATAATAATAATAATAATAATAATAATAATAATAATAATAATAATAATAATAATAATAATAATAATAATAATAATAATAATAATAATAATAATAAAGGAAAAAGAAATAAAATAAGAAAAAGAAAATAATAATGAAAATTGGGCCAGGGGGTGCTGAAGTAAGGCAGGGAGTTAGAAGCCAGCAAAAAGAACAAAGGCCCAATGTGGAGGCCCAGACGTGCTGTTTGGAAGCAAAAAAGAGTGAAAATATGGAAAATAAAAAAAGGTAGCGCGTTGGGTGTTAAACCCACGCCCTCTTGGTTACCAGCGTGTTGCCTTACCACTGGGGTGGCTATACATCCGTTTACTTATATCAAACCATAAATACATATTACAAATCAAGTCCATGGCCTGAACTTCATCTTCAACCTCACGCCCATCCAAACAACCTGTAACTTGTTCATCTCTCAACAAAAATGGAAAGTACAAACATGAAAGTTGTTGCATTTCTTCCCATGAATCCAACCATATAAATAACTAAAGCTATAAATCCAAGATGAGTGAGAATTTTTCTGGCCCTAATTTAAAACCTAAATATTTCAAATACTTCAACTCCAAAATTCTCTAAGCTCAGGCCATATAAATGCAAACTATGGATATGTACAGCTTCGTGGCAATGGTATCTACATTTTATCTTTGAAAATGGAAGCCTAACAATGCCTATATGAATAGTTCAAAAGTCATAAAACTCACCTTGCAAGAGGATATCGTGTTTTGATTTTGAGCAGCTTTCAATGAGTTCTAGTGATTAGGTTAGCTTCCTCAAGTTCCCAGGAAGCTAATGCGATGCTTAGCTTGAGCTGAAAGTGGCTGAGGAGTTCTGGAGAAGTCCACTTGCAGTGCTCTGTTTTTTAGTTTGGACAATGGTGGAAATGGAGTTACAGAACTGTAACAGGTATTGGGATGAGTTGTGGATGATGTTTAGGAACTTTTGGAATGTTTTAGAGAGGAAACACACGAGTAATTTGAGAGATGAGAGTGTAAGGTCAGTTTCTGCACAAAAATGGAGTTTTGTGTGAAATTTGAGTTTGTGTGAGTTTGTGTGAGTTTGATTGAGTTTAAGGGCTTGTACATACGTGGGTTCTCTTGTAAATAGTATATGTATTTATAGGCAAGAGGTTTTGTATTCTATAACAAGTCAGAATTTGAATTCACATGTTGTAAAACCTTTACTTGCTTTTGAAGCAAACATGACAAACATCTTCCCAAAGCTTGTACCATGCTATTGTAGAGTGGTTGAACTTTAAACAAGCTTGCTTCTGACTTTTAGATGTTGTTTGTGCAGAAGGATCCATTGAGAGGCTCAAGAAGGGTTGACATTTGCAAAAGCATGCTTTTCCAAAATGGAAGTCTTGCCTTTCTTCCAAAAATGGCAAGTTAACTTAGACAAAGCTTGGATTTAATGGATAATAGCCATAAATTTTGTGTAATCTTATGATTAAGGATAGATACACAAGTTAGAGGGCCTGATAAGTGGGATTATGCAGCATGACTATGGATTTGGTTCATTGTGCATCACAAATTTTGCCTTGCAAAACAACTTGAAACCCTAACTTATGGCCTTCGATTCTCCTTGCTCAGAAATGATCTCAAGGAGTTCTTGTACATTTTATAAAGCTTGTAATGTGATCTACAGCACCTCTTTGAATCACTTTTGCAAAATCCAAATGGAACTATGCGAAACTTGGCCCAGAAGTTAGGTCAAAATCCTGACCAAAATGCTCAAATTTTCACTAAGTGTTTTAGTTTTATGAACATGATTTCATGGATTAATAAATTGAAATCCAAGAATTTATAGGAGGAATTGTGTAAATAAATGTTTTAGTTATCATTGATATCTACAACTTTCATGTTGAAAGTTTCCTTTGAATCATCTTGCATCATGGTGAAAATCTGGCTCAAAGTTGTGAAAAAATATGAAGTTTTCAACACTTAGAAAAATTTCTAAGTTTGGAAACTTTGACTTTTCAAAATGAAATCTTGACTTTTTGATTTCTTGATGAAAAAGTTTCATATTTTGACATTCTTTGATGAATTGTGATCTTTGAGACTTGATTTTGACCAAAAAGTCAAAGTTTGACTTTTCAGTGTACAATTGACTTTTGATCAGTTGACTGAAAATCAACTATCAATCAATTGATCTTGAGGGAAGTTTTGAGCCATACCATTAGGTCAAAATGATGCATTTTAAACCTTGAGATAATGTCTCAAAACAATTAACCATTTGCTAGGTCAAAAAAAATCAGAATTTGCCCTTTCTCGGCCAAAACCCTAATTTTGAGCATTTTGTCCTTTTGATGATCTGATCAAATTTCTTGAGTAATTGTGGTCCAAACTTGATCAAATGACATATATGAGTTAATAATATTTATATGGATAAAAATTATGAAGTTTGACTGTAAATTGGCCACAGTTGACTTTTCCCCAATACAGTTGATTTTTAGGTCAATTGATCAATTGACTAAGCAAAAATGTGATCCAAGACTTGAAACTTGACATGAGAAATCTTGAGGGTCCATAATGATCCATGAAAGTAATATGAGGCATTAAAAGTTCAATTATATTTGTGCAATCTCAAACCCTAATTTCAGCCATCAGTGTTTAAGGAGGTGTCTTGAGCTGATCAACCCTTGTGCAGTCTTGAATCAAAGGAGATCTTGTGAGAAAATACTTGATAAATGAGAGGGAAAATTTTGGGGTACAACACCATCCTTTGATATTATCTTCTAATGGACTTTGTGATGTTGATTAGAAATGAGTCTAGAAGATCTTTTTTTCTTTGATCCTTTATTCAGATGGAATACTTGTGATGTTGAATGAAGGTGCATATTCCATGAACTCTCAGAGTCTTCAGAGTCTTTACTTTGTCTTCAGAAATATAAGAGGCAACTCCTCTAATGAGAAAATATTGACTTCTGATCTTGGAGTAGAAGTTTACTCTTTATGTGTTCAGAATCTTGACTTCGTCTTTAGAATCTAAGCAGCAGCTCTTCTAATGAACTAGTCTTGACTTCTGATCTTCTGGGTTGGAAGCTTATTTCTTATATCCTCTTGATTTCTGATCTTGAATCAATAGCTTTTCAGAAATTTTTCCTTCTTGGAAACTCATTGAGATTCTTTTCTTATCGAACATTCAGCATTCCATAGAACTACTGATGTTACATTAGAAACAAAACTCAATGGTTCTTCTTCTGAGTAATGAGGTGATTATGATGATATCTCGATTAAGACTATCTAGAATACTAATGATGTATATGCACACTCAATGAAACCATTAGAACTGAAATTGTTTCTCATAAAATATATGCTTGTTATCATCAAAACACAGAGATTAAACACATATCCAAATCTTGTTCTAACCATCTCCCACTTTTTGATGATGACAAAACCATGTATTTTGATGGAACAATTTTACAGGGTTAAATCATAAACAAAGTGATATAAGAGTTTAGAAAACTCCCCCTGAGTTTGAAACTCTCCCTGAGATAAACAATCTCCTCCTGAATCATAAGCTTATGATCTTTCAGAGCTTAAGAGCAGTGTTATCATTTTTGTATCTGATCTATCATCATTGATTTAACCTTTAAGCTTGTCAAATTATCCATGCTTTCTCATAACATTAGAAACAATGATCGTTCTTTATCAGAACTTGATATAACAGAGTGAATGTAATTTTTTAGTCGAAATTTTCTTATAGAAGTTGTTGTACCCCAAAATTTTCCCTCTCATTTTACTCAAGGCATGCCTACTGAGGTCCTCAAATTTCTCGAGGATGACTAGGAATTGACCAGATAAATTCTCCTCCTAAGGCAATGAATCTCTAACTAGGGTTTCAATTTTCATTAAGATGTGTGAGCGCCAATGGTCTCAAATGTTTTTAATGGTCCTAATATGTCTTCAAAATTTTCCATGACAAATTTCATGCTTGCACTACAAGTTTGCTCAGTCAACTGCTCAAATGCTTGAAAATCAACTCTACTAGGTCAAGAGTCAACTGTGGCCCATATACAGTCAAACTTCAAGATTTTTTTGTCAACATCAATATTTTGAAATGATATCCATCGTTTGATCAAGGGTTGATCATGATTCCTCAAGAAACGCTCCTAATTTATCAAAATTCAAAAATTGCTAATTAGGGTTTCTATAGGAAAAGTCAACTAAATTTTGACCGGCCATAACTTTCTCATACTTTATCAGAAAGTTTTCCACCAAGGCTCATTTTAATGATAATCCAATTCCCTACAACTTCTCTTCATCCCTCAAGTTCAAGAATTGCATCAATTGAAATATACAAGCTCATACATTATGGGTCCTTTCAAAAGGTCAACAAAAACACCTTTTCGGTCAAAGCTCCTTACATGAACATGGAAGATCCAATTGAGATGAAACCAAAAGGGTTGTTTAGAGGATATCCTAAGCTCTCTAAAAATTCCCGGAACACCCTTATAGGGTTAAAATTTAGAGAAATATGCATTGCTAAAGTTGATGAATTTTTGGAAAACTGCATGAAGCCAATATTGAACAAACTTGGATTTTTTTCCAAATTGGCCTATCTTTTTATGTTTGAAATTTGTTTCTAACTTGGTCCACGACCTCTAAACCCATCCATGCCCTATTTGGTCATTTATTTTATTTATCTTGATTTTTAGTCATTTAAAATTCAATTTAAGTTAAATAAATGATTAAAAGATATATAAAGATTGCATGGGATTGGTTTCCAATTAAATATTGAATATATGTTCAGTTTATAACAAGGAGATCTCGTGGAAAGAGTCAATAGATATTATTTGGTCCAAAAAAGTAAACATTCACATAATTGGAAATCAAATATTTTCCCATGAAAACCATTGATGTCTCTCCTTAATGCATAGCCTAATTTGATTTACTACTTAAGCACAAGCATCCCAGCCTAAGGAGATATGCAAAAATAGCCTAAAAGAAGCCACGCGAAATTTGCAAAAAATCCACCAAAGTTTTCAAAACTGAAACACGGTTTGTAAGGACTTTCAACTCAAACTAGCAATCATACGTTACTCCAAAAGTTCCCAGAGACCAGATCCAATCGTTCTCAAAGCTTGCAACGTCCCAGATCATCAGATCTTGATCTCACTGTTTGGTAAAATTTCCTTGATCTCAAACTCCTAAAATACTTGATTTAAATCCATACTGATCATATATATATATATATATATATATATATATATATATATATATATATATATATATATATATATATATATATATATATATATATATATATATATATATATATATATATATATATATATATATATATGTGTGTGTTGCTGGTAATATTTATGCTTGTTTAAACGTATTACATGAGAAGCTAGGGCTCAGAATCATGCCATGCCATGGTTGACCGTCGTTAAGGTTTCAAGCTTGAACCTAATGATGCATGAGGAATTAGAAACTTTAGAGACCTTAATCATGATCAGTGGACTTTTTATGGCAGACTGCATTGTTTGTTTTTTGTTTTGTTTGATTTTTTAGGTGACCCCACCGGAGAAGACGGTGGAAACCACCGGCTCTGGTGGTTGGACTGGCCGGCCCTGGGTCACACAGCTGGCGTGGCTGCTAGCCATCATCCCATTGGTTGGATTCAAATGGATGCTCTCTCTCCCTGTGTGATTGGATCATTTGAAATGCAGGGGGCCCACTAGATGGCGCGTTTGTGACAACTCAACAGTTGTCTTTGTTTTACATTATAATATTATTGTTTGATTTATATAAATGAATGATAAACAACTCATATGGAAAGGACAATGCGTATGTGAGGGATAGGACCTGGGTTCGAGTCCTAGGTCCAGTGTTTTGAATTTTTCTAACATATTACATGCAGATCCAGTGCCCCTCTTGGCCAAATGTGCATCATAGACCATCAGATCCACACCTTTCAATGTCAATCCATTCAGATCCAAAAGCTTCAGTGTGAGGTTCACCATGCGCCCTCAAGGTTGCCCCTCACTGAATCCCAGTACAGCTTTTGGGCTCCCACACAATTGGGCCAAACGTTTTTTTAATCAACACCATCATTCAGCTTTTTGCATATCCAGGCCCATGTGTTATGTTTTTTTATTTCTCTTTTAGTTTTTTTGTTTATTTTATATTTTTATTTTTAACAAATCATAAAAAAATAAAAAAAAAAAATAAATAGATTTAGGTTTTTTTCTAAAATTATCTTAATTCATTAATTAATTATTTTAATTTTATTTTATCAACTTAAAATCAATTAGACTTAGGTTCATTTTAATTTAAGTATTTTCTTAAACAAAAAATAAATAAAAATATTAGAATAAGTTTTAATCACCCTTAAATATTTATTTCCTTTATTAAATTTAGAGTTAACTTAGTTTAATTATTTTTCTTAAAATAAACAAAAAAACCAAAAAGATTTTCATTCTTAGGATTTTTTTAGACGTAATATTTATTTCGCGCGCGTTATTTTTATTCTCGCATTTTATATAAATAATGTAATTGATTATGGGATGTAATAGTCTAGGTTTAAAATTTTGCATTTTATTTTCTTACACTCTTTATGTAATTGCCCCAAGGCCTTGTAATAGCTTAGGAATTTTACTTTCCACAATTTACTTACTGCACCCTACTAAATTGCTTAGATGTATGACTAATAGGATTGCATGGAAAGGTAATGATTAATTGAACATAGCATAACTTAATTCAAAGATAATACATCTGAATCAAGCACAATTTCACACTCGAACCTCTACGGTACCCACTTTGGTTGCCTTCGGAAAGACAATGGTCATGTCCCTCGAATGTAGGGATACCCTTAGTAAACAACCTCGGTTAAAGTCATCATAAAGATCATAGTCCCTCAATGTCCCTCGAGTTTCCTACGAGAAATGATCTTGTCCCTTGATGTTGCCTACGAATATATGATGACCGTCCCTTCGAACTGCTAAGGTATCCTTACATGTTGCCTTCAATGACCATAACGACGACCCTACGCTTGTCCCTCAAACATTTAAAGATAGGGCTACCTACTCACTAATAGTAGGATAGAACTATCTAAAGGTTAGGAGGAAAAGAATGACCTTTTCGAGTATAAGTAGATAAGTTCTTAGATGCTTTCTCAAAACAACTTTTTGCACCTACACAAAAACATTTCAAAACACTTTCGAAAAACATTCGCCTTGTCAACACTCTTGAGGATCGATACAAGAGTTATCACAAAGCGAATCGCCGCACTAAGGCATTTTCAAAACAATTTTCAAAACACACAAAGCACGAGAAATTTTCAAAACATGAGCTAAGCTTCTAAGAGCCCGTAGAAAACTATGGATGGAAATGGTGCTAACACCTTCCCTTTCCATAATCTACCCCCTTACTCAAAAAACTCTCGAAAGGTCTTTTTCTGTTCTTTTCACCCTTTCCTTAAATTGGATAAAAGAAAAGTCGGTGGCGACTCTTGCTTACCGCAACATTTGCAAACACAAATGTAAAATCAGTATAACAGTCGATTTTGCCATCGTATCACAGAACTGGCGACTCTGTTGGGGAGAAGAAAAAAAAGTGGGGTTACCTTAGAGTTTTAGTTCATCATTTTACTACTTTTTTTGTGCTTTGTATGCTTTACCTTTGGAGGGTATGTTTGGGTTGCTATAGATCCTACATCCGGATCTGGGACACCTTGTAGGTAAGTAGCAATAGATCATGGAAACTGTGTGGGGTATACCGACACGGTTGAAGAGATAGCTATGTTGATGTGACACTTTGGTTGGTACCGGTAGCCCTTGAGTTAATCAAGGAGAATACGGGGCCGCTGCATGGTGTCATGAAACATCAACTGACCTTAGAACCTTTAATTGACCAACTTGGCCATTAGGAAGTAGTGAGATAGCCGTCTTTGGTGTAGTCCTAAGTCGGTTGATACTCGATACTACACTCATTGAGATTTGACTCCCGAGTTTTGTTTGGTGGCAAGTCAATTGTCGATCGGAATGAAACTTGTGGGAAAGATCAGTGATATTGAGATCCCTTAAAACCCAGTTACTATTTCTAGGACAGGTTGAACCAACTAAACTTCAAGAGGGTACTTGCCTTGAAACCCATGCAAGCTTTAAACCTAAGGTCTTTTCTGATTTGCTTGTGTTGGCTATATTTATGTTTTTCTTAGCATAATCATGATTATCATAGCATCATAACATGGTATATCATACTAACCATTTCAAGGATTTTTGGGGCTTATCTTTGTCTTATTTTATACGACATGGCATCCACTCGCAGGAATACTATCCAAGTCAACCTCATAAGGGTACCTCTTTAACTCAAGGAATTAGCATCAAGAATTCCTGAAAGCTCTCCATTCACTAGAAGACATGGTCGACTTCTCAACTTGGTCACCTTAAACCCTGATGAAGAAATGTTAAAGGTGCTTTTTCATTTCTTCGACCCTTTACATCACTACTTCACCTTTCTTGATTACAAGTTAGTGCCCACTATGGAGGAGTTTTCTCAGTTACTGGGGATGCCCATTCTTGATCAGCTACCCTTCAATGGTATGGAAAGAGACCCAAAACCTGAGGAAATTTCTCAAGCTTTGTCTTTACAGCGGTAAGATATCATGGAAAATTGGGAAACAAGAAGAGGCGTCAAAGGGTTTCTAGCTAAGTTTCTATTTGAGAAGGCTCATCATTTTTGGGATACCCTGGATTTACAAGCTTTTGAAGAAGTGTTGGCCCTTCTCATCTATGGGATGGTACTATTTCCCAATCTGGACCAACTCATATATGCCTACTTTACTTGGATACATTCTACACTCTCTGCATAGTCGCACTGTAAAGAGAAGAGGGACTCTTTTGTGTTGCACTCCTCTGTTGGCTAGGTGGTTTATTTTGCACCTACCTCGATCTGTTGTGAAGAATGAGTAGGGAATGAGATTGTCTAACAGGTTGATGTCCCTCACACACTCGGATATTCATTGGTGTCATTGGTCCTTGGAGAATGTTACCATCATCGGTCACTGTGGGGAATTCCCCAATGTCCCTCTCCTAGGCATTAGGGGAGGAATCACTTATAATCCTTGTTTGGCATTGCAACAGTTTGGGTATGCTAGGAGAGATGGTCCTCATAATGTATTGGTTCAAGGCATTGTGTTCAACTATGAGGATGACGTTCAAGGTTACAGTTAAAGGTTCATACGAGCTTAGGGCATGGTAAACAAAGTGGATAGAAAGACACTGGGGCATAAGAACTCTATCCCTTTGGAGCCTTATCTTAAGTGGGTGCGAGCACGCGCTCAAAATATCATGATGCCTTATCCCGCCGTTCTACCCATCATCATGGAACCCGTTACAGATACAGGTGTACCTCATACTATTTTCCATCCTGACATGCCAACTACTCTCGATGAATTGCAGAGATCTTGGATTTAGCTCAAAGAGGAACGAGACACCTTTGAGACCCAGTTCTATGCCAGCGAGAAGAAGGTTTTAGAGCTCACCAGGCTACTTCATGAAGAGAAGAGTGTAAATTCCTATATTTCCCCAAAGAGGATGCACCCGTGGGGAGCTTGAGTCCTTTTCTGCTTTGAGAGTTTATCTTTGCTTGGTCTCTCCTAGTGTAAGCCCAAAAGGCATATTTGTAACCGTTGAAACTTCTTAATGCAATTAACGTTTGTTCTATTTCTGTTTAGCCAAATTTAGGTCTTAGAAATCCTTGAAAACATGGCATATGCATATCATACATATCATTGCATAAACAAGTCCCAAGACAGGTTTCTTATTCTTTTCGCTATTTATTTCAGCAAAAGAAATGGCTCTCGAACAAATAGTGAAGGACCTCCAAACTCAAAATGCTCAATTTCAATAAATGACCATGGCTCTGGCCAAGGAGAAAGAAGAGATGAAAGCCCTGATCGTCAAAGAAAAGATCAAGAAGCCAAAGAAACCAGTTGGTGTAGTGAATTTAGGAAGAAGGATCAGAGGACCAGTGCGGCGAGCTTCAGAACTAGTTACTTCGTCAAAATAAGGAGATACTCAGGAATGGGAGACAAGAGAGGAAGACCTCAGCCCAAAGGGATATGATAATGAATATGATTATAATGAGGAGCAGTATCCTCCTGCTGATGATAAATACAAACAGCTGGAGGATCGTATGAATGCAATGGAAATCCAGAGGGTACCTGGGCTAGATTTTGAAGAGCTGGGTTTGGTTTATGGGATTATCATCCCACAAAAGTTTAAGGTTCAGGTGTTTGCTAAATATGATGGGGTCTCATGTCCCAAGATGCATCTCCGATCTTATGTGAGGAAGATTCAGCCTCACACCGCTGACAGGGATTTATGGGTCCACTTCTTTCAAGATAGTTTATCCAGGACTTAGCTAGAGTGGTTCTATCAGCTGGAGGGAACCAATATTCGTAATTGGGAAGACCTGGCTGCTACTTTCTATAAGCAGTACCAATATAATGCTGACCTTGCTCTGACCCGTACACAACTCCAAACTATGTCCATGGGTTCTAGCGAGGGCTTTAAAGACTACACCCAGAAGTGGATAGACTTAGCAGGAAGAGTCCAGCCTCCTCTGTCTGATAGAGAGTTGGTGAACATGTTTTTGGGTACTCTATCTGGTCAGTTTTTTAACCATTTGATTGGAAGTTCCTCAGTTGTTTTTACTAAGCTGATCTTAACTGGAGAAAGAGTGGAAGCTGGGATTAAGAGCAGAAAGATTCAAAAGGACACCTCTTCAAGTGCAGGAAAGAGATCTTTCATGGGAAAGAAAGAGGTCAGTGTTGCTTACAGTCAAAGAAATCAGGGTAGAACCAAACACCGTCCAATGGTAGGGGTTGTAATGATACCCAAGCCTGCAGTTACTCAACAGCGGAACAATCAGCCCAGAGCAGAAAGGCCTATGAGACAGTTTACCCGGATCAATATAACCTTGTCTCAAGTTTTACCACACTTACTGAAATCCAATCTGGTAACTTCGAGGGAAGCTCCCTAAAATCCCATCACTTCATCTCCTCACTATAATCTAAAGGCTCGGTGTGCCTACCATTATGAAAGTATAGGCCATGATACAAACGATTTCTAGGCTTTGAAGAACAAGGTGCAGGATTTGATCGAGGAAAAAGACATTGAATTCGATGCTCTAGAGACTCTTAATGTTATAACTTCCCCCATGCTCAAGCACGGACATGGTGTTAATGCTGTTGAGGAACTTGTTACTCCTCTCATGACTGTTAAAAAGAATTTTTTGCAAGCCAGTTTATTTCCGGGTTGTGGTGAAGGTTGCCGCTTATGTTTATCTCTACCAACTGGTTTCCATTTGCTGAAAGAAGGTGTTCAGCGCCTGATAGATGATAAAGAAATTTTATTTGAGAAGACTCTAGTCGCAAGTGTTTCATGTAAAGATGTTTCTATTATAACCATTTCCGCCAATCCTCCCAGGGTCTCCATCAAAAGACCCGTCAGGATTACATTTGTTCCAAAGTTTTCTCCCCTGATCATCCCATGCCAGGGCCAATACCATATTCCTCGGATAAAGTCGTTCCCTGGAATTATGGAGATGTCGTCTATTACCATTGCGTCAAGCAAGACCTTTTGGTTGCTGAAGACAAAGTTACTGAAGGTACTAATCCTGACGTCGACAATATCGTTGAGACCAGTAAAATAACAAGAAGCAGAAGAGTATTCTCTCCCGAGATCTCTCCTCCTAAAACTGTTACTACTCCTGTGATCATTCCTGTTGCTGCTCCTGCTAATACTCCCATTACTACTCCTGTGATCAGCCCTGCTGCCACCCCTATCACAGAGTCGGCCGAGACTCGGGGCAAAGAGATATTGATCGATCCTATCCAGACGAAGGCGCATCCGGAAGCTATCCTTGAGGTTTCTAAGAAGGAAATGGAAGAAATCTTAAAAATAATTAAAAAGAGTGACTACAATGTGGTTGAACAACTGGGATAGACTCCTTCCAAGATATCAATGTTGGCCCTACTATTGTGCTCCAAAGCCCATGCAAAGGCTTTGGTAAAACTCCTCAAGACAGCTCATGTGCCACAAGAAACCTCCACTGATCAATTCGAAGATTGCGTGGCTAGTTTAACCGCTGATAATGGACTGGGTTTTTTTGATGCTGATTTGACACCCAGAGGAAGAAAACACAATGATGTATTGCATGTCTCCATTGAATGTAGGGCCACTACTTTGGCCCATGTTCTAGTGGATACCGGTTCATCGCTGAATGTTCTGCCCAAGAAGGCTCTTGACAGATTAGATTGTGAAGGTTTGACTCTGAAGCCCATTAACATTGTGGTGAGGGCTTTCGATGGTTCGAAAAGAATGGTACACGGGGAGGTGGACATCCCTATCAAATTTGGTTCCCAAACCTTTGAATCCACCTTCTATGTGATGGATATCCGACCATCGTATTCCTGTTTTTTAGGATGCCCTTGGACCCATGGGGTTGGAGCTGTTACTTCCACTCTGCATCAGATGATGAAGTACCCAGTGAAGGGAAAGATTGTCACAATACGTGGTGAGAAGGAGTACATGGTAAGCCACTTGAACTCTTTCAGGTATGTCGAAGTGGACGGCGAGTTCATCGAGACCCCTTGTCAGAACTTTGAAGAGGTGCCTCAGACCATGGCTGCAACCGAGACTATTACAAGTATGCAGAAGATCACCAGACCTCCATTGAAGATGGCTTCTCTCAAGGACACCAAAGCAGTAATTGAAGAAGGTGGGTGTACCATTTGGGGCCAACTCCCTAACATTCCATACAAATCTGATAAGTTTGGTTTGGGTTTTACCTCAGGAGCTCAAAGGGCTATTCGTTGTGCTCGTGCCGGAGGACCTCCCCTACACATCAGCAATCATGGGATCAACGATTTAGAAGATAGTGATGGTGACTATGACATGGACATTTGGATCTTCTCTACTACCAACGGTGGACCCAGTAATTGGACGGCTAAAGACTGTGTGTCGATTACTTTTATTCAGGAGGAATTGTCTTTCTTGTTTTCGGATATGTAATAAATAAACAATATAAACTCTATGGCCTTGTGTCTTACTCAAGGAGCAATTCTTTATTTGTAAGGGTTATCATTTTCAATCTCATATGTCATTAATAAAGCATTGGACGTTTTTGCATACAAATTTTGCACTCTCTCTCTTTCTTTTCTGCTTTTTACTCTATCAATACAACTATGCTCTTACACACACTCACGTATCAAACTGCAGATCCACATCCACTCTGGATCCCGTTGATAAGGATTATGCTATTGCCAGTTATGACTTTGAAAATCTGATCAACCAAGCCGAGGACGAAGGTGAGGAAGATTGTGAAGTACCAGGAGAACTTGCCAGAATGTTACAATAGGAAGAAAGGGCAATATAGCCCCATGAAGAGTCAGTTGAAATAGTGAACTTGGGTACTGAAGAGGACAAGAAAGAAGTTAAGATAGGTGTCGATCTGGAGCATAGTGTCAAGGAGAGTTTAATACAAATGTTACATGATTGTGTGGAGATCTTTTCCTGGTCATACAAAGACATGCCAGGACTTAACACTGATATTATGGTTCATCGCCTGCCAACAAAAGAGGACTACCCTCCAGTAAAACAGAAGGTTCGTCGTATGCGCCCTGAAATGTTAGAGAAGTTCAAAGCCGAAGTCATGAAATAGTTCAACGATGGGTTCTTAACAGTCATATCCTATCCACAATGGGTTGCTAACGTAGTTCCGGTGCCTAAGAAGGACGGTAAGATAGGTATGTGTATGGACTACAGAGACCTGAATAGGGCAAGCCCCAAGGATGATTTCCCGCTTCCCCATATTGATGTTCTGGTTGACAACACCTCACAATATAAGGTATTCATAATAAAATGGCACCTGAGGAAATGAAGAAGACAACCTTCGTCACACAGTGGGGGCACTTTCTACTATAAGGTTATGCCCTTTGCGTTAAAGAATGCTGGGGAAACCTATCAGTGCACTATGGTAGCTCTATTTTATGACATGATCCATCACGAGATAGAGGTCTATGTTGATGATTTGATAGTCAGGTCTCAGACCGAAGAAGAGCACCTTGATCACCTACAAAAGCTATTTGAAAGGCTGAAGAAGTATAAACTAAGGCTGAACCCGAATAAGTGCATCTTTGGAGTAAGATCTGGTAAACTCTTAGGCTTCATTGTCAGCGACAAAGGTATTGAGGTAGACCCTGCAAAGGTTAAATCTATACAGGAACTTCCAACTCCTCGCACTGAGGAGGAGGTCAGGGGGTTCTTGGGACGCCTAAAATACATTTCTAGGTTCATTTCTCATCTGACCGCTACTTGTGAGCCAATCTTCGAGCTACTGGAGAAAGATCAAGTAGTGAAGTGGAATGATGAATGCCAGAATGCCTTTGAAAAAATCAAGGAATATCTTCAAGAGCCTTCAATTTTAATGCCGCCAGTTGAAGGAAGACCTCTGATCATGTACTTAATGGTATTAGAGAACTCAATGGGGTGTATGCGGGGGCAGCATGACGAGTCTGGTCGAAAAGAGCATGAAATATACTACCTTAGAAAAAAGTTTACCGACTGTAAAACAAGATACTCACTGCTCGAGAAAACTTGTTGCACTTTGGCATGGGCTGCTCACCGACTAAGATAGTACATGTTGACTCACACTACATTGTTGATCTCTAAAATGGATCCTATCAAGTACATCTTCTAGAAGGCCGCTCTATCCGGAAGAATAGCAAGATGGAAAATGATCCTAACAGAATACGATATTCAGTATACCACCCGGAAAGCAATTAAGGGAAGTGTACTAGCTGATCATTTGGCTCATCAGGCTATGAAAGACTACCAATCCATGAATTTTGAGTTCCCGGATGAGAACATCATGTTAGTAACTGATTATGCTGAACCTAGACCGAATGAAGGACCTGAGATAGGATCCCGATGGACTATGGTTTTTGACAGAGCTTCTAACTCACTTGGAAATGGCATAGGTGTCGCGATCATCTCTCCTGAAGGCTGTCATACTCCTTTCACTTCCCAATTATGTTTCAATTGTACCAACAATATGGCTGAGTATGGAGCATGTATCATGGGTCTCAAAGCTGCAATTAATTTAAGGATCAAGTTCTTAAGTGTGTTCGGAGACTCGGCTTTAGTAATCAGTCGGATCAAAGGAGAATGGGACACGAAGCATCCTAATCTCATCCCGTACAAAGAGCATGTGTTGACATTAATCCCATACTTTGAAGAAATTACTTTTGAGCATTTTCCACGAGTGGAAAATCAACTGGCGGACGCGCTAGCCACTATGTCATCCATGTTCAAGGTCAGGTGGGTTAATGAGGCTCCTCAGATCACTATTGAGAGAATGGATGAACCATCATACTGTCACGAGATTGATACAAAAGAAGTAGTGGACAAACCTTGGTTCCATGAAGTCAAAAGATATCTCGAAGCACAAGAGTATCCTGAAGGAGCTTTAGTCAATGATAAGAGATTCCTAAGAAGATTCTCTGCCAAGTTCTTTCTCAGTAATGGAATCCTCTACAAACGCAACCACGATTCTACTTTGCTTCGGTGTGTAAACAAGAATGAAGTGGAGAAGATTATGGTTGATTTACATGAAGGTACCTTTGGCACCCATTCTAGTACACACTATGGCTAAAAAGATCCTACGGGCAGGATACTATTGGTCCACTATGGAAGAGGACTGTTATCAACATTCATGGACTTGTCACAAGTGCCAAATTTATGCTGATAAGTTGCACATACCTCTGGTTCCTCTAAACGTCTTGACTGCTCCTTGCCCCTTTGCAATGTGGGGCATTGACATGATCGGAGAAATCAGACCTACCGCTTCCAATGGGCATCACTTCATCCTTGTTGCCATTGATTACTTCACGAAGTGGGTTGAGGCTGCCTCTTTTACTACTATTACCAAGAATGTTGTGGCGCGGTTCATCAAGCATAACCTTATTTATCGGTATGGTATCCTCGAAAGAATCATTACAGATAATGGTACAAATCTCAACAACACTATGATCACCAAACTCTATAAGAAATTCAAGATCCAACATCATAACTCTTCTCCTTAGTGGCCAAAGATGAATGGAATTGTAGAGGCTGCTAATAAGAACATTAAGAAGATCATCTAGACGATGACGGTGACATATAAAGACTGGTATGGGATGTTACCATTTTCTCTTCATGGTTACCGCACCATAGTACGTACATCAACAAGGGAAACTCCTTTCTCTTTGGTATACGATATGGAAGTTGTCCTACCTATTGAGGTCCATATCCCTTCTTTGAGAATCATGAAGGATGTAGGGCTGAATGAAGATGAATGGGTTCAGACTCGACTTGACCAACTGAACCTGATTGATGAGAAAAGGCTTGCGGATATCTGTCATGGTCAGATGTACCAAAAGTGTATGATTAAGGCTTTTAACAAGAAGGTTAGACGTAAGGTATATCAAGTCGGTGATCTAGTTATCAAGCGCATCATACTGCCACAAGGTGATCCCAAGGGAAAATGGACTCCCATATACAAAAGGATATTTGTGATCAAGAACATATTTTCTGGTGGAGCCATGATCTTAACCACTATGGACGGTGACGACCTTCCTCACCCTGTGAATGTGGACATAGTTAAAAGATACTACGCATGAATAAAGACCCGCTAGGTTGACTGGCCTAGGAAAAAATAAGGGCATCCCGGCGAACCAAAAGGGTTCAGGAAAAAATTAGGGATAATCACAAAAAATATTTGTACACCCGGCAAGTCGAAAACCTGAAAAGGCGACTTGGACAAAAAAGGGTATCCCGGTGAACTGAAAATCCGAAAGGGCGGTCCAGGCAGAAGTTAGGGATTTAAACTGTGTAACTATGTCCCATTGGATCACCTTGCAACCAAACTTCAGTATCAACCATCAAACTCAAACGGTACTGTGATCGGTGGATCTGGAACTGACTATTTAACGCTGGTTCGCGAAATGTCGCGGAAGCAAGAGTCGCCACCGTCTTTTATTTTCTCCAAATGGAAAGGACAAAAGCACAGAAAAATTCCTTAAAGAGATTGCTCTCGGTTCGGGAGGTAGATTATAGAAAGGGAAGGTGTTAGCACCCTTTCTATCCATGGTTATCCATGGGCTCTTAGATACTTGCTCATTGTGTTTTCAAAATGGTTTGTTTGCTTTTCAACTGTGGGTTTTAAAAAGTTTCTTTGAAAATTCCAGTTCGACTCTTGTATCAGTCCTCAAGAGTGTTTGAAAAATTGCTTTCGAAAGCTTTTTGAAAATGTGTTGGTGTGAAAAGTATTTTTTTGATTTTGTTTTGAAATTAGAGCAAGTATCTAGAGTTGTCTACCTACCCTAAGGAATTCGTCTGTGTAAATGTCCTTTAAAGTAGTGCCATCCCACCATTGAGAGGTAGGTAGCACCACCGTTGGAGGTGTTTGGGTCAATTCGAGGTTCGGGACATGGTGATCACCAGAGCAATGGGAAGACACCTTAGAAGCTACCCTCATGCCAGGTTCCCGGATCATGAGGACTTACTAAGACATCCTCTACTCGACAATCACCTTTCGAGGCAAGGCAACAGTGAGGCGTACCCTAGGGGTGGTGTGTGACTTGTGTGTCAGATTCATTTATTTATCTTGTTCATGTCAAAGTGATCTATGCGTTTGTTTTTATTTTTTTGTCATTCATTCTTGCATGCCATTATTAACAGTTAAAAATTGCGAGAAAGATAAAATTCTAAACTATTACAAAAGGCGCGGGTCCACATCGCCAAAATTTCCAGGACCCGATTTGACAGAAAATAAAGAAATAAAGTAAAGGTGCGAGAGATAAATATTTACATGGCTTTGGGAGAGGTACATGAATAATTAAAAGAAAAAGAAATAAATACGCGAATTGAATTAAAATTAGAAATGAGGGCGTTGGACCCTTTTTAATGAAATTAAATTATTAGCAAATTAATTAAATTAAAGAAAAAGAAATTATTTTTTGGTTTTTTTGTATTTATGAGAATTTAATGAAATTAAAACCTAATTCTACAATTTTTTATTTATTAAGAAAATATGACAATTATCTAAAATTAAGCCTAATTAATTAATTGCACCTTGATTTATAAAAATAACTAATTAAGAATTAATAATTAATATAGTAAAATAAAAAAAAGAATGAAAAATGCTTGAAACCCTAATTCTACCAATTTTAGGTTTTATTGAAAAAAACATTAAGATTTAAACCTAATTTAACACTAAATCAATTAATGATGTTTATTTACAAAATATTAAAATATTAAATAAAAATACTTATTTTTGTCCTTTTTGATTTTTATATTGTTTTTATATTTTTTATGAAAATATTGAAATTAAAGAACTAATTAAAAATAATAATTGAATCAAAATAAAAATGAAAAAAAATATAAAAAGAAACTTGCAAACCTAGGGGGGTCTGCCCCCAAATGGAGGTTTGGCTTAGCATTTTTGGGCCCAATTGTCCCTGGCCTGGTGGACTTTTCAGGAAGCGTGTAAGTGCGTTGACTGAGGTCTACCATGTCCTTCAGATCATGGCCTTCTGATCGTTTCCATTGGCCAAGTGGCAAGCTAGATTTGAGAGATGCATGGTGGTCTACAATACTGAAACTGCACAGAAGTATTAGTGGAAAAATAATATAGAAAGGGTGAGGGACCTGGGGCTCGAACCCAGGTCCTAGAGATTACAAGTAGCGTGCCTTGCCAGTGGAGCTGTGAGCGCATTTTGTTTATAAGATAACCAATAAATAATATGAAATAAAACGCGTGTTAGTGGACTTTTTAGCGCGCAAATTTGAACGAACCAACCAACGCTGGCCACATACCCTTCTTCTTCCTTGGCTTGTTTATTTCCTGAAAATACAAAAGGGTTAGCGAGGGTTTTGAACCCCCCCAAAATACACGTTTTCTGATAATAGCGATTAGGCCGTCCGGCCATATAAATTAGGCGCGAGGGTTCCATTGTCTTCGTCCAAGCACGCTGAATCCATTCATGGCATTATGGTGTCTCAATTTTACCATATTAAGAAACGCCCAAATTAGAACTTGAAAAAACCCTAATACTCATCCATGGCAAATCTTCATACAATGCACAAAAACTCAATTCAATCACATGGTTAGTTTCAGAATCATCTAATTAACACAAATCAAGAACAAAAATGCATGGATATGGCCTAAATAACAAAACACGATTATGCCAAAAGAGTGATACAGTTTGACTTATATCTACCAAATCTCAAGGTTTCAGGCTATGTTATTGATTCAATCTCCTTCCTTGAAGCCTCAGCAAGCCAATGGAATAGGTATTTTGACTTGAATCGCCCTCCAACTTAGTTTTCAGTATTGGTGTTTTCTTGAAAAATTCAAGTTTGCTTATGGCTCTTCTGCGCAGCTGGGAGGTTCTGAGGAGTAGGGTTAGCTTGCATATATATGTATGAATGATTTAGGTTAAAGAATTTGATCAGAAAATCCATGAATTGATGAAAAGGATATTTGATTTTCAAGCCATAATTTTTCCAATCTTTTTCAAGCATATTTGGTCTCAATCATATCCAATCACCATAATTCCTTCCATATTTGATTGTACACGAAATCTTAAGCCTATTCTATGCACAAAAAGATTTAGAAAATTAGGTTTAGTATTTTTCACCTATTTATTTTAATTAAATGAATTATTGATAATTAAAAATCAAAATAAATAAAATAAAAATGATAAAAACTTCCCTTTGGGCCAAATGGTCGTGCACATGCCTTGGATGATGAATTGTGGAAGAAAAAGAGGCCCATTAGCATTTTTAGGTCATTTGAAGCAATGTTGACTTTTCAAAATATCCAAAAATTTCCCAACTTCCACAAGGCATAACTTGCTCAATTATTAAGCTTTTCTCATGTTCTTGGACATTTTGGAAAGGTCTTTGAGTCCTTTAACCAATGTATTTTGTCCCATGTATTTTTGATTTACCAATCTCAAGTTATGGCCTTTGACTTAAAGTCCCTTTTTGTTGACTTTTGAAAATGACCTATAATGTTGAAATTGATAACTTTTTGTGAGAGAATTTCTTGGACTTGAAGTGTGAAGAGGAGTTGTAGGAAATGTCTTTATCTTCAAAATGAGCTTTGGATGGAATTTTTCTGATAATCCATGTGAAAGTTATACCCTGGTCAATTTACAGTTGACTTTTTCAACTGTCCAAATATGGAAACTTTTGCATCTTGATGATTTTTGAGCCAAGCTTTGAGAATCATGATCAAGAATTGATCAAATGATGTTTATGGCTTCAAAATGAGATGTTGACCAAAAATTTGGATTTTTGACTATCAAATGACCATTTTGCCCCTACAGTTGACTGTAGTGCAATTAGGGTTTTTGACTGTGCAATTTTGTGCTGTAAGTCTTGAAACTTGGTATGAGGATGCTTGACCATGTTTATAGGCATGTGAGACTTGATTGGACCCTTGGAAACTTCATTTACTTTGTCAGAACCAAAACCCTAATTTTGACTGTTAGGAGGCCCTTGAACTGTGCAACCCTTGGGGAGATTTTGAAGCTTTGATTTGGAAAATTTTTGAAGAATATGGGAGGGCAAATTTTGGGGTACAACAGTTGCCCCTGTTCAATCTTCTTAGACCTGAGGATGCAGATTAGCTTACGTGCCTTTCGTAATCCGAAGGTGGAAGATGATTGAACACTAGAGTGCCCAGAAATTTGCGCTCACATAGTAGCAGTGTGATGGGGAATGGGCTTACAGATGCCATTTGGAGATTGATGGATAGGATGATGGGCTTATAGATTCCATGCTAAGAGATGATGGAGAGTGGATGGGCTTATAGATGCCATCTGGATGTCAATCGCGTAAGAGATTCCTTAGTGAGAACCTGCGTACCTGCAAAAGAAAGATGAGTACCTGACATGTTGCGGGAACTGGTCTTCAGATGCTTTGTATAGATGTGTCCTGATTGGTTACAGGAGCTGGATCTGGAGCTTCCAACGGTGATGAATGAACCAGGGATGGTTACTACCTCCGCAGTATCGGGGAGAGAACCACAAGCGACTACAACCTCAATAGCAATCATTGAGAGAATCTTGGGCGACTTCGACTTCAAGAGTATCATTGAGCGAATCTTGGGATGATTACTACCTCCGCAGGATCGGGGAGAGAACCACAGGCGACTACAACCTCAATAGCAATCACTGAGAGAATCTTGGATAACTTCAACTTCAACAGCAATCGTTGAGCGAATCTTGGGATTACCACCTCCGCAGTATCGGGGAGAGAACCACAAACGACTACAACCTCAATAGCAATCATTGAGAGAATCTTGGGCGACTTCGACTTCAACAGTATCATTGAGCGAATCTTGGGATGATTACTACCTCCGCAGGATCGGGGAGAGAACCACAGGCGACTACAACCTCAATAGCAATCATTGAGAGAATCTTGGATAACTTCAACTTCAATAGCAATCGTTGAGAGAATCTTGGGATTACCACCTCCGCAGTATCGGGGAGAGAACCACAGGCGACTACAACCTCAATAGCAATCATTGAGAGAATCTTGGATAACTTCAACTTCAACAGCAATCGTTGAGCGAATCTTGGGATTACCACCTCCGTAGTATCGGGGAGAGAACCATAGGCGACTACAACCTCAATAGCGATCATTGAGAGAATCTTGGATAACTTCAACTTCAACAGCAATCGTTGAGCGAATCTTGGGATTACCACCTCCGCAGTATCGGGGAGAGAACCATAGGCGACTACAACCTCAATAGAAATCATTGAGAGAATCTTGGGCGACTTCGACTTCAACAGTATCATTGAGCGAATCTTGGGATTACCACCTCCGCAGTATCGGGGAGAGAACCATAGGCGACTACAACCTCAATAGCAATCATTGAGAGAATCTTGGATAACTTCTACTGAGTCTTTATCAGGAAAATCTGTTTGGGGTCGATTTAACTGGACTAGAGAAGGCCTTGGACTGGATAAGAAACAGAAAATCTCAGGGTCGATTAACTGAACCGGTCTAGGTCTTGAGATGTCTTCAACTGGGTAAGAGACAGGGAGATCTTAGGGTCGATCTGACTGAACCAGAGAAGGCCTTTGACTGGATAAGAAACAGAGAAATCTTTGGAGTCGATTTAACTGAACCGGTCTAGGTCTTGAAATAGCTGAGAACTTAACTGAATCTTTTCCTGAAAGGTAAAGGTCAGTCATATGCAATGCATGATATGGATCAAGCAATGATGTTCTCAACATAAATGAGATTTGTAAGATATGATGCGTACATGCATGCTATAATGATGTATGTGATGTTTAGGAATGTTTGTTTGTCGTCTTAGGAAAATAAATCCTTGACGGGTGCCGGGAAGTCACTCCTGGGCTGATGTTACAGAATATATTTTTGCTTCCGCTGGGGATAGTTGCAAGAATACCGGTAGGAGAAGATAACTCCATTGGGGAATAGACTTGGCGAATGAATTACTCTGCGGGGAGAAAAGTACTCTGACAATCTTGTTGGGATGCAATACTCTGTGGGGAGAGAGGTACTTTGCTGAAATGTTGATGGTAACTTCGCTGGGGATACCATTGTTATGTTGGAAGTGTTGATAGACTTCGTTGGGGATAAGGAGACTTTGTCGGGGACGATCTTTTCGTGGCTTTTGGCTGAGGATAACCCAGTTATATCCTGGTAGGGGAATAACTCTTTGAATAAAGCCAGGAGACGCGTTCGTGCTCTTCGAGGGAGAAGCTTCCAGAATCTATTGGGGATAAGCTTACTGCTTGGGGAGATGGATTCCAACTTTCTGGGGAAACTGGATTGGATTCTCCTGGGGAAATTTTTGAACTGTATTGGAAGTGACTTTGCTGAATGTTTGATATACCGCCGGGGAACAATCTTTAGGCCAAGACTGCCGGGGATGCTTGTTAAGAATGACTATATATTGCTGGGGAATGTTGAGATCTGCTGGTGGATACCCAACTTCCTTAAGTTTGATAGTAGCTTTGCTCGGGGAGAGTGCACTGATTTGCTGGCTCACTCTCTGGGGAATTGAGATACCTGGTTATGTTCTTCAACTGAACTCACCTTGATACCTTGGAGGACGGAACAATTAGATTGCTTAGACAACTCTTTGTTGCCCCTGTTTCTGAGGTGGGAGAGGAAGACCTGTGAGGTGCTGATAGTTGTTGATGGACAGACCTTCTTCTGATAGGCAAATGACAAGATGACGAGACATAGTCGTACGCTTTGATCCCTAACTTTTGCCTGGACCGCCCTTTCGGGTTTTCAGTCCACCGGGATGCCCATTTTTGCCCAAGCCGCCTTTTCAGGTTTTCGACTTGTCGGGTGTACAGATTTTTCATTTCATCCCTTCATTTTGCCCGAACCCTTTTGGTTCGCCGGGAAGCCCTTATTTTTGCCTAGGCATGTCAGCCTAGCGGGTCTTTGATTTTGCGTAGTATCTTTTCGACTATGTCCGTGCTTTCAGGATGTAGGGAGTTGCCCCTGTTAGAAGTGTTTTGTCATGCCACCAGAAGATTTTTGACCAGGCAAGATTTATTGTTGAAATGCCCCAGGTGACTCATGTGGAGATTTGCCCCAGGTTATTTGGCCTTTGAGAGATTCTCCGAATCTTGATTGGACTGCCCCAGATAATGGACCATGGTCATGTCTGCCCCTTGATTGGAGGTACTTTTGTTCATTAGGCATTCGTCGTGCGAACTTCTATGTTGTTCAAACAAAAAGTCATATGCAAACAAAGTTATGTTAAAAATGCAAAGCCTATGTCTGTCTTGAAGATTTTGAAAATGCATCCTTTTTCATAAAACAAATGAATGTTTGTAAAATGTGATGTCAACTCCGTATTTTACCGTAGGCCTTAAGGAGTCAGGATACCTTTCGTAACAGTATGCTTTCGAACTAACCCATGCTTCAGCTAGGACTTTTAAGGGTTATAACGTGGCCTGGTTCACGGTTTAAGAAACAAAAGATAAAGGCTCAAATTATTTGTACCCACCCGCTCTTCGTGATGTTCTCCAAACCTAAACTCAGTTGATCATACGTTAGACCTTGTTTGAGTATTTGCTCTGAAATTCCAGTGATGGTTCGGATGTTGAACATTTATTTGAATAGGC
Organism: Vicia faba; assembly: GCA_948472305.1. Lineage (NCBI taxonomy): Eukaryota > Viridiplantae > Streptophyta > Magnoliopsida > Fabales > Fabaceae > Vicia > Vicia faba. Next base: position 1,035,816,185 of record OX451741.1, read on the forward strand.
AATCATCTCTTTTTTTGTTGAGGGTTTGTAAGACCTCTTTCTTGTCTGATTTTTGTTACCCCTTTCTTTTTTTGCCTGAACTGTTTCCTTTTTTGGAATTACAGTCAGCGGGATGCCCCAATTTTGTAAGTCTCCTTCATGGGTTTTGACTTAATGGGTCTTTTATTTTTTTGAAAGATAATGACTGCCTTTCTTTATTGATCATTCGGAACCATCACTGTCTTTCTTTGTTTTGTAAGGATCTTTTTGGTGCCATTCGTTATGCACTTGGATCAACTGAGAGAACTACCCTGCCCCAGGTTATGATGAAGGGTTTTGAATTTCGAAAAGAAAAACTCCTACTTCTTTGGTTCAGAGGGGTTGACGAGGGATTATCATCCTTATAACTCCAGTGTTTAGGAATTGAAACAATGCATGTACCTCATCAGCGGGGTCTGTTCGAAAGCATACTGTAGATTATGGTATCGTTTTCGTCATCCTCCCTCAAGAGGCTTAGAATTTTAGATCAAGAGCTGACATCAGAAAAAATATGAAAATAATTTGCATTTAGTGAATACGAATATATTGCTTCAAAACAGACATATGCGATGCATTAATGAAATAACAATGTTTAACATGAGTAAATGTTTGAACAAAAGAAAATTGCAACTTGAACATTCGAATGAACAAAAATTTCTCAATCCTAGCCATGATTTGGCAAGGGAGCAGTGATTATGTTCGGAGTCTCAGGTACTTCAAACTGAATCTCTCCAGCGTCGATCATGTCTTGAATCTTGTTTTTGAGAGGCCAGCGGTTGTCCGTAGTATGCCCCGGGCTATCAGAATGGTATGCACACCTATCGTTGGGATGATAGTTAGGAGCAGAAGTGTTTGGATTCCGGAGAGGAGCCCTTAAGGTGATCAGCCCTGCCTCCAACATTTGTTGTAGTGCTTGATCCAGTGACATGTTGATCTTGGTGAACTGCCTCTTAGGCTTGTCTGGTTTGCTCTGATCAGCCCGTTTTTCTGGGCGAGGTCGTTGTTGGACCTGTGAAGTAATAGCAGCTTGGAGAGGCCCAGACCTTTGACTTCTTGGAAGTTGATTAATGATTGGGTCCCTGACTTGGGCTGGTTGCTTCATGTCTTGATGAAGCTGACCGATCATGGCCCTCAGCTCTCCTTGCTCCTGAGCTAAACCTTGAATGAGTGCCCTTTGCCCCAGCATTTGGGTTTTCAACGTGTCTACCTCAGCTTGTAGACATTTTAGTTGTTCGTCCTTGTCATCTTCGGGACTCTTTCTGATCAGATTCCCCATGAGGAGTGTCCTCAACTCTTCCTGCCCCTTGGATAGGCTTAGGAAGATCTCTTTGAACTGAGTCTCTTGAGTGTGAAGGTCCTGGTTATCTTGTTGGGAAGCCATTGCTGAAATAAACAGCGAGAAAGGTAAGTGACCTGCAACAAGGATACCTGTTATGCAATGATGAGTATGACATGCATGTAATGTTTTCAAGGGCCTCGCGGGGTAAACAAGAAAATTTGTTAGCATTTGGATCTGGTAGCTTGATTGAAAGAACTTCATATTTGTTGAGAGTCTTTCTTCCAAGGGTCAAAGGCTCACCATATCAAGTGGGTCATAGCCCCTGACTCAAGTCATCAACCTTATTTTGCTTTCCAAACAACCTTGGCTAGGGGAACCTTCTTCAGGAGTCAAAGCTCACCATATCAAGTGGGTCATAGCCCCTGACAACTTTGGCTAGAGGAAAATAAATCCTCTTTTCCCCTCGCTAGATTTTTGATTTATCATGACCTGCATCACAAGCCTTTGAGATCCTTGAAATGGGTTAGGATGTATGCAATGGTATGATGTCATGATGCATGGGGTAGTATGGATAAACCCTGTTATGAGCCCTAATTAAGGACTATAAACAAACCCTGCAAGAAATTCAGTATACTTTGTTATGAGCCCTAATTAAGGACTATAACCAAAACCTGCAAGAAACTTAGTAAACCTTGTTATGAGTCCGGATTAAGGACTATAAACAAAACCTGCAAGAAACTTAAGTAAAACCTGTCATGAGTCCCAATTAAGGACTAAAACAACCTGCAAGTAGTTCATGTGTCAGATAACAAGCATGCAAGTAGTCAAGTACGAAGGCACGCAAGTCACACAAGAGAAACCCTTAGAGTTTAGGCCAGCATGAGGTCTGGGTATTACCCTCTTGAAGTTGGTGGGCTCAACCTGTCCTATCAGAAGTAACCGGGTTCTAAGGGTCCCAATATCACGGGATTGCTTTCATTGTTCATCGTTTCGATTTAGCCACTGAACTGGCGACCGAAATATCCCAGGAAAGCAACCCTCAATTGAGTGTAGTATCGAGTATCAACCAACCTCGGACTGCACCAAAGTCAGTTATCTCACTACCCTAAAGAGGCCAAGATGGTTCAATTAAGGTTCCTAAGGTCAGTTGATGCTTCACGACACCACGCGGAGGCCCCGTACTCTCCTTGACTGAACTCAAGGGTTACCGGTACACACCAAAGTGCCACATCAACGTAGCAGACTATTTCAACCATGTCGGTATACCCCGCACAGTTCCCTCACAGCCTTGTTGCTACTTTCTAAGAAGGTATCCCCAGATCCGGGTTAGGATCTATAGAACTCCCAAGACAGTCCCACAATTTAAAGCAAGCAAAGCAATACAATTGAAAACACAGTTATGAACTAACCCTAAGGTACACCTCACTTTATAAAGATTTCCCCAGCAGAGTCGCCAGTTCTGTGATCGGTGGATCTGGAACTGACTATTTAACGCTGGTTCGCGAAATGTCGCGGAAGCAAGAGTCGCCACCGTCTTTTATTTTCTCCAAATGGAAAGGACAAAAGCACAGAAAAATTCCTTAAAGAGATTGCTCTCGGTTCGGGAGGTAGATTATAGAAAGGGAAGGTGTTAGCACCCTTTCTATCCATGGTTATCCATGGGCTCTTAGATACTTTCTCATTGTGTTTTCAAAATGGTTTGTTTGCTTTTCAACTGTGGGTTTTAAAAAGTTTCTTTGAAAATTCCAGTTCGACTCTTGTATCGGTCCTCAAGAGTGTTTGAAAAATTGCTTTCAAAAGCTTTTTGAAAATGTGTTGGTGTGAAAAGTATTTTTTTGATTTTGTTTTGAAATTAGAGCAAGTATCTAGAGTTGTCTACCTATCCTAAGGAATTCGTCTGTGTAAATGTCCTTTAAAGTAGTGCCATCCCACCATTGAGAGGTAGGTAGCACCACCGTTGGAGGTGTTCGGGTCAATTCGAGGTTCGGGACATGGTGATCACCAGAGCAATGGGAAGACACCTTAGAAGCTACCCTCATGCCAGGTTCCCGGATCATGAGGACTTACTAAGACATCCTCTACTCGACGATCACCTTTCGAGGCAAGGCAACAGTGAGGCGTACCCTAGGGGTGGTGTGTGACTTGTGTGTCAGATTCATTTATTTATCTTGTTCATGTCAAAGTGATCTATGCGTTTGTTTTTATTTTTTTGTCATTCATTCTTGCATGCCATTATTAACAGTTAAAAATTGCGAGAAAGATAAAATTCTAAACTATTACAAAAGGCGCGGGTCCACATCACCAAAATTTCCAGGACCCGATTTGACAGAAAATAAAGAAATAAAGTAAAGGTGCGAGAGATAAATATTTACATGGCTTTGGGAGAGGTACATGAATAATTAAAAGAAAAAGTAATAAATACGCGAATTGAATTAAAATTAGAAACGAGGGCGTTGGACCCTTTTTAATGAAATTAAATTATTAGCAAACTAATTAAATTAAAGAAAAAGAAATTATTTTTTGGTTTTTTTGTATTTATGAGAATTTAATGAAATTAAAACCTAATTCTACAATTTTTTTATTTATTAAGAAAATATGACAATTATCTAAAATTAAGCCTAATTAATTAATTGCACCTTGATTTATAAAAATAACTAATTAAGAATTAATAATTAATATAGTAAAATAAAAAAAATGAAAAATGCTTGAAACCCTAATTCTACCAATTTTAGGTTTTATTGAAAAAAACATTAAGATTTAAACCTAATTTAACACTAAATCAATTAATGATGTTTATTTACAAAATATTAAAATATTAAATAAAAATACTTATTTTTGTCCTTTTTGATTTTTATATTGTTTTTATATTTTTTATGAAAATATTGAAATTAAAGAACTAATTAAAAATAATAATTGAATCAAAATAAAAATGAAAAAAATATAAAAAGAAACTTGCAAACCTAGGGGGGTCTGCCCCCAAATGGAGGTTTGGCTTAGCATTTTTGGGCCCAATTGTCCCTGGCCTGGTGGACTTTTCAGGAAGCGTGTAAGTGCGTTGACTGAGGTCTACCATGTTCTTCAGATCATGGCCTTCTGATCGTTTCCATTGGCCAAGTGGCAAGCTAGATTTGAGAGATGCATGGTGGTCTACAATACTGAAACTGCACGGAAGTATTAGTGGAAAAATAATATGGAAAGGGTGAGGGACCTGGGGCTCGAACCCAGGTCCTAGAGATTACAAGTAACGTGCCTTGCCAGTGGAGCTGTGAGCGCATTTTGTTTATAAGATAACCAATAAATAATATGAAATAAAACGCGTGTTAGTGGACTTTTTAGCGCGCAAATTTGAACGAACCAACCAACGCTGGCCACATACCCTTCTTCTTCCTTGGCTTGTTTATTTCCTGAAAATACAAAAGGGTTAGCGGGGGTTTTGAACCCCCCCAAAATACACGTTTTCTGATAATAGCGATTAGGCCGTTCGGCCACATAAATTAGGCGCGAGGGTTCCATTGTCTTCGTGCAAGCACGCTGAATCCATTCATGGCATTATGGTGTCTCAATTTTACCATATTAAGAAACGCCCAAATTAGAACTTGAAAAAACCCTAATACTCATCCATGGCAAATCTTCATACAATGCACAAAAACTCAATTCAATCACATGGTTAGTTTCAGAATCATCTAATTAACACAAATCAAGAACAAAAATGCATGGATATGGCCTAAATAACAAAACACGATTATGCCAAAAGAGTGATACAGTTTGACTTATATCTACCAATTCTCAAGGTTTCAGGCAATGTTATTGATTCAATCTCCTTCCTTGAAGCCTCAGCAAGCCAATGGAATAGGTATTTTGACTTGAATCGCCCTCCAACTTAGTTTTCAGTATTGGTGTTTTCTTGAAAAATTCAAGTTTGCTTTTGGCTCTTCTGCGCAGCTGGGAGGTTCTGAGGAGTAGGGTTAGCTTTCATATATATGTATGAATGATTTAGGTTAAAGAATTTGATCAGAAAATCCATGAATTGATGAAAAGGATATTTGATTTTCGAGCCATAATTTTTCCAATCTTTTTCAAGCATATTTGGTCTCAATCATATCCAATCACCATAATTCCTTCCATATTTGATTGTACACGAAATCTTAAGCCTATTCTATGCACAAAAAGATTTAGAAAATTAGGTTTAGTATTTTTCACCTATTTATTTTAATTAAATGAATTATTGATAATTAAAAATCAAAATAAATAAAATAAAAATGATAAAAACTTCCCTTTGGGCCAAATGGTCGTGCACATGCCTTGGATGATGAATTGTGGAAGAAAAAGAGGCCCATTAGCATTTTTAGGTCATTTGAAGCAATGTTGACTTTTCAAAATATCCAAAAATTTCCCAACTTCCACAAGGCATAACTTGCTCAATTCTTAAGCCTTTCTCATGTTCTTGGACATTTTGGAAAGGTCTTTGAGTCCTTTAACCAATGTCTTTGGTCCCATGTCATTTTGATTTACCAATCTCAAGTTATGGCCTTTGACTTAAAGTCCCTTTTTGTTGACTTTTGAAAATGACCTATAATATTGAAATTGATAACTTTTTGTGAGAGTATTTCTTGGACTTGAAGTGTGAAGAGGAGTTGTAGGAAATGTCTTTATCTTCAAAATGAGCTTTGGATGGAATTTTTCTGATAATCCATGTGAAAGTTATTCCCTGGTCAATTTACAGTTGACTTTTTCAACTGTCCAAATATGGAAACTTTTGCATCTTGATGATTTTTGAGCCAAGCTTTGAGAATCATGATCAAGAATTGATCAAATGATGTTTATGGCTTCAAAATGAGATGTTGACCAAAAATTTGGACTTTTGACTGTCAAATGACCATTTTGCCCCTACAGTTGACTGTAGTGCAATTAGGGTTTTTGATTGTGCAATTTTGTGCTGTAAGTCTTGAAACTTGGTATGAGGATGCTTGACCATGTTTATAGGCATGTGGGACTTGATTGGACCCTTGGAAACTTCATTTACTTTGTCAGAACCAAAACCCTAATTTTGACTGTTAGGAGGCCCTTGAACTGTGCAACCCTTGGGGAGATTTTGAAGGTTTGATTTGGCAAATTTTTGAAGAATATGGGAGGGCAAATTTTGGGGTACAACAGGTACCAATCAATCCAGGCAGCTTTGGACAAGTAGCAAAGTAATGAGACGCTCAAGAACATAAGGGAAATAGCAGAATTGAAACTCTATGGGATTATTACACATAGCTGTTTTCTCTTTATACTATATTTTCCACTTTTACGACAGCATTCTCTTACTAGAATGTCAGTTTCTTTTTTTACAAAAACGCCAGTTATAGGAAAACTTCAAAATCAATACAAATCATTTCTTTGAAAGTACAAAACTATTTGTTTTCTATTTTTCTGTTTTGTTTTGTAAAAACGTCCAGTGATTATTTTTTATATATGCTTTTGAATATGATTACTATTTATAAATACCTACATAAAAAACAGAAAGACAGTTGCTAATGACTTTAAGAAACGGGACAATGCCTAAAAAGCCATAGTAGCCCCCACAGTTACTTTCTCCAGCAGGTACAGAGGCAGAGACGTCCTGATGTAAAGTCACGGCTACGCCCTCAGCACACGTCCTAGTGGTGCCTATATCCCCGCAGAGTGAAAACAACCAAAGTTTTGACCTCTTCTTCCCCAACAGAGTTTTTATAATCACAAACAGTTTATTAATCCTCATCCCCGGTAGAGTTTATTTCTCTAGTTGTGGAAGTTCATCCCCTAACGAAGTTTATCTCTCTACATTTGGTAAAATCTTCCAACAGAGCATCTTCTCCCCAACGGAGCATTCTCAAGCAGAAGTCAAAAATCCCCGATAGAGTATCCTCAAACAGAAAGATGAAATCCCTGACAAATCATCTCCCTAGTGGAAATGAAAGAACCACTTTCCTCATCTACCAAACAGCAGTCCAGGATTCAGCTTCCTAGTACTCTCCAGCAGCAGTCAGGGACTTATTTTCCCAGACTAGGAAATGTCGCAACAGCTTTCCGTGTTCATATATCATGGCATGCACATACATATTGCATGCAACATAATCTCATATATTTTGAGAACATCATTACACAATGCATTTCATACATCATGACATCACATACAACTAATTCTTTACCTTTTTAGGAAAGGTCAATCAACAAACATCATTAACTACTCATATGGCCTGACAGTCTTCTCAAAGGCTACATCTGACGAAGGGTTATTTCATCATTTTCCTCAGAAAGATAATTCAAGACCTCTGCTTGTTCAGTTTAAATCTACTAATGATTTATTCTGATTCTTTTCTGGTATACATTTTCTCTGGTTCAGTTAAATCGACTCTAAGATTTCTCTGATTCTATTCCAACTAAAGATGATTCAAGACCTCTGCTGGTTCAGCTTAAATCGACCAATGATTTATTCTGATTCTTTTCTGGTAGAAACTTTCTCTGGTTCAGTTAAATCGACCCTGAGATTTCTCTGATTCTATTCCAGCTAAAGATAATTCAAGACCTCTGCTGGTTTAGTTTAAATCGACCAATGAAGGATAGAAAGCAATAAACAAGTAATTACTCCTCAATGAAGGATACAGAATGCAGTCCTTTGTGTGCCAATTGTTGAGCTCTGTTGTAGTAGGGTATACCCATTCTTTAAATGCACATTTATCATCAGAGTCCTCCACAGCATTTACTTCGTTATTTCCAACACGGAGAGGGGGCTTCCCTGCACGAGTGTGCCTCACTTCTTTCTGAGCCTTGATAGTGAAACCCAAACCACATTTGTCTTCTTTGAATGGGATCTCGGGGAGTTGCCCCCATGTATCACAGTTTCCATCTTCGACTGTGGAACAAGAATCTTTAAATGAAGCCATTCTTGGTACAACCTTATCAACTTTGGGCATGTCGGAGGAGACTTTGGCAGTATAAATCATAGGCGGAACAACTTCAAAAGCCTAACACGGGGTTTCTATAAACTCGCCATCCATCTCTACATATTTAAAATGATTGAGATGGCTCACCATGAACTCCTCCTCACCATAAACAGTGACGATTCTCCCTTTGACTTGGTATTTTAGCTTTTGGTGAAGGGTTGATGTTACTGCCCTTGCTCCGTGGATCCAAGGGCGACCTAGCAAACAGGATTAAGCAGGATAGATGTCCATGATGTAGAAAGTAGAGTTGAATATCTGTGAGCCCACTTTGATCGGGAGAACCACCTCTCCATGAACCGTCCTTTTGGACCCATCGGAAGCCCTCACAATGATATGACTTGGTTTCAACACTATTCCTTCACAGTCTAAACGATCCAAAGCTCCCTTGGGTAGCACGTTTAAAGAAGATCTAGTGCCAACCAGAACATGTGCTAGGGTAGTCCCCTTAGATTCAACAGAACACATGCAGATCTTTGTTATGGTTTCTTCCAAGTGGTGTCAGATCAGCATCTGAGAACCCTAAACCATTGTCGGCCGTCAAGCTTGCCACACAATTTTCAAACTGTTCAATTATGGTCTCATGAGGGACATGAGCCTTCTTCAAAAATTTGATCAATGCCCGAGCATGAGCATCGAAAAAAAGTAGCAAGGACAACATGGAGATCTTGGAAGGGGTTTGCCCCAGATGCTCCACTGTCTTAAAATCACTTCTCTTTATAATTTTCAAGATCTCATCCATTTCTTGAGCAGAAGGTTCCTCAGCAGCAATGTCTTTTGCGGGTATTTCTGTCTCAACAGACTCAACTAATTTCTCTTTTCCTCTTGTGTCAACACTAGGCTTAGTAGTGGTGATGCAGATATGTGCCATTGTAGCGGTTGGTGGTGAGATGTTAGGTGAAAAGATTCTCCCAGTTTTGGTCACCTTACTTGAGCCAGTAATATTACCAACATCATCAGCCTTGCTTTCTTCAATCCAAGCATCTTGCTTTATTCCATGGTAAAACACTTCAACACAGTAGTTCCACGACACTGCTTTGTTGGAAGAGTGGGGAATTGGCCCAGGGGAAGTAATTATCAGAGGAGCAACAATCGGTTAATTCAAAATCCTGATAGGACCCTTTAAGGAGATCCTAAGAGACTTGTTTGAAATTTTTATGATGGAGAGGTCTTCAAACTTTTTGGTCAAACTTTTGGCGGACGGAGTTTTCTCAAAAAGGATCTCATGACTATTCATTAGGAGTTGAATGCCTTCTTTCAAACATTTGCATCCATTAATTTTGTTGGCGCAGGAATCACAGTCCTTCAAACATCCAGGGAAAATCCTGGCTTTCAGCAGATTCTTTTTGACAATGGTTAACGGAGTGGTCAAGTCTTTGATGAAGGAAACAAAAATGGTGTCTTCAATTGCATTGACACCTTTGCCATGGTTTGGCATTGGTGCCGTTATTACATTGGGAATTGTAGGCGGGTCGAATTTGATTGTCTTGTTGTATATTAAGTCTTGAATTTTATTCTTCAGTGCCCAACATTGATCGGTCTCATGCCCGGGACTATTCGAGTGATATGCACACTTGGTATTCGAATTGTATTTAGGTGAGGAGGTATCTGGGTTGGATGGAGGATTACGCAGTGTTACTAAGTTAGCCTTTAACAGGTGTTGTAAGGCTTGGGATAGTGACATGCCTATCCTTGTGAATTGTCTTCATGGAGTCTCAAGTCACTGATGATTGGAAGATTGTCTTTGAACAAGAGTTGGGATGGAAATCCGAACAGCATTAACGGACGGGTGGTTATCCTTCTTGGTACGGGCCCTTACCCCACACACAACATTAGTTTCTTTCTTCCCAGTGAAGGGTTTCTTTACGGGATTGGAGGTGGAAGTATATGCTATGGGGATCTTCCCGCTCTTGAAACCACTTTTAACTCTTTCACCGGTTAGGATTAGCTCGGTGAAATCGGACGAAGAACACCCAACCAATAAGTTGAAGAATGGACCATATAGTGTACCCATGAACATATCTGTTGTACCCCAAAATTTGCCCTTCCATTTTTCATACAAGATACAACCCTAGGGTTTCTTGGATATTCAAGTTGGCTCAGAAATCGACCAGACAGATTCTCTTCTGGGGCAGTAAACCAGCAATTAGGGTTTTTTTTTGCAATTCTCAAAAGAAAATGAGTTTTCAAATATCCAATTGGCCTGCATAGGTCTTCATGCTTCCTCAAGGTTATAGTTATGATTTCTTCAAGTTACAAGACTTTGAGACGATTATGTCCGTTCATGGTCACGTGTGATGTCGCTCACGGGTTTATCTTCAGAGAATCAGAAGAAATTTGAGTTTGGAAGACTTTAAAATTATCAAATCATCGCAAGGCATTGATTGATTTTGAATTTTTCTTAAACACAGTTTACTGAAAGGATAATGTTTGTTCTTAGAGCATGATTTGTTTGGGACAAGAGATGGATATTAAGACTGTCATTTAGGAGAATCATTGATTTTGGGATTCAGGTTGACCAGATGATTTACGTCCTTAAAACATTTATTTTGTTTAAGAAATGGAGTACAAAGTGCGTGTTTGTTTGAAATGCAGTTACAAAGTTATTTGGATTATTTGGAATTCAAGTTACCAGACTGGAGCATTTTATTTCAAATATCCTGATTGGGAATTTTAAAAAAAAATCAATTAGGACACGAAGAGAAATTACAAATTGTTGTTTATAAAGGATTTCAAGTTATAAAATAACACAAGAATACTTTATACTACAATTCAAGTTCTTCTCCAATTTCAAACACACCGTCCAAGATTGTTACAAAACTTCAAATTTTTTTAATACTTTATGTTTTACAACTTATTGTATTTAAAGATAAGTTGGTACAACTATTGGATACAATACATCAAAATACAAGAAGAATTTTTCTAAGTTACAAAGAAAATCAAGTGAATGTTTGGCCTAAGAGAACTAATCCATGATTAAGTTGTTTGAAGATTGAAGTTATATCAAATTCCTTTGATTTTCTCCAAGACTTTCATGTTTGCCACAGATTTCTTGCGTTCTTTGCTTTGTCATCTCCACTTTTGCTCACATGAAAACAAGAGAAAGAAAGCATGATTAATACAAAAATATATGAGCATGAACAAGGAATTTTCCAAAAGCCATTTCATAAGTTCATCATTAAGGTTTGCAACGTGGAATCAGAATGCTGTTTATTTCATCACAACCTATTTCCCCCAGTTGCAAATCACAAGAAGGTTGCCTTTCTTGGTTCACAAAAAAGAAGGAAAAAGAGAAATTCGCGAACATGATAGCCCAAGGCTGCACACAATAACAAAATGCTACAACAGTCCAAACAAACAGCATCATCACAAACTGAAACAAACAGCATCATCACAAACTGAAGCAAAACAACATCATCACAAACTGAAGCAAAACAACATCATCATAAGCTAAAACAAGGCAGCAATGTGGCAAATATAACAAATAGCTAGATGCTAAATCAAACAAAATAGCAAGTCAACTTGCTCAAGAGACAAAGCATCATCATTTTCCAAGTGCTGCAAACCCTTCAGAATGGTAAAATAAGCAAAAGAGAAAATTGCTTTTTATTGTCATTGAGAGAGAAGAGAGGAAAGAGGTCACCTAGACTATAGAATTGCCCAAAGTACATCCTGCAAAAGCTCTGCTACAAAAAGAAGAGCTGCTGTAAAATACAAAATCATAACAAAACCTGTTGTAAACCCAAAAATCACCAAAACCTGCTGTAAACCCAAAAATCACCAAAACCTGCTGTAAACCCAAAAATCACCAAAACCTGCTAAAATATAAAATCAAAAAAAAACCTGTTCTAATCACAGGACCATAAAAACCTGTTGTAGAGACCAAAGACAAAAGGCCACAGCATAAGAAAAAGGTCAATAAAAATAGAGAGGGGCGATGGATTAAAGGGCCAGCAAAATAGAGAAAAAGAGAACGATTATTCATTATTAAAAAACAACAAACACAGTAATAGAGCGAGCAAGAACAAGTCTGATGTTCATCAAGATCAAAACCAAATAGCCATCATCAAAAACTCAAAAAACCTGATAATCATCATCAAAAACTCAGAACAAAATAACCATCATAAAAAATTCCAAAACCTGATAACCATCATCAAAAACTCAGAACAAAGTAACCATCACCCAAAACACAGAAACAACACGATCATCATTCAAAAATTTGATAACCAAGAAAGAGATAACATACCATCTGAGCCAAAGGCCAAAAAGAAGACAGAAAAGTTACTAACAAGCCAGAAGAGCCTCGCCCCCATCCTCATCTCTTTCCCTCATAAATTTTCTGCCACCACTGAATACCATCCTCAATCTCGCCTCTCCATTCCTAATTTGCAGAAAATCACAAGAATAGAAAGCAATGGAGAAGTTATAAAGCTCCAACAGGTATGAGTTCTCCCCCTTTCTCATACTTCCATAGCATAATTTCTGCATCTAAAGAACTAAGGGGTAGTTAAAGGATAACTCAACAAAAATCTGTAAGCTATAAAAATAACGAAAAAGATCTTACCTTTTCAAAATCGCTAGGGTTAGATTAGGGAGACGAGAGAGGTATATTCTGGTGAAAAAGAGGTTGAGGAAGGTCAAGGATGAGACAATTTTGGGTCTCTCTGATCTAAATCCGAATTCAAAAAAAGGGTTTCAAAAGATGTTAGCCGCTGTGAGACAAAGAGGCGTAGGTTGTTACTGTAGATAGCGAATCGTTTGTGAGGTAAGTCAGGAACGGGGTAGTGAGGAAGTTTAGAAGGATTTAGCTTGTGGAAAGGATGAACAGAGATAAGAACAGCGTCGCGTGAAAGGGAAGACAGACCAAAACCCTAAATTTCTTGATTACTCCTTAATCCGTGATTGGCATTTGGTTTAGGAACTTTTGATTTGTTGATTTGTGTTGGGCGATCCATTTCCTTTGCTCCATAAGCCCATTTCTGTTCACTGCATACACCCCCCTCATTTGTTTAATTTATAATTCTTGTTTACATTATTTGTTTTGAATAATTTGTTTTTGTTCCTAATTTGCTTCTTGTTAAACTCTTGATACCAAATGTTAGAAATCCACCAAAACATATGATGAATTTCTATCAATCTTGATGAACAAGATTGATATCATCACACAATGACAATGAAAAATAAAAGATGAAGAAAGAAATTATTTTTCTGCAGAGTTTCTCTCTGCCCACAAACTGTGGAAAACTTTATTATTCACTTGCAACTGCAAATTTTGTGAATACAATGAGTTGATTGACTTGATTACAAAATAGGGATTACTCCCTTTATTTATAGATTTAGGTTAGCTTGCTCCTTAAGTCAAAGTCCAAAACTATAAAAGCCCAAAATACCTATTTTAGAACTAAATCAAATATATTATATTTTAGACTTAAATCAAATCTATCTAGATCTAAAACAAATCTGTGTGTAATAAACTGTTTCCACATTAAATCAAATCTTTTTCGATATTCCCTTGTTTCTGTCGACCAAACTGCTTCGACACAAGAAATTACTTTCAACAATCATGACAACCCTAGCCCCAACCCTACCTTTGTGCTGACTTGTTATCTTGATAGCAATTCTTGTCCAACCCTAATTTAATTTAAAATTTATCTACTTAATATAAATTTAAGATTGTCATGATAACAATCATAATCTCAACCCTACCTATGTGCTAACGTGTTATCTTAATAGCAATTCTTGTCCAATCCTAATTCTATTTTCTCTTTTTTTTCATCTATTTTACAAATTTCTATGTTTAAAAAATAACTTACTTATTTAAAAAACACTTTTTGTAATATTATTGTTTCACATTAAAAAAAATTAATATTATAATCGTAAACATTATCTTAATCCCCTACAATATAATCTTATATGAAAATAAAAATTAAATATTAACTATTATAAAAATATATATGATTTTATTTCTAATATAACATTGCGAATGAGATCTAGTTATATAAAATGAAATAATATATACAATAATCTTAGATTAGCCCTAATCCCGCAATAATATACGTTAATTACGTATTTTATGAATATAACAATTGAGCCAAGGAAAATGCTAATGCATCGCAAGATTACTCATATGCTTTGAACTGTTTCCTACAACAACAAAAATATTTGTTTGCTTTCATATATATATATATGAGAAATTCACGTAACATGCCGTTCTTTAATATATGCATTTTCTCACTTAATAATATTAAAAATTTTAATTTGGTTGATTTTATGATAATGATTGGCATTGAAAATCAACAACTATCATTTAATTAGATGCTTATATATAGCTGTTTTAATTCATTGCATTGTTGTTCATATGGTAAAGACAATTTCATTTTTATTTTTTATTACTTAAAATCCTAATTTTAATATCTAATAGTTTAAATTTTATTATTAAATATTAAAATATATTAAAAATCACGTTAATTAGAAATAAGTATATTTTAAGAATTAATTTTATAAAAAATATTTTAAATATTTTAAACTTAAATAATTTTTGAATTTTTAATATAAAATTTGTAAACAAATATCTAAAATATCTAAAATAACATTTATGAAAAACTTTGTAAACAAATTTTTTATTTAAGTATTTTTAGTAAAAATTGAAATAAAAAATTCTATATATATTTTTGAAAATTAAATATATCTAAAATAATATTTAAAAAAAGAAAAAAAATATGCATTCTCAATGTAAAATAGTTTTACTCCGTCAATCAATGACGATTATGTATTCTGTCAAGTCAGCTAAAAAATTTAAATAATTTATATGATATGGCATAATGTTATATTTCAATTGAATGATAATGTAAAAAAAAAATTATACTACCAGTGTATGTCCGTTAAACTCTTAAAAAAACTCTATAAATAAATTTTTTATTTAAATATTTTTCAATATATATATATAATATATATATATATATATATATATATATATATATATATATATATATATATATATATATATATATATATATATATATATATATATATATATATATATATATATATATATATATATATATATATATATATATATATATATATATATATATATATATATATATATATATATATATATTATTTTTTAAAAAAATTCTAAAAATATCAAAGAAACTCGCCGCTTTCAAATTACCCTTAATTAATATAATTCTCTTAAAAAGTTAAAACTTAATTTTACTGATTTATGAGTGATTGACATTGAAAATCAACAACTATCATTCAATTAGATGCTTATATAACAAAATAATTGTTTTAATTTATTACATTGTCATCCATATAGTAAAAACCATTTCAACCAATTGTTGATTGGTTCATTAGTGATTAATGTTGAATTTGATAGAAAAAATTACAGTTCAATCCTCTAATTCTTTAGCTAGAATTATTTGATGTCAGAACTTTACTCAATTAAATTGATTGTGAAAACTGAATTAAATTGATGGTGAAAACTGAAAAAAGGAAATATCTAAAATATCTTTATTATTCTAAAATAATAAAAAGTTAAAACTTAATTGGACTGATTTATGAGTGATTGACTTTGAAAATCAACAACTATTATTTAATTAAGTGTTTATAGGTAGGAATGTTCGCGGTTCAGTTTGGATCGGCTTTAAAATAAAAAATTATCTTATTCAAAGATGAATTTATTTGTAGTTTGGTTTAGTTTTGGATGATATATTTATTAAAAAAATTCAATTTGATCCGATCTAATTTTATATGATTTAATTTGGATCAATTTTTAGATATCTAAATTACACATTATATTTTTATTAATATTATAAAACTACTAATAAATCATAGATTTGATATAATATATAATATATAATATATTAAAAGTTAATATTATAAAATGAGAGTGATTGATTATGATTGAAATAATAAAAATAAATAGATTATATTAAATAAATAACTATTTTAAAAAAATTATTATCATTTAATAATAAATTTACGTAATATATCATACTAATAAAAAATAAATAAGTATAAAAATATATGTATGCGGGTTGATGTGGTTTGGATCGATTTTAAAAAATTGATCCGAAATCCGACCTGAACCGATCGGTTTTTACAAAATGACATCCAAACACATCAAAGAAATTTTAATTTTTTGCAATTTTTAATTTTTTAAATTGATTTTCGATTTTCTATTTGGATTAGTTTGAATTTAAACACCCCTAGTTATATGACAACAATTAACCATTTTAATTTATTGCAGTGTCGTCCATATGGTAAAAACTATTTCAATTTTATTTTTTTATAACTTAAAATACTAATTTTAATATTTAATAGTTTAAACATTTATTATTAAATATTAAAATATATCCAAAATTACATTAATTAGAAAAGTATATTTTAAGAATTAGTTTTATAAAAAAATTAAATTTAAATTATTTTTTAATTTTTAATATAAAACACTGTAAACAAATATCTAAAATAAAACTTATGAAAAATATATATCTAAAATATTTTTAATTATATATATATATATATATATATATATATATATATATATATATATATATATATATATATATATATATATATATATATATATATATATATATATATATATATATATATATATATATATATATATATATATATATATATATATATATATATATATATATATATATATATATATAAATTTAAAAAAAACATTCTTAAAATATCAAAAGAAACTTACCGCTTTCAAATCTCCATTAATTGATATAATTCTCTTGAAAAGTTTTTGTTTCCATTTATAAAATTTGTATTCAATAAAATGTTAAAGTGAATATAGAAAAAGAAAGAAAATGGGTATCAAATATAATTTCAATAGCAATATTAGTCAATAAATACATATGATCCATTTAAGGTTTGGCACGTGGGACGTTTAAGAGCATTGGTCATAATTTACTTAGTTTTTTAATCGTTTTCCAAGCATAGTAATTATGATTGACCTAACATATGCATTTTATACTCTATAACATTTTCCAAGCATATAGTTTGTGTCTCTTAAGAAATCAAAGATACAGTACTACGAGCCGTCTTGTTCAAGTAAGATCTTATTAATGTATTCTTGATTTCTAAAGAGACATAAATTAAAGTATGGATGATGACTAATAATTGCTTATTACACACTATATGTTTCTCTTAAACTCTGAACTTCCAAAATTACCTCATTTTGCGTCGTTTAGATAGTAAAATTTGAACGCAACCTATATGTTTGTTTGTAAGGATAATACTATTAGGACAAATCCTACGCAGTTTTAAAATTCATTTTCTTATATAAACCCTAAAATCATGTGGGTTTTTAGTTCTAACTTAGCATATTTGCACTCTTTCAAACTCTATGACAGGACCATTGTTTATCAATCATTAGTATTATTAGTGCTTATTAAGAGGGGTTATTTTTTCCACTCTTATATGTGCTTTCCCACCATCGTGAAAAATCACAATTGCTCTTATCTTTCGGAAATGTATCTATGGATGCATCTTTTTTTACACACTTCTCAACGCAAATTGATGAGGTACTTTTATTTTGCCAAAATAATCCAGAGAGGCATCTTCGTATGCATATAAAATTTATCTAGATATGAATCTGCGGACGCTTTTATTTCACATACTCGCGCTAGTCCCTTCCCTTTTCCTCCTTCATCACACCATCATCGTATAAATGGAGTCTTTTCTAGTGAATAGAAACTTCATCCATACGTATTGGTTTTTCAAGTTTCATCTTCTTTGAAATTAAACAAACACATGGAAGACCGTACGTCTTCCTAAATGTACATCCACACTTTGCGATATCTGAACCTATTTTATATGCTCGCTTGGGTTCGTTAAAAATAAATTTCAATGTTGATGACTTCTCTGCAAGTGTACCAATAGTGTCGAAGTAATAAAAGAAAGATCATATACACATGGAATGCTATTTAACAAAGTTACGGTTATGTGAATTAAAAAGTAAAAGTTAGGGGGGTTTTGAGTTATTTTACTAAAAGTAAATTTGTTCAGAATTCAATATGATAAAAGTGACTAGGTTTTACTGTGAATCCCTTATTTATCCCCTGTTGATGTTTAGTGCATTAGATGAATAGTAAAGTTGTTATTTTTATGCGAATTAACAATCCACTATAGCAAATCCCTTGGTATATAGATCACTAATTTCTACTAGTGACTTCTTATCCCTATTCGGTCGGCGAAAGTGAAATTAGGCATTATTACGGTGCGATAATTCAAAAGCCACTACTTGTGGTCTCCTATCTCTATTCAACCAGCGAAAGTAGATTAATTATCCTAGTTCAAACTCATAGACTTAGGATCAGTAATCCATACTCGTCTAAGTTCATATTATTAGCGCATCCACAAATAATTGCATTAGGAACAAGGAAAATTAAATAAAAAATACAACTTCAATTATTCATAAAACATCAAATTAAACATATAATCCAAGAGTTAAAAACAAGTTCATCAAGCAAAATTTAATCTAGAGTAATGTATCTACTCATGATAATACAATAAAATACCAAGAGTTGAGAAGACGCTTGTGTGTAAAGTCCTTGAAGGGTTTGACCTTCAATGGCTTCCAATGATCTCAAAACTTCCTTCATGGGACTCTTTGTCATCACTTTTGAGTAAAAAACACATAACCCTTAATTTTGTACCAGAAAAGCCTATTTATAGTAAAATAGTGCGTCAAAACGCGTTAGAAAAAGTCCAGAAGTTCGTCCACCGCAATTGCGCTATAACCCTCGTGACTGTGATGCACCGTCATCGCGTCCATGATGTAAAGCATCATGACCATGATAAAAACAGAAGAAATATTGCCTTTTTGTGCCTTTTTTTCACTAAGTCCCCAAAATCTCTTCATTTGGTCATTCTTGGCTATTATTTGGAATTTTAGCTTCTCTTTGCTCAACATTTTACTGAAATCACTTATGTTAAAAAACGAGAGACTGAGATACATTTGAATAAACTGTGTGTTCTGAAAAGCACTACAGAGACTTTGTTATATAGAGAGATTACAACTAATTACATTATACAGTCGATGTGGGACTATTCTATATACAAATATTTTTAACACTATATATTTACAAATATCAACACTCCCCCTCAAGCTGGAGCATATAAGTCAAATTCACCAAGTTTGCCACATATATAATTAGTTATGGGACTTTGCAGGGATTTTGTAAATACATCTCCCAATTTATCATTAGAGTTGACAAAACTTGTGACGATGTCGCCAGATTCAATCTTCTCTCTGACAAACTGATAGTCTATCTCAATATGTTTGGTCTTCTCATGGAAGACTGGATTTGAAGTAATGTGCAATGCAACTTGATTATCACAGATAAGTGTCATTGGTCTTGCTTCTTCAATTTGAAGTTCTTTGAGCAATTGTTTTAACCAAATGGGTTCACATGTTGCTATTGCCATGGCCCTAGACTCTACCTCAGTGCTTGATCTTGCAACTACATTTTGTTTCTTACTTTTCCAGGATATAAAGTTTCCTCCAACTAGTATACAATACCCAGATATGGATCATCTATCAATGGGTGACCTTGCCCAATCAGCATCAGAGTATCCAACTATCTAAGTATGTCCTTTATCTTCATACACTAAGCCTTTTCATGGAGCACATTTGATGTATCTCAGAATCTGGATAATAGCATCCATGTGTTCCTGACATGGGGAATTTAAGAATTGGCTTACCACACTGACTGCAAAGGAAATGTCAGGACGAGTGACTGTGAGATAATTTAACTTTCCAACCAATCTCCTATACCTTCCTAAGTCTGATAGAAGCTCCCCTGATTGGGTAGTAGTTTGACACTTGGATCTATCGGAGTATCAACTGGTTTAGCGTTCAACAAACCTATTTCTTCCAAAATATCCATAGCATATTTTCGCTGAGAAATCACCAAACCATCTTTAGATTGAGCTATCTCAATATCCAAGAAATAACAAAGTTTACCAATATCTTTTGTCTGAAACTGATTCGAGAGATGTTGTTTCAACTGGAGTATTCCCTGATGATCACTACTAGTTATGAAAATATCATTTACATACACAATAAGATAAATACACCCTTTGACTGAGTCACGATAAAAGATAGAATGGTCAGCTTCACTATCAACCATACCAGATTGTTGTACTACAATGTTGAATATGCCAAAACAAGCTCTCAAAGATTGCTTAAGACCATAAAAAGACAAGTGTATCCTACAAACCATATTCTATGACTCCCCTTAATCAAAAAACCCATGTGGTTGTTCCATATATACTTCCTCTTCAAGATCACCATGTAAAAATGCATATTTGATGTCAAGTTGATAAAGACGCCAATGTCGAATGGCCACAATGGCTAGAAGAAGTCTAATAAATGACATACTGGTTAGAGGAGAGAAGGTATCACTATAATCTAACCTAAAAAACTGAGTGTATCCTTTGGCTACCAAGCGACCTTTAAATCGATCAATCTTACCATCTGGACCAACTTTCACTGCATAAAGCCAACGACAACCTACTAAAGATTTCCCAGGAGGTAGAGGAACCAGTTACCAAGTACCACAGCTTTGAAGAGCACACATTTCCTCAATCATTGCTTGCCTTCACTCAGGGTGATATAATGCTTCACCTGGAGTTTTATGAATAAAAACAGAAGACAAAAAAGACAAAAAAGTATACTACAAAGGGGAAAACGATAATAACATAAATCAATATAATGTGGAGAAGGATTATGTGTTTGACGTATACCTTTTAGAAGGGTAATCAAAAGATCAGTCTCAGGTTGCAGGATTGGATCTGGTGATGGCGAGGGCATCGGATGAGAGTCTACAATAACCTCAGGGAAAAGTACGACCTCAGGGACAAGTACGACAAACATTGGTTGACAACGTTGATATGTTTGAAGTGGGTGAGGAGTGGTGGGGTCAACCATATGTTTATATAGTGGACCAGATTCCCTAGAATGATGGGGGATAATGACAAATGGGATTTTAGGAAGAGGTGTGGGAGTACTCTCCCGAAGGGGTTCTAGAATTACTTGGCTGGACTCAAAATATGGAACAGACTTGAAGAAGGTGACATCGGCCGACATGAGGTATCATTGTAGAGTATGTGAATAGAAACGATAATCTTTTTTGGATTGATGATAACCAAGAAAAACACACTTTAGTGATCAAGCTGATAGTTTATCAAGACCAGGAGAGAGATTGTGTATAAAACATGTTGACCCGAAGACTCGGGGAGGAATTTGGTGAAGGGGAATGTGGAAAAAGGATTGAATGGTGGATTTTATTGTTAATGACATATGATGGCATACGACTTATAAGGTAACATGTCGTTAGCACATAGTCCCCCCAAAATCAAAGTGGAACATTACCATGGAGAATTAGGGTCCCAGTGGTTTCTACGAGATGCCAATTTTTATGTTCGGATACCCCATTTTGTTGAGGTGTATGAGGGTAAGATGTTTGGTGGATAATAAAATTACTGGACATAAAAGTTTGAAATTTTTGGGATAAGTATTCATAAGCATTATCACTTCTTAAGGTACAAATAGACACACCAAACTGAGTTTTTATTTCTTTATAAAAATTTTCAAAAGTAGAAAATAATTTTGATATATTTTTCATTAAAAATAACCACGTGCAACGTGAAAAATCATCAATAAAGGTGACAAAATACCTAGACTCAAGAGTAGAGACAATATGTGAGGGACCCCAAACATCATAGTGAACTAAAGCAAAAGGGGACGGAGCTCATTTATTGACTCGATTGGGAAATTGACTACGAGTGTGTTTCCCTAACTGACACGACTCGCAGTGTGTTTCTATAACTTGGCACCAACTTCTGTAGTTTGGGAAGACTAGGATGACCTAACTGAGAATGGATAGTGAGAGGAGAATCTTTGGCTGAGAATGTGTGAGATGACACTAAGAGGTGATAAAGGCCTTGAGACTCACATCTGACGTCAACCGTCTGTCCTGAACTCCAATCATGCAGGGTAACATTACTGTTTGTGAAGGTTGTTGACGCAGTAAAGCGGCAAGCAAAAGATTGGAAGTATTCAGAGTTTTATGGTACCCATAGGGATCAATGCAAGGGAAAGAATGTTGTTTAACAATCTCTATATTTCTAAGCTTAGTTAAAATGAGTTTAAGGTATGAGGTGCGAAAAAGTAAGTTATGAACAGAAAATAAATACATTCTTTGGAGAGGAGAAAACTCTTCCGGGTTTGAATTTCATCTACCCTATCAAATACTTAAACATATTACTCAGTTGCACTCAACCTAAATCACTCTTAAAAATCATCATGTACCGCTCACACAAAGGTTATCTCTAACGCAGAGTGAGATGTCAACTGTATTGCTCTCGGAGATGATGTCTCGCACAACTCAAACAACACGGAGGCATTAAAAACTGATACCCTCGTGAATACTAATCCTAAATCTATTTCTAGAATCTATAACCTAATAGATGTTCATCCTAAATCCAGATTCAAACTGTACATGCCTGCAGTAACTCAAACCCAAACAAAGAAAGCAATCATCAATATTGATTTGTAAAAGAGATGTTATAAAACACCATGAGTAATAAATATACATATAATTAAGGTAAACTTACATACAAAACCCCAACAAATGAAGTTTGAAACGAGAAGAAGTAGAGAAGAAACTAAGTCTTTTGCGATGTCAATCACGATCAACCAAGCTCCCGGCCCCGGATCATCAGATTACAAGCCATAAATGTTATTTTCTAAGTTCTAAACTACAAATAATGAGGGTTGATAAATTGGGAACAAATACCCCAAAACGTAACCTAAAATTAAATTAATTTTCTATTTGTACAAAACTATAAACAACAGACCACGCTAAAAGAGCTAATCGTGCTTAGCAGGCTACACCTAAAAATATACGTTACACCGCCTGAACCACGCTAAGCGGGCTTCGTGCGCTTAGCGGGATCAAAAAACCAACTATCTGCCAAATTGTTCAAAACTGGTGTAGCACGCTAGAACATGCGCTTAACAGGCCGGAGCTTTATTTTCTTCCAAAATTACCTATTTGAAGTCGTGCCTTCTACACCTTATTGCTCAATGCTTTAAACATGCACTGATACCTACAAAAAGATATAAAAATATCAAACAGTACACTAATTACATAAAAATAAAATTATATATAATATAAACATATTTACAAACAAAGTTGGGTTTATTCAAAGGATATTAACAAAAATGATCGATAAGTGCCACAAACTATATATATACAAAATAATGATATTTTGGCACTTAGCAAAGGTGACAATACAATCAAAAGAATGAATTAAACGAATGATTGAAAGTAAATTAAATGGACAATTGGGTACATAGAGAACATAAGTAACATAGAGAGAAGGTAGAATTTGAACAATATCAATTCCTTGGGATCGGGTTTGAGAACCATTGGTAGAAGTTATAGTAGGTAAGAAACCCGAGGTAGAGAAGGAAGAGAAAATATTTTTATTACCAGTAACATAATCAGACGCACCAGAACCAAGGACCAAAGGTCTAAGAGAAGATGATTGAGAGAGGAAAATAAATGAATTACCAGTGTGTGCAACCGAAACAGTAGAATCTGATTTCTGATAATTCTGATACCACCTGAGGAAATCATCGTAGTTTGGCGTAAAGTTTTGAGCAGTAGCCATGAGTATCTAAAAAGAGAAAATATCACATGAACCAGGTAAAAAAGGATATATTTGAATTGGATCACAATTTTCTTTGAGTGGAAAATAAAATGTCAGACTGGATTTGGAACAGTTGCATGATGGCGAGTGAGGCGGTGTAAAAATCATCGGGATAGGACGGACCAGAGGAGGTGCTTCTGCCGATAGGTTAGTTTGCTAGAAGGTCGCCGGAAATAGTAGCGGTAGTGGCAGAGAGAGTCTGGTGGTGACCGGAGAAATTCAAAATTTGATGTCAAAATCAGTCAAAATAGTGTATGGAAGGCAAGTCGGAGTTATGACACGGTTTGCCAAAAATTTCTCACCGAAAGACAGTTGGTCAACCGGATAAAGCACGGTGAAGGGTTATCTCTCAGTAGGCTCTGGATACCATGTTAAAATATGAGAGATTGTGAGACATTTGAATAAATCGTGTGTTCTAAAAAGCACTACAGAGACTTTATTATATATAGAGAGATTACAACTAATTACATGATATAGTCGACGTGGTACTATTCTATATACAAATATTCTTAACACTATATATTTAAAAATATCAACAACCTCAAATACTCGTAGAAAACATGCAATGGCAGGGTGTCATCACAACCCCAAACATAATTTATTGCTTGTCCTCAAGTAACTTGCATACAACTGTAATTTCAACAGGGAAAACAACATGCTAACTATAACCAATGAGCATCACCTTTTTAAATTTTTATTACCTGATCATCACTTATGCTCCGAGCTTAAATAAATTTTTTTTAGAAAAATACATCAAATACAATTGTACTCAACATGTCTCTCATCTCACTATGATTCCACTTGTAATAACAGGGTAATATCTCAACCAACATAAAAGAGCATTTTATATTGAATTTGAAAAGTTTCTAAAGAAGTAAATCAAAGTCATTTAAACACAGACTTTTTGAGGTCTTTTCGGGTTGTAATGGGGCTAATGTCAAGGTAGCATAATTTAGGAGAATAGACTTAAATCTTCGGAGTTAGGTACCTAATTTTCCTTATTTTATAAATTTCCTCTTCATACAACTCTTTGCTTGGTTCTATTTGTACTATAGATGGTCTTTTTCATTCTTATTATTTTTCTATTTTTTAAAAAGTTATTTAACTTCTTTATTTTATTTTTCACAAAATTTAAATTTTTGACCTGTTTGTCTAGTAACCCAACCCCAAACTTATACTTTTGCCTGCAACAAGAAAACTAAAAATTCTACCTAACTCCAAAGAGAGGGTGAAAAAATTTAATCTTTCAAGTCATGGGCTAACTAATTTGGCTATGTCACCGAAAGAAAGGCTAAGCCTCAAAGTGGTTTAAAAAGAATCTAACATTAAAGTCGGTTTGACTTAAGAAGTCTCAAAGTTTATAACAAAAACAAATTGACTAAGTGTGTATTTGTTCTTTTTTTAATAAGGTTGAACTTCAATAAAGAGAAAAAAGTACAAAAAGAAGAGGGGGGTGGGGGGACTATACCAAAACCCTCTCAAAGATTATAAAACCTAAAGAAAGGAAAACTAAGCCTATTCTTTACAAAATCTGCTCTCATAAGGCAACAAATAAAAAAATATAGAGTTTGTAATAGTGAGACCAAGGTTAGCAACAAAGTTTGCACAAGTATTCCCTTCTCTATAAATTTGATAGACAATAAAATAAATTTTGGAAGTTATTATAACACAATTAATCCATCTGATTTGAATCTACCAAGGCACCCTGTATGGAGGATTGAAAGCCTTAACCACCACAATAGAGTCTGATTCTAACCAAAGTTGTATTTATTCAAAAAAGTCGCAAATTTAGAAATTTTGAAAATTCTATATAACACAATTGCATGGATACACACAATATAAGAAAAGGGAACAATTAAATAATTTGTCTCAAACCTTACTAGTTGATGTATCTGGAGATTGAGTACAAGTTGATTGGTTGTCTTTTTCTTCATTGTCTCTTAATCCACAAGGTAACTTCCACGATGATCATCTTTTTTCTGGTGATTCTTGTTGTTCATCTATTCATTGGTACAATTACACATTATTAATCTAAAAGAAACAAATAGCTGCAAACTCATTTATTAAGGTAAAGGAAAGAAAAGTAGTATAGAGAGGAAGATGATTTATTTGTGGCTTTTACGCTTCATTGGATCATGAAACAAAATTGAAATTTTTTGAAATTAAATTTTTTCTTAATAGTGTTCCATGCTTCACATATCATTGTGAGGGAAAAAGTATCGCATATCATTCATTATGTTGTTAAAGTTCTGATTTTATCTTATCCATTCTGCTCTAATGTGTTGTCTTCTCATTTCTTGCCCTCGGTCTTGATCTATGAGTAGTTCTCCAAGTCTTGAGGGTTTGCAATCATGACCTCCATTTGAACACTAACATGTGATCTTGTTGTTGGTTGTAGAAATCTTAAAAAATTGGGTTGAACCTTGGTGGTTTAGCATACTAGGTTGGTGAGATCTCCTTGGTCCACCTTGTCATGTCCACCGCATGTGCTTCCATTCTCTGTTCATGATTTGAATGTTACTGATTAGGTTGCATATGTGGAACGTAGAGTTCTTGATTTTCTCCTTCTTAGGATTTATTTTGTTGGTGTGCTTGATTATGTTCTTCTTGTTGCATTCCTCCATGGAGTGGTACTGCCTGCATCTTGTTCATTGCAATTTTATTTATTGGAGCTATTGGGTTGATCACCTCATCTTTTTAGTGAGTGGGAACTCCAGCTATCATGCATAATTCGTTAATCACACAAAAATTCCCATGAGCTCGTTTTGGGGAGTTAGGCATGTATTTAATATTTCTAGACATTAACATACCTACATCAATAGGTTACTTATGTAAAAATAAAAATAAAAAGCACCTCTTAACAACAAACTCAGATTGGTTAGATGCGACGTCTAATGTTTGCACAAAGAAGGATGTCAAAGCTTTAGGGATTGGGCGAAACTTTGAGGTATTTAACCTTAAAGGAACACCATTATGAATTACCCATCACTATAACAAATAATACATTTCATGACAGAACATTTCACCTCACCCAATAAAAATATGAAGTGTAAACCATAGACGTGTCTCATTTTAATTTTTTTTTAAATAATATATATTCCCTCTGTTTTGCTGGAAATCGAGGAGAAATATATTTAGAGGGTGCACCTTCGAATTTCACCAACTACACTTTATCACTTTTAATTTTTTAAAACTTTTAACAAGACTTTATCCCTCAATTTTTATTAAAAATCGAGGTAAAAAGTAGCACAGTTCTGAAAATAAATAAAAAATTCAGTTGTTGGGGATCAAACCCATGACCAACATTACCTTGTAATTTTTTTTAATAACCTATTACCTCAGTTTTGCTAAAAACCGAGGGATAAAGTAGCATATTTTATTTTTTTTACTTTTATTTATTTATGACCAATTTGATGAAAAAATTAAGTATCAAATCTTTATCGTCCATTTATAAAGTAACAATGGTCAAGACATTGTCAACTCATTAATCTACATGAAACATTAGCGATCCGCGTGAAGCTTTCACTAGCCAATCAAAACATGAATGCCATAATTATTCATCTTGGATGCAAAGTGCTGAAATTTAAACTTAACATATTGAAAACAATAATAATGAAAGCAAGAGCAGGAAAATATTTTAAGGTTAGTTTCTTAATGTAATATTTTATCTAGTAATTTCTTGTTAAAATTGTTTAACGTTAGTTGTAGTTGTATCTATTAGAGATAAATAGATAGTTTTGTTTTTAGCTCATTGTGGTGTCACTCTTTGATTGGAGAAGTGAGACTTATCTCTAACAATATTAAATAAAATGTTTAATATTGTTAATGTTGTTGTGGAAATTTAGTGTTTAATAATTATATTGATTTTGTTTATTTTTCGTTGTTGTTGAGATTTAATGTTTATAGATTCCATGGATTTTGTTGTTATTGTTGTTGTGTTACTTCTGTTGTTGAGATTTAATATTTAAGTATTCTATTGATTTTGTTTATTTGTTGTTGATATGTAATATTTAAAGATTCCATGGGTTTTGTTGTTGTTGTTGTTGTGAGATTTAATGTTTAAGGATTCTATAGATTTTGTTTTTATTGTTGTTATAGGTGTTGTTGTTGATGATAATGAGGAAGATATAGGTTTTTCAAAAAAAATAAGTGCTTTTCATATTAAAATGTAAAAAAAGAAAAACAGGTTAAAGTTCAAATTTTGTAAACAGGACTTTACCCCTCGGTTATTGTTAAAAATCAAGGTAAAAAGTTGCGCAGTTTTGAAAATCCAAAAAATGTAGTTGCTAGGAATCGAACCCATGACCAGTGTCATTTTCCCCCCTCGGTTTTTAATTCACCGAGGTGATAAGTGGCAACTTTTCATGTAGCCCTTTGTAACCTCGTATGGGTTTTCGAGATAAAGCGCATTTCGTGACCGACGTTACAAGCGTTATTTGTAGTAGTGAATTCAACACCTAATCTATAAAACTCATTTACCATCAGAGTTCACATCTCCTCACCTAATTGAGAACTTATTCTCCTTCTATTTTGGATTTCATAGATTTTAGGAGCTTTTAATCCTAAGAGATTATTAATAGAATCAACACTAAAATTAACATACTCAACTCACACATAACATATGTATTTGTTGTGGTGTAAATAATGGGTGTTTGCATAAAATTCTAATCCAATAGATTTATTCGATTTTTGGATTAGGTTATTGAATCTTACCCAATGTCTCTCTTCAAACATTTTCACTAACTCCTTGTACCCCTCCAACTTTTCTGCATCAAAATCTCTTTCTTTTACTACGTAGCAGTTCATCAACTCGAGGTAGTGCTCGATGCTCTTTTTCGAAAGAAATATGAAGTTTGGGTACTCGGGTGCGTCGGAGGTTGGTGCGGTAGTTGAAGTGGATGTTTGAGAAACTCGGCTTTTCTTGGGTGCCATAATACCTACAACAACAACAAAAAGAGAAATGCAAGGAAATGCTAGAAGTAAGATTAGAAGAAGTAATTAGATAGTAGGAGAATAGATTAAGAGAGTTGTGAGTGAAGGCCACTATTTATAGGCCAAACCTACAACCATCTCGACCGCGCCATGCTCCATCACGATTGCGATGTACAACGGATACCACAACAATCACTTTCAAAGGTTATATTTCAATGTCTCTATCGTGACCGTGATATTACCACATCGCGACCACGTTGGGATGCGACAACTCTAGGCCCATTTTTCTCCTTTTCTCTTCTTTTTTCTTTCTTTTAATTTATCCTTCTCCCTCCTTCTTTTTCCATCATTTTTACCATCTTTTCCTCTTAATAAAATGTTTCACAACAACACACTATTAATCAAAATAACATGAAATTTAAATTGCAAAGAAAATAAAAACTTACTGATGGGTTGCCTTGCATTAACCGCTTTTTACTGTCATTAGTTTGATTGTCACATCCTAAGGTGCAGCAGGCGCAAGAGATACTCTAGTGCTGATTAATTTTTCTAACTTTACTCCTATAATCACCCGAGTCTCATCAACCATGTACAAGTTTCTTTGTATTCAACATATTGCGTCTATTCACACGCGTCAAAGACTACTTCTTTATTGTTGAACTTTAAGGTCAATTCACCTGATTCCACATTAATCAATGCTTTTCCAATTGCCAAGAAAGGTCTTCCTAAAATTAACGAAGCATCAATATTTTCATTAATATCGTCTATCACAAATTTTTTTGAAAACACCATTCCATCCACATAAACCAATACATCTTCTATGACCCCATAAGGATGAGTGATTGAGATATCGGCCAATGTAAGAGTTATATTTGTTGGTTTTGGATCTCCCAATTTCAGTTTCTTCACTAGTCTTATAGGTATTAAGTTAATTTTAGCACCCAAATCACAAAGTGCATGTGAAATTTTTTTCTTCACCTATGGTACAAAGAATGGTAAACCTTTCTGGATCTTTCAACTTTTGTGGAAGTTTTCTTTGGAGTAAATAAATACACTCCTATATCAAAGCAACAATTTCACATATACTTGTTTTTCTTTTTTGACAGAAACTCTTTCATGAATTTAACATATTTAGGCATCAACTCTAATATTTAATGAAATGAGATACTTAATTGGAGTTTGGCAAGCATCTCTTTGAACTTCTTGAAAAGTCTTTCTTCTTCTTCTTCTTCTACTTCTTCTTCTTCTCCTTCTTCTTCTGATTTCAATTTCTTTCGGATTATTGGGTAAGGTGCCTTTACATAGTAGGGTAGTTCGGGACTAGGGTCGTGGAGAATTTGTTTCTTGGTTCTCCTTAAAGGTGAGTTTATATCTATCAGTTTATCAAGTGTATCCCCCTCACAGAGTATTCACTCTTTTTTCACTCACCTTTTTTTCCTTTTCAACTTCTATATCTTCTTCCACATCCCAAGTCTCATCTACTTCCTCAATCTCGTTTATGATTGCTTCTTTTCTCACAAGACTAGGACTAAGATCAGAAATTGCTACTTCCTTTGCCAACTCAGTGGCCTTACACATTTCATTCTTTGGGATGTCAACAGTGTTACCCATAAATCCTCCACCAGAGTTTGATATCGATCCTAAATGTCGAGGCAACTGGCCAATCTGCATCTTTAAATTTCTTATTGAAGCTTCATGATTCTTTCTCATTGTTTCATGTTGCATGTTTACCTTATCGAAACCATTTTGTGTTATTGCAATGAATTTGTTAAGGGTTTCTTTGAGTGGTGATTTCTTTCTCTAGAAGGGAACATGTTAGGCTTGTTGAGTACCTTGATTATCATTAAAGGTTTTATTATTTCCCCATTTGAAGTTGGGATGATCTTTCCAACCTGTATTGTAGGTGTAGGGATTGTTTTTCTGGAAATTTGCATATTGCGCTTCATCACTTGACCCTTATGGAACACACATCCCATTTGCATGACCTTCTGCGTAAAAATGACATTTCAAAGTTTGAACTTGGCTTACACTGGCTTGTTTAAGGTTGCTTTATACCAATATTTTATTTAGGAGTTTGATTTGAGTGTTTAAAGTTAACACACCCTTCAATATACCTTTCATTTCAACCTTGACTCCCCTTTCAATCTTTAGCGATATTAGTTCAAGCAAACCTTCTCAAATAACTCTTTTACATGTCCTATGATCATGGTTCGAATGGTACCTCCAACTGAGGCATCCAATAATATTTGTGTCTGACTTTCGAGCCCTTTGATGAAATTTTGCATTTGTTCAATGCTGCTCACATTATGATTCACACACCTTTGTAATAACAATTTGAACTTCTTCCATGAATCGTACAAGGACTCGGGTTTTATTGCTCGAAGTTGGTGATTTCGGATCTTCTTTTAGAAAATTGGTTAGTGGTGAAGAACCTCTCCAAAAATGTGTCTTCTAACTTCTTTCACAAACCAATCATGCTGTTGGGAAGTGCTAACGTGAAATTACACTATATATTCAACTCGAATCGCATGAATTATGTTACTGTTTTTATTTATTTATGTGATATTGTGCCGGTATTTTTATTGCATTTCAGGTACATGCTAACGAATGGCTTCCATAAGTAAAAGAGCTGGAAATGGGCAAGACTGAGAAGAATTGACGAAATATTGAAGAGAAAAGGAGTATGAACCACTTTCCAAACCCGTGGCCCTCGCCACAGGTGGTGTGGCCCTCTCCACGCTTTGTGTGGCCCTCACCACACCTTATTTTCACACAGCCACATATTCTATTAATGTGATTCTTCTCGACTTCAACACTCACGAAGCCCAGTCTCCTTAAACTTCTCCACAAGCAACGTCTCCTAATATATTCTCCATGTTAACACTAGTTTCAGATTCTTCTCTCTTTAAGTTAGGAGAATTTAGCACGGAGTCTATAAAAGCAGCAGTCCTTCAGAGTTGAGAGAACCATTATTTTTTCTTTCAGTTAAGAGCATTATTGTTGTTATATTTTAAGCAGAAAAACTCACTATTAAAAGTGATAGTCTTCCACATCGGGGGACTATCACAACTTTAGTCTTAGGATTATTCTTCGTTCTTCAATTGTATTTCAGAATAGCTAATCATGCCGGCATCTGTGGAGGATTGTTAAAGTTGTCGTTTATCAATTAAGTCTTTTTCATTCAATCAAATTCCAGGTTTTAATTTAATTTGATTATTCGTGTTCTTAGAAATCATGATTGGTCTTATATTTAACTAATGGTGTTGTATATTTATATTTCAAACTATGATCGGCTAAAAGTCTTGAGTCTAGTATGTGAGTTTCTTTGTTTCCGACGGGACTCAGTAATAAGTTGGCTTAATTATTTGTTTCAAAAATTCAGTTTTGGTTTTTAGTTTTTAATATTAATTTAATTAGCTTTGCCACGAGAGTGAGAAGCTACTTAACACGATTTTGTCATGAGAGTGAGAAATTAAATAAGATTCGAACCGACACTGCGAGAGCTTGGGGATCAAATCAGATAGTAAAAACGGGACATTGATTTCTAAAGAGAGCAATAGCACTTTAGGGATCAATTAGAACTTGTTTAATTTTCAAAACGCGCTCCTTGATTTAAGCGGGCGAGGGAGAGCAAAATCCTACAGTTAAGGAGAGTGACTTTATTCAAAACCACGAGAGTGTGAGATATTGTCTTTACATTAATATTTTTTATGAAACACATCTTTAGTATAATTAAAAGTCAACAAGTTACCGAGTCCCTAAGGTACGCAGAATTTACATTTCGGCCTCTCTTCTATTATATATTTTTTTAATATTATTTTAGTCTTAGGTTCCCCTTAATCAATTAATCATTAGCTTTAGCTTTACAT
The DNA here is from genome assembly GCA_948472305.1 of Vicia faba. NCBI lineage: Eukaryota > Viridiplantae > Streptophyta > Magnoliopsida > Fabales > Fabaceae > Vicia > Vicia faba. The sequence goes on from OX451741.1 coordinate 1,035,848,998, forward strand.
AGTAACATTAGATAGAATTAGTTGTATTATAAGTCCCTGTGGGTTCGATATCTTTTTAAAACTACGTGATTAGACTGTGCACTTGCAGTCAGTAAATTCGATAGACTCTTAAAGTCGCAATCAAGATTTTTGACGCCATTGTCGAGGACTGATTTAGTCAATATTGTGATTCCTTTGTTACGCAGTATAGACTAAGGAAACAAATTTTATTACCTTTAATTCGTTGATTGTATGCCAAAAACTCGCTCTCAAGGCGAGGAATTAGAGCAACCAACTGATGAGATCAGGAATTTTGTTAGTATAAGACGCCGAATATGAGAATACCAAATTAAGTACAATCTTCCCGAATTCAATCTTCCCAACTTTTCTCTACCTGAACCAGAGCCAAGAATGGCTGAAGGACCCAAAAATTGTCCTCTCAAGGATTATGTTGTCCCATCACAGGAAGAACCTCACGACAGCATTGTTGCCCCCACTATCACCCGAAATGATTTCGAGTTGAAACCTTCGTTGCTACAAGCTGTCCAACAGAACCAATTTTCAGGAGGTCCTACAGATGACCCGAACCTACAGTTTTCCGTGTTTGTGCAATACGCAGATACAATGAAAGTAAATGGTGTCAGCCTCGAAGCAATAAGACTACGTCTTTTCCCTTTCTCATTAAGAGATAGAACTAGAGCTTGGCTCCAGTCTCTACCATCCAACTCTGTTACCACGTGGAACAAGTTGAAGAAAGTTTTCCTAGCGCGATATTTTTCTCCAAGTAAGACGGCTATGCTTAGAGCCAATATCAACGGTTTCAAATAAAAGGACAGTGAATCTCTTTTCGAAGCATGGGAAAGATACAAAGACATGTTATAACTTTGTCCACATCACGGTCTAGAAGAACGGATGATCATCTACAACTTTTAGAATGGTCTCTTGTATAACACAAGATTGATAATAGACGTTGTAGCTGGCAGCACACTGATGGATAAACCTTACCAAGACGTTTATCATCTTATCAAAAGTATGGCTCAAAATTGTTACCAATAGGGAAGCGATAGAACCGTTGTGGAGAAACCTCAATGAAATGTGGTATGTACGAAGTAAGTAGTTTAGACCAAGTTAACGCTAAGGTAGAAGACCTTACCCAAAAGATAGAAAGCTTGACCACAACTCTCGTATCCATCGTAGTTGCAGTAGCTCCAACCTACGACTTATGCGAACTTCACGCACATGTTGCACCCGAATGTCCACTTTTGACAGGAGTACCAAATAATCAAGTGAATTATGCTAAAGGGAACCCTTATGGTAATACCTATAACCCTGTCTGGAAGAACCATCTAAACTTTTCATACAAAAATAACAATGCATTATACGCACCTGGCCAAGCTCGCACTACACTGCCAGGATATCAGAAAACCTCCCCAATTTTTCCTAATGTTCCTAGGAAATCCAACATAGAAATTATGATAGAAAATTTCTTAGCCAATCAAGCTCAACAAAACAAGGATTCTCTAAATCAGAACATACATACTAGCGAAGAACTCAATCAATTATCAAACAAGGTTGATGCCCTAGTCACTCATAACAAAATGCTGGAAAAGCAAATCTCTTAAGTGGCTCAACAGCAAGCAACTACCGCTGCTCCAGCTGGCACTTTTCTTGGACAACCTCAGCCAAATCCAAAAGTCATGCTAATGCTATAATACTTTGGAGTGGGACGGAACTAGATGGACCGACTGATCCAAAAATAAAAAATCCAGCCATGTATCAGAATTTTGAAAAAGAGACTAGAAAAGAAGACGAACCAAAAGACAATGAGAAGGAAGATAAAAGTGAAGAGGCCAAAGAGAAAGAAAAACCTTATGTGCCTCCTCCACCTTACAAACCAATAATATCGTACCCTCAATGGTTAGCTAAGTCTAAAAGTGTAGGGCAGTTTAAGAAATTTGTTGAACTTCTGAAACAATTGAATATCACAATACCTTTCACATAAGCTATCACACAAATCCCCTATTATGCTAAGTTCCTCAAAGAAATATTATCCAATAAGAAAAAGCTCGAGGGCAACAAAACTGTTATGCTTACTGCAGAGTGTAGCGCTATAATTCAAAACAACATGCCTCATAAGCTAAAGGACCCTGGTAGTTTTTCCATACCTTGTGTAGTTGGAAAATTTGTCATAGACAAAGCTCTATGCGACTTAGAAGCCATTATTAGCTTAATTCCCTTATTAATTTTCAAAAGGCTCAACATGGGATAATTGAGACCAACAACAATGTCCGTGCAACTAGCTGATCGTTCAGTGAAATTTCCTTTAGGTATGCTAGAAAATGTTCTAGTGCGTATCAGGAAATTCTGTATTCCCATTAATTTCACTATTATGGACATCAAGGAGGACTCCAACATCCCTATTATATTAGGAAGACCATTCCTCGCCACCGCCAGATCCATTATTGATGTAAAAAGGGATAAAGTCACTTTTGAGGTTGGTGAAGAAAAGGTCGAATTTATTCTCTCACAATTATTCAAGGCACTTGCTATAGATGATTCATTCTGTTTCTTAGATGTCATTGATGCATGCATTAAATAAATGGAGAAACAACAAACTACATATTCAGAAGTTTTAAAAATTCCAATACCTCGTATCCTTGAAGACGGTAATTGGTGTGATGAATACAAAGATGACAATCTAAGTGAATTTATTGCACTAACTCCTGACCATATGCTTTGCTCAAAGAAACCAGTTGTAGAACTTAAAACACTACCCAAAGATCTAAGATATGAATTCCTGGACACAGAACTTGAACGACCTGTTATATTCAACACAGATTTAGGATAGATAGAAACTGAAAAATTATTACATGTCCTACGAAAGTACCCAACTGCTTTAGGCTATAACATCTCAGATCTAAAAGGAATAAGTCCCTATGCATGCATCACATTATGCTTAAGGAAGACTGTAAGACCTCTAGAGAACATCATAGAAGAATTGACCCCATTCTGAGTGATGTAGTCAAGAGAGAAGTAAAAAAGTTATTAGAAGCAGGAATCATATACCCGATATCCGACAGTAAATGAGTCAGCCCAGTACATGTTGTACCAAAGAAGGGAGGTGTTACAACGGCCAAAAATGTGAAAGGAGAGTCCGTAGAACAACATACTCATACTGGATGGAGAATGTGCATCGACTATAGAAAGCTAAACAAAGCCACTCGTAAAAATCATTTCCCTTTACCCTTGGTTGATCAAATGCTTGAACGATTGGCTAAGCATTCTCACTTCTGATATTTAAATGGTTATTCAGGATTCTTTCGAATCCCTATTCATCCTGATGACCAAGAAAAGATAACCTTCACTTGTCCTTATGGAACATTTGCCTATCGTTGAATATCATTCGGACTATGTAACGCTCCCACAACATTTCAAAGATACATGATATTAATTTTTGATGATTTTCTAGACGGTATAATGGAAGTTTTCATGGATGATTTCTTTGTATGTGGGGAGAGTTTTGAAGGATGTCTATTGAACCTCGAAATGGTACTTGAGAGATGAGTAAAAGTGAATCTCGTGCTAAATTGGGAAAAATGTCATTTCATGGTTCGACAAGGAATCATGCTCGGACACATCGTGTATGATAAGGGGATTGAAGTTGATAAAGCTAAATAGAAGTTATAGAAAACCTCCAACCTCCAAAAACCGTAAGAGAAATATGAAGTTTCTTAGGACACGCTGATTTCTATCGATGTTTCATTAAAGATTTCTCTAAAATAACCAAACCTCTAACTGAGTTACTGATGAAATATGTGGGGTTCATCTTTGGTGACAAATGTTTGGACGTATTTCAAACACTTAAACGAGCGTTAATCTCAGTGCCCATTATGCAACCTCCGGATTGGAATGAACTGTTCGAGATAATATGTGACACTAGTGATTATGCAGTAGGTGCAATGTTAGGACAAAGAAAGGATAAAAAGCTTCATGCAATTTATTACGCTAGTAAAACCCTAGATCCTGTGCAAATGAACTACGCCACCACAAAAAATGACCTTTTAGTTGTCGTGTTCGCTTCGGATAAATTCCATTCTTACTTAGTAGGAGCAAAGGTAATTATCTATACCGATCATGCTGTAATTAGGTACCTATTGAGCAAAAAGGACGCCAAACCAAGATTACTCAGGTGGATTTTACTCCTACAAGAGTTTGATTTAGAAATCAGAGACAAGAAAGGCACCAAAAAACATAGTAGATGGTCACCTATTTAGAATGGAAGACATTAAGTCTGAGCAAGTCCCTATCAATGATTATTTCCCTTACGAACAACTCATAGCCCAGATGGAAAATAATACAACCGAATACGCTGTAACTTATAATGATACCGAAAAAAATGAAGTTGTGGAGGCAATCTACACTAAAACCACAATGTTGTGGTATGCTGACCTTGTTAACTACTTAGCATCAGGAGTGCTTCCACCAGATTTAACTTACCAACAAAAGAAGAAATTCTTCCATGATCTTAAACATTATTACTAGGATGAACCTCTACTTTTCAAGAGAGGCGCTGGTGTTATTTTCCGTTGATGTGTCCTCGAAGATGAAGTAAAAAGTATAATTTTCTGTTGTCATTCTTCCCCCCTATGGTGGACACACAAGCACTTCAAAGACTTGCGCAAAAATCTTACAAGCTGGCCTCTTTTGGCCCCAATCTATCAAAAGACGTCCATATCACGATCATAAATTATTACTGGTGCCAACACACTGGAAACATCTCTAGATGCGACGAGATGCCACAAAAAGGAATCTTAGAAGTAGAAGCATTTGACGTGTGGGGAATAGATTTCATGGGACCAATCCCCTCTTCTTTTGGTAACAAATACATACTGGATGTTGTTGATTATGTATCGAAATGGATCGAAGTTATTGCTTCTCCGAAAAATGACGCACGAGTAGTAATTAAACTCTTCAAAATATAATATTTCCTAGGTTCGGAGTGTCGAGACTTGTCATCAGCGATGGTGGCTCCCATTTCATTTCAAATATCTTTTCAAAATGGTTACTGAAATATGGAGTCCGACACCGTGTAGCAATACCCTATCACCCACAAACAAGTGGGCAAGTAGAGGTCTCAAATAGAGAAATTAAGAAAATCTTAGAAAAAATAGTTGCCACCTCTAGGAAAGATTGGTCCTCGAAGTTACACGAAGCTCTTTGGGCGTATAGGACAACCTATAAGACCCCAACAGGAACGACACCATTTAAGCTAGTTCATGGTAAATCATGTCATATGCTAGTAGAATTAGAACATAAAGCTTATTGGGCCATTAAGACCCTTAATCTAAACTATATTGCCACAGGCGAAAAGAGAATTTTAGATATTAATGAACTAGAAGAACTTAGATTAGAGACATACGAGAATGCCTGGATATATAAAGAATGAACCAAAAATGGCATGACAAATAGATATAAAGGAAAGAGTTTAATAAGGGTGACATAGTACTTCTGTTTAGTTCTCGACTTAAACTTTTCCCGGGTAAACTTTGTTCTAGGTGGTTTGGTCCCTTTGAAATTACCAAAGTTTTTCCAAACAGAGCAATAGAAATAAAGGGTAAATCTAGTGAACCATTTATCATAAACGAACAACGCTTGAAACATTATCGTTGCATTGACAATAGAGACTACTGATGTAGTCTAAAGCTTATAGAGCTTCCCGCCAACCCCCAGAATTAATCTTTTGACTCTGTCGAGCTTACAGCATTAAATAAAGCGCTTGGTGGGAGACAACCCATATTTTAACTTTAATTTTAATTTTCTTTTATTATTTCTAACTAATTTCTTTTTCTTTTTCTTTGATTTGCGATATTATTCTTTAGAATTAGTCATTACCCGAATTAGTATAATTGTCTACTTACTTTCAGTCTAACTTAACTTTAGTTGACTATTAACTCTCATGATACAACAAGTAGACTATATGGATATCATTTTTAGAGGTAGAGCTCAGAGGAGGCGATTTGAAGTTTTGGCTGAGAGAGAGAGAGAGAGAGAGAGAGAGAGAGAGAGAGAGAGAGAGAGAGAGAGAGAGAGAGAGAGAGAGAGAGAGAGATGGAACTAACTATCTACCATGATAGCGCACCATGACATCACTTGGCATTAGAGATAGTGTGGTGTTTTTGCTTTACCAAATAGGTTGGAACAATTTTACTGTAGGGAGAAGACTTAGTTCTTACCGTAGGCTAACCCTTGAATTCCTAAGTTCGCTTACTTTCATGCCTAATCATGGATTAGGATTTAACCGGGGCCTAATTATTTTTAGGATGTTTGGTATTGATTTCCTATATAATATCTGAGAGTTTGCTAAACTTTTAGGAGTCCCTGGTGTCCCACATGTCTTTTCTAGTACCCAAGAAGACCGTCTTATGGACCTTGAGCTTGGATATTTTTGGGGTAGCATAGCTGGAGATAATAATCCTGAGACTAATAACATATTTTTTGAAAATATCCATAACCCCGTTATTTGTTACTTTCATAAGATCCTTGCTCACTCTCTATTTGGAAAAGAAGAAAACCTAACCTCTGTGTCCATAGATGAACTTTTGATCATATATTGTGCTTCCCAAAACTGTCCCGTTAATGCTACTACCTTTATGTTAGCCAATTTTTATCGTCTTGCACAAGCTGGCCATGAACAAATCTTAATAGGAGGCTTAGTAACCATAATTGCAAATGTTATTGGGTTAAGACAACCACTTGTAAGCCTTGACCCTCTAGGAGGAATCCGTCCCATGAACATTCAGTTATGTTTTAACACTAGCTTCATTAGAAACCTAGGCCCGAATGAGTTTGAACTTCTTATCAACAATTAAGTTTTGCACCTTTTTACCTTGCCAAATCCTAGGACTAGTGTACATGACAGAAATAACTGGTTGTTTGATTTGGATGTACCGCAAAATGACCCACCAACTCCTCTTGAGACACCCCAAATTTATGACCACTTTGATAACTATGTCTCTAATGCTGAAACCGACCCTGAGACTCCTCCATTATACCATAATTTTCCACCCCCATACCATGCCAACCTCTGGTTGCATCTCCAATTATTGCACCACCCCCAAATGAAGGCCATCTCCCTAACATAGCTTCTTGTGCCTTTGATGCACCATTTTCTCCACCTCCTGATCACACAGTTGCCATCAATGCACTCCAAACTGACATTGCTAGCATTAGAGACGAGCTGACATCTTTGCATGTTGATTTTCACGGGTTTATGGACATAGTGACAGAGCAATTTGATAACATATATCAGCATATATATATATATATATATATATATATATATATATATATATATATATATATATATATATATATATATATATATATATATATATATATATATATATATATATATATATATATATATATATATATATATATATATATATATATATATATATATATATATATATATATATATATATATATATATATATATATATATATATATATATATATATATATATATATATACTAATGCTTATGGATAGTACTGCATTTCTGACTCTCACACTCAAACAATGAGGACATTGTACTGTTTTAAGTATGGGGGAAGGATTGACTTTAGATTTAGGATTTTCGTTATTTTTCTTATATTTAGGATTTCCATTGTTTCCTTAATTTAGGATTTCCAGTTTTCTAGGTTAGATTTAATATTTTCTAGACTATTTTGTATTTTTTCCGTGTTTTTATTTATATAGTAACAATTTTTATTGATTCAATTAAATTTAAGCATTTTATTTAATTCATGTATGTCCATTTTATATCAATAATGTTCCACTATTAAATAATGTTGATGTACGTGAGAAATGTTTTAAACATTTCTGAGTTTTCAACCCGTGACCCTCTCCACACAACCATGGCCCTCACCACAGTTTCCAACATCTATGGCCCTCGCCACAAATGAGTGTGGCCCTCACCACACCCTTAAAACACAAAAACATTTTTATTTCCCTCGTTTTCTCTTCTTCCTTTCCATTCTTACCTTCTTCCCCCAATAATCATCCAAAAGTAAAACCCACTCAACCATTCACCCTTCATAATCGTCCCACTCTCCCCATTTATAACTTCCCATTAATACCCACTCACGGTCCACCTCCCAACTTCCTCTTCCTCTATAAATTTTTTGAATTTCCAAACCATAAGTATCACAAGTTATCTCTCCACTTACATAGACCAAAGCTAAACCCATTTTCAAAGTCGTTTATTCATCATGTCCCGAAGGACTCAACCAACCAACAGAGCATCACGACCACCACCGGACTTGTCAGCAATTGTTTTCCGTCAAGGGGAAGCCAGTGAACTGCAGAGAGAGAAGTATTTGAGATTTTATCAACGCTCTGTTATACCTACAAGGTAAGTTGATGAATCATGCCTGTGTTAATTAGGATTGCTAGATAGTGTTAAGTGGATGCTTGATAATTCGAGTCTAACACACCTCTGTATGTTGAACCACCCCACCTATGAACCATTAACCTTGGAATTTTTGAGCTCTTTTATCTTTGACACCCCTATAGTAGACCAATATTTCACCGGAACTGCCAAGTTTAGAATGTCTAACAAAAAATACTCTTTGAGCCAAGGCACACTAGGAGATATGTTACATTTTCCGCGTGGAGAAAATGTTGCATATAGAATTCCTCTAGAAGTAGAATGGTAGACAATAGCATTTGTCCTTTGGGAAAATTTAACAGGTGAGAAAAATCTTAATTGGGAAGGACTTAATGCCTCACTTATTCATAATCTGGCCATACGTTATTTTCACCGCATTTTTGCAGGATAAACAACCACAAAGTGAATTCTAAGGAGTTGTTATTTATGCTTCACACTAAAAAGAATCAATGAAACTTTGTTTTTGTTGGCACACATACAATCCATTTATGCAAGAGGTACCAATCCTTTTTGTATTGGGGGGTTAGTCACCTCCATAGTACTTGCTTTAGGCCTGAGCGAAAAACTTTCAGATTTGCCATCAATGTCGGCTCTATTTCTTGATATTGGCAATTGTCGATCTACACACCTGATTAAGGATAGAGAAGATGGCAAATATAATCTGATGGTTCAAAATGGGGAGGTTAAGAGTGTCATTTTTCCTTGTCGCAGTCATACTAATATGCAGAATATGGAAAATTGGATTTATGATCTGGCTGCCTCTGAGCCCAATGCGCCTACACAAGGTGAAAAAGGTGGTTTAAATGATGATGAGTTAGATGTGATGGATCAGGGTGCACCTGAAACTGATCCACACCCACGCACCATATAAACTTTTTGTGAAAATCCTGCAGGAACTTCCTCCATACGCCAACCTAAAAGAAGAAATGAAAGCTTGCCAGCCACGAATGATGACATTCTTGCTGAACTGAGGGAACGTAATGCATTGGATGCCCAGCGTGACTAAATGATTCAAGATATGCAAACTCAACAAACAGAGATGATGTGAATCATTCAGCAGGTTCAAAATGATCTGCGTGACTATGGTGAAAGAAATGAACGATGTCTGGCATGATTGATGAGATAACGGCTTTGCCAGTATGTATGGATGGATTGCAAGAATACATTCATCATGTGGGTATGCCACATCACCATCCTGGAAATGGTGGGCATGGATGAGCACGTGGCCGAGGCCACCAGTAGCTGGACATTCCAGGTTCTACCTTTCTTTTTCACCTTATTTCAAAACATTGGGGACAATGTTCGATTTGAGTGTGGGGGAGAAAGTTGTACTGCTTTTGTTTATTGCTTTCTAGGTAGTTTTAAACTATTATTCATTTTCCTTTGCTCGTTTAGTGTTAGTGTTAGTTGAGTCGAATTCTTATGTTATCGAGTCTTTATGCGTGTTTTTCGCTATTAATTGATTCCCTAATTTTCTTAAGCCATAACAAAAAAAGTTGTTGGTTTGATGCATAACACGACACCTCAAGAGTATATAGGTTGCTTTTCTCTTAGGCTATGTTAGAATGATTTGAGAAAGATTCAACAAAACCGATACCATTTTGACACCCTAAACCCCGTAATTATGCATGATCAGTTTGAATACCTATTATACCGAGACCTCAAGTTTGAGTTTTAAATTAGCCCTGAGTAGTTTATATTAGCAATCAACACCATCTTAAGCACAAACTACGTAGGGAGTCGATGAGTATAAGTGAATGATCCCAAAAATTCTAAAATTACATGCCTTAATATAATAAAAATAGAGAATGCACATATTAAGTTAGGTGACCCTCACCCGGTCACTTAACCCAACGGTTGTGGAACCTAAAAAAAAATATAATAACAATTTGTTGTTAGTTAGTTTAGAGGTGTCTGTTACTGAACTTGGTAGGGAAGACTACGGTCTGATCTCCTGCAACTTGAAATTGAGTAAATAAAAGGGGTTACCAAACTCGTGTACCAGAACCCCGTGTTTAAGGATCCGAATAACTAACCAACTACCCTACTATAGACATGCACTGATAAAGGGCTTAATGTGATTGCGCTCGAATGAAAGTGGTTGAAATAAAACAAAAGAAATAGGTTGAGTTATAATAGAATAATTCAGACTGGTTTGCATAGGGTTGAGTTATAATTAGAAATTGTTTAATTTTCAAAAATGTTCCTTGATTTAAATGGGCGAGTAAGAGTAAAATCCTACGATTAAGGAGCGTAACTTTATTCGAAATCACGAGAGTGTGAGGCATTGTATTTAAATTAACATTTTTTTACAAAACACATATTTAATATAATTAAAAGCCAACAAGTTACAGAGTGCCCGAGGTACATGAAATTTACATTTCGGCCTCTCTTCTATTATATATTTCTTTAATATTATTTTAGTCTTTATTTTAGTTTTAGGTTCTCCTTAATCAATTAATCATTAGCTTTAGCTTTACATAGTAACATTAGATAGCATTAGATTGATTATCAGTCCCTGTGGGTTTGGTATCTTTTTAAAACTACACGATTAGACTGTGCACTTGTAGTCAGTAAATCAGATAGACTCTTAAAGTTGCAATCAGGATGACACGACCACCAGTCTTTAGCTCTCCCAATCAACAAAAAACTAAACAACCTTAACTTTACCCGATCTTCAATTACACTAGTTAGTCTGCATATTGAGGTTGTTACGTAGAAGCGAGCAAGATGCTCCCACGGATCATGAATCGTGTTTCCATCGAACAAATCATCCCTTAAACATGAAAGCACATTATTTTTAATGTTAAAAGTAGCAGTGTTAGCGAGTATGAAACCCATAGAAATTTTCCCTACATCTGTCCTTTTGCAGTAATCTCCTACGGTTTGTTGTTGTTGCTCCGCCATAAAAATTTTCTCCTAAAACTTACAATAACTTAAAACACCCTTAGTAGTATTACACTAAACAAATAAAATTAAAAAATAAAAAACAACTAAATGAAATTTAAAAAAAAACAAAAATAAACGTCGCACAAACGTTGCCTTGTTGAAATTATCAACAATATCCGACAACGGCGCCAAAAATTTGATGACTTCTCGGCAAGTAAACCAATAGTGTCGAAGTAATAAAAATAAAGATTGTATCCATAAAGATTGCTATTTAACAAAACTATGATTGTGAGAATTAAAACTATGAAAGAGCGTATTATTATTTTCTTTCGTGTTCTATTCCTTTTTGTAATTTTTCTCTATTGCTTCCGTCAATTTATTATATTTAAACTATTTTTTTATTTAATATAAATTATAATAACTGCAATTTTTTTTTGTTTTTTATTATTTTTATTTTTATGGTTATTTATGTTAGTTTTTTTCTTCTAATTTTGTTATGTATTTAAAAGTTGTTATCAACACATAGTTTATTTTGTGTCGAGAGTTATAATATGAATCAAGTACACTCAATTTTTTTAATGTTATATGGTAATTATGACTTTTTAATCACTTAATATTACAAATATTATTTCTAAAAAAAATATAACTATGAAATTTTCACCTTTGAATATCATATCACTTATATAAAATCATAATGATAAAAATGTAAATTATCAACAAAATCCCTCTCATCCCCTTCCCTCGTGAACTAAATATATTTTTAATCAAAATCCCTCTCCTCCCCTCTTTTGAACCAAACACACACACACACACACACACACACACACACATATATATATATATATATATATATATATATATATATATATATATATATATATATATATATATATATATATATATATATATATATATATATATATATATATATATATATATATATATATATATATATATATATATATATATATATATATATATATATATATATATATAGTTAAAAAAACCTCTCCCCTCCCAACCCCTCTCATCCCCCTATTAAAATTCCTTCTCTCCCCTTCCCCTTAATTGAACTAAACAAACCCTTAGTGCATTAGATCAATCGTAAAGTCATTCTATTTTTACGGCGAATTAACAAAGCCACTATACCCAATTCCTTGATGTATAGTTCACTAATTTTTACTAGTGACTTTCTATCCATATTCGGTCGGCAAGAGTGAAGTTAGGCGTTATTACGATACGTTAGTTCAAAAGCCACTACTAGTGGTCTCCTATCCCTATTCAACCGACGAAAGTAGATTAATTATCCTAGTTCAGACTCATAGGCTTAGGGTTAGTAATCCATATTTGTCTAAGTTCATATTATTAGCACGACCACAAATAATAAGCATTAAGAACAAAAATAATTAAATAGAAAATATAACTTCAATTATTCATAAAACATCAAACTAAACATATAATCCAATAGGTTCAAAACAAGTTTATCAGGTCAAACCTATTCTAAAATAATTTAGTTACTCGTAATAATACAATAAAATACCAAGAGTTTAGAAGATGATTAAATGTTAAATACTTGAAGAGTTTGGCCATTAATGGCTTCCAATGTTCTCAAAACTTTCTTCCTGGGACTCCTTGTCGTCACTTTTGAGTCAAAAATTCATAACCCTCAATTTTGTACCAGAAAAGCCTATTTATACCAAAAACAGTGTGTCATAATGCATTAGAAAAATCCCAGAAGGTGGCCCATCGCGACTGCGATGCACCGCCATCGAACCTATGATGTTAAGCATCGTGGCCACGATAGAAGCAGAAGAAATCTTGTCTTTTGTGTCTTTTTTCATTAAGTCCCTAAAATTTCTTCACTTGGTCATTCTTGACTATTATTTAGCATTTTAGCTTCTCTTTGGCTCAATATTTTACTGAAATCACCTCAAATACTCGTAGAAAATATGCAATGACAGGATGACATCAAATTCTGCCTGAGATACCTTGCTAACCATTTGGTTCACGATGTCCCGATCTCGATAAAAATCACCTTTACTGTTTCCCAACCAATTCTTCAGTCTAACATATGCATATTCAACTTTATTAGTTGTTTTATTTCCAAAGTGTCAAACCTAATTCAAACCTGATTCATCCATATACAAATAATATTCTCTTTAACCTGATCCAAAATAGTGCCATCAACATATTTAAGCAAATCTGGATATCTCGCACACACACTTCTTAAATGTATTACATATTCAACATATAATTATTTTATGGAAGAATTTATTATACCATTATATGCATCCATTATATTTCCACCACTTCACCTGGTTTGATCATTTTTCTACCTTCATATTTGACTTGTTTTGTGTCAACTACAGATTTTACTCAACTTCTCACATTTTTGGTTATGTGATGCTTACAAAGTAATGTGGACGATGTAGGAAACATCGTTGCAACCAAACTCATCAGTGTGGTTTCGTAATCGGTGATTATTACTCGTGACATGTTTTCTTGGTCCTTCAACATAGTCTTGCATATTCCCAAAGCTCGTGTAACATTGTCCTTTTTTTCTGATTCCAAAAATACAAAATCGACTGAAAAAGTCATCTCCACAGAAGTAACACCAACAATTTCCAAAAGTGAAAGTCTATACTTGTTTGTTTTGTATGTTGAACCAATTATGAGCACTATAGGAATTGTGTTAAACAACTTGATGAAATCGACATGACTCCAAAATATATCTCGAACGATGACTTTATCCTGACAAACTTTGTACCTAGAAACATAGTCGTCAGCTTCCAAAAGCTTCAACAATTGTTGCATCTCAAATCTTGGTCTTCTACCGCCTTTATGTTTCGAGCATGCAAATTGTATATTTTCTTGAAATTTGAAACTTTTGTTAATTCTCTGTTGGTTGACATTATATTTGGTAAAACTAGTATAGCAGCAATATGTTAAATAGGAAGTGATTACTTGATATGAAGAATGGGTTGAGCAAGAAGTCATATTTTATGAAGAACATGTTGAGTTGAAATGTTTCAACATCTGGAGCAACATGTCGGATAAAATGTCCTATGCAGGGTCATATAACATCGCACCTGAGCTGGGATAGATTGTTGGATTCTGTTATGAGTTAACAAATGCAGAATATTTTGGGAATATTATGCAATCATATGTGGCGCTTAGTTGTAGGTCTGGAAGATTCAATCAGAATTCAAGAGGAAAATATACTTTCTAAATAAGGTAACTTTTTAGGAAATATTTGATTGAAGACCTATTATGTTGCAGAATCTTCTACAGATTTGTAACAGCTGATATGCTGTGATTTGAAGCCCAAATCCAGTTGAGAGATAGGTTATAAATAAAAGCATTGTAACCTAGGAAAAATTACTAGCAGAAAATGTAATATTATTAGGGCTGATTCTGTACCACTCTCTAGGAGAGTTGGTTGTGTGTTCCACTCGGTTGTGAGTTGCACTTATGTTATAAAGTTGTAGTCTCTATTATTGTTCTCCTCGAAGTTGTGAAGCAAGAGTGAGTATTGTTCTTGGATGAACCTTTTAAGGAACTTTAAGTATTGTTCTTAGTCAAGAGTCCTGACTAGGTATTGTCATGGAACAGTGTCTTCTAGTTTTGCATCATGGAAGTGTGTCTTCCTGTTTTGTCCAATTGCTGTCTGTGATTGATGAGGGATTGAGGTGGGCCTCATACCTAGGTGAGTCTTAGGTAGAAAGTATAGCACGGGTAGTGATTAAGTGAGAAGTTTTAAATGGGGGAGTTTAACTTTAAATTGATACTATTATAGTGGACTTTATCGCTATATTGTTATGCCCCCGGAGTAGGAGAGTTGCTTCGAACTGAGTTAAAAATTATGGTGTGTTGCTTATGCTTTTCAGTACTTTTTTTCA